>OU342742.1:417975965-418575965 GCA_910589775.1 Avena eriantha
GAAAAGAACACACATGCAATGATACTAGTGGATCCATGTGGTTTAGGAAAGAAACACACATGTAATGACACTGGTGTATCCCTGTGGTTTAGGAAAGGAACACAGATGCAATGACTCTGGTGGATCCATGTGGTTTAGGAAAGGAACACACATGCAATGACAATGGTGGATCCATGTGGTTTTGGAAAGGAACACACATGCAATGACACTAGTGGTGGTTTAGGAAAAGAAGATACATGCAATGAATCTGGTGGTGGTCTAGGAAAAGAACGCGCATGCAATTACTGGTGGATCCATGTGGTTTAGGAAAGGAACACACATGCAATGACTCTGGTGGATCCATGTGATTTATGAATGGAACACACATGCAATGACTCTGGTGGTGGTTTAGGAAAACAACACAGATGCAATGACTCTTGTGGATCAATGTGGTTTAGGAAAAGGAACACACATGCAATGACTCTAGTGGTGGTTTAGATAAATAACACAAATGCAATGACTCTGTTGGATCCATGTGGTTTAGGAAAAGAAGACACATGCAATTACTCTGGTGGTTTAGGTAAAGAACACACATGCAATGACTCTGGTGGATCCATGTGGTTTAGGAAATGAACACACATGCAATGACTCTGGTGGAACCATATGGTTTATGAAAGGAACAAAAATGCAATGACTCTAGTGGTAGTTTAGGAAAAGAACACACATGCAATGACTCTGGTGGATCAATGTGGTTTAGGAAAGGAACACACATGCGGTGACTCTAGTGGTGGTTTAGGAAAAGAACACACATGCAATGACTCTTGTGGTGGTTTAGGAAAAGAACACACATGCAATGACTCTGGTGGATCAATGTGGTTCAAGAAAGGAACACACACGCAATGACTCTGGTGGATCCATGTGGTCTAGGAAAGGAACACACATGCAATGACTCTGGTGAATCCATGTGGTTTATGAAAGGAACACAGATGCAATGACTCTGGTGGATCTATGTGGTTTATGAAAGACACACATGCAATGACTCTGCTAGTGGTTTAGAAAAAGGACACACATGCAATGATAGTGGTGGATCGATGTGGTTTAGGAAAGGAAAACACATGTAATGAATATGGCGGATCCATGTGATTTAGGAAAGGAACACATATGCAATGACTCTGGTGGATCCATGTGGTTTAGGAAAGGAACACACATGCAATGTATTTGCTGGATCCATGTGGTTTAGGAAAGGAACACACATGCAATGACACTAGTGGTGGTTTAGGAAAATAAGACACATGCAATGAATCTGGTGATGGTTCAAGAAAAGAACTCACATGCAATGACTCTTTTGGATCCATGTGGTTTAGGAAAGGAACACACATGCAATGACTCTGGTGGATCCATGAGGTTTATTAAAGGAACACACATGCAAAGACTCTGGTGGTGGTTTAGGAAAAGAACACTCATGCAATGACTCTTGTGGATCAATGTGGTTTCTGAAAGGAACATACAAGCAATGACTCTAGTGATGGTTTAAGAAAAGCACACATATGCAATGACTATGGTGGATCCATTTGGGTTTAGGAAAATAAGACACATGCAATGGCTCTGGTGGTGGTTTAGGAAACGAACACACATGCAATGACTCTGGTGGATCCATGTGGTTTAGGAAAGGATCACACATGCAATGACTCTGGTGGAACCATATGGTTTATGAAAGGAACACACATGCAATGACTCTGGTGGTGGTTTAGGAAAAGAACACACATGCAATGACTCTGGTGGATCAATGTGGTTTAGGAAAGGAACACACATGCAACGAATCTAGTGGTGGTTTTGGAAAAGAACACACATGCAATGACTCTGGTGGTGGTTTAGGAAAAGAACACACATGCAATGCCTCTGGTGGATCAATGTGGTTCAGGAACGGAACACACATGCAATGACTCTGGTGGATCCATGTGGTTTAGGAAAGGAACACACATGCAATGACTCTGGTGGATCCATGTGGTTTATGAAATGAACACACATGCAATGATTCTGGTGGATCTATGTGGTTTATGAAAGACACACATGCAATGACTCTGCTGGTGGTTTAGGAAAAGAACACACATGCAATGATACTGGTGGATCCATGGGGTTTAGGAAAGGAACACACATGTAATGACACTGGTGGATCCATGTGGTTTAGGAAAGGAACACACATGCAATGACTCTGGTGGATCCATGTGGTTTAGGAAAGAAACACACATGCAATGACTCTGGTCCATCTATGTGATTTATGAAAGACACACATGTAATGATTCTGCTGGTGGTTTAGGAAAAGAACAGACATGTAATGATACTGGTGGATCCATGTGGTTTAGGAAAGGAACACACATGTAATGACACTGGTGTATCCACGTGGTTTAGGAAAGGAACACACATGCAATGACTCTGGTGGATCCATGTGGTTTAGGAAAGGAACACACATGCAATGACTCTAGTGGATCCATGTGGTTTAGGAAAGGACCACACATGTAATGACACTAGTGCTGGTTTAGGAAAACAAGACACATGTAATGAATCTGGTGGTGGTCTAGGAAAACAACACGCATGCAATGACTCTGGTGCATCCATGTGGTTTAGGAAAGCAACACACATGCAATGACTCTGGTGGATCAATGTGGTTCAGGAAAGGAACACACACTCAATGACTCTGGTGTATCCATGTGGTTTAGGAAAGGAACACACATGCAATGACTCTGGTGGATCCATGAGGTTTATGAAAGGAACACACATGCAATGACTCTGGTGGTGGTTTAGGAAAAGAACACACCTACAATGAGTCTTGTGGATCAATTTTGGTTAGGAAAGGAACACACATGCAATGACTCTTGTGATGGTTTAGGAAATGAACACATATCCAATGACTATGGTGGATCCATGTGGTTTAGGAAAAAAGGACACATGCAATGACTCGGGTGGTGGTTTAGGAAAAGAAGACACATGCAATGACTCTAGTGGATCCATGTGGTTTAGGAAAGGAACACACATGAATGACTCTGGTCGAACCATATGGTTTATGAAAGGAACACAAATGCATTGACTCTGGTGGTGGTTTAGGAAAGAACACCCATGCAATGACTCTGGTGGATCAATGTGGTTTAGGAAAGTACCAAACACACAATGACTCTAGTGGTGGTTTAGAAAAAGAACACACATGCAATGACTCTGGTGGTGGTTTAGGAAAAAACACACATGAAATGACTCTGGTGGATCATTGTGGTTCTAGGAAAGGAACACACATGCAATGACTCTGGTGGATCCATGTGGTTTAGGAAAGGAACACGCATGCAATGACTCTGGTGGATCCATGTGATTTATGAATGGAACACACATGCAATGACTCTGGTGGTGGTTTAGGAAAAGAACACACATGCAATGACTCTTGTGGATCAATGTGGTTTAGGAAAGGAACACACATGCAATGACTCTAGTGGTGGTTTAGGAAAATAACACAAATGCAATGACTCTGGTGGATCCAAGTGGTTTAGGAAAAGAAGACACATGCAATGACTTTGGTTGTTTAGGTAAAAAACAAACATGCAATGACTCTTGTGGATCCATGTGGTTTAGGAAAGGAACACACATGCAATGACTCTGGTGGAACCATATGGTTTATGAAAGGACCAAAAATGCAATGACTCTAGTGGTAGTTTAGGAAAAGAACACGCATGCATTGACTCTGGTGGATCAATGTTGTTTAGGAAAGGAACACACATGCGGTGACTCTAGTGGTGGTTTAGGAAAAGAACACACATGCAATGACTCTGGTGGTGGTTTAGGAAAAGAACACACAGGCAATGACTCTGGTGGATCAATGTGGTTCAGGAAAGGAACACACACGCAATGACTATGGTGGATCCAGATGGTCTAGGAAAGGAACACACATGCAATGACTCTGGTGAATCCATGTGGTTTATGAAAGGAACACAGATGCAATGACTCTGGTGGATCTATGTGGTTTATGAAAGACACACATGCAATGACTCTGCTGGTGGTTTAGGAAAAGAACACACATGCAATGATACTGGTGGATTCATGTGGTTTAGGAAAGGAACAAATATGTAGTGACTCTAGTGGTGGTTTAGGAAAAGAACACACATGCAATGACTCTGGTGGATCCATGTGGTTTAGGAAAATAAGACACATGCAATGGCTCTGGTGGTGGTTTAGGAAACGAACACACATGCAATGACTCTGGTGGATCCATGTGGTTTAGGAAAGGATCACACATGCAATGACTCTGGTGGAACCATATGGTTTATGAAAGGAACACACATGCAATGACTCTGGTGGTGGTTTAGGAAAAGAACACACATGCAATGACTCTGGTGGATCAATGTGGTTTAGGAAAGGAACACACATGCAATGAATCTAGTGGTGGTTTTGGAAAAGAACACACATGCAATGACTCTGGTGGTGGTTTAGGAAAAGAACACACATGTAATGACTCTGGTGGATCAATGTGGTTCAGGAACGGAACACACATGCAATGACTCTGGTGGATCCATGTGGTTTAGGAAAGGAACACACATGCAATGACTCTGGTGGATCCATGTGGTTTATGAAAGGAACACACATGCAATGACTCTGGTGGATCTATGTGATTTATGAAAGACACACATGCAATGACTCTGCTGGTGGTTTAGGAAAAGAACACACATGCAATGATACTCGTGGATCCATGTGTTTTATGAAAGGAACACACATCTAATGACACTGGGGGATCCATGTGGTTTAGGAAAGGAACACACATGTAATGACTCTGGTGGATCCATGTGGTTTAGGAAAGGAACACACATGCAATGACTTTGGTGGATCCATGTGGTTTAGGAAAGGAACACACATGCAATGACACTAGTGGTGGTTTAGGAAAATAACACACATGCAATGACTCTGGTGGATCCCTGTGGTTTAAGAAAGGAACACACATGCAATGAATCTGGTGGATCCATGTGGTTTATGAAAGGAACACACATGCAATGACTCTGGTGGTGGTTTAGGAAAACAACACACATGTAATGACTCTTGTGGATCAATGTGGTTTAGGAAAGTAACACACATGCAATAACTCTAGTGGTGGTTTAGGAAAAGAACAAGAATGCAATTACTCTGGTGTATCTATGTAGTTTAGGAAAAGGAACACACATGTAATGAGTCTCGTGGATCCATGTGGTTTATGAAAGGAACACACATGCAATGACTCTGGTGGATCGATGTGGTTTATGAAAGTAAGACACACGCAATGACTCTAGTGGTGGTTTTGGAAAAAACACATGCAATAACTGTGGTGGATTGATGTCTACGCACGGTTCTATTCTGGTAGATAGTGTTGGGCCTCCAAGTGCAGAGGTTTGTAGAATAGTAACAAGTTTCCCTTAAGTGGATCACCCAAGGTTTATCGAACTCAGGGAGGAAGTGGTCAAAGGTATCCCTCTCAAGCAACCCTGTAATCAAGATACAAGAAGTCTCTTGTGTCCCCAACACACCCAATACACTTCTGAAGTGTATAGGTGCAAATACAAGTAATATGGATGATTATAAGTGGAAATTGCAATCTGAAATAAGAGTGGCAGCAACCAAACATGTATAAACGGTGTTTCATTGTTTAGAAACAAGGCCTAGGGATCATACTTTCACTAGTGGACACTCCCATATAAATATCTTCTCTTCATTATTCTACCCTGAACTACTCTCCGGTTGGACGATGTAGGACTATAACAGCACACCTTAAAGTTCGCATTCCCCATCTAGATAACCCCTCACCGTCGCCTTGAGCGCTAGATGGTTCCAACAAACACCACAATCTCATAGAGACATCCAACTCAAATTATACTCATGATAAGTATTTATGTAACCTTAGCCAAAGTGCCACATGGTGTGCACACTGTCAACTTCACACACGTGGGGATAAGCAGAGATTCATTAAAGCACTTGAGTAGCAGAATAGATTTATAGATTACAAAGCTCATGATCTCATAAGATCACGCATAGAGAGAGAGATGAACACATAGCTACCGGTAGAGCCCTTAGCCTCGAGAGAGAACTACTCCCTCATCATCATGGGAGTTAGCAATGGTGATGGAGATTGCGGTGGAGTCGATGGAGATGGCTCCGGGGGCACTTCCCCCTCCCGGCAGGGCGCCGGAACAGTGACTTCTGTCCCCTAAATCTCCTCTTCGGTGGCGGCGAGTTGTGGAACTTTTCGTGGAATTATGATCCGGTTCTTAGGGTTTTCGTCCCGTGAGGCTTTTATAGGAGAAAGGGCAAGGTCGGGGGAGGCCCGAGGGGCCCACACCACCTGGTGGCACGACCAGGTGGGTACCCGCGCCACCATAGGGTGTGGCCAGCCGATGGCCCTCCTTCGGATGCCCTCCGGACTCCGTGTTCCTTCTGGTAAAATATTGACTTTGGCTTTTGTCCCGTCCAATTCCGAGAATATTTCCTTACTTGCTTTTCTGAAACCAAAAACTGCAAAAAACAGGCAACTGGCATTGTGGCATCTTGTTAATAGGTTAGTTCCAGAAAATGTATAAAAATACCTCAAAGTGTGGACAAAACATAAGAAAGTAGATATAAAACAAGCATGGAGCATCAAAAATTATAGATACGTTTATGACGTATCAACATCCCCAAGCTTAACTCCTGCTCGTCCTCGAGTAGGAAAGTGACAAAAAGAATAATTTTTGAGGTGACATGCACCATCACAATCTTGATCAAGGTATTTGTAAAACTTTGATAACTGGGATCATAGTACTTTAACATAGACATGAAAGATATAGTTATAACAATAAGACATAGCAACTTTGTTGTAACATGAAAAGGTACAAACAAAATATTCATGAATAACAATTCTTTGAAAGATGTTTGTTTGTTTCACATATAGGAAACATAATGATAATGGTATTCAGCTTCTCCCTCATGATGTAGCAAAACATAAATGCATAGGACATCTTCAAAGTGCATAAGGGTGACTAGATACAAATAGTTTAAGAACAAGCAATATCAAAGTTATGAATCAATCAGCAAGTTTTGGGATAATGCACATTAAACTAAGAATGACCACTATGCTCTCTCAATAGGTGCATAAAGATAGAAGATGGATACTCAACATAAAAGTAAATGAAAGGCCTTCATAGAAGGAAGCAGGGATTCAAGTCTCATAAAGAGCTTCCAAAAATTATGGTAATTATTAGCTTTCAGCTCTCATTACCCCTATCATATGCATCTTTAGGTGATTAAGGTTAAAGTGAACAAATATGAGGATATTCTTGACAAGTTATAAGCTGAAAATCTCATGCCCCTTACTTACGAGTACTGAACCTCATGCTACTCAACTTTAGTCACAGGTAAGTTCTTGTCATTGTAAGTACATGTGTATCATAGAGAACCGCCAACGAGGTACCCCTTGCCTGATGATACAGAAGCTTTCCCATATCAAAATGAGAAGGAAAGCAGACAATGAGCATCTCATCGATCTTTTTGTATGCTATTTGCATAGGGTTTTCCCTTTTTCTTTTTTTAGGATGCTTCACAGATTGCTCACTATAGTTATGCTGCACGTTTCGGCCATGATTAGGCATGGCTTAGACTAGCCACCTAGGTGTTTCTGTAACACATATATGAACTCCATGAGCCTTACAAGCTCCCCTTTCATTTCACACCACCGGGATCCATAAGCAAAAGAACATGATATCAACTAAATAAAGTGCAATGTTGAAAGCGTTCCCCATGGTAACATGGTTCTGCTAATTCACAACTTACAAAACGCAAGCATATACGCAACATAGATGGGCATAATGGTTCAAGTTTATTAAGTGCAAGAAAGTAAAGTGTGCCATCAAGTTCATGAGAGCTTTAATCACTAATTTTCACATAACAAGTTTAATTTGGAAGGTTGATAAAAACATGAATATACTTGGAATAGCAATAATGCTAATAGGTAGGTATGGTGGACTCTTTGTAATAACTTGGTTTTATTTGGAGTTGGATGCATGAGGGAACTCATACTTGGTACATGTGGAGGCTAGCAAAAGACTGGGAGCGACCAACTAAGAGAGCAATAATGGCCATAATCATGCAAAGTGACAAAACATTATTAATTAAAGCATAAAGTGATATTACAAGTCGAAAACTAAATGATCATATAGGCTATGGTGACTGGTATAGTCTTAACATGGTGTGAGCATGCGCCAAGTCAACCCAAGTAAAGCATCAAAGGAGAATACCACAATATTATGCTTTGATATGCTAAGACAATACATGATTCTTTCAAGGCACATTAAGCAATCTCAATTGTTTGTAACAAGTCATGCTACAGCAATAATCACTAAGCATAAATTCATAGCAATATCAAACATGACATGATAAAGTCTAGGCCACAGTCAAAACAAGACTCCTTTTATACCACATATAAGCATGAATTTTCCTACTCTTTTCCAATCCAAATCAACTTATTTGAAACTATGTATGAATGCGGGGGTCCAACAAATTTATTTAAGCAAACTAAGCAAAATAAAACTAAAAACAAAAACGAAGACGCTCCAAGAACAACACAATTGTGCATGCAACAATAAAAATGAAGTGTTTGGAAGAAACCTGAGATTTTTATTGATGAAGAAGGGGATGCCTTGGGCATCCCCAAGCTTTGACGCTTTTACTTCTTGAATATTTCTTGGGATGACACGGATGGCATCCCCAAGATTGAGATTTTGTCCATACTTCATCTTATCACATTATTCTTCCCTACACTTTAAAATTTCCTTCATACAAAACTTCACACAATCTTCATTAGCAACATTAGTGTACTTAAGATAATAAGTCTTTAGGTTCAATTTCAACACAAGTAAAACTTCCATTAAAGCAGAAGCTACTGTAGAAATTCCTTTTAAAAGTTCAAGTGGTCAAAGAGAACTCAAAGAGAAAGAGATTAAGAGGCAAATGCAAATAATGGCAGAAATCTATCAAAACAGACCAGCAGGTGAAAACCGATTTTTTCGAAGCCCTTATGTTGCTAAAATCGAAAAGTGATAAACTAACGAAAGTTAGATAACAACCTGGGGAAGAAGCACAAAATATTACAGCTAAATCGGACGTATATATATTTTTTTACGAATTTTTACAGTGAAGCATAAAAATCTGTTTCGGGACAGCAAGTTTCCCAAGTCTTTCTTCCCTCTCATTAGAGGTTATTCTTGGCACAAAAACCACAAAAAAAGGATAAGGAGAGGTTATTACAGAGGTAATAACTTCCAAAGATAAAGGGTTGTTATAACTTCCAAATAACTCTAGTGATGAGCTCCAAGAGTAGCTCATACTATCTCTTAAGTAGACAAATTAAGTAGTAGATCAAGGCAATTCATCAGACAGCAGATCAAGGCAACTCATCTTACAAACAAATCAACTACTACTAGGGTTACCATCAAGCCTAGCTTTAGGTAAGGATGGGAAATTTTGAAATGTTGGAGTTTGAACAAGGTAAGGTCCTTGGTACATCTACCAAGAGTAGAGTTCAAAATATTTATAAAAGGTTTTGGAAATCTTTGAGGTAAGAGTAGTTGAAGGTATGTCTTGAAAACATAAGGAGATTTTAGTAAGTAGCTCTCTGTAACATCCCAAAACTTCAATCCAAGCTTATCAAGATCAAATCAATCAAATTTGGGGTTAACAAAACCTTTCCAAAGTTAATATGAAAGCATTCATATATGTGTGCATTTAATTTAGGAGTTGTTTGCTTTGCCATGATTGAATGATCCAATGCTTGTAAAATGTTTCTTAGGTGATTTAAACATCATTCCCAAACTTTTCCTAAAGAAAATCAAATCAAAAAGAATTAAAAAGGAGGAATGGTCATTTTGGCAAATTTAACTCTCATGCCTAATTTGGATATTCCTAGTACTCAAATTTTAACAGAAACAATTCTTGATCTTTGTACCCCTTGCTAGTACACATAATGAGGTACCAACGCCCACCTTTTGATCTGCTAAAAACATTCTGTTAACTATTTTAAATGACAGTTTAAAATTGAATCTAATGCATATGCATAGATCACCCCTATTTCAAAAACCATCTTTTTGAGCTCCACTTTCAAAACCCTTTCAACCAGAGACTACCTATCACTAGTGGAGATCACTCAAAAATTTTGAAACCAAAATTCAAAACTTTTTCTCTTTCGGCCATTGCATCAAACAACTTGTGTGCACAAATCTGGCCAAATTTAAAACACTGTTTTGAGCAGTGATCTTGGTCACCATTTGTGCCTAACCTTGTCCCCTTGTTCCCTCAGTACCAACCCTACCCTTTGCTAGCCCAGCCACACCCTGTGCACACGACCAAATGGTCATGGCCATTAAGACCGAGCACCATGAGCACCCCCACCGGCGACATCGCGCTACAGCAGCCGCCAACCCCTCTCGCCATGTCTAGCACGTCGCTAGTGGTCCACCTCCACCGCCCAAGCAGCCCCAGGCCAGAGACAGAGGGCAGAGCGGCCAGGAACTGCCGCGCCCGGAGCTGGTCGAGCATGCCGACGCCGCCCCTAGAGCATGCCCTGTCCCCGCTCGCATAGACCACCCCTTGGCACTAGCCCGCGCCCACCGCTCCGCCTCGACCTGGAGAACACCCCAGACATCCCCGTTCGCCACCCAAAGCCTCACAGCCACCGCTCGCCGTGGCCACCGCCGCCTCTGCCGCGTAGAGCACCACCTCGCCCAGACCGCGTGCCACCGCCCCTACAGCCACATTTAAGCTCTAGAGCACCGCCAGGGAACCGCCCATCGATCGCCACCCCAGCCATGCCTCTACCTCGCCGTAGCCATGTCATCACCGTCGACCGCCCATCCCGCTCGGTCTCACCGTCGAGCCTATAAAAGTAGCCCTCCCCAGCCTCTCTTCTCCACACCATTCCACTCCCCTCACCTCTCTGGACCTTACCCACCTCTAGCCGGAGCAAGTGGGGCAGCAGCTTGCCGGAATTGGAGCCGGAGCAGCCGTGACAGGAGGAGAAAGGCGCCGTTGATTTCGACCGCCCCAAGCTCCACCGCGACCACGCCTCGTCTCGCCGTCATCTTCCACATCATTTGCCTGCCTCGCCGACCCCGCTAGAGCCTTGGTACGCCCCCAGCCAACCCCCACCGAGCCGCTAGGGTTCGCGCTCGCCGGCGACCTGTTCGTCGTCGACGACGACCCTCAGCCGTAGATCTAGCTTCTAATCGCACGACCCACAGCGCGCGTACCGTTTCGCGATTTAAGTGCCGCTGACATGCGGGACCCCCCTGGCAGCTGAGCCCCGCGCCACGGAGCGCCACTAGGCCTGCCCATTCCTTTTCACGCGCTAGCCCACCGATTCAAATCTGGATTTTTCTTTTTAGTTAAATCTAGTTTCTGTCCAGTATTTCAAAAATCATTTCTGTGAGTTTTACAAATCCAAATTGCATGAAACAAATTTTGTCTGAAAGGTATTAAGATGATCTATCCAAGCCCGTTGGATTTAATTCAATTAGAGTTATAGATCTCTCCTAATAAAAAGAATAAGACAGAAGCTTTTGCAACTTGCAACCTTTTTATAAAATCAACCAAGTTAGCTTTTGAGTTGATTCCAACTCTCAAAAATCACATTTCACCATATCTATCCAAATATGTAATAATATTAAGGTTTACATGCAGTGACTTTGGACTAGTACCAAAATAATGCTATATAGACATTTCTAGTCACCTTAAATCATTAAATAATGAACTTAAACCAAAGTAATATTGATCCAACCCTTAAATCTCATTCCCACATGTTAAATATGTGGTGAGGACATGTGTCCACATGATCCCATATTTTGGTGGTAAATATTAAATTTTAGTTAATTTTTCAATGAGTAGAAATTACTTTTCTAAAATAAAAAGAAGGAAACTTTTGATTTAAACTTGTGATGCTTGTGATGATAAAAGATCATCAATTGTGTGTCTTAGAATGATATCTAGCCTAGTTAAGTATTGTTTGGTGATTGTGCACTCCCTATGTATTTATAGACGATAGTATCGACCAAGCTCTCGAGGAGGAGGAGTTCGACCAAGAAGAAGAAGAAGAAGAAAACTTCAACCACTGCATCGACCAAGGAAAGCTACTATTAGCAAGTTAGCACTATCTAAGTGCAAACCACCATTAACAATGCAAGCTACTATTAGCAAGTTAGCACTATCTAAGTGCAAGCCACCATTAACAATGCCAGCTACTATTAGCAAGCTAGCACTATCCAAGATTAACCCTTGCAAGTTAGTGTAGTACTGAGCAAACAAAAATCAAACTAGATGGTTTAGCAAAGATGCCTTAAGCATGCTTTGATCACACCCCCTCCCTTATTTAACTAATAGTACCCCAAGTCCTAGTTACAAGTTCTACCTTTCTTAGGTTATACAAAGTTCTTTACTTGTTTTGAAGGTAGCATAAAAAGTATAAAACTTGACCTATTTAGAACCCTTTAGATGTCATTCTATGGCATGAGATTGAACCCATCTTTTTCACCTTGGTGAGATCAAAAACTTGAGTCACTTTAGATGGGAACACTTGGTGAAAATGAATTATGAAAACATTGGAATGATGAGTCATTCTATTGAGATGTTTTGACATGTGTTGAGAAGCACAAAGAATTGATGTTGATGAAAATGTTGAGGCATGAGCCTTAACCCTTTTATAAAAATGATGGTTGGATTCGGATGCGATACCATTCCAAATTTACCGTACAACCACATTACCTGAATTGGGTAAGGCTTAGCTGGAAATTTATATGCATTAGTATTAGTTCCCTCACGGGAGAGGTTTGAGCTGAGGCTGCCTCTCAATGTTGTCCACCTATGCAGTGCCCAAGATGACTGATGGTCATGGTTGGGAGGCCATGCTCATAGGAGAGGTGCTTATACTAGGGTGTGTAAAGGGAAGGTTATGTTTGATTATTTGCATACTAAGTATGATGATTCAGGGTTATCCCTGACAGATGTATCAAATCTTTTGGGGAAAGTGTATCACCTCTGCAGAGTGTCAAACTATTAGAATAGCCACGTCCGTGGATATGGATAGTTGGAATGGCCATACTATTTCGTTGTCAGATGTTTTCTAAAGACTTTGAAAAGAAGGATGAATATTGACTTGACCACAACAGGGTTGTGTTTATGAAAATAGTTTCGCCACTTAAGTGATTTTAGAGTTTTATCTTATCTTTCTTTGCTTCAGAACTCAGCTTAGGTTTCAAACTTAACTTGATAGTTAAGCATAGAGTTAGCATTTTAACTTAGATTTATAATACTTGTTAGTGGTAGTTTGCGAGTACTTAAAGAGTACTCATGGCTTTTGTCCCTGGCTATTACCATGGCCAGACTATGAAGGAGATTATCAAGATGATGGTCAGCAGGACGGCTATGATAACTAGGACTATCTGCCTTCGTCAGCATTGCCTGTGCCCCTGAAGATGGACCCCACCGCTACGCTATATTTATTTCTGCTACTTGTTGTATTAAGACTGGATCATGAGATCCTTATTTGTGTAAGAACCTTATGTATGGTTTGTAAAGGATGATGTACTGTGATATCCAATCTGTTATGTATCGCAAAAATGGTAATCCTAGGAATGCGAGGTATGGCATAACGGGCATCTGGGATTAAAAATCCGGGTGTTGACAAGTTGGTATCAGAGCCATCCTGACCATAGGAGACCCTAGTTAGAATGGACGTCAAACAAAAACTTAGTTTCCAAACCAAAGTGCATATTTATGAAAAACTATCTCCTTTCTTACCCTTGTGGATTCTTTATCAAAAACTTCATGATCCTCAAAAATTCTTACAGTACTTCTTAAAAATTTGACACACTTGATCACCTCACTAACTTCCTCATCCTTAATTCTTGTAGATGGAGACCCAGTTCAGCAAGTTTTACCAGTTGGGCAACGGAGGTCAGCTGATCTTCGAGAGGGACCTGGATTCACTGTCAGAGTTACTAGGACGCCCGCACCCGGAGTTTCTTGGAGCTCAACTTCCAGAAACCCTAGGAGGAGACCTACAGTGGCTAGTCACCGCAGATCTTAGAGGAAGCATCGAAGCACCAACTTCTGGAAGAATTCAGTTCTCCGTGAGAGAGAACAATTAGCTAGATGGATTAGCCAGGGCAATGCATGAAGCTCTCGCACGTCTATGTGCCCTCAGCGTCAACAAGACCCAAGGAACCCGTTTTGCTCACTATGCAAGACATGACTTCATGGGACTGCCAATGGAAATGCCGGGCCACCCCGAGTTGAGGCGTCAAGTGGAGAACCTTGACTTCTTGCTTCACGATAGACAGCAGGAACTGGACAATGCCAGAGAGTTAGCCAACCAGAACCGTGCCATTGCCGACCAGAAGGCCCAGACTTTCGCACTGCTTGTCCAAGACCGTTAGTCTCTTCGCCCCCAGCATGCCAAGAAGGATCGCACCATCGCCCGTCTTCGCAAGAAGATGGCCGACCTCGAAAGACCATCAAGGAGCAGGAAGCTCAGCTTGCAGCAAAAGAAGAAGAAGAAGAAGAGGGTGAAGACATCCAGGGAGACATGGATTCTTACCTCAGCAACGATGATGATTTTCTGGAGGAGGATGCCATGGACTTCTACACTGATGATGAGGACTTCGACTTCATCGACGATGAGTAGATGAACTAGGGCACTGTCGTAGCATGAGATGTATCGATCTCAATGTATCTTAGCTTGCAGAATGGTTCTTCAAACCATCTGTTTTCCCTTTGATTGTTGTGGTGTGTGTTGTATCATGTGCTTGCTTGCATGAATGAAAATGAAGTTAGTTGAAAAACCTGAGTCTAACTCAAAGTTTTAGCTTTGAAAACCCAAAACCATGAACCTTAGAATTTCCCTCTTATCCCTATATCTATATCAATCTTCAGATGACTCGTGGAAACCAAGGAGGGAGAAGCTCATCGCAGGACCCAATGCTGCAGATCTTGCAGAATCTCATCACAGACCATGAAGCAAGCAGGGCAGAATGCCAAGCCAACTTAGCAACACTTCAATAGATCGCCCAGATGGCTCTCAACAACCAAGGGCATGGAAATCTGGATCACCATGGATCAAAACTCAAAAAAATTCAGAACACCAATCCCCCAATCTTCAACCAATTTGAGAACCCACTAGATGCTGATGATTGGTTACACACCATGGAGAACGACCTCGAAGTTGCAGGAGTTGATGAAAATGAGAAAGTGCTATTCGCCACCCACTATCTGGCGGGAGATGCCAGAGCTTGGTGGAATAGCATCCGCAATATGAACCATGGTCAAGTGATGACCTGGGAAGCATTCAAAGTCAAGTTCAGCCGCACCCACGTGCCGCAAGGTCTAGTCAACCGGATGAGAGATGAGTTCCGCGAATTGAAGCAAGGAAGAATGACTGTGGTGGAGTACCGTGACAAATTCCTGTCACTTGCCAGATATGCACCTGACGAGATCAACACGGAGGCCAAGAAGAAGGAAAGATTCTTGAACGGACTGCATGATGAGATGCAGACTGTCCTCGTCAATATCCGTTTCCACGATCTCTAAGAGCTAGTCGACTCTGCCATCCATATGGAAGGGAAGATTAACCAGGCAAACGACAACCGCAAGCGTCGTATGATGCAGCAGTCTGGATCCAATAGTTACCAGAAGTACCGTCCCAACCCTTCACCAGGATATGCACCAAGGAACAACCGACCTCCAAATCCTCGCCCAAGCTACCCCAACCGTAGTGGAGGCAATGTGAAGTCCGGAGGAAACAATCACAAATCCGGTAATGCCAACAATTTCAACCGTGCACCTCCCAAGAACAACAACAACAACAACGCTGCACCTAGAACTGGCAGCAATGCTGTGCCTGTCGCAGTCAAGGACAAGTCCTAGATCACTTGTTTCGAGTGTGGAGTGAAGGGTCACTACTCCAATGAGTGTCCCAAGAAGACTGCAGCCAATGCCAATGTGAATGCCCCAGCTCAGCAGCAGTGTCGTGTTCAGCCAGGAAGGAGATTTGCCCCAGGGAACCCTCACAACCGCAATGGCTGTCTCTTCCACATGAATGCAGAAGAAGCCCAGGAAGCGCCAGATGTAGTGCTGGGTATGTTTTCTGTCAACTCAGTTTTAGCAAGAGTATTGTTTGATTCGGGAGCATCGCATTCATTTATCACCGAAGAATTTGCATGCACTAGTAAGATTCGTCCAACCAACCTGAAGCATGTCATGATAGTTCAAATCCCCGGTTCAACAGCCAAATCTAGAAAAATTTGCAAAGTTGTACCTATCAGAATACATGGGATAGATTTTTATGCCAACCTAATTATACTTGGAACCAAAGGTTTGGAAGTAGTACTAGATATGGACTGGATGTCAAGGCATAAAGGATTGATAGACTGTGCTAAGAAAGCCATCACCATGACCAGTAGTTCGGGAGTCACAGTAGAGCATATCTCTGAAACCTTACCCCGTCAATTCAAGTGCAACCAGAGTGTAGCCTTGCCCACCATTGACCAAGTCAGAGTAGTCTATGAATACCCCGACGTATTCCCAGATGAATTGCCAGGTATGCCCCCGGATAGGGATATTGAGTTCATTATCGAACTAATCCCCGGAACTAGACCTATAGCCCAGAGACCCTATAGAATGAACCCATGAGAGTTAGTGGAACTGAAGAAGCAGTTGGATGCTATGCTAGCCAAAGGCTTTATTCAACCAAGTGCATCACCATGGAGATCACCAGTGTTATTCGTCGACAAGAAAGATGGAGGCAACCGTCTGTGCACAGATTATAGAAAGTTGAATGATGTCACCATCAAGAACAAGTACCCTTTGCCAAAGATAGAGGATCTATATGATCAGTTGACCGGAGCTCAGGTATTCTCAAAGATTGATCTTAGGACTGGTTATCACCAACTTAAGATTCGTGCAACGGATATTCCGAAGACCGCCTTTACTACTCGCTATGGTTTATACGAGTACACGGTTATGTCTTTTGGATTAACCAATGCCCCTGCTTATTTCATGAATCTCATGAATAAGATCTTTATGAATTTCCTACATAAATGTGTAGTTGTGTTTATCGACGACATCCTTATCTACTCCAAGTCAGAAGAAGAACATGAGCAACATCTGAGAGTTATCCTAGAAACCCTGAGGGAGCATCAGTTATATACCAAGTTCAGCAAGTGTGAATTTTGGCTGAAAGAAGTAGGATTCCTAGGACATATTGTGTCTGCCGGAGGAGTCTCTGTTGATCCCACAAAGATCAAAGATGTTGAAGAATGGAAATCCCCAACCACTCAAACCCAAGTCCGTGCCTTTCTCGGATTAGCGGGATATTACCGCAAGTTCGTAGAAGGATTCTCGAGCATAGCCCGACCAATGACCCAATTCTTGAAGAAGGACAAGAAGTTTGAATGGATAGACAAATGTGAAGCCAGTTTCCAGGAGCTGAAGAAGAGATTGATATCAACCCCAATTTTGGTCATGCCAGACATCAAGAAGCCATTTGATGTGTATTGTGATGCATCCAAGATTGGTCTAGGATGTGTATTGATGCAAGAAGGCAAAGTCATCGCTTATCTGTCTCGACAACTGAAGCAGCATGAGCAGAACTATCCGACCCATGATCTTGAACTAGCAGCTGTAGTCCTAGCACTGAAGACATGGCGTCATTATTTGATGGGAAATCGATGTGAGATTTACTCAGATCATAAGAGTTTGAAGTATATCTTCACTCAAAAGAGCTGAATATGAGGCAAAGAAGATGGATTGAGTTAATCAAGGATTATGACCTTGACATTCACTATCATCCCGGCAAAGCCAATGTGGTAGAGGATGCTCTTAGAAGATTGCCATGTAGGCTTAACACCATGATCAAGGAGAAGCAACCAAATTTGTATGAAGAGTTGGAGCAATTCAGGACTGAATTAGTTAGCAAAGGATTCCTAGCTAGCATTAAACTTCAACCCACTTTGATTAGCCAAATCAAGGAAGCCCAGAAGGGGAATGAAAGTATCGACGGAATCAAACGTCGTATTGGTACAGGAAAGGTACCTGGATTCACCGAAGACGAAGAAGGGGTACTATGGTACAAAGGACGTATCTGTGTTCCAGCAGATTCGGAGCTGAAGGAAGTTATCATGAAGGAGGCTCATGATACTCTTTATTCTATCCACCCCGGAGGAACAAAGATGTATCAGGATTTGAAGGAGCAATTTTGGTGGCACAAGATGAAGAGAGAGATCGGAAGCTACATCGCCAAATGTGACATATGCCAAAGAGTCAAGGCAGAACACCAGAGACCTGCAGGACTGTTGCAGCCATTGCAGATTCCGGAATGGAAATGGGATTCCGTCGGAATGGACTTTATCACCGGTTTACCTACTTATAGTAGGGGAAATGACTCAATCTGGGTCATAGTTGATAGATTGTCCAAGGTAGCCCACTTTATACCTGTCAAAACAACTTACCAGAGTGCAAAGTTAGCAGAGTTATACATTGCTAGGATTGTTAGTCTGCATGGAACCCCCAAGACCATCGTATCAGATCGAGGAACCCAGTTTACCTCAAGATTTTGGTAGAAAGTGCAGGAAGGACTAGGAACCAAGTTGAACTTCAGCATAGCATATCATCCGCAAACAGATGGATAGACTGAAAGAGTTAACCAAATCCTAGAGGATATGCTTAGAGCTTGTGTGTTAGAATATGGATCAAAATGGGAAGACTGCCTTCCTTTCGTAGAATTCTCATACAACAATAGTTATCAAGAAAGTTTGCAGATGGCACCATTTGAATTCCTTTACGGAAGAAAGTGTCGTACCCCTTTTAATTGGTCGCAAGTAGGAGAGAGTCAGATCTTCGGACCCGACATTCTTCGAGAAGCAGAAGAGAAAGTTCACAAAGTCCGTGAGCATCTCAAGATCGCCCAATCCAGACAAAAGAGCTATGCTGATAAAAGAAGGAGAGACTTGACTTTCAATGTCGGAGATTTTGTATATCTCAAGGTTTCACCCTTGAAAGGAACTCAACGCTTTAGTCTGAAAGGAAAGTTAGCCCCCAGATATATCGGACCTTTCAAGATTCTGAACCACCGAGGAGAAGTATCGTATCAGTTGGAACTGCCTGAAGAGATGTCAGCCATCCACAACGTGTTCCATATCTCGCTACTTCGCAAATGCTTGGAAGTGCCCGAGAAGACCGAAGTTTTCAAGAACATCGATCATAGAACTGTGGAAATCAACAGTGACCTGACCTATCGAGAAGTGCCCATCCGTATCTTAGAAGAAGCCTACAGAACCACCCGGACCAGAAGTATCAAGTTTCTCAAGATTCAGTGGAGCAACCATACCGAGGAGGAAGCTACTTGGGAGCGAGAAGATTACATTAGGACGGAGTTCCCAGATCTCTTTAGTTCCTAGTTTTCTTTGTAAATCTCGGGATATGATTTTGTTTAAGGGGGGAAGGTTTGTAACATCCCAAAACTTCAATCCAAGCTTATCAAGATCAAATTAATCAAATTTGGGGTTAACAAAAACTTTTCCAAAGTTAATATGAAAGCATTCATATATGTGTGCATTTAATTTAGGAGATGTTTGCTTTGCCATGATTGAATGATCCAATGCTTGTAAAATGTTTCTTAGGTGATTTAAAAATCATTCCCAAACTTTTCCTAAAGAAAATCAAATAAAAAAGAATTAAAAAGGAGGAATGGTCATTTTGGCAAATTTAACTCTCATGCCTACTTTGGTTATTCCTAGTACTCAAATTTTAACAGAAACAATTCTTGATCTTTGTACCCCTTGCTAGTACACATAATGAGGTACCAAGGCCCACCTTTTGATCTGCTAAAAACATTATGTTAACTATTTTAAATGATAGTTTAAAATTGAATCTAATGCATATGCATAGATCACACCTATTTCAAAAACCATCTTTTTGAGATCCACTTTCAAAACCCTTGCAACCAGAGACTACCTATCACTAGTGGAGATCACTCAAAAATTTTGAAACCAAAATTCAAAACTTTTTCTCTTTCGGCCATTTCATCAAACAGCTTGTGTGCACAAATCTGGCCAAATTTAAAACACTATTTTGAGAAGTGATCTTGGTCACCATTTGTGCCTAACCTTGTCCCCTTGTTCCCTCAGTACCAGCCCTACCCTTTGCTAGCCCTGCCACACCCTGTGCACACGACCAAATGGTCATGGCCATTAAGGCCGAGCACCATGAGCACCCCCACCGGCGACATCGCGCTACAGCAGCCGCCAACCCCTCTCGCCATGTCTAGCACGTCGCCAGTGGTCCACCTCCATTGCCCAAGCAGCCCCAGGCCAGAGACAGAGGGCAGAGCAGCCAGGAACCGCCACGCCCGGAGCTGGTCGAGCATGCCGATGCCGCCCCCAGAGCACGCCATGTCCCCGCTCGCACAGACCACCCCTTGGCACCAGCTCGCGCTCACCGCTCCGCCTCGACCTGGAGAACACCCCAGACATCCCCGTTTGCCGCCCAAAGCCTCACAGCCACCGCTCGCCGTGGCCACCGCCGCCTCTGCCGCGTAGAGCGCCACCTCGCCCAGACCACGTGCCACCGCCCCTACAGCCGCATTTAAGCTCTAGAGAACCGCCAGGGAACCGCCCATCCCGCTCGGTCTCACCGTCGAGCCTATAAAAGGAGCCCTCCCTAGCCTCTCTTCTCCACACCATTCCACTCCCCTCACCTCTCTGGACCTTACCCACCTCTAGCCGGAGCAAGTGGGGCAGCAGCTTGCCGGAATTGGAGCCGGAGCAGCCGTGACAGGAGGAGAAAGGCGCCGTTGATTTCGACCGCCCCAAGCTCCACCGCGACCACGCCTCGTCTCGCCGTCATCTTCCACATCATTTGCCTGCCTCGCCGACCCCGCTAGAGCCTTGGTACGCCCCCAGCCAACCCCCACCGAGCCGCTAGGGTTCGCGCTCGCCGGCGACCTGTTCGTCGTCGACGACGACCCTCAGCCGTAGATCTAGCTTCTAATCGCACGACCCACAGCGCGCGTACCGTTTCGCGATTTAAGTGCCGCTGACATGCGGGACCCCCCTGGCAGCTGAGCCCCGCGCCACGGAGCGCCACTAGGCCTGCCCATTCCTTTTCACGCGCTAGCCCACCGATTCAAATCTGGATTTTTCTTTTTTAGTTAAATCTAGTTTCTGTCCAGTATTTCAAAAATCATTTCTGTGAGTTTTACAAATCCAAATTGCATGAAACAAATTTTGTCTGAAAGGTATTAAGATGATCTATCCAAGCCCGTTGGATTTAATTCAATTAGAGTTATAGATCTCTCCTAATAAAAAGAATAAGACAGAAGCTTTTGCAACTTGCAACCTTTTTATAAAATCAACCAAGTTAGCTTTTGAGTTGATTCCAACTCTCAAAAATCACATTTCACCATATCTATCCAAATATGTAATAATATTAAGGTTTACATGCAGTGACTTTGGACTAGTACCAAAATAATGCTATATAGACATTTCTAGTCACCTTAAATCATTAAATAATGAACTTAAACCAAAGTAATATTGATCCAACCCTTAAATCTCATTCCCACATGTTAAATATGTGGTGAGGACATGTGTCCACATGATCCCATATTTTGGTGGTAAATATTAAATTTTAGTTAATTTTTCAATGAGTAGAAATTACTTTTCTAAAATAAAAAGAAGGAAACTTTTGATTTAAACTTGTGATGCTTGTGATGATAAAAGATCATCAATTGTGTGTCTTAGAATGATATCTAGCCTAGTTAAGTATTGTTTGGTGATTGTGCACTCCCTATGTATTTATAGACGATAGTATCGACCAAGCTCTCGAGGAGGAGGAGTTCGACCAAGAAGAAGAAGAAGAAGAAAACTTCAACCACTGCATCGACCAAGGAAAGCTACTATTAGCAAGTTAGCACTATCTAAGTGCAAACCACCATTAACAATGCAAGCTACTATTAGCAAGTTAGCACTATCTAAGTGCAAGCCACCATTAACAATGCCAGCTACTATTAGCAAGCTAGCACTATCCAAGATTAACCCTTGCAAGTTAGTGTAGTACTGAGCAAACAAAAATCAAACTAGATGGTTTAGCAAAGATGCCTTAAGCATGCTTTGATCACACCCCCTCCCTTATTTAACTAATAGTACCCCAAGTCCTAGTTACAAGTTCTACCTTTCTTAGGTTATACAAAGTTCTTTACTTGTTTTGAAGGTAGCATAAAAAGTATAAAACTTGACCTATTTAGAACCCTTTAGATGTCATTCTATGGCATGAGATTGAACCCATCTTTTTCACCTTGGTGAGATCAAAAACTTGAGTCACTTTAGATGGGAACACTTGGTGAAAATGAATTATGAAAACATTGGAATGATGAGTCATTCTATTGAGATGATTTGACATGTGTTGAGAAGCACAAAGAATTGATGTTGATGAAAATGTTGAGGCATGAGCCTTAACCCTTTTATAAAAATGATGGTTGGATTCGGATGCGATACCATTCCAAATTTACCGTACAACCACATTACCTGAATTGGGTAAGGCTTAGCTGGAAATTTATATGCATTAGTATTAGTTCCCTCACGGGAGAGGTTTGAGCTGAGGCTGCCTCTCAATGTTGTCCACCTATGCAGTGCCCAAGATGACTGATGGTCATGGTTGGGAGGCCATGCTCATAGGAGAGGTGCTTATACTAGGGTGTGTAAAGGGAAGATTATGTTTGATTATTTGCATACTAAGTATGATGATTCAGGGTTATCCCTGACAGATGTATCAAATCTTTTGGTGAAAGTGTATCACCTCTGCAGAGTGTCAAACTATTCGAATAGCCACGTCCGTGGATATGGATAGTTGGAATGGCCATACTATTTCGTTGTCAGATGTTTTCTAAAGACTTTGAAAAGAAGGATGAATATTGACTTGACCACAACAGGGTTGTGTTTATGAAAATAGTTTCGCCACTTAAGTGATTTTAGAGTTTTATCTTATCTTTCTTTGCTTCAGAACTCAGCTTAGGTTTCAAACTTAACTTGATAGTTAAGCATAGAGTTAGCATTTTAACTTAGATTTATAATACTTGTTAGTGGTAGTTTGCGAGTACTTAAAGAGTACTCATGGCTTTTGTCCCTGGCTATTACCATGGCCAGACTATGAAGGAGATTATCAAGATGATGGTCAGCAGGACGGCTATGATAACTAGGACTATCTGCCTTCGTCAGCATTGCCTGTGCCCCTGAAGATGGACCCCACCGCTACGCTATCTTTATTTCCGCTACTTGTTGTATTAAGACTGGATCATGAGATCCTTATTTGTGTAAGAACCTTATGTATGGTTTGTAATGGATGATGTACTGTGATATCCAATCCGTTATGTCTCGCAAAAATGGTAATTCTGGGATTGCGAGGTATGGCATAACGGGCATCTGGGATTAAAAATCCGGGTGTTGACACTCTCCATAGTTTGGGGAATTAGAAGCTACTAAAATGGGGGAGGTTGTAAAGGTATCTTGGCTCAGGTTTTGAAATGCCAAAACATTTGAGATTATGTAAAATGAGCCAGGATAGTTTTGTTAAATATCTTTTGTCAACTGATGTTAAGGTATGGAGTATATCATTTAATACCTATTCATATGCATAAGCATATTCAAACAACAAGCAAACACTTCAGCACTAAACAAGAAAAAGTTTTTGTTCGCCCTGATTTTTGCATTCTAGACAACTAATCAGGGTTGCTGAAAATGGGATGTTACAGACCTTTCCCCCTTAAAAGAATGTCGTCCTCAGATTCGGGAGAGTAGGGTTAGGGGATTTTCGTCGGGTTGATACTAGGTGTCTTACGCTTACTAGGTGTCTTTGAAAGTAGTTACTACATCGATGAAGTTGAACTTCTTTTCGAGGGCTTAGACTAGGCAGAGTCCAGTCCTGATTGCGAGGGATGACCTTCTTTTCCTTCCGGACTCTCTATCTCGAGGGCTTAGACTAGGCAGACTATCTCGATGCTGAACTTTACGGAGTACTCGTCAGAGGATAGAATCTACAGCTGGGAGTACCTCCGTCTAAGGATTCACAGCTCTTCCTTAGTGTCAGGACTCCTGAGGTTTCTCCAGGTAGAGGGCTATTCTATTTTGGTGGGAAAGACGCAGTCTTTCCCTCTTAGGATTAAACTAGAGTAGAGTTCTAGGAGCGGAAGTAATCCTTCCTTCTTGGAGTCGCAGATGGATGTTCTGCAGACGGTCGTCACTCTTTCTCCTAGAGTTGGAATCTTCGAACCGCGAAGGGAGGTCCTACGGGGCTTATGTACTACAATTGTTCCTACTTAGCCAGATGGAGTCTCAAATCCTCTAAGCGATTGGAACTGAGCGGTTAGCGATCTTATGGCCCTTCTGGTGGGTCTTCAGCTGGAACGGCAGGGGGACTTCGTAGGATCTTCCGTTGTTTTCTCCTCTGACGACTCGCGAGTTGTTAATTGGGCGAGAACAGGTCTGATCTGGGGATCTTTTCTGGATTATTTTCTGGCCGACGGTCCTCTAGAGGTTGAGTGGAAAGACGCAGTCTTTCCACCTTAGCGCTTCACTAAGGTTCTTCGGGAAGGGTTTTGGATCTTCTGTCTTAGAAGGCTGACTTGTTGTTAGCGGAAGGATATATCTTACCTGTATCTTGAGCTGAGTTCTTTGAGTAATGCCCTACTTTATCCACCTTGGCTGGGTTGTTTCCTAACGCAACCTTTAAGGGGTTACCTCAAGGTAGATTAGCGGTTTACGACTCTTCTTGCTAGTAGTTAGTCAGGGTTGAAGCAGTCAGCGTCGGGTAAGTGGTCTTCATTGGCATTTCTTGTGTTGCTTCTGCTTGATGGCGGAGTGGACTCGTTGTCTTCATGCTTCCTAATTATCTAACCTCAGGGGTCGTTCTGACCTTCTAGGGAGGATCATTCCGTTAGTTTGGGTAGGGTCGACTAGATTAATTAGTCTCCTGAGGCGGTTAGAAGCTCTAATATACCGGAGGTCAGCGTTGTTTGGTTTTCACTTCTTGTCTTGGTAGACATCTCTGGTAGTTTCATGTGAATAATTAGGATCCTTCGGTGGTTGACTTCCGGCTTCAATGAGATTCTTGCTGCAGTAGACTGAGGAACAAGGGAGTGTGATGCTAGTGACGAGTCTTGCGAGGTGAGTTTGACGGGGTATGCCGTCCTGCTGAGGTGAAATCTTCGAGTTGATTCTGACTTGACGATGTCGAACTCCTGGTTCTTGCGATGCTTTTCCTCTCATATACTCTCGAGGTTAGTCTGGGTCTCATTACCGGCATCTACACAGGGGTTTCCTGAGTTACTAGGTGGGTTATCACTCCTCGAGTCACATTTTTAAGGAGGTCAAAGAAAACCAGAGCATACAAACAAGGAGAACAGAGCGAGGGGATCGCAATGTCCTCGGCAAACAACACACATCAAGCAACACAGGATGCACTTAGGCAAGAAAACACAGTCGACGCTAGGGACCAAGGAGTTAACTACTCACGATGTAGGGGAATCCTATTCTTAGGACTATTGACCCTAGATATCGTCTTTCTTCTGGTCGGAGTCACTATCTTGCCGATAAAGCCTTCGTCGTATCTTGGATGCTTCTTGGTATTGCAACATTTGATGTCTTCTTATTATGACGATTCCGCTGGTAGAGCGATATTGTAGTCTCCTTGTGTTTGCTGGTAGTTGCTTGTCTTCATCTTGTTCTCACTGTCTTCACCGGGTTCTAGATCCTAGTTATTTAAAATCCATAGGTTTGAAATTTGGACGAGAGTTAGCGGAAACCATTTTCGAAAGCATTTGCTTAGAGTAAGAGAAGAAGTAGAACTTTTTGAAACTCATTGAGAAACTAGTTTTCAAACGCCGAGTTTTCAAAATAAGGTTCCTGTCTAACGACCATGCTAACTAAGGTTCTCCTACAGTCAGGATGGCTCTGATACCAAGTCTAAGGGACCCCCGGATTAATTATCCGAGAAATCCATGTTATGCATAGACCACGTTCCCATGATCAGTGAGCCGTGGAACATAACTGACAAGTATCATTACAACATCCGAGACATACCGAATTTACAAGACTTACTAAATGCTGTTATGGCTACATCAATAACCATCAGCGGAACTTCCTCAAGCGTAGAGCCCGATCCATGCCTTAACCTACAGGCAACTGACTGGGAGAACGTCCTAGCCCGCATAGTCACCAAAACCACCTTCTTCTTCATATCTGACCAAGTTAATAGCCAGGGACAATGCCAGTGAGTACTTTGAATGTACTCACAAACCACCTTAAGATAAGAGTAATAACAAGAGGATATGCATTATGGCTGTGGTAGTAGGAAGGCTCCAAGAGAGGTTCTTTTCTCAATTAGTTTCTCTTATAGATATAGCATCTACATATCTTTGTTGAAAACCTTTGTAAACATTTTGGA
This sequence comes from Avena eriantha, assembly GCA_910589775.1. Classification (NCBI taxonomy): domain Eukaryota; kingdom Viridiplantae; phylum Streptophyta; class Magnoliopsida; order Poales; family Poaceae; genus Avena; species Avena eriantha. The sequence continues at coordinate 418,002,453 of OU342742.1, forward strand.
AACCTTTTTGAAAAGTTTTGGAAAATATCAGGACTGGGTCACCCATTTGTTCCCGTCTTCAGGTCGTCCCATGACCAAACTCTTTTCTCCTCCTTCCGACCATTCCATGGTCAAAGCCTTTCTCCTTTCCAACCATCCCACGGTTAAAACATTTCCAAAGCCATTTCTTTTCTGAAATCCTTTTTGAAAACAAAACTAGCACCGCTCTACAGAAGTTTGTCCAACCCGTCCATGACCATGGACGCGGCTATTTGAATAGATTTACACTCTGCAGAGGTTGTACACTTTACCCACACCATCCGGGTACACTACCCTGATCTGCACCGATCGTGGGTCGAGTAACCGATCAAGACTCTCCGGATGCCCACTCCAATATAAGCGCCTACCCTATGAGTGTTGTTCCCCTCAACACCGGGACGTCCTATATAGTTCACAACCAACCGGGGCGCTTTTTCCACTTCCTGAGTGTGCGCTTTCAATGAGGGGCTCATAGTAACGCGTGGAGGTCGGTAGACCCTTCGTTCCTTCTCCAGGTCGATGTCCCACATGGACCGTTTGTCCAGAGAAGGCCCACCCTCCAAGGAGTTTCATCCCCTATAGTAGTTGCGAGGCAGCTTATACCAGAATAGACAAACATCAAATCCATCCCTGTCCCATTCCAGAGTAATGTGGTTGCACAGGGTTAAGTTGTTATAGCTAAACTGCAAAGAACCGGGTGCATTTTCGTAAACCTTTTTCCCTCCAGCTTTCCTTCAACATTTTGTAAAACAAAAACCTTTTTCTTTCTCAACATCTCTTGGGAGGTCCCACCTCACCAAGGTTTTATCTGAAAATATTTGGTAAAACCTTTTTCCGGGGTCTTCCCATCCTCTAGTTTTTGCTTCGGATAAAACAGGGTCTGCAAAGGGGTATGGTGTATTATACCATCTACCGTACTAGGGACAAGTAGGTACCATCGAGAGGGCTGTACTTATTAGTACAAAAGGGTAATAGTTTGAAGGAGCCAAACCACTACCATATATACATTAACATATAGCAAAACAGTGCAATTTTCATAAAGCAATAAGTAAAACATGCATAAGTAAAACAGTAGGACAAGGCTCATGAGCAAGAAGGTGGCTTGCCTATGGTGAACAATATGGCATATATGTCCCTAGACTTCTTCTTCTTAGAAAACCAAGATAACCAATAATAATAACCATCTTCTTTTGGTCTCCGATGTAATCGCATCTATCATCGTTATGGGACTCATGCAAGCAAGGAGCACAATCAACACAAGGCATACAATCACCAATACCATAAATCAAACAAGCAATTGAATAAACTCTAATTAGGGTTTAGTAGTTTTAGAGAGGATTCGATTTTGGAGGTTGAGATGGCCCTAGAGAAGGGGATGAACACCCCTTAGGGTTTATTTTCGAGGAACAACCTAAGAGGGGGTTTTGGGACCAAGGACATATTCTGTGTGATACCATTATAAAACCATGATACCAACATATAGGTATTGACAAAATGAAACCAACAAAAGTGGTTTCACTATTTTATCAATTACCAAAGATTTATAGTGAATAAGACTCTAGTTTTAGGAAATAATTCACCAGAGAAGTTTTGGAGCTCCAAAAATTATCTCCTTGGGTGGTTAGGTAGGGCTTGATGTACTTGTTCACTGAGAGGTGAATTCATGCCAAAATAATTACCAGAATGCCCTCAGGAAATTCCCAAAGGTAGTTCTATGGGGTTTTTGTCTTTTTAACCAGATTTATTTTACAGAAGATTTTGATATGATTCTAGAAACACATTATAGGTATTTAGAATACCTTTCTGTAGAAATTGGAATTACCCAGTTTGGATATCCAGAACTACTGGAGTGATTTTATAAGTGAAATTACCAAGCACAGAACAGATTAATTCACAATAATTCAACTGTGGCTTAGGAAATTATGGGCTTCTGGGATTTGATAAAAAAGGATGGATTTCACCCAGGGGATTTGGAATTGGGTCAATACCTATGTTGGTTTGTCCTGGAGAAAATCCTAAAGGAAGATTCTGACTGTTTTTGTTACTTTTACCAGAGGTGGACCAGAGCTCAACTTGGCATGGGACCAATTCTATGTAAAAGGTATTTCGGATACCAAACATTTTCAGTTGGATTTACTCTATTTGGTGGTGTGGAACTACTTTGAAGATTTATTGATTGAAAAAGGTACTGTTTAGGAGATAAATCTACAGAAAATATACATATGTTATTTGGCCAAACTTTTGGTACTGCATGTTTGGGAAAACATGTGAGAACATGTATAAATTTGGATCTGGCGAAAATATGGAGTTTTCATATTCAAAAGGATTTAAACTAATAGCTATTCAGATCTCCCCTGGAGAAAAATTTAAAAGAAAAAGGGGGCGCGGGCGAGGTCTGCTAGGGGATTGGGCCAGGGGAACGAATTCGGCCCATCTCGACGGGGTAGCGTGCGGGAGAGCTTTCAAATGGCTGACCAGTGGGGCCTACTGGTCAGTGGGTGGAGGGGGTGAAGGGGTAGCAGGCAATCTCGGACGTTCGATCAAGTGAGCATTGATGGTCGAGTGTCGTCTTCCAGCTCGTGCCGGCGGCGGCTCCCGGAAACCCTAGAGCGGTCTGGGAGCGGCGGAGAGTTCACCTAGGGGCACGGGGAGGCGACGGGGAGCGGAGGAGGTGACGCGGGACTCACCGGCGATCAGATTGATGGGCGGTGGCGTATGCTTTGGTGCAGATTCGAGGTCAAGCGCTTCCGTGACGCAGCCAGCTTTGGGAGCTTGCTGGGGAAGGCTCGCGGGCGTGTGCATGTCCACGGAGAGGAGGAAGAGAGGACCAGGAGGGATTCTATAGCCATGGGGGAGCCCTTGGGGGTGCGGAGAGGGCTCGGAGAGGGCAGACTCGGGAGTGGAGCTCCGCTCGGGGGTGTCGCCGGCGACGGTGTTCCGGGGTTCCTGCAGCGAAAGGAGAAGCATCAGGAGGTAGCTCAGGTCTAGGGAAGCGATATAGAGAGTAGGTAGAGGGCTGGGAGAGGCCGAGGGTGATGGGGAGCTGCACCCTTGAGGAAAGCCGAGGGGAGAGCTTTTCTCTTCCCTAGGGAAATGGGGAGCCTTGGGGCTGGATCTAGAGCTTGGAGACGGGTAGGTAGAGGGGAGAGGGGGCAAATGAGGGGTAGAGGGGAGAGCTGGGTGGCCTGGCCTATTTAACTCTAGGGGGAATGGTTCATGGTGTACTAGGTCCAAGGAGAGAATGGGGAGGGGAGCTGGCCTTCCATTGGGCAGCAGGGCTGGTGGAGAGGGGGTGGAGGTGTTATCTGGGGTCGTGCTTAGGGCAGAGAGGAAGTGGGGCTACTGTCCTAAGCTTATCTTCCCAAGGTATGCAATAATATCTTGACCATCTCTCTCTCTCCTTCCAAGTACTAATGACAAGTGAGGGGTGAACTACTGGGTTTTCGACCAGGAGTGAGATGGGTGCTAGAGAGAGGTGCTGGTCAAGCCTTTGGATGATGGCTTGATCTTGATTTAACTCAATACTAGCTAGGTTTGCTACATTGAGTAAGTAGGTGATTGTTAAGGAAGTTCAAACTTTTTCATAGGACAAGGTGGGAAGATGGTACTGGTGGGTAGATGAGGTCAAGGTAGATATCCAGGAATTAATTGGGATGTTTTTGAGGGTTTTAAGTCCACTTAAAAACATTTATTCAACAAGTACAGAAGTGGTTTCTAGAAGATCATTTGATAATATTACATTGTATAGGTGGGGTTTTTGATGTGATATGGTCCCAAAGGTGAATACACACTTAGGGGAATTTTCCCAAGATTTATTGGAAGATATAAGTAATGAAAACAATTATTATTCCAATCCAGCCATTTCAGAAAATGGGCAAAAAGAAATAATAAAGCTCTTCAAAAATATTTATTTTTTAGATGGGAATGTAGGGTGTGATATATGGATATCAATTGAGCAAAAAGTTGGGGAAGTGTTTTGACCAAAACCAATCTTTCCTTTATGGAAGAGGTTTTGGAGGTTTTGCCTATTAAGGGAATTAAATAGTTTTGGTCCATAATAAATATGGATAATTATTGATAAATCTTGATGATCAAGGTAGATGATGTAGACAAGGTGTAACAGGCATTTGCAAACTTGGGATTTGGGAATCCAATTTGATTTTGGTGAAAACTAGAGATTTAAGGATCTTGGGTAAGATTGTTTTCATGCCACCAAAACCTTGTTGGATCTTGGAGCTCAGGGCTCCCCTTGGGGCATGGGATAGATGGATAGATAGACCAGGTGATGTAAATCAACATTGTTTAGAGGATTGAGATTGATCCTTCTTGAGCTCACCAAGACAGGCTTTCAAACTTTGAATAAAATAAGCCTGCCAAAGCAGACTATCAACTGGCCTTCAAAACCTTGTGGGTTTAAGCAGCACAAAGATCCACTTGGAAGAAGTGAAGTAGATGTTGATATACCTATATTATTAGAACACAACCATGCATAGAGTTGGTCTATAGAATATTGGATGATGGTGTGAGCTTCTGTCAAAGTAGGCATGTTGACTAGATTTGCAGGAATAGTTAATTTCTTGCCTGCAAAACCATCAAGAACAAAGGTTGGAGGATGATCTAACCAAGGACAAGAGTGGGACTTGGTAGTCCTTAGGATGGTTAACAAGATGGTTCAAGTGCATTCACGAGGGTTGAGAAAGGGAGACATCCAAAAAGGTGATGTTGGAAATAGTTTTCCAGACTTAGCCAAATTTGGCAGATTTAGGGTTTTTGACTAGAATGTGAGTGGTGATGATTTTGGTGGTTTGCAAGGTACCAAAGCATCATCAAGTGGATGATGTTGAAGTGTATATTTAGTAGAAGGGATCCATGCTTGATATTAGTCTTCATTGACTTGGAAACTCCTAGAATGGATCACTACAGAATTTATCTTGGTAAGGGTTTTAGATGATCAGCTAGTATCTAGAGATTAGATCCTGCTTTGTACTCTTGCTTAGGGTGTGATGATTTGGAAACCTCTTGATCCTAGTGATGAGCTCCTAGAGTAGCTCATACTATCTCTTAAGCAGACAAATTAAGCAGCAGATCAAGGCAATTCATCAGACAGTAGATCAAGGCAACTCATCTTACAAACAAATCAACTACTAGTAGGGTTACCATCAAGCCTAGCTTGAGGTAAGGATGGGAAATTTTGAAATGTTGGAGTTTTAACAAGGTAAGGTCCTTGGTACATCTACCAATAGTAGAGTTCAAAAGATTTATAAAAGGTTTTGGAAAACTTTGAGGTAAGAGTAGTTGAAGGTCTGTCTTGAAAACATAAGGAGATTATAGTAAGTAGCTCTCCATAGTTTGGGGAATTAGAAGCTACTAAAATGGGGGAGGTTGTAAAGGTATCTTGGCTCAGGTTTTGAAATGCCAGACCAATTGAGAATATGTAAAATGATCCATGATAGTTTTGTTAAATAGATATTGTCAATTGATGTTAAGGTAAGGAGTATATCATCTAATACCTATTCATATGCATAAGCATATTCAAACAACAAGCAAACACTTCAACACTAAACAAGAAAAAGTTTTTGTTCCCCCTGATTTTTGCATTCTGGACAACTAATCAGGATTGCTGAAAATGGGATGTTACAGAGAGGCTTGAAAGGAAGCTTCTCCATATACCCTGGTTTATTGTTAGAGACAATATAAGAAACTTTGGAGGATTCCTTCTTTTTGTTAATAAGATCAAAACACATATTAGTCCTGTCATATTTTGGTAAGATCTCATCTTTTATAATATTTTGTATGTAAGTATTTTTGTGGAAATTATCAACACGATAAAGATGGCAACCATGTAGGATGTTATTCATATCAAAAGCACTCATATCTACCAAAGAAGTTTTTCTTGATAATTCTTCACACCCCAAAAATAATGTAAGTTCATCATGCTGATTAGGAGTGATCATGTTATCACAATACAAACTTGCAGTAGTCATTGGATTAGAAGGGCTATTATTATGGCCTGAGCATTGAAAATTGAAATGACCCACTTCAAAGCAAAGTTCACAAATAAAAGGATAGAGGGCACAAACTGTTTACCAAGATCATTTAGAGCCCTATACCATGTTCTAGTTTTTTCATTCCTGTGGGTGATACAATATTCTTCTTCAATTTGATTCTTTTCACAAGGTCTATGTATTCCACAAAAATTAACATGCTTATAAGAATTAGTACTTTCAGAGGTTTGAGCATGTTTATTGCTATCATTAATAACAATTTCATTTTTCATGCAAGTGTCTTTAAAAGGCTCATGATACATGTCCCATTTTCCTTTAGGAACATTAATATGAGAAGCAAAGGCTCTATAATAATCAACAAGAATTTGAGTATCAAGACCATATTTAGCACTAAGCTCTTGAAAATCAGCAGTTTCAGCAAAAGACTTAATGCAATCATACTCATAGTTTATACCTGGTTCTTTACCTTTGTCGTTATCCCAATCTTCGGTATTGCTTTGAATTGTTTCAAGAAGATCCCACTTAGCTTTGACCTCCTTACTTGTGAAGGATCCCTCTGAAAATGTATCTAGATAGTCCTTGTAATGTCTTGAAAGCCTTGCATAAAAATTATTAATAACAATATTCCTGGGGAGCTCATGAATGGGACATTTGAGCATTAGTGACTTCAATCTCCCCATGCTTGGGCAATACTTTCTCCATCATGAGGATGAAAATTATAAATATAATTCCTATCTTTATGAATTTCATGAGGAGGATAAAATTTAGAGTAAAAGAGAGATTCGAGTTCCTTCCATTCCGAATGGTGAACATCGTCTAGTAGCTCATACCACTCCCTTGCTTTGCCCTTAAGTGAGAAAGAGAATAGCTTCCTCTTAATTTGGTTCATTGAAATACCTACACACTTGAACAACTCGCATAATTCATGTATAAAGAGTAAATGATCACCAGGATGGACAGTTCCATCTCCAAAATAACAGTTATTTATAACACGTTCAACAATTTCCATAGGTATTTTAAAAGGGATGCTTTCAGTATGTGGATTCAAAATATCACAAGTATCATTAGAATTACCACATATGGGAGATAAAGTATCATCAGAGCAAATTTTCTTCTTTAAAGCTAGGGAACTAAAACGATCATTTTCATAAAAACTAACTTCCCCAAGCTTAGACGTTTCCATAGCATTAGTAACAAAGGTGTTCAAAAAATTCATACTAATAACATTGCTATTAGCATGCAAAGAAAGTTCCATGGGTTTTTTAATTTCCTTTTCAGACCATTCATGTGCTACCTTAGGAAAAATACTAAAAAGCTCTCTAATTTTGTTGTTGTTTTACATTAAGCCTAACTACTGAAAATAAAAACAAGAAACAAAAATATATAATTGCAGAATCTAAAGGAAATAATTTCGAGCACTCACACACTAGCAACCGCACTAGAAGATAGCTTAGTAGCCATAGGATGTGAGTATCTTTTACCTTACCTCCCCGACAACGGTGCCAGAAAATAGCTTGATGTCTACACACACTTCTATTCTTGTAGAAAGTGTTGGGCCTCCAAGTGTAGAGGTTTGTAGAACAGCAGCAAGTTTCCCTTAAGTGGATCACCCAAGGTTTATCGAACTCAGGGAGGAAGTGGTTAAAGGTAACCCTCTCAAGCAACCCTACAATCAAGATACAAGAAGTCTCTTGTGTCCCCAACACACCCAATACACTTGTCAGGTGTATAGGTGCACTAGTTCGGCGAAGAGATAGTGAAATACAAGTAATATGGATGATTATAAGTGGTAATTGCAATCTGAAATAAGAGTGGCAGCAAGGAAACATGTAACATGACTGATTGTAAACGGTTTTTTCAATGTTTAGAAACAAGGCCTAGGGATCATACTTTCACTAGTGGACACTCCCATATATATATCTTCTCTTCATTATTCTACCCTAAAACTACTCTCCAGTTGGATGATGTAGGGCTATAATAGCACACCTTAAAGTTCACATTCTCCATCTAGATAACCCCTCACTATCACCTTGAATGCTAGATGGTTCCAACAAACACCACAATATCATAGAAACATCCAACTCAAATTATACTCATGATAAGTATTTATGTAACCTTAGCCAAAGTGACACACGATGTGCACACTGTCAACTTCACACACGTGGGGATAAGCAAAGATTCATTAAAGCACTTGAGTAGCAGAATAGATCTATAGATTACAAAGCTCATGATCTCATAAGATCACGCATAGAGAGAGAGATGAACACATAGCTACCGATAGATCCCCTAGCCTCAAGAGAGAAATACTCCCTCATCATCATGAGTCAGCAACGGTGATGGAGATGGCGGTGGAGTTGATGCAGATGGCTCCGGGGGCACTTCCTCGTCCCGGCAGGGCGCCGGAACAGAGACTTTTGTCCCCCGAATCTCCTCTTCGGTGGCAACGGTGCTGTGGAACTTTTCGTGAAATTCTGATCTTGTCCTTAGGGTTTTCGTCCCGGGAGGCTCTTGTAGACGAAAGGGCAAGGTCAGTGGAGGCCCAAGGGGCCCACACCACCTGGTGGCGCGGCCAGGGGTACCCGCGCCACCATAGGGTGTGGCCAGCCCCTGGCCCTCCTTCGGATGCCCTCCGGACTCCGTGTTCCTTCTGATAAAATATTGACTTTGCCTTTTGTCCCGTCCAATTCTGAGAATATTTCCTTACTAGCTTTTCTGAACCCAAAAATAGCAGAAAACAAGCAACTGGCACTATGGCATCTTGTTAATAGGTTAGTTCCATAAAATGTATAAAAATACCACAAAGTGTGGACAAAACATAAGAAAGTAGATATAAAACAAGCATGGAGCATCAAAAATTATAGAGACGTTTAGGACGTATCATGGATCCATGTGGTTTAGGAAAAGAAGATAAATGCAATGACTCTAGTGGTGGTTTAAGAAAGGACCACACATGCAATAACTCTACTGGTGGTGTAGGAAAAGAACACACATGCAATGACTCTGGTGGATCAATTTGGTTTAGGAAAGGAACAAATATGCAATGACTCTAGTGGTGGTTTAGGAAAGGAACACACACACAATGACTCTAGTGGTGATTTAGGAAAGGAACACACATGCAATGACTCTGGTGGATCCATGTGGTTTAGGAAATAAACACACATGCAATGAATCTGGTGGATTCATGTGGTTTAGGAAAGGAACACACATGCAATGACTCTGGTGCATCCATATTGTTTAGGAAAAGAAAACACTTGCAATGACTTTGGTGGATCCATGTGGTTTAGAAAAGGAACATACTTGAAATGACTCTAGTGGTGGTTTAGGAAAGGAACACACATGCAATGACTCTAGTGGATCCATGTGGTTTAGGAAAGGAACACACATGCAATGAATTTGGTGGATCCGTGTAGTGGTTTAGGAAAGTAACACACATGCAATGACTATGGTGGTGGTTTAGGAAAGGAACACACATGCAATGACTCTGGTGGATCCATGTGGTTTTGGAAAGAAACACACATACAATGACTCTAGTGGTGGTTTAGGAAAATAAGACACATGCAATGACTCTAGTGGTGGTTTAGGAAAAGAACACACATGAAATGACTATGTTGGATCCATATGATTTAGGAAAGGAACACACATGCAATGACACTGGTGGATCCATGTGGTTTAGTTTGAACAAGAATTTTCCATTTTTTGAAGGAAGACACATGCCTATTCTTTCTATTTTCTATTTGAATCCCTTAGTTTGTCTTGCCCTTGGTTTTTTGATACTACTCAGTTTTGCCCTCTCTCTCGGTCACAAACCTGACAAAATCCCAAACGTGTGTTCACTCTGGCTGCTGCGTCCTGATTGGCTGACACAGATGTCACGCGGATCATGCCCACCGACCATTGATCCTCTGTGATCCAACGGGCAGGATAACGCCTTGCTCCTCCTCTCCTTTTTTTCAGGGTATATCCATGCCAGCGATACTTTACCTCTATAAACAATCGAAAACCATCTCAAAAAATAAATAAAATAAATAATCATATTTTGAAGAATCTCTCGTTGTTGTCTTCTGGATCATCGTTGTCTTCATCACCGTCATGGTCCTTGTCGTTGCCGCTGTCAGTGTCCTCCTCTGATGACTCGTCACCACCCCCTTCTTTGTATTAGCGTGCTATCTCCTCGTCAGAGTCCTCCTCCTCCTCTTCGTAGTCCCATGGGTCCACGTCACTCTCCTCCGCTTCTGCCTCCAACTGATCTATGAATGCCTCCTTGTTGGCCGAGTCGGAGTCTTCCAAATAACTGTCTCCTCTCGTCTTCCTAGTCTTCCTCTCCTTCCTCTTCTTGTCTATACTCGTCGGTGCAACATGTGTCCCTGTCTTGGCTGCTGCTTTGTGCTCGCTCATCGCTCCAGGTACCCCACAGTCCTCCTGCGCGGCCGTTACGAGCTATGACATTGCGGTGTCCTTGAGTGCCGATGTCGATGGATCCTGGCATAATCGGATACGATGTGCTGCCTTAGTAGGCGATTTGCGAGCACGAATGATGCAGTGAAGAGCAGGGGATGCAGGACGGTCAGTGTCCGGTTTGGATCTGCTATTGCCACGGCGAAGGGCCACCGTGCTCGAGGAAGTAGTTCAGAATGAGTGATGGCGGGTACACAGAGTTGGGTGTCGATCTGATCACAGGGTGAGCAGCGGTTTCGTGCGTCGTGTACATGCATGCATTTGTCAATTATTACAAAAATGTATTATCTTGCGTACTGAACATAATTTGATCACAACAAAAGTGGCACATTGTATTCTAGACTCATAAATATCCCGTGCATGCCTATCGACATGGAGTTCAACCTGCATTCAATCGACATGGAGTTCGACATGCCGACGTGATCGTGCAGTAGCTGCGCATGTCATTACCCCGTCAACACGTGACACACGCACATGGGACATGCATGCCGATGCCTGTGATTACCACCCGGCCCCACTCATTTTTTAAGGGTAAGATCACACTCCTTTTATTATATACTAGATTTTAGGCGGCGTCGAAGACCATTGAATTATCCTTCGCAATAAAGACAAGTCCCATCGATTCCCTATCCCTGGATTCTTTGTGAAGGTAGACTGTAGACGGTGGACTTGTATAATAGTAGTAGTACTACTTGACCATGGCCTCTACTCTTTGACTCTTCTCCCACACTGATCACTCTCTTATTTCTCCTATCGCCACCTCCCTCCCCCTACAAGCCATTGCTCCCCTGAGGAGAAGTTGGTCGACCATCCTCACAGAGAAAAAGGAGAGAGATCGCCGCAAGGCAGTTCTTGATCTACCAGCCCCTCAAGCCCCCCTCTCACTGAGGCCCAATCTCTCCCGATAATGGCGCCGAATGTTCTAGCAAGCGAGGGCTCCTCCCGGTACAGTCTTCTTGTTCTACTTCTTCTTCATATCCTTCTCCATCATGATCTTATTCTTCTTCTTCTTGTTTTTCTTCTTCTTCTTGCTCTTCCTATTTTACGTATTACAGGCCGGCCGTTGAACCAGAATCCACCACGACGGCGGTGTTGCAGGACCCGTTCGGTCCCGTTCCACGTCTCAGCGAGGGTAGCAAATCTCCACACTGTTATTTCTCTAAGTAGTAATGTGGATTTCATAGATCATGTTCGCCCCGCATTGAGGTTTTTTTTGCGAGCTGTATTAGTTTTCATAATTATGACTGGATCTCTTGGTCTTTCGTTAATACCGTTGTTCATAGATTCAATGGCTATTTTGTGATTAGGATTAGTTTATCATGATTATGATTAGATCTCTAGGTCCATTTTTAATATTGTTGTCCATAGATTCAATGGGGATTTTGTGATTTGTATTAGTATTCACCTAGAACCTGGAGTGTAATTATAGAATTTCTATTTCAATTAACATGAGCGATGCAACGATCGAAGGCCGAGTACCATGACAAGGTGGCCGCGATCAGTGCGAAGATTGACAACCAACATGAGCTTGTACGCTCCCTCACCCAAGCTAATGAGAGCCTACTCAAGCATTTATCTGTGTAGAAGGAGATCTCGCTAGATTTTGCACGTGACATCGTGAGGCTGCAGAAAGTGCTCGACCGTAACTTGAACAGGCAAGAACAGGCCATCAAGATAATCAACGAGCTCATGGAGGACAAGAAGAATCTCCAGATAAGGTGCACCCTCCTACATGGCAAAGTCACTAAGGCACTCAGAAGACACGTCCACGAAACCAAGGCTTCCACCTGAACCTCCCAAGATAGGAACCGTTGCCTGGATGCAGTGAAAGAGATGAAGGAGGACATGAGCTAAGGAATCACCGTACTCGAGGGTGTTCGGAAAGAGAACAAGGAGCTAAGGGCTTGTCTGGATCCGTATTGGAGCAATGCCCAAGTCTGATCCCTGTTAGAGGGGGCATGAATATCAGTTCGTGCTCCACTCTTTTGTGATATTTAGGGTTCAGGGACCAATGCCTAAGTCTAATTCCCGTTATAGGGTGCAAGAAGAATCCTAGGGTATCTCCTTATCTATCTGGACATATGTATGTGTTCATGTTCATGAATGGACACCATGAGCTCTTTCCATTCTGTATCTGGACATGGGTTTCTACCTTATGAGTTTGCCACAACTATTTGGTGACATGGGAAAAACCCACAGCACACTAAACTGCAGATAAACCTTATTTGCTTTGAAATTGAAATTATGACAGTGCCACTAGTCGATTCATAAAATGTTTATTAGTCCTATATTGCTTCTTCCTTTAAATTATGACGGTTTCACTAGACGATTTAGTTAATTATAGAAACTAACCACCTTGTCCTGGTGAACTGAACAAACCATACTATATATTTTTGTTGCAGGGAAAGAGGTGAAAGCTCAACTAGGACCTGGCGACCTGGCTAAATGACAAGATAGCCATCCAAAGGGAGAAGCAGAATTCCCAGAAGCTGGCCTTTGACCACCTATGCGCTGAAGTCGCGATCCTTTTTGACAAGTGTCAGAAACTGAACGAGGTAAACACCGTCTGGGAGAAACTTCACAAGCAAGGTCGCACCTCGGCTAGTAAGCAGACGGAGATCGTGAATGGGCTCCTGAAGGAAAATCATATGGTTACGGACCAACTTCTCGAATCCCTGACGGAGCGCTGGAACCTACGGCAGGCGCACGACAAAGTACTGAAGGAGCTGGCCGATATTAGGGAGGAAAACAAGCAGCTCTGGGCCAGGCTCGCTTGAACCCAACATATGTCTATTTAGTATTGAACTGTCTGTTTTATCCTCTATAGTGGTGATTTTGTAAAGGTAAACTTAACTCTATGTATGATATGTGTTCGTCTGAAATTAATTTGCTCGAGGATTGAGTTTAGCTTAGTTAAGAAATCGCAATTGCATGCCTTACAGTTAACTAGTTTCAAGCATTGGCATGGCATAAATTATTCATCTAGAATTTCCTTTATCCAATGTAGTCTATCCTTGTTCACCCTCGCGTGCCTTCTTCAGTTCTTTCAACAGATCCGCAATGTAGTACTCTAGCTTCTTCTTGTCTTCCCTGAGCTGATCCCTCTCCTTTTCTGCATTATGAATTACTAACCTATGACTATCCTGAAGCTTCTTTGCAGTTCCAACAACCAAGCTCCCATTGATTCTGTCACTTAGTTCTAACTACAAATTCTCGATTTCTTGTTCCAGCTCCATATTTCATACCGATAGCTTCTAATTTTTTTTCAGCTGCATCACAAGCATCAGTAAATCTCCCAACCTTTCCAACTCATACATCTCCCATAATTGGGCCAAACATTTCTTAAGTGCATCTGGCAACTCAAGATCCACCCACTCTACTCCTTTACACACCGGGCCAACCTAAATAAACACACACTATTGTGTTATGAACATACACGATACATTTTTCTTCATGTCACCATTGCACATAATGTAAACAAACCTGATTTTGTACATCCCCAAAACCTCCTCCCAGTGTTACCACCTTCGAAGGCAACATATCTCCACAGTTTTAGCCCATGGTCACATGGTACTTCTCCATAGAGGTCTAGGCCCTCCCATTCGGGGTCATAGATCGTCCGTGGTACCTATAAGGAAACGCAAAGCTAGAACTGAACACAATTTCATGCACATATGGAGCTCAGATCGAGGGATTTACCAATGCCTAACCCTAGCTCGAGAAAACAGAGGAACTCACATCGGGGAAGGAATACTCGATGTCGGAGAGAAGGTTGTTGTTGCTCGAATGGTCATCCTCGTCGTTCTAGGATAGCATGGCGAATGCGTTAGCGTCGGCGACGGTGAGGAGAGAGAGAGAGAGAGAGAGAGAGAGAGAGAGAGAGAGAGAGACAGAGAGAGAGAGAGAGAATAAAAGAGTGGGGAAAGTGAAGTGCATCACCGCCGCAACAATGACTAAATTGGCATGTTGCAATATTTTAATGGATACCATGCCCTTTCCCTAGATTATTGTCTCCTGCCTAATAGGGTTTCTCTTCATACCTTCTTATTTCAAATATTAAACTTGTACTCTTCCATTCCAATTTCATTGCCTAAGGAAAACATACCAGTATATTACATCATCTAAAGAAACAAAATCATGTCAACTACAAGGTACTTATGCATCACTTGTTCAGTCATGGTTTCACAAAACATTACATTACAATCTCTCAACAAACATAATCACAGAAACAAGTATATTACATCAACTCAAGAACCAAAATCATGTCAACTACAAGGTACTTATGCATCACTTTTCCAGTCATGGTTTCACAAAACATTACATTACAACCTCTCAACAAACATGATCACAGAAACAAGTATATTGCATCATCTCAAGAAACAAAATCATGTCAACTACAAGGTACTTATGCATCACTTGTCTAATCATGGTTTCACAAAACATTATATTACAATCTCTCAACAAACCTAATCACATAACCAAGTATATCACAAAATCTCAAGAAACAAAATCATTTCAACTACAATGTACTTATGCATCACTTGTCCAGTCATGGTTTCACAAAACATTACATTACAATCTCTCAATAAACATAATAACAGAAACAAGTATAGTACATCATCTCAAGAAACATAATCATGTCAACTAGAAGGTACTTATGCATCAATTGTTCAGTCATAGTTTCACAAAACATTACATTACAATCTCTCAAAAAACATAATCATAGAAACAAGTACAGTACGTCATCTCAAGAAACATAATCATGTCAACTACAATGTACTTAAGCATCACTTGTCTAGTCATGGTTTCACAAAACATTACAATATCTCAACAAACATAATCACAGAACCAAGTATATCACGACATCTCAAGAAACAAAATCATGTCAACTATAATGTACTTATGCATCACTTGTCCAGTCATGGTTTCACAAAACATTACATTACAATCTCTCAACAAACATAATAAAAGAAATAAGTACAGTACATCATCTCAAGAAACATAATCATGTCAACTACAATGTACTTATGCATCACTTGTTCATTCATGGTTTCACAAAACATTACATTACAATCTGCCAACAAACAAAATAACATAAACAAGTACAATACATCATCTCAAGAAACATAATCATGTCAACTACAATGTACTTATGTCTTATTACAACAATGATGGTTTTAGTGAGTGACATGTCTGAAAATCTCAACAGCTCGCACAACATTATATCGCAATCTGTCAACAAAGATAATCATAGAAACATGGTCTAAATGCAACAGCAGTCTAGTTTACAAATACAGGCAAGGGAACCCTATGGTCCATATGACAAGCCTAGGGTAGCAGCTCTCATTAGATCTGATCAACGTCGATCACCTCGTTCTGTTCAGCCACTGTAGGGGCCTCTACATCCAGTAAAACCTCCTCAACAACATCAGAAATGGTAGCCAAGAAGAACATCTTCCTAGTTTGGTTATTTCGTTGCATAATCTGCATAAGATCTCCAGTATTCAAAACATCTATGAATTTCTGCTTCTTATGATGCCACCACTGGAGTCGTGCCATCTGCTTAGGGCCAATACTGATTTCCTTACCGATCTTCTCTCTCATTTAGTTAAGAGTTATGTTTTTGGAGTCGACGGTGATCTCCATAGTATATGACGAAATTGGCTTATTAACTCCCTCATCAAGTTTTTCCATGTATGAATCCACCTTTAAGTGTATACTGAACTTATCTAGATCGGCATCTATTGGTATGTAGTCTCTAGGAGCCGAAGCTCAAGATCTCCAGCATCTACATACATACCATGAATCATCACTTCAACTTTCACCTTACGTTCAGCTTCACAACACTCCCAAACCATCTGAAACTCATGCGGGTGCTCAATCTGCATATAGGTATCATTCATGTTGCACCACACCAATTTTGTCCTCTATTTAGAACCCCAAGGAATCCGAGCATGAAGCATATCTACCAGTTGCGAAAAATACACAACCTCTTTGCAATTTACAAGCAGATGCACATCTTGCCCGAAAACAACCCTCTCGCAACCAAAATCTAGTTTTGCAGTGTACTGGCGAACATGAACTGTGAACTTATATAGGTCCCTTGTATCAAAGATGTGCCTAATTTGATTAAAAAGGGGAACTTTTCAGTTCATTCGATTCTATTATGCCGTAACTAATCTACTTGTAAGATAAGGCACAGATAGGAAAAATCCACCTCTGCTCATCTCCTGGGTTTTTTTCTTCGAGATTTGGGTGCTGCATCCGCCCACCAGAGCCGAACAATCCACCACCGGCCCTACTTTTATCTTCAACCCGCTGCTTGTAGGTACCTTGGGAGCAGAATTCTTGCTGACCTCCTCGCTAACCGGGGCTAAAGACCCCGCCGCTGTTTCGTGTTGAGCCCGAGACTCTGGCTCCGACGGACCCGAATCAGTCAACGACATAGCTACAACCTTCGCCTTGCAAGACATGCTGGGCCGCTGCCAGATTCAGTGTCGGGGGAGGGAGAAAAAAGGACCTCCGCCGCCGCCGGATTCAGTGTCGGGGAAGGGAAGAAAAAGGACCGTCACCGCCGTAGCCAGATTCAGTGTCGGGACTTAGGAAAGTACAGTAATGGATTTGCACCTACGACACGTGCAGGGTGGCTAAGAAGAGAGCCCAACTAAGAAGGAGCACAACAGGAACTTGTGTAACGAAATATCCTAACTTAACGGGCGCGATTTGAAAATATTGGGTTTGGCCATCATTCACTCGAAACACCCTCAGCAATTGGCGCCCCAACTTTTGGAATCGTGGTGATTAAAATCAACTTGGATACCGTGATGCACTGGCATCTCAACTTTCGAGCCGTAAAATTATATTTTCCACAAAAACACGCAACACCTCATGCTCTCTAGTGTACTGCATGTCAATGTCCAGCGTCTTACCAAGTAAAGTGCCAATGGCCCATAGACACAAATAATCATTATAGGAAAATTTGTACACACCAAAATGCTGAGCTATGGTCAGGTCTTTCTTGCTAGGAAAATTTACTTGAAAAACATTATATCATAATAGAATATTACTGCATCCTCTGAATCCCTTTACATATTTCACAAAACTATGTTTTGGCACCCCACGCATATTACTTGCAGCTGTGCTTTGTTGTTGTTGATGTGCGCATGTTGGAAAATCAAAATAGAAGAGGGAGCATAGGTGGAATATGCGAGAACTCTAACGGGCATGGGAGAGTGAAGGTAAGAAGGTGTTGATCATCCCAAAGTCCAATCTGCGTGCACCTGGTACAAGGAAAAACTCTTATCCTGATACTGTGTGAGAAAGAGTTTGCAAGACCGCTGCTTGTAAGCTACCAGGGAGGATGGGAAAATTCAATGAAAGGGTGGCAGGTTAACCTATGTAATATATTTGTTGAGCCAGCCTATTTTTGTTTCGGTTGTGCTAGGTCCCTACGTTGCTAGGTATCTGTAGCTTTGAATATGATGTGAATCTGACGTGAATTTCTAGAACCAGTTAGTGACACCAAATATTAACATTTCTTCCCCAGAAACACTGTTGTTACTAATGTAAAATATCATTTATGTGGATGTCCCTCGATCTGGTTAACACGATGGGCTCGATCTAACAATGACAAAGACAAGGATTTGGTGGAGTATTCAACTGACTGCATTATATGTTTATCCTCTATTTATTCAGTGTTTTACAGAAAACAGGGAGAGCATGGTGTATCACGATCCAAAACCCTAGCGCCATCCCATGAGCTGAGTCGTGCGTCCCACAGAAAACGGTCCTGGGCCATTAAGTGACGACCAGGCCAGCTAAACCTATAGCTGATAAGTTTCAGACTGTTTTACGACAACAGACTGAAACGCTACAGGACACTACTGCTGAAAATAGCTAACTGAAACTAAACTGCAATGACAGGGTTTATGCGCTAACAATCTCCCCCTAATCCATGTCATGCTTACATTATTCTGATGATGCCAATTTTCTCAGGCATCTCTTGGAACTTGACTCGACACCGTGGCTTTGTCAATCCCATTTTGGCGAGCGGGAGGTAGTGAATCACCTGGGCTACGGATTTGTCGGTTAGTTGATTCTCGAAATAAGGTCATTCAGAAAAAAAAACCGATTTCTTAAGGCTTCAAACGAAGGATTAATAAACCCATGAAATCCAAGTCTATATCTGTGAGTTGTGTCTTTGTCCGCATCAACTTAACAAGTATCTTCCTCTTCTCCATGCACTCACAAATGTAGTGGAAACGTAGATCAATATGCTTGCTCCTGCCATGAAACACATGATTCTTGATCAATGAGATGGCAGACTTGTTGTCCACCCTTAGTATGGCTGCGTTTGGCTCTTCTCCGATCAGAGTCTCCGTGCAGCCGAGCAAGCCAGATCACTTGGCACGCCACGGTGGTAGCTGCAATGTACTCAGCTTCACAAGATGACATCGCCACCACTTTCTGCTTCTATTACTACCAGCTGACCGGATTGTTGCCAAGGAAGAACATCACGTCGGTAGTGCTTTTGCAAGTATCGACATCACCGGCCAGGTCATCGCTAAACCCGATCAGATCATGTGAGCCAGCTTCTCCCCTGTAGCTACAGCCGTAGTCTAGTGTTCCTGTGACATATCACATGATGTGCTTCACTGCCACCCAGTGCTCCTCAGTGGGCGTCTCCATGAATCTTCTCACGTATCCAACCACATATGAGATGTCAGGTCGGGTGTGAACGAGATACCTCAGGCTTCCCATCACGTTGCGGTACATGGTGACATCGACTGGCGGGGCAGTGCTGGTCGCTCAGCTTCAGGCGCACCTCCATGGGCACATGGCAAGCATTGCAGCCCTCCATCCCGGCCCTCTCCAGTATGCTCTTTGCATATGCCGTTTGCGCGAGAGTCATGCCGGTTGAGGTCTGGCGCACCTCGATGCCCAGATAGTAGCTGAGCAGACCGAGGTCGCTCATGCTAAATGTGCCCTTCATCTCTGCCTTGAAGAGCTAAATATCATCGCACTAGAAGCCGCTGATCACCAGGTCGTTGACGTACACGCCAACGATCAGCATGTTGTGGATGTACACTACATGCTCAGAGCTTCTATGTTGGAACCCAAGTGACACCATTGTGGCATCCAGCTTGGCATTCCAGGCCCTTGATGCCTGTCGAAGCCCAGAAAACGCCTTGCAAAACCTTAGCACTTTCTCCTCCTTGCCGGTGATGAAGAAGTCAGGCGGTTGCTTGAAGTACACCTCCTCCTGCAGCTCACCATTCAGGAACGCAGATTTCACATCCATGTGATGGACTTCCGAGCGTTTCTATGCAGTAAGCTTAAGCAGTAGCTGAACATACCTGATGCAAGTGATAGGGGCAAAGACTTCCTCAAAATTGACGCCCTGCTGCTGCACATAGCCCTTCGCGATGATGCGTGCCTTATTTTTGATGATGTGGCCACGCTCGTCGCGCTTGGCCTTGAACACCCTCTTGAGACCGATGGGTCGATGTCCACACGGAAGATCGACCAGCTCCCAGGTCTTTTTGTCCTCGATAGAGGTCATCTCTTCCAGCACCGCCTTGCACCAGCACGACTCTCGATTGGCCTCCTCGATGCTTGCAGGTTCTTCTACAGACGTGAGGAAGAGGCATTGCACAAGGCCCGGCCCTTCAGTATGAGGTGCCAGTAGGTCCGAGACGTGCCTGTAGCGATGAGTCCGCTCGGGTCGTCATTGGTGTCGTACAGTTTGGGATCCGACACCTCAGGAGGTGTGGCGAACTCCATAGCAGTAGTGCTGCCAAGAGTGCCACTCTAAACTTCTTCGTCAGAAGTTGTCTCTGTCTCAGCAGGCTCATGCAAGGGTGTCATGGTAGGAGCTCGTGTTGCTAGAGGTGGACTCCCTTGCTCAGGGGTCTGTGTAGCTCCCCCGTAGTCGAGCTACTCGATGACAAACTCGTTGGTGACCACGGGCTCCGTCGTGGTTTGCCATTCCCATGCGTTCCCTTCGTCAAAAATGACTTCACACGAGACCAGCATGCACTTTGCCGCCGGATCGTAGAGCTGGTACACCTTACTTCCTGGCTCGTAGCCAAGAAACACAACGGGCACGCTCTGGTCATCCAGCTTCCGCATCCCTGGGCGCATCGTCTTCACGTGCACACGGCAACCGAACATGCGTAGGTAGTGCATGTACGGCTTGTGCCCATGCCAGGCTTCAAACGGCGTGCGCCCATCAACGCTTCTGGTATACGAGCGGTTTAGCACATGCACCGCTGTGGTCACCGCCTCGCCCCAGAATGATGCAGGTACTCCCATGGCCTTGAGCATGTTGCGGGCCATGCCGATGATTGTTTGGTTCCTCCACTCCACCACGTCGTTCTGCTATAGCAAGTAAGGAGCGGTGAGGTGATGCGCCGTATCACGATCCGCACAATACGCAGAAAATTCAACTGATGTGAACTCGCCACCATGATCCATTCGCAGGGTGCAGAGGCGTTGTCTAGACTCCATCTCCGCCGCTGCCTGAACTGGCGGATGGCATCAGCGCCTCGTCCTTAGTGCGAAGAAGGGTAAGCCACATCATCCTGTCGAGGTCATTGACAAGGATAAAAAAATAGTGTCGACCTCCATGCGTTGCCGGTGAGATGGGCCCACACAGGTCGACGTGCACGAGCTAGAGAGGTAGCGTGGCCCTGAAGGCCACCTGCGGGAACGGCGTCCTCCTCTGCTTTCTAGCCAAGCACGATTCACAGAGCTGGTCTGGATGCTCAATGCAAGGCAGTCCCCACACCATGGCCTTGCTAGCCATGCGCCCGAGTCCCTAGAAGTGCTGGTGCCCGAATCTCTGCCACGCCGTGTCGCTGGCGTGTCTCAGCAGGCACACATGTTTGACGATCTAGAGACGTACAGGGTATAGGCGGTTTTGCGCGTGAGGAACGCTCATGGTCACCTTCGTAGCCCTGTCGCGCACGGTCATGGGCCCATCCTTGACGTCCGTGGGGCACCTGATCTCGTCGAGCTGCCCGATGCTGACGACATTCCTGCGTAGGCATGGGATCCAGTAGATATTGGTGAGCGCCCGATGTTACCCTCCTTCAAAACTGAGAATCACCATTCCCGTTGCTGACTCGTGTATTAACGAGCTCGTTGGGGAACCCCAAGAGGAAGGTATGATGAGCACAGCAGTAAGTTTTCCTCAATTATGAAACCAAGGTTATCAATCCAGTAGGAGCAAGGAAACACCCCAAAGGTGTTGCTAGCTGAGCCTTCGCAGGGCGCACTACCGGTGCTAGTAGCAACGTGAAGACCTGCACAACACAACCACAGAACTTTGTCCCCAACTTGCGATGAGGTTGTTAATCTCACTGGTTTTGCTGAAAACAAAGGATTAAACGTATTGAATGGAAGGAAGTAATAGTTTGCAGAAAGAAAACACAAAGTAGTAAACAGTTTGTAGATTGTATGTAAAAGAAAGGACCGGGGTCCATAGTTCACTAGAGGTGGCTCTCCTTAAGATAGATAACATGCTAGGTGAACAAATTATAGCGGGGCAATTGACAAACATCGAGAAATCATACAAGCATATACTAATCATCTTGACTCCTTTAAGACTTGATTGGGCATTACAACATTATACATAGAACCTCCATCCAACTGCATCTATGACTAATAATCCACCTTCAGGTTATAATCCGAACCCCCACTAGTATTAAGTTGCAAGCAACAGATTATTGCTTTACGAATTGCATGTAAAGTAAACAATACGATTGTTCTATGAATAAATGATTGTTGTTTTCTCCCTAGTAGCAACAGCACATCTAGTTCCTTAGAGATTTCTGTCACTTCCCCAGATTACAAGAGGCATGAACCCACTATCGAGCATAAATACTAACTCTTGGAGTTCCTAGCATCTACTTGGCCAAGATAGCTACTAACAATGGAAAGCATGCAAGATCACAAATAACAAAGACATGACAAAATCAATAATCAATCTGAAATAGCATCTCAATATCCATCGGATCCTCGCAAACACAACATGCAGAATTACAAATATATGATCTTTATCATGAACGGAGCTCACAAGATCTAGGCATGAAAGCACAAAGGAGGAGAACCAGCCATCTAGCTACTACATGGACCCGTAGTCTAGAGATGAAGTACTCACGCATCACACCGGAGGCTTGCATGATGATGAATAAGGCCTCCAGGGTGAATTCCCCTCTCTGGCAGGGTGCTGGGAAGAGCTTTAGATCCCTCCCGATCTAGGGATGGAGACGATGGGGGATACAGACTCTTTCTTGGATTTTTGAACTGGTACTTAGGTTTTGGTCCCGAGGGCAATATATAGGCGGAAGGAGAGGCCGAGGGGGTGCTGGGGTCGGCCAGACCACCCCCTGGCACGGGCCAAGCCTGGTCGCGCGGCCAGCATGTGTGGCCGGCCCCCAGCCCTTCTCCGTCTCGTATTCTGGCACCAGATGTCTTCCAGAAAAATAGGCACTTTGGCTTTTGTCCTATCCAATTCCGAGAATATTCATTTCCTAACTTTCATGGAACCAAAAACAGCAGAAAACAGGCAGCTGGCACTGTGGCTCTTGTCAATAGGTTAGTCTCAGAAATCATATGAAAAGTACTCCAAAGTGTGGACAAAACACAAGAAAGTAGATAAAACCAAGCATGGAACATCAAAAATTATAGATACATTTGCAATGTATCAACATCCCCAAGCTCAACTCCTGCTCGTCCTCGAGTAGGTAAGTGATAAAAAGAAAGAATAATTTTTGAGGTGACATGCACCATCAAAGACTTGATCAAAGTATTTGTAAAACATTCAAGACTAGGATCAAAGTACTTCAATCATAACATAAAATACAAAGTTCTAGCAATACGACAAAGAAACTATGATGCAACATGAAAAGGCACAAACAAAAGATTCATGAATAACAATGCTTTGCAAGACATTTGTTTGTTTCACATAAAGAAAACATGGCATAATAGTATTCAGCTTGTCCCTCATATGGTAGCAAATATAAATGCATAGGACACCTTCAAAGTTCATAAGAGTGACTAGATACAAATAGTTTAGAACAAGCAATATCAAGTTATGCATCAATCAACTAGTCTTGGGACAATGCACATAGAACTAAGAATGGCCACTATGCTCTCAAAGTAGGTGCATAAAGGTAGAAGGTGGAGACTCAATGTAATGGTGGAAGAAAGGTCTTCATAGAAGGAAGTAGGGATTCAAGTCTCATAAAGAGCTTCCAAAAATTATGGTACTTGTTAGCTTTCAGCTCTCATTGCCCCTATCATAAGCATCTTGAAGGTGATTAAGGTGAAAGTGACACAACTAAGAGGATATGCTTGACAAGTTATAAACCGAAATATCATGCCCCTTACTTATGAAGACCGAACCTCATGCTACTCAACTTTAGTCACAAGTAAGCTCTTGTCATTGTAAGTACATATGTATCATAAAGAACCGCCAACAGGGTACCCCTTGCACATGATACATGAGTTATCCCATAATCAAAATGACAAGGCAAGCAGACAATGAGCATCTCAGCGATCTTTTTATTTGCTATTTGCATAGGTTTTTATTGAGGATGCTTCATAGAGTGCTCATTATGGTGATGCTGCAAGTTTCCACCATGATTAGGCATGGCTTAGGCTAGCGGCCCAGCCGTTTCTCTAACACACATACAAACTCCATGATCTTACAAGTTCCACTTTTATTTCACACCACCGGGATCAATAAGCAAAAGAACTTGATATCAACGGGGTACAAAGTACAAGTGCAATGTTGAAAGCGTTCCCCATGATACATGGTTCTGCTAACTTCAACTTATAAAGCGCAAGCATATACGCAACAAAGAAGGACCCGATGGTTCAAGTTTATTAAATGCAGAAAGTAAAGTGCGCCATCAAGTTCGTGGGAGCTTTAATCACTAGTTTTCTCATAACAAGTTTAATTTGGAAGGTAAACAAAAACATGAATATACTTGGAATAGCATATTCTAGTAGGTAGGTATGGTGGACTCTTTGGAATAACTTGGTTTAGGGAGTTGGATGCATGAGTGGAACTCATACTTGGTTGTGGACGCTAGCAAAAGACTGGGAGCGACCAACTAAGAGAGCAATAATGCCATAATCATGCACAGCGACAAAACATCATTGATCAAAGCATAAAGTGATACTACAAGTTGAAAACTAAAGGATCATAAAGGCTATGGTGACTTGATATAGTCATAACATGGTGTGAGCATGCGGCAAGTCAAAGCAAATAAAGCATCAAAGGAGAATACCACTATACTATGCTTTCATATGCTAAAACAACGCATGATTCATCCAAGGAACATTAAGCAATATAATTTGTTTATAACAAGTCATGCTACAACAAAGAATACTAAGCATAAAGCCAAAAAAATATCAAGCATGGCATGACAAAGCATAGGCCACAGTCAAAAACAAGCTCTCTTTACCACATAAGCATGAGCTTTCCTACTTTTTTCCAAACCAAACCAAACTATTTGAAAACCAATGTATGAAAGAGGGGGTCCAACCAATTTATTCAGAGAACTAAGCAAACCAAGCAAACGAAAAACCAAAACGAAAACGAAAAAGAAGACGCTTCAAGAACAACACAACTGTGCATGAAAAATAAAAATGAAGCGTTTGGAAGAAACCTGGGATTTTTATTGATGAAGAAGGGGATGCCTTGGGCATCCCTAAGCTTTGACGCTTGTACTTCTTGGATATTTCTTGGGGTGACACGCGTGGCATCCCCAAGCTTGAGCTTTAGTCCATCATTCATCTCATTACTCATTCCTTCCATACACCTGAAATTTTTCCTTCATACAAAACTTCACACAATCTTTATTAGCAACATTAGTGCACTCAAGATCATAAGTCTTTAGGTTCAGTTCTAACACCAATAAACTTCCATTAAAACACAAGCTACTGTAGAACTTCTCTCAAAAAGCTCAATTCTCCAAAAGAACTCAAAAAGAAACCAACAAGAAGCAAATGCAGAAAATGGTAGAAATCTGTCAAAACAGACCAGCAGGTAAAGACGAATTGTTTCGAAGACCTTCTGTTGCTCAAATCAAAAAGTGTTGAACTAACGTAAGTTAGATAACAACCTGTGGCACAAGCACAAAAATTCACGCCTCAAAATCACGTTCAGAGATTTTACGCGAATTTTTACGGTGAAGCACATAAATCTGTTTCGGGACAACATCTTTCCCAATCATTACTTCTCTCTCATTAGAGGTTACTCTTGGCACAAAAAGCAAATAAAAAGGATAAGGAGCGGTTATTACTGAAGTAATAACTTTCAAGACTCATCTAAAACTTTTGGGTTATCTCTCAATAAATACTTTTCTTTAACGCCTTTAAGTTAGGCATAAGAAGCAAGAAAAAGAATCAAGTGTTCTCAAATGAAGAAGCATTAAGACTGTAGGATCCCCCCCCCCCCCCGATTAACCATCCGAGAAATCCCTGTTATGCATATTTCCACGTTCCCATGATCAGTGAGCCGTGGAACATAACCGACCAGTATCATTACAACATCCGAAACATAACGAATTACAAGACTTACATAAATGCCATTATGGCTACACCATCCTTAGCAGAGGAATATCATCGTGCGCAGAGCCCAATTGTGCCTCAACCTACAGGCAACTGGCTGGGAAGACAGCCTAGCTCGCTGGACGTCACCTGAATCTTCCGAAGTCGAACCTCTGAAAGTATGGCCAAGTAAAATAGCCAGGGACAAAGCCGTGAGTACTTTTGAATGTACTGGCAAACCACCAAGATAAGAGAAAAATGAAATGCAACTTGGGCTGTGGCGAGATAGCTCTATCCAGGGTTGCTTTTGAAAAGCCTAGACAACCTCTTGTAGTTCTGGCATCTCCATATCTTTGTTGAAAAAGAGTTTTGAAAACATGCCTCTGTTTTATAAATCCAAACATCTCCGTATCTTTGTTGAAAAAGAGTTTTGAAAACAGTTTTGGAGTAAAAACCCTTTTGTAAACCTCTCGACCACCACTGGAAAAACACAACTGTGAACTCGGGTTCCCCCGGAACCTTCATCCATCTTCATCCTTGTTTCCCAAACAAGCACAGTTTGGGTACTCCCAGCCAACACCTTTACAACCGTCCTTGACCATGGACACGGCTATTCGAATAGATTATACTATGCAGAGTTTGCGCACTTCCCCACAAGAATCAATACATCCGCCGGGATACAACCACGACCCACTACCAACTGTAGATGGGGGTCCAGATAATCATACCTAACCTTTCGCTTGTTGACCCTAGCAAAGGCTGCTTTTCCTTTTGGGTTTGTTCTCCCCGGCAACGAGTATGTGGCTTCTAGCCATAGTCCTGCCTTCCGTACACGCGCATAGCCAAGCCGCAACTTGGCGTATACCTTAATCTGGTGACTCCACTTCCTTCCGTACTACCTAAGTCATACCGTTCGCGGGAGACCCAATTGTTGCACCGGCCTCCTGCCAGAACAAGCTCACTCTTGCCGAAGCAAGCAACAGGCTTCAGATCCGAGATCTGGTAGCGCATGCTCGGAATTCCAGGGATCTCTCCCTATAAGCATGGTACAAGCTGCCTCGGCTAATGCAGACAAACTACGAGCTAAGCCCCAGCACCTGGGGTAATGTGGTTGCACAGATAAATTTGTTCCGGTAAAGGCATAGAACATCCCTTCACTTTCTTATTTCCCATCATTACCATTTCTTTGGTTAAAATCTCCACTGGGAACGATGCCTCTTCCCAGGGTTTTACAAAGCAGTTTTGAAACATTTGTAATGGGGTAAATCCCAAAACAGTTCATTTTCTCAAAACTGGGGTTTTCAAAGAGGTAGGATGCTAACCATCGTACTCTCGGCCTAAAGGGATAAAATGGTAGGTACTTTAGGGTGGTACCACGAGGGACACAAGTCATAACTTGGAGGAGCCAAGTTATATCGCAGTATTTATAAAACAAGACATGCAGATAATTAATGCAATTTATAAAGAGGATACAAAACAGTTAATAAAGAGAGTAGGAAAAGTATCGAAATTCGGGAGTGGTGGCTTGCCTGTGATCAGCAATAAGTCCCTGGACTTCTTTAGATAACCAAGAATACCAAATAAACAATTAATAAGAAGTCCCTTCCTTCTTGTCGCCAAACACTCGCACTATCGTCGTCATCGGGTATACATGCAAGTAGACAAGTCCACAATCAATACAAGGCATACATGCTTCAAACCATACAGCAAACAAACATACTGGATCCTACTTAACTTATTAGGTTTTGGAGGAGTTGGGTATCGATAGTGGAATTACTAAATTGCCATGGAGGTGTTTTTCCATTTGGAAGATAGTTGTCAAGGCTAGATACCATAACTTGGATTGGGGTTCTGAGTTCAGTAGGCTACCAAAGGGTAACCATGATATCCCCAGATAGGTTTTGACAAAACAAAACTAACACAAGTGGTTTCACTTGATTATCAATTACCTAGATTTAATTATGCCTTTTATAGTGGAATAAACTCTAGTTTGAGGAAATAATTCACCAGGACTCATAAGGAAGCCCAAAAATTATTTCCTTGGGTGATTAGGTAGTGTTTGATGTACTGAACCACCTAGGGTTTGAATCTTGTCAAAATAATTACCATAATGCCCTCAGGAAATTCCCAAAGGCAGTTCTATAAGGTTTTTCTCTTTTTCACCAGATTAATTCTACAAAATCTATTGAGTTTATTCCAAGGGTCTATGGTAGGAATTTATAATACCTTTCTGTAGGAATTGGACTCACTCTTTTTGGAGTTGTCAAACTCCTGGAGTGATTTATTTACTGAAATTACCCATTATAGAAGTATTTAAATCACTCAAATTTAACCAAATCTCAATAAATTTTTTTCTGCTGGGGTTAGATAGAGGTTGATACTATGACGTACTGGAACATGGAATCAGGTCATTACCACATTTGGTTTGACCTAGAGAATTTATCCAAGGCAGATAAAGGATGATTTTGTTATTTTTGTTAAAGGCATCCTTCTGTTTACTTTGGCATAAGACATGTCGTAGAAGATAGGTATATCAAATACCTTCCAGTAGAGTCTTGGTTCTCCCCAAATGGAGATATTAAACTTTCTGAGGAATTTATTTAGTGCAAAGTATACTTGGCTGCAGAATAAATTCCAGCAATTAATGGAAATTAGTTTGAACTTGGGGTTGCCTCTACATGTTTGCGAAAACATCAGGGAACAACCAGAAATTTGAATCTTGGTATTTGGACTTGATTTATATTTTCAAAAGGATTTCATCCGACTGGCATTTCTCTAGATCTGAAAATAAAAGATAAGGAAACAGAGCAGGCTGGGCTGGCTCTAGGGCTACTGGGTCGGCCGGGAGGGAAATCGCCCCACGGCGTACGAGGCGACGCGCGGGAGAGGCGCGGTTCAACCCTGATTCTCGGGGCCCGCCAGTCAGTGAGAGGGGGCAGCCGAAGCGGTATCGGCCAGATCTGGCTGTTGGTTTAAGTGGAGATGGACGGCACGGGGTCATCGTCTACCGGAAACAGAGCCCGCGGCGGTGGAAACCCTAGCATGTCGGAGAGGGAGGCAGGCGCTCACTAGAGGGCTCGGGAGCGACGGGGAGGGTGCAGGGCGACGCGATCAATGATGGCGAGCAGATCAATGGGCGGCACGGCGGCGGTGGTCCACGGAAAGAAGCTCGCGCGATGATGGCCGAGGATGACCTCGTCGGAGCTCGCTGGCGAGGATGGAGGTGTCATTCCTGGACAGAAAGAAGGGTACTGTTAGATAAAGGAGGAGGAGGAGGAGGGGAACGCATGAGCCAACATGCAGATGAAGGGGAGCAAGGGGAAGAGAGCCTTGCTCGTTTTTGTGAGGAGGCCGAGAGCTCCTTCTTCTTCCTCCTTCAGACAGCACAGAGCAGGGGAGGAAGAGGGAGTGCTGGGGGAGGTGAGTGGGAGGGGAGAGGGGCAAATGCGGGGCAGGGGCTCACTAGGGGAGGCCTCTGGCCATATATACTAGGGAGGAGGGGTAGATGATGTAAATGACCAATTTGGACGTGGTGGAGAGAGGATGCTGGCCAGGGATTGGTCCAGGGGTCAGTGGAGAGGGGTAGGAAGGGGTTTTTGGTCGTGCTGGATCAGAGAGGGAGGGGGTGGCAGCTGTGGTAATTAAGTGAGACAAATCTTGTAAGATTTGCTTATCTCTCTCTCCCTCTCTACTAGTACAAGGGCAAAATGGGCAAAGCTGGGGTGGAGCTACAGTTGTGTCGACCTAGGGTGTGTCCTGGTGTTGAGGATAAGCATTGAGCAAATTTTGATGAAATTTGGAAGTGGTTTGAGTAATGGATTTGCTTAATTGGCAACTTTGATCAAAATAGGTGGGTATGAAGTAAGTCCAAAAACTTGCATTGGACCAGGGGAGGAAATGGTACTGGTAGATAGATGAGGTCAAGGTAGCCTCCTAGGATTTAATTGAGATTTTTGTGTGGGGTTTTAGTCCACTTAAATCCATCTATTCAAAAAGGGCAGAAGTAGTTTCTAGAAGATCATGTGATATTTTCACATTGGACAAGGTTGGTTTCTGGTTTGAGAGGGTCCCAAATGTTAATACACACTTAGGGGAATTTTCCTAAGATTTATTGAGGCATAGAAGTATTTAGGACAATTAGTATTCCAATTCAACCATTTAAGAAAATAGGCAAAAAGAAATAATAAAGCTTCTCAAAAATATTTATTTTTGAGATGGGAAGATAGGATATGATATGTGGAACTATCATGAGCCAAAAGTTGGGGAAGTGTTTTGACAAAAAACAAACTTTCCTTTGGGAAAGGAGTTTGGGAGGTTTTGACTATTAAAGGAATTAAATATATTTGGAGCCATAATAATTATGGATAATATTTGATAAATATTGATGATCAAGGTAGAGTGTGTAGACAAGGTGTAGCAAGCATTTACAACCTTGTGGAATTGAAATTCCAACTTGAAATAGGTGGAGATATATGGAATTGAGGATCTAGGGTGATGTTATTTTTCTACCACCAAAACATGGTTGTACCTTGGAGCTTAGAGTTCACCTTGCTGCAAGGTATAGATGGATAGGTAGACCAAGTCATATAGATGAAAATGGTAGGAGGAGTTTGAATTAATTGCATTTGAGGTGATCTAGAAGTGATGGCAAACTTTGTTGAAATTAAGGCTACCATACCAAAAGAGTCAAGATGCCTTATAAACCATGTGGGTTTAAATAAGCTCAAGGATCCACTTGGAACAAGTGGAGCATATATTGATATAACTATATGAGTAGATCACAACCAAGCAAAGAGTTGGTCCATAGGAGGTTGGATGATGGTGTGAGCTTTTGTCAAAGTAGGCATGATGACTAGATTTGCAGGAAATGTTATTTTCTTGCCTGCAGAATTCAAAAGCTTTTAAAAGAGGTTTTGGGAAAACTAGAGGTAAGATTAGTGGAAGGTTTTGTCTTGAAAACATAAGGAGGTTATATTATATATCTCTCCATAGTTTTGTCAATGGAAGCTACTAAAATAGTTTTAGTTGCATAAGCATCTTGGCTCCTGTTTTGGAATGCCAGAACATTTGAGAATGTGTAAACTGAGCCAAGATAGTTTTGTTAAATAGCTTTTGTCAACTGAGGGTGAGGTAAGGAGTGGCATATGGTATACACTCTCATGCACAAGTGCAAACAAACAGCAAGCAAACACTGCACCGAAGAACAAGAAAAAGGTTTTGCATTCTGGACAACAAATCAGGGTTGCTGAAATTGGGATGTTATAGACCTTTCCCCCTTAAAAGAATCTCGTCCGGAGATTTGGGAGAGTAAGGTTAGGGGATTCGTCTTGGAGTTAGTGATATGTGCCTCTTGGGTACTAACTTGTTGGCTTAGTCTTTCAACAGGGTCACTTTGATAGTGAGGTCGATCTTCAATCCCCTTAATAGCACAAGTATTGAGCTGGCTTCAACCAAGATTGCGAGGAGGGGTCATCCTGTGGTTAGGATTCATGGCGCCTGTCCTAAGGGGTTATTGTATCCTAGTATACGTCCTAGGGTCCAGCTGTTGGATTGCTTCTGGCATAGGGTTATTCAATGGCACAGGAAGGACGTAGTCTTTCCCCTTAGGATTAGACTGGGGTAGATCGGAGAGTTACAAGTCGGGGACTTACTTATGAGGGTGACAAAATATAATTCTTACGGTAGAGGACATCGACTTAAGAGAGGGTAGCATCATAGATGTCGTTCCAGGGGGTATGGACTAGCTTTTCCAAGTTGCGCTTGCCGACAATCAGGGAGTCCTAGAGTGAGTTAAGGAGCATGTCTTGATCTTTACTTCCAACGGGGTGTTATCGCTTGTAGATGCACGGGAAATCTTCAGTCTTGAGTTGCAGGGCTGCAAGAGATAGCGTGGTCGTCTCTTCTAGAGGTGAGGACCTTGGTGCCTTCGGGCTTCACCTTCACGGAGGTCTTGGCGGAGGTGCGCTAGGGGCATTCTCGGCTGAAGTGACCGGGTTGATCGCATGAGAAATCGGTACTTATCCTTCGGCGAAACTGATTTTACGACTTGCCTATGCTGACACCGGAAGGTGGACAAGCTTTGCCAATGTGGGGATATATTGGGCAATTGACTGGGACATGGTCTTGGCCTTCATAGAGGAAACATGTGACAAACTGAGTTGGACAAACTTTAGACGAATAAGGTTCTCCGCAGTTTGGGCAGTGGCCGGAGCATCTATTGGCTTGGTGTCTTCCATCTCCGCAACGGCTACATGCCTTCTTGGAGCTTCCGGTCTTCATGGCCATCTTATGGGGGGTTTGGTTGGGGGTACGCGTTCCGGGTTGGGTCAGATGCAACGTCTTGGGTAAAACACGCAAGAAGAGAACAATCAAGCAAGCATAGAAATTCAAGGAAGTTATTACAAAACCAACTAGGCTGCACCCGAGGGTGTCAATAGTACTTAAGCATTACAAAACATGTTCAGGGACGATATGTGACTCTACCCTACTGCTAAAGGGGCGAGTATCGCAATGCGGGGGGGTTACTCGGAGGGTGCTTCCAGGGTGTCGTGGCTGGCTTCTGGCAGAGCAGTGGAGCTTTCCTGTGCCTCCTTGATTGGTTTGAACCTACGGAGATACTGACTGGCGGTGGTGCACCTCCTTCTCTTCTTGGGGGCAGCTTCCCTCGAGGTTCCTTCAGTTGAGGTTGCTTTTGATTCCTTTGCAGGGTTTCCAAGGCTTCCTTATGGTTGAGAATAGCTTGTAGGCGACGGAGCTCCATCTGGGAGTGGCGGTATTTGTCAATGACTGTTGTTAACACCTCATTGCTGGAGTAGCTGAATCGGGTCTGAAAGGAGAGAGAAGGGTATGCCAGGCTGGGGTCTTGAGTTCCTCTGGTCCAGTCGACATTTCCCTTCATGGGGAGGTAGAAGGTTGTGGGCTGTCTCATCTCTGGGAGGGAGCTACGGATGCGCATCAAAGCTTCTCTGGCTACCAAATCAACAACAAGTACGGGACTGGGCATCCGCGGTCCAATGGAATAGATAGGGCTTCCATTGGTTCTCGGCTTGGCTAGTATGACAATCTGTCCCACATAATCTCCTGATACCAGTCCCTTGTGGAGGGTGTAGATAGGTTTCTGCTGGTATCCGCACAGTTGCAGAGAGTCCCAGAGTATCGGGGAAATCCAATCTTCAGCCACTCTTCATCAATAGGTTCCATCCACATAAGTGTTTAGGGCCAGGTTGGGTTAGTGACAAGTGTGCATTATTTTAGGATTATAGAATCATATTAATGCGAGTAGTTTTCAAAATGGTGGGGGGGAAGACATAAGCACTTTTGCAAATAGTCAACTTCTCTCCCTTGTCTTTTAGAAAATAGGTTTGTCGTTTCCTGTCTAACGTCCATGCTAACTATGGTCTCCTACAGTCAGGATGGCTCTAATACCAAGTCTGTGGGCTCCCCAGATTAACCATCCGAGAAATCCCTGTTATGCCAGAACATTTGAGAATGTGTAAACTGAGCCAAGATAGTTTTGTTAAATAGCTTTTGTCAACTGAGGGTGAGGTAAGGAGTAGCATATGGTATACACTCTCATGCACAAGTGCAAACAAACAGCAAGCAAACACTGCACCGAAGAACAAGAAAAAGGTTTTGCATTCTGGACAACAAATCAGGGTTGCTGAAATTGGGATGTTATAGACCTTTCCCCCTTAAAAGAATCTCGTCCGGAGATTTGGGAGAGTAAGGTTAGGGGATTCGTCTTGGAGTTAGTGATATGTGCCTCTTGGGTACTAACTTGTTGCTTAGTCTTTGAACAGGGTCACTTTGATAGTGAGGTTGATCTTCAATCGCCTTAATAGCACAAGTGTTGAGCTGGCTTCAACCAAGATTGCGAGGAGGGGTCATCCTGTGGTTAGGATTCATGGCGCCTGTCCTAAGGGGTTATTGTATCCTAGTATACGTCCTAGGGTCCAGCTGTTGGATTGCTTCTGGCAGAGGGTTATTCAATGGCACAGGAAGGACGTAGTCTTTCCCCTTAGGATTAGACTGGGGTAGATCGGAGAGTTACAAGTCGGGGACTTACTTATGAGGGTGACAAAATATAATTCTTACGGTAGCGGACATCGACTTAAGAGAGGGTAGCATCATAGATGTCTTTCCAGGGGGTATGGACTAGCTTTTCCAAGTTGCTCTTGCCGACGATCAGGGAGTCCTAGAGTGAGTTAAGGAGCATCTCTTGATCTTTACTTCCAACGGGGTGTTATCGCTTGTAGATGCACGGGAAATCTTCAGTCTTGAGTTGCAGGGCTGCAAGAGATAGCGTGGTCGTCTCTTCTAGAGGTGAGGACCTTGGTGCCTTCGGGCTTCACCTTCACGGAGGTCTTGGCGGAGGTGCGCTAGGGGCATTCTCGGCTGAAGTGACCGGGTTGATCGCATGAGAAATCGGTACTTATCCTTCGGCGAAACTGATTTTACGACTTGCCTATGCTGACACCGGAAGGTGGACAAGCTTTGCCAATGTGGGGATATATTGGGCAATTGACTGGGACATGGTCTTGGCCTTCATAGAGGAAACATGTGACAAACTGAGTTGGACAAACTTTAGACGAATAAGGTTCTCCGCAGTTTGGGCAGTGGCCGGAGCATCTATTGGCTTGGTGTCTTCCATCTCCGCAACGGCTACATGCCTTCTTGGAGCTTCCGGTCTTCATGGCCATCTTATGGGGGGTTTGGTTGGGGGTACGCGTTCCGGGTTGGGTCAGATGCAACGTCTTGGGTAAAACACGCAAGAAGAGAACAATCAAGCAAGCATAGAAATTCAAGGAAGTTATTACAAAACCAACTAGGCTGCACCCGAGGGTGTCAATAGTACTTAAGCATTACAAAACATGTTCAGGGACGATATGTGACTCTACCCTACTGCTAAAGGGGCGAGTATCGCAATGCGGGGGGGTTACTCGGAGGGTGCTTCCAGGGTGTCGTGGCTGGCTTCTGGCAGAGCAGTGGAGCTTTCCTGTGCCTCCTTGATTGGTTTGAACCTACGGAGATACTGACTGGCGGTGGTGCACCTCCTTCTCTTCTTGGGGGCAGCTTCCCTCGAGGTTCCTTCAGTTGAGGTTGCTTTTGATTCCTTTGCAGGGTTTCCAAGGCTTCCTTATGGTTGAGAATAGCTTGTAGGCGACGGAGCTCCATCTGGGAGTGGCGGTATTTGTCAATGACTGTTGTTAACACCTCATTGCTGGAGTAGCTGAATCGGGTCTGAAAGGAGAGAGAAGGGTATGCCAGGCTGGGGTCTTGAGTTCCTCTGGTCCAGTCGACATTTCCCTTCATGGGGAGGTAGAAGGTTGTGGGTTGTCTCATCTCTGGGAGGGAGCTACGGATGCGCATCAAAGCTTCTCTGGCTACCAAATCAACAACAAGTACGGGACTGGGCATCCGCGGTCCAGTGGAATAGATAGGGCTTCCATTGGTTCTCGGCTTGGCTAGTATGACAATCTGTCCCACATAATCTCCTGATACCAGTCCCTTGTGGAGGGTGTAGATAGGTTTCTGCTGGTATCCGCACAGTTGCAGAGAGTCCCAGAGTATCGGGGAAATCCAATCTTCAGCCACTCTTCATCAATAGGTTCCATCCACATAAGTGTTTAGGGCCAGGTTGGGTTAGTGACAAGTGTGCATTATTTTAGGATTATAGAATCATATTAATGCGAGTAGTTTTCAAAATGGTGGGGGGGAAGACATAAGCACTTTTGCAAATAGTCAACTTCTCTCCCTTGTCTTTTAGAAAATAGGTTTGTCGTTTCCTGTCTAACGTCCATGCTAACTATGGTCTCCTACAGTCAGGATGGCTCTAATACCAAGTCTGTGGGCTCCCCAGATTAACCATCCGAGAAATCCCTGTTATGCCAGAACATTTGAGAATGTGTAAACTGAGCCAAGATAGTTTTGTTAAATAGCTTTTGTCAACTGAGGGTGAGGTAAGGAGTAGCATATGGTATACACTCTCATGCACAAGTGCAAACAAACAGCAAGCAAACACTGCACCCAAGAACAAGAAAAAGGTTTTGCATTCTGGACAACAAATCAGGGTTGCTGAAATTGGGATGTTATAGACCTTTCCCCCTTAAAAGAATCTCGTCCGGAGATTTGGGAGAGTAAGGTTAGGGGATTTGTCTTGGAGTTAGTGATATGTGCCTGTTGGGTACTAACTTGTTGGCTTAGTCTTTGAACAGGGTCACTTTGATAGTGAGGTTGATCTTGAATCGCCTTAATAGCACAAGTGTTGAGACCCAATTGACCTTTCCCCCTAAGTCATACCGTTCGCGGGAGACCAAATTGTTGCACCGGCCTCCTGCCAGAACAGGCTCACTCTTGCCGAAGCAAGCAACAGGCTTTAGATCCGAGATCTGGTAGCGTCTGCCCAGAATGCCAGGGATCTCTCCCTATAAGCATGGTACAAGCTGCATCGGCTAATGCAGACAAACTACAAGCTAAGCCCCAGCACCTGGGGTAATGTGGTTGCACTAATAAAATTGTTCCAATAAAGGTGTAGAACATCCCTTCACTTTCTTATTTCTCATCAGTACCATTTCTTTGGTTAAAATCTCCACTGGGAACGATGCCTCTTCCCAGGGTTTTACAAAGCAGTTTTGAAACATTTGTAATGGGGTAAATCCCAAAACAGTTCATTTTCTCAAAACCGGGGTTTTCAAAGAGGTAGGATGCTAACCATTGTACGCTCGGCCTAAAGAGATAAAATGGTAGGTACTTCAGGGTGGTGCCACGAGGGACACAAGTCATAACTTGGAGGAGCCAAGTTATATCGCAGTATTTATAAAGCAAGACATGCAGATAAGTAATGCAATTTATAAAGAGGATACAAAATAGGTAATAAAGAGAGTAGGACAAGTATCGGAATTCAGGAGTGGTGGCTTGCCTGTGATTAGCAATAAGTCCCTGGAGTTCTTTAGATAACCAAGAATACCAAATAAACAATTAATAAGTAGTCCCTTCCTTCTTGTCGCCAAACACACACACTATCGTTCTCATCGGGTATACATGCAAGCAGACAAGTCCACAATCAATACAAGGCATACATGCTTCAAACCATACAGCAAACAAACATACTGGATCCTACTTAACTTATTAGGTTTTGGAGGAGTTGGGTATCGATAGTGGAATTACTAAATTGCCATGGAGGTGTTTTTTCCATTTGGAAGATAGTTGCCAAGGCTAGATACCATAACTTGGATTGGGGTTATGAGGTCAGTAGGCTACCAAAGGGTAACCATGATATCCTTAGATAGGTTTTGACAAAAAAAAC
The DNA here is from genome assembly GCA_910589775.1 of Avena eriantha. NCBI lineage: Eukaryota > Viridiplantae > Streptophyta > Magnoliopsida > Poales > Poaceae > Avena > Avena eriantha. The sequence continues at coordinate 418,039,800 of OU342742.1, forward strand.
CAGCACAAGTGGTTTCACTTGATTATCAATTACCTAGATTTAATTATGCCTTTTATAGTGGAATAAACTCTAGTTTGAGGAAATAATTCACAAGGATTCATATGGAGGCCCAAAAATTATTTCCTTGGGTGATTAGGTAGTGTTTGATGTACTGAACCACCTAGAGTTTAAATCTTGTCAAAAGAATTACCAGAATGCCCTCAGGAAATTCCCAAAAGAAGTTCTGTAACGTTTTTCTATTTTTCACCAGCTTAATTCTACAGAAGCTATCGAGTTTATACCAAGGGTCTATGGTATGAATTTAGAATAACTTTCTGTAGGAATTGGAATCACTCTTTTTGGAGTTGTCAAACTCCTGGAGTGATTTATTTAGTGAAATTACCCATTACAGAAGTATTTAAATCACTAAAATTTAACCAGAGCTCAATAAATTCTGAGCTGTTGGGGTTTGATAGAGGTTGATACTATGAGGTACTGGGAGGTGTAATAAGATCATTACCACATTTGGTTTGACCTAGAGAATTTATCCAAGGCAGATAAAGTTTGATTTTGTTACTTTTGTTAAAGGCATCCTTCTGTTTACTTTGGCATAAGACATGTGCTAGAAGATAGGTATATCAAATACCTTCCAGTAGAGTCTTGGTTCTTCCCAAATGGAGATATAAAACTTTCTAAGGAATTTTTTTTAGTGCAAAGTATACTTGGCAGCAGAATAAATTCCAGCAATTAATTGAAATTAGTTTGAACTTGGGGTTGCCTCTACATGTTTGCGAAAACATCAGGGAACAACCAGAAATTTGAATCTTGGTATTTGGACTTGATTTATATTTTCGAAAGGATTTAATCCTACTGGCATTTCTCTGGATCTAAAAATAAAAGAAAAGGAAACAGAGCTGGCTAGGCTGGCTCTTGGGCTACTGGGCCGGCCGGGAGGGAAATCGGCCCACGGCGCACAGGTCGACGCGCGGGAGAGGCGCGCTTCAAACCTGACTGGCGGGGCCCGACAGTCAGTGAGAGGGGATGGCCGAAGCGGTATCGGCCAGATCTGGCCATTGGTTTGAGTGGATATGGACAGCGCGGGGTCATCGTCTACCGAAAATAGAGCCCGTGGCAGCGGAAACCCTAGCACGTCGGAGAGGGAGGCGGGAGATCACCAGAGGGCTCGGGAGGCGACGGGGAGGGTGCAGGGTGACGCGGTCAACGACGGCGAGCAGATCGATGAGCGGCACGGTAGCGATGGTCCATGGGAAGCATCTCGCGCGACGGTGGCCGAGGATGACCTTGTCGGAGCTCGCTGGCGAGGATGTAGGAGTCGTTCCTGGACAAAAAGAAGGGTACTGTCAGATAGAGGAGGAGGAGGAGGGGAACGCATGAGCCAACATGTAGAGGAAGGGAGCAAGGGGAAGAGATCCTTGCTCGTTTTTGTGAGGAGGCCGAGAGCTCCTTCTTCTTCCACCTTTGGACAGCACAGAGCAGGGGAGGAAGAGGCAGTGCTGGGGGAGGTGAGTGGGAGGGGAGAGGGGGCAAATGTGAGGCAGGGGCTCACTGGGGGAGGCCTCTGGCCATATATACTAGGGAGGAGGGGTAGATGATGTAAATGACCAATTTGGACATAGTGGAGAGAGGATGCTGGCCAGGGATTGGTCCAGGGGTCAGTGGAGAGGGGTAGGAAGGGTTTTTGGTCGTGCTGGATCAGAGAGGGAGGGGGTGGCAGCTGTGGTAATTAAGTGAGACAAATCTTGTAATATTTGCTTATCTCTCTCTCTCTACTAGTACAAGGGCAAAATGGGCAAAGCTGGGGTGGAGCTACAGTTGTGTCGACCTAGGGTGTGTCCTGGTGTTGAGGATAAGCATTGAGCAAATTTTGATGAAATTTGGAAGTGGTTTGAGTAATGGATTTGCTTAATTGGCAACTTTGATCAAAATAGGTGGGTATGAAGTAAGTCCAAAAACTTGCATTGGACCAGGGGAGGAAATGGTACTGGTAGATAGATGAGGTCAAGGTAGCCTCCTAGGATTTAATTGAGATTTTTGTGTGGGGTTTTAGTCCACTTAAATCCATCTATTCAAAAAGGGCAGAAGTAGTTTCTAGAAGATCATGTGATATTTTCACATTGGACAAGGTTGGTTTCTGGTTTGAGAGGGTCCCAAATGTTAATACACACTTAGGGGAATTTTCCTAAGATTTATTGAGGCATAGAAGTATTTAGGACAATTAGTATTCCAATTCAACCATTTAAGAAAATAGGCAAAAAGAAATAATAAAGCTTCTCAAAAATATTTATTTTTGAGATGGGAAGATAGGATATGATATGTGGAACTATCATGAGCCAAAAGTTGGGGAAGTGTTTTGACAAAAAACAAACTTTCCTTTGGGAAAGGAGTTTGGGAGGTTTTGACTATTAAAGGAATTAAATATATTTGGAGCCATAATAATTATGGATAATATTTGATAAATATTGATGATCAAGGTAGAGTGTGTAGACAAGGTGTAGCAAGCATTTACAACCTTGTGGAATTGAAATTCCAACTTGAAATAGGTGGAGATATATGGAATTGAGGATCTAGGGTGATGTTATTTTTCTACCACCAAAACATGGTTGTACCTTGGAGCTTAGAGTTCACCTTGCTGCAAGGTATAGATGGATAGGTAGACCAAGTCATATAGATGAAAATGGTAGGAGGAGTTTGAATTAATTGCATTTGAGGTGATCTAGAAGTGATGGCAAACTTTGTTGAAATTAAGGCTACCATACCAAAAGAGTCAAGATGCCTTATAAACCATGTGGGTTTAAATAAGCTCAAGGATCCACTTGGAACAAGTGGAGCATATATTGATATAACTATATGAGTAGATCACAACCAAGCAAAGAGTTGGTCCATAGGAGGTTGGATGATGGTGTGAGCTTTTGTCAAAGTAGGCATGATGACTAGATTTGCAGGAAATGTTATTTTCTTGCCTGCAGAATTCAAAAGCTTTTAAAAGAGGTTTTGGGAAAACTAGAGGTAAGATTAGTGGAAGGTTTTGTCTTGAAAACATAAGGAGGTTATATTATATATCTCTCCATAGTTTTGTCAATGGAAGCTACTAAAATAGTTTTAGTTGCATAAGCATCTTGGCTCCTGTTTTGGAATGCCAGAACATTTGAGAATGTGTAAACTGAGCCAAGATAGTTTTGTTAAATAGCTTTTGTCAACTGAGGGTGAGGTAAGGAGTGGCATATGGTATACACTCTCATGCACAAGTGCAAACAAACAGCAAGCAAACACTGCACCGAAGAACAAGAAAAAGGTTTTGCATTCTGGACAACAAATCAGGGTTGCTGAAATTGGGATGTTATAGACCTTTCCCCCTTAAAAGAATCTCGTCCGGAGATTTGGGAGAGTAAGGTTAGGGGATTCGTCTTGGAGTTAGTGATATGTGCCTCTTGGGTACTAACTTGTTGGCTTAGTCTTTCAACAGGGTCACTTTGATAGTGAGGTCGATCTTCAATCCCCTTAATAGCACAAGTATTGAGCTGGCTTCAACCAAGATTGCGAGGAGGGGTCATCCTGTGGTTAGGATTCATGGCGCCTGTCCTAAGGGGTTATTGTATCCTAGTATACGTCCTAGGGTCCAGCTGTTGGATTGCTTCTGGCATAGGGTTATTCAATGGCACAGGAAGGACGTAGTCTTTCCCCTTAGGATTAGACTGGGGTAGATCGGAGAGTTACAAGTCGGGGACTTACTTATGAGGGTGACAAAATATAATTCTTACGGTAGAGGACATCGACTTAAGAGAGGGTAGCATCATAGATGTCGTTCCAGGGGGTATGGACTAGCTTTTCCAAGTTGCGCTTGCCGACAATCAGGGAGTCCTAGAGTGAGTTAAGGAGCATGTCTTGATCTTTACTTCCAACGGGGTGTTATCGCTTGTAGATGCACGGGAAATCTTCAGTCTTGAGTTGCAGGGCTGCAAGAGATAGCGTGGTCGTCTCTTCTAGAGGTGAGGACCTTGGTGCCTTCGAGCTTCACCTTCACGGAGGTCTTGGCGGAGGTGCGCTAGGGGCATTCTCGGCTGAAGTGACCGGGTTGATCGCATGAGAAATCGGTACTTATCCTTCGGCGAAACTGATTTTACGACTTGCCTATGCTGACACCGGAAGGTGGACAAGCTTTGCCAATGTGGGGATATATTGGGCAATTGACTGGGACATGGTCTTGGCCTTCATAGAGGAAACATGTGACAAACTGAGTTGGACAAACTTTAGACGAATAAGGTTCTCCGCAGTTTGGGCAGTGGCCGGAGCATCTATTGGCTTGGTGTCTTCCATCTCCGCAACGGCTACATGCCTTCTTGGAGCTTCCGGTCTTCATGGCCATCTTATGGGGGGTTTGGTTGGGGGTACGCGTTCCGGGTTGGGTCAGATGCAACGTCTTGGGTAAAACACGCAAGAAGAGAACAATCAAGCAAGCATAGAAATTCAAGGAAGTTATTACAAAACCAACTAGGCTGCACCCGAGGGTGTCAATAGTACTTAAGCATTACAAAACATGTTCAGGGACGATATGTGACTCTACCCTACTGCTAAAGGGGCGAGTATCGCAATGCGGGGGGGTTACTCGGAGGGTGCTTCCAGGGTGTCGTGGCTGGCTTCTGGCAGAGCAGTGGAGCTTTCCTGTGCCTCCTTGATTGGTTTGAACCTATGGAGATACTGACTGGCGGTGGTGCACCTCCTTCTCTTCTTGGGGGCAGCTTCCCTCGAGGTTCCTTCAGTTGAGGTTGCTTTTGATTCCTTTGCAGGGTTTCCAAGGCTTCCTTATGGTTGAGAATAGCTTGTAGGCGACGGAGCTCCATCTGGGAGTGGCGGTATTTGTCAATGACTGTTGTTAACACCTCATTGCTGGAGTAGCTGAATCGGGTCTGAAAGGAGAGAGAAGGGTATGCCAGGCTGGGGTCTTGAGTTCCTCTGGTCCAGTCGACATTTCCCTTCATGGGGAGGTAGAAGGTTGTGGGCTGTCTCATCTCTGGGAGGGAGCTACGGATGCGCATCAAAGCTTCTCTGGCTACCAAATCAACAACAAGTACGGGACTGGGCATCCGCGGTCCAATGGAATAGATAGGGCTTCCATTGGTTCTCGGCTTGGCTAGTATGACAATCTGTCCCACATAATCTCCTGATACCAGTCCCTTGTGGAGGGTGTAGATAGGTTTCTGCTGGTATCCGCACAGTTGCAGAGAGTCCCAGAGTATCGGGGAAATCCAATCTTCAGCCACTCTTCATCAATAGGTTCCATCCACATAAGTGTTTAGGGCCAGGTTGGGTTAGTGACAAGTGTGCATTATTTTAGGATTATAGAATCATATTAATGCGAGTAGTTTTCAAAATGGTGGGGGGGAAGACATAAGCACTTTTGCAAATAGTCAACTTCTCTCCCTTGTCTTTTAGAAAATAGGTTTGTCGTTTCCTGTCTAACGTCCATGCTAACTATGGTCTCCTACAGTCAGGATGGCTCTAATACCAAGTCTGTGGGCTCCCCAGATTAACCATCCGAGAAATCCCTGTTATGCCAGAACATTTGAGAATGTGTAAACTGAGCCAAGATAGTTTTGTTAAATAGCTTTTGTCAACTGAGGGTGAGGTAAGGAGTAGCATATGGTATACACTCTCATGCACAAGTGCAAACAAACAGCAAGCAAACACTGCACCGAAGAACAAGAAAAAGGTTTTGCATTCTGGACAACAAATCAGGGTTGCTGAAATTGGGATGTTATAGACCTTTCCCCCTTAAAAGAATCTCGTCCGGAGATTTGGGAGAGTAAGGTTAGGGGATTCGTCTTGGAGTTAGTGATATGTGCCTCTTGGGTACTAACTTGTTGCTTAGTCTTTGAACAGGGTCACTTTGATAGTGAGGTTGATCTTCAATCGCCTTAATAGCACAAGTGTTGAGCTGGCTTCAACCAAGATTGCGAGGAGGGGTCATCCTGTGGTTAGGATTCATGGCGCCTGTCCTAAGGGGTTATTGTATCCTAGTATACGTCCTAGGGTCCAGCTGTTGGATTGCTTCTGGCAGAGGGTTATTCAATGGCACAGGAAGGACGTAGTCTTTCCCCTTAGGATTAGACTGGGGTAGATCGGAGAGTTACAAGTCGGGGACTTACTTATGAGGGTGACAAAATATAATTCTTACGGTAGCGGACATCGACTTAAGAGAGGGTAGCATCATAGATGTCTTTCCAGGGGGTATGGACTAGCTTTTCCAAGTTGCTCTTGCCGACGATCAGGGAGTCCTAGAGTGAGTTAAGGAGCATCTCTTGATCTTTACTTCCAACGGGGTGTTATCGCTTGTAGATGCACGGGAAATCTTCAGTCTTGAGTTGCAGGGCTGCAAGAGATAGCGTGGTCGTCTCTTCTAGAGGTGAGGACCTTGGTGCCTTCGGGCTTCACCTTCACGGAGGTCTTGGCGGAGGTGCGCTAGGGGCATTCTCGGCTGAAGTGACCGGGTTGATCGCATGAGAAATCGGTACTTATCCTTCGGCGAAACTGATTTTACGACTTGCCTATGCTGACACCGGAAGGTGGACAAGCTTTGCCAATGTGGGGATATATTGGGCAATTGACTGGGACATGGTCTTGGCCTTCATAGAGGAAACATGTGACAAACTGAGTTGGACAAACTTTAGACGAATAAGGTTCTCCGCAGTTTGGGCAGTGGCCGGAGCATCTATTGGCTTGGTGTCTTCCATCTCCGCAACGGCTACATGCCTTCTTGGAGCTTCCGGTCTTCATGGCCATCTTATGGGGGGTTTGGTTGGGGGTACGCGTTCCGGGTTGGGTCAGATGCAACGTCTTGGGTAAAACACGCAAGAAGAGAACAATCAAGCAAGCATAGAAATTCAAGGAAGTTATTACAAAACCAACTAGGCTGCACCCGAGGGTGTCAATAGTACTTAAGCATTACAAAACATGTTCAGGGACGATATGTGACTCTACCCTACTGCTAAAGGGGCGAGTATCGCAATGCGGGGGGGTTACTCGGAGGGTGCTTCCAGGGTGTCGTGGCTGGCTTCTGGCAGAGCAGTGGAGCTTTCCTGTGCCTCCTTGATTGGTTTGAACCTACGGAGATACTGACTGGCGGTGGTGCACCTCCTTCTCTTCTTGGGGGCAGCTTCCCTCGAGGTTCCTTCAGTTGAGGTTGCTTTTGATTCCTTTGCAGGGTTTCCAAGGCTTCCTTATGGTTGAGAATAGCTTGTAGGCGACGGAGCTCCATCTGGGAGTGGCGGTATTTGTCAATGACTGTTGTTAACACCTCATTGCTGGAGTAGCTGAATCGGGTCTGAAAGGAGAGAGAAGGGTATGCCAGGCTGGGGTCTTGAGTTCCTCTGGTCCAGTCGACATTTCCCTTCATGGGGAGGTAGAAGGTTGTGGGTTGTCTCATCTCTGGGAGGGAGCTACGGATGCGCATCAAAGCTTCTCTGGCTACCAAATCAACAACAAGTACGGGACTGGGCATCCGCGGTCCAGTGGAATAGATAGGGCTTCCATTGGTTCTCGGCTTGGCTAGTATGACAATCTGTCCCACATAATCTCCTGATACCAGTCCCTTGTGGAGGGTGTAGATAGGTTTCTGCTGGTATCCGCACAGTTGCAGAGAGTCCCAGAGTATCGGGGAAATCCAATCTTCAGCCACTCTTCATCAATAGGTTCCATCCACATAAGTGTTTAGGGCCAGGTTGGGTTAGTGACAAGTGTGCATTATTTTAGGATTATAGAATCATATTAATGCGAGTAGTTTTCAAAATGGTGGGGGGGAAGACATAAGCACTTTTGCAAATAGTCAACTTCTCTCCCTTGTCTTTTAGAAAATAGGTTTGTCGTTTCCTGTCTAACGTCCATGCTAACTATGGTCTCCTACAGTCAGGATGGCTCTAATACCAAGTCTGTGGGCTCCCCAGATTAACCATCCGAGAAATCCCTGTTATGCCAGAACATTTGAGAATGTGTAAACTGAGCCAAGATAGTTTTGTTAAATAGCTTTTGTCAACTGAGGGTGAGGTAAGGAGTAGCATATGGTATACACTCTCATGCACAAGTGCAAACAAACAGCAAGCAAACACTGCACCCAAGAACAAGAAAAAGGTTTTGCATTCTGGACAACAAATCAGGGTTGCTGAAATTGGGATGTTATAGACCTTTCCCCCTTAAAAGAATCTCGTCCGGAGATTTGGGAGAGTAAGGTTAGGGGATTTGTCTTGGAGTTAGTGATATGTGCCTGTTGGGTACTAACTTGTTGGCTTAGTCTTTGAACAGGGTCACTTTGATAGTGAGGTTGATCTTGAATCGCCTTAATAGCACAAGTGTTGAGACCCAATTGACCTTTCCCCCTAAGTCATACCGTTCGCGGGAGACCAAATTGTTGCACCGGCCTCCTGCCAGAACAGGCTCACTCTTGCCGAAGCAAGCAACAGGCTTTAGATCCGAGATCTGGTAGCGTCTGCCCAGAATGCCAGGGATCTCTCCCTATAAGCATGGTACAAGCTGCATCGGCTAATGCAGACAAACTACAAGCTAAGCCCCAGCACCTGGGGTAATGTGGTTGCACTAATAAAATTGTTCCAATAAAGGTGTAGAACATCCCTTCACTTTCTTATTTCTCATCAGTACCATTTCTTTGGTTAAAATCTCCACTGGGAACGATGCCTCTTCCCAGGGTTTTACAAAGCAGTTTTGAAACATTTGTAATGGGGTAAATCCCAAAACAGTTCATTTTCTCAAAACCGGGGTTTTCAAAGAGGTAGGATGCTAACCATTGTACGCTCGGCCTAAAGAGATAAAATGGTAGGTACTTCAGGGTGGTGCCACGAGGGACACAAGTCATAACTTGGAGGAGCCAAGTTATATCGCAGTATTTATAAAGCAAGACATGCAGATAAGTAATGCAATTTATAAAGAGGATACAAAATAGGTAATAAAGAGAGTAGGACAAGTATCGGAATTCAGGAGTGGTGGCTTGCCTGTGATTAGCAATAAGTCCCTGGAGTTCTTTAGATAACCAAGAATACCAAATAAACAATTAATAAGTAGTCCCTTCCTTCTTGTCGCCAAACACACACACTATCGTTCTCATCGGGTATACATGCAAGCAGACAAGTCCACAATCAATACAAGGCATACATGCTTCAAACCATACAGCAAACAAACATACTGGATCCTACTTAACTTATTAGGTTTTGGAGGAGTTGGGTATCGATAGTGGAATTACTAAATTGCCATGGAGGTGTTTTTTCCATTTGGAAGATAGTTGCCAAGGCTAGATACCATAACTTGGATTGGGGTTATGAGGTCAGTAGGCTACCAAAGGGTAACCATGATATCCTTAGATAGGTTTTGACAAAAAAAACCAGCACAAGTGGTTTCACTTGATTATCAATTACCTAGATTTAATTATGCCTTTTATAGTGGAATAAACTCTAGTTTGAGGAAATAATTCACAAGGATTCATATGGAGGCCCAAAAATTATTTCCTTGGGTGATTAGGTAGTGTTTGATGTACTGAACCACCTAGAGTTTAAATCTTGTCAAAAGAATTACCAGAATGCCCTCAGGAAATTCCCAAAAGAAGTTCTGTAACGTTTTTCTATTTTTCACCAGCTTAATTCTACAGAAGCTATCGAGTTTATACCAAGGGTCTATGGTATGAATTTAGAATAACTTTCTGTAGGAATTGGAATCACTCTTTTTGGAGTTGTCAAACTCCTGGAGTGATTTATTTAGTGAAATTACCCATTACAGAAGTATTTAAATCACTAAAATTTAACCAGAGCTCAATAAATTCTGAGCTGTTGGGGTTTGATAGAGGTTGATACTATGAGGTACTGGGAGGTGTAATAAGATCATTACCACATTTGGTTTGACCTAGAGAATTTATCCAAGGCAGATAAAGTTTGATTTTGTTACTTTTGTTAAAGGCATCCTTCTGTTTACTTTGGCATAAGACATGTGCTAGAAGATAGGTATATCAAATACCTTCCAGTAGAGTCTTGGTTCTTCCCAAATGGAGATATAAAACTTTCTAAGGAATTTTTTTTAGTGCAAAGTATACTTGGCAGCAGAATAAATTCCAGCAATTAATTGAAATTAGTTTGAACTTGGGGTTGCCTCTACATGTTTGCGAAAACATCAGGGAACAACCAGAAATTTGAATCTTGGTATTTGGACTTGATTTATATTTTCGAAAGGATTTAATCCTACTGGCATTTCTCTGGATCTAAAAATAAAAGAAAAGGAAACAGAGCTGGCTAGGCTGGCTCTTGGGCTACTGGGCCGGCCGGGAGGGAAATCGGCCCACGGCGCACAGGTCGACGCGCGGGAGAGGCGCGCTTCAAACCTGACTGGCGGGGCCCGACAGTCAGTGAGAGGGGATGGCCGAAGCGGTATCGGCCAGATCTGGCCATTGGTTTGAGTGGATATGGACAGCGCGGGGTCATCGTCTACCGAAAATAGAGCCCGTGGCAGCGGAAACCCTAGCACGTCGGAGAGGGAGGCGGGAGATCACCAGAGGGCTCGGGAGGCGACGGGGAGGGTGCAGGGTGACGCGGTCAACGACGGCGAGCAGATCGATGAGCGGCACGGTAGCGATGGTCCATGGGAAGCATCTCGCGCGACGGTGGCCGAGGATGACCTTGTCGGAGCTCGCTGGCGAGGATGTAGGAGTCGTTCCTGGACAAAAAGAAGGGTACTGTCAGATAGAGGAGGAGGAGGAGGGGAACGCATGAGCCAACATGTAGAGGAAGGGAGCAAGGGGAAGAGATCCTTGCTCGTTTTTGTGAGGAGGCCGAGAGCTCCTTCTTCTTCCACCTTTGGACAGCACAGAGCAGGGGAGGAAGAGGCAGTGCTGGGGGAGGTGAGTGGGAGGGGAGAGGGGGCAAATGTGAGGCAGGGGCTCACTGGGGGAGGCCTCTGGCCATATATACTAGGGAGGAGGGGTAGATGATGTAAATGACCAATTTGGACATAGTGGAGAGAGGATGCTGGCCAGGGATTGGTCCAGGGGTCAGTGGAGAGGGGTAGGAAGGGTTTTTGGTCGTGCTGGATCAGAGAGGGAGGGGGTGGCAGCTGTGGTAATTAAGTGAGACAAATCTTGTAATATTTGCTTATCTCTCTCTCTCTACTAGTACAAGGGCAAAATGGGCAAAGCTGGGGTGGAGCTACAGTTGTGTCGACCTAGGGTGTGTCCTGGTGTTGAGGATAAGCATTGAGCAAATTTTGATGAAATTTGGAAGTGGTTTGAGTAATGGATTTGCTTAATTGGCAACTTTGATCAAAATAGGTGGGTATGAAGTAAGTCCAAAAACTTGCATTGGACCAGGGGAGGAAATGGTACTGGTAGATAGATGAGGTCAAGGTAGCCTCCTAGGATTTAATTGAGATTTTTGTGTGGGGTTTTAGTCCACTTAAATCCATCTATTCAAAAAGGGCAGAAGTAGTTTCTAGAAGATCATGTGATATTTTCACATTGGACAAGGTTGGTTTCTGGTTTGAGAGGGTCCCAAATGTTAATACACACTTAGGGGAATTTTCCTAAGATTTATTGAGGCATAGAAGTATTTAGGACAATTAGTATTCCAATTCAACCATTTAAGAAAATAGGCAAAAAGAAATAATAAAGCTTCTCAAAAATATTTATTTTTGAGATGGGAAGATAGGATATGATATGTGGAACTATCATGAGCCAAAAGTTGGGGAAGTGTTTTGACAAAAAACAAACTTTCCTTTGGGAAAGGAGTTTGGGAGGTTTTGACTATTAAAGGAATTAAATATATTTGGAGCCATAATAATTATGGATAATATTTGATAAATATTGATGATCAAGGTAGAGTGTGTAGACAAGGTGTAGCAAGCATTTACAACCTTGTGGAATTGAAATTCCAACTTGAAATAGGTGGAGATATATGGAATTGAGGATCTAGGGTGATGTTATTTTTCTACCACCAAAACATGGTTGTACCTTGGAGCTTAGAGTTCACCTTTGTGCAAGGTATAGATGGATAGGTAGACCAATTCATATATATGAACATGGTATGAGGATTTTGAATTAATTGCATTTGAGGTAGTCTAGAAGTGATGGCAAACTTTGTTGAAATTAAGGCTGCCATACCAAAAGAGTCAAGATGCCTTATAAACCATGTTGGTTTAATAAGCTCAGGGATCCACTTGGAACAAGTGGACTAGATGTTGATAGAACTATATGAGTAGATCACAACCAAGCAAAGATTTGGTCCAGAGGAGGTTGGATGATGGTGTGAGCTTTTGTCAAAGTAGGCATGATGACTAGATTTGCGGGAAATGGTATTTTCTTGCCTATAGAACCATCAAGAACAAGTGGGTTGAAGGATGATCTAACCAAGGGCAAAAGTGGTCCTTGGTATTCCTTAGGATGGTTAACAAGATGGATCAGGTGCATTTCCAAAAATGCACAAGGGTTTAGAAAGGGAGGCATTCAAAAAGGTGATGTTGAAACAGTTTCCAGACTTGGTCAAATTTTGACAGTTTTGAGGATTTTGACTAGAGTATGATAGGGAATGTTTTTGGAGGAGTTGCAAGGTATCAGAGCATCAACAATGGGTGATGTTGAAGAGTATATGGAGTAGAAGGGATCCGTGCTTGATAAGTGTCATCATGGACTTGGAGACTGCTAGAATGGATCACTACAGAATGGATCTGGTGAAGGGTTTTAGATGATCACCTAGTATCTAGTGGGTTGATCTTGCTTTGTTCTCTTGCTTAGTATGTGGTGATTTGGAAACCTCTTGATCCTAGCGATGATCTCCTAGTGTAGCTCCTACTACTTTCTAAGCAAACAAGTCAAACAGCAGATCAAGGCAATTCATATTATCAACTAAGAACAACCACTATTGGGGTTACCATCAAGCTTAGCTTAAGGTAGGGTTGGGGCATTTTGATGGGTTAGAGTTTGAATAGGAGGAGAGTCCTTGGTATTTCTACGAAGAGTAGAATTCAAAAGCTTTTAAAAGAGGTTTTGGGAAAACTAGAGGTAAGATTAGTTGAAGGTTCTGTCTTGAAAACATAAGGAGGTTATATTATATATCTCTCCATAGTTTTTTCAATGGAAGCTACTAAAATAGTTTCAGTTGCATAAGCATCTTGGCTCCTGTTTTGGAATGCCAGAACATTTGAGAATATGTAAACTGAGCCAAGATAGTTTTGTTAAATAGCTTTTGGCAACTGAGGGTGAGGTAAGGAGTAGCATATGGTATACACTCTCATGCACAAGTGCAAACAAACAGCAAGCAAACACTGCACCCAAGAACAAGAAAAGTTTTTGTTTTCCCTGATTTTTGCATTCTGGACAACAAATCAGGGTTGCTGAAATTGGGATGTTACAAAGACCAAATTTTGTTTTCATAGGAGAGGCAAAAGAAATCTTCTCTCTCTTCTTTGGGAACTGTTCTTTACCTTTCTTGTGTGGGAGTTGATATTTAATGGTGCCTTCTTTCATGTCAATAATGGCACCAATAGTTCTAAGAAAATGTCTTCCCAAAGTAATAGGACAAGAAGCATTGCATTCAACATCCAAAACATAGAAATCAATAGGGACATAGGCATTGTTAACCAAAATAAGAACATCATTAATACTCCCCATGAGTTTCTATTTAGCATTATCATCAAGTGGGACATTCAAATAACAATCTTCAGGTGGAGGCAAATCAAGCATATCATAAATCCTTCTAGGCATAATAGAAACACCACTATCAAGATCACTTAAAGCTTTGAAATCAAAGTCATTCACTTTCATATTAATGATGGGTTCCCAACCATCTTCTTGTTTTATAGGAATAGAAGCTGTATGTTTCATATTTTCTTCTTTAATCTTTATGAGAGCATTAGTAATGTGTTTTGTAAAGGCCATGTTCATAGCACTAGAATTAGGATTTTCAGCAAGCTTTTGTAGGAACTTAATAACTTCAGAGATATTGCAACCATCAAGATCAAAATCAAAATTATCATCTAAAGTAGTAGAACTATTACTAGCCTCAACACTAGTGGTGGTGATAGTAGAAACACTAATGTTTCTAGCAATTTCATCTTCTCTTTCCCACTTAGCACGTAATTCAGCTAAAAGTCTAACATTTTCATCAATTCTTACTTGTATAGCATTAGTACCTGCAAAGGGATTATCATTAGTTTCAGGTTTAGCAGCCATTTTATTAATCAATCAAGATTGATCTTCAGACAAAGATGATATATTCATTTCAGCATTAGAGAGTTTCAATTGGAAACTAGGAATTTCCCTATTTAGACTCTCAAGTTGATGGCTAATGTTCTTCAAAATGGTAGATTGTTCCTCCATAGTCTTACTGAATAGTTGATTTTTCTCATATTGCATTTGCATGAAAGTCTTAGTGGCCCTTTCAACTTCTAAAATTCTTCCTTCACTAGGTAACCCGGGTTTGCCATTATAACCATAAGTATTACTAGGAGGGTAAGGCCTATAATTGTTATTACCATAAGCATTGTTGCCAAAATTGTTATTTCTTATGAACTTCACATCAACTTGCTCTTCTTGAGCAACCAAAGAAGCTAAAGGAACATTATTTGGATCAATATGGGCTTTCCCATTAACAAGCATAGACATAATAATATCAATCTTATCACTCAAGGAGGAGGTTTCCTCAACAGAATTTACGTTCTTACCTTGTGGAGCTCTCTCAGTATGCCATTCAGAATAGTTAACCATCATATTATCCAGAAGCTTTGTTGCACCACACAAAGTAATGGTCATAAAGGTACCTCCAGCAGCAGAATCCAATAGGTTCCTCGAAGAATAGTTCAATCCTGCATAAAAAGTTTGGATGATCATCCAAGCAGTCAGTCCATGAGTGGGACAATTCTTTACCAAATATGTCATTCTTTCCCAAGCTTGAGCAACATATTAATTATCAGATTGTTTAAACTTCATTATTTCACTTCTCATAGATATAATCTTAGCAGGAGGATAGTATTTTCCAATGAAAGCATCTTTGCATTTAGTCCAATAATCAATACTATTCCTAGTTAAGGAATTCAACCATTCTTTAGCTTTTCCTCTCAAAGAGAAAGGAAACAATTTAAGCTTAATAATATCACCATCTATATCCCTATGCTTTTGCATCTCACAAAGTTCAACAAAGTTATTTAGATGGGCAGCAGCATCTTCCTTACCAATACCAGAAAATTGTTCTCTCATAACAAGATTGAGTAAAGCAGGTTTTATCTCAAAGAAAGTAGCTTCAGGCATAGGTGGAGTAATAGGTGTGCTCATAAAATCATCGTTGTTGGTGCTAGTGAAGTCACACAACTTAGTGTTTTCAAGAGTAGTCATTTTTTCTATTTTTGATAAAGAAAGCAAACTAGTAAAACTAATTTTTTGTGTTTTTGATAAAGAAACAAGCAAACAAAACAAAAAGAAACTAAGCAAAAAAAAACAAAGTAAAGAGATTGGTTATGAGGGACTCCCCTTGTGAAGATGTCCTTGACTCCTCGGCAATGGCGCCATAAAACACTTGCTGACTTGTGTATTAACGAGCTCGTTGGGGAACCCCAAGAGGAAGGTATGATGAGCACAGCAGTAAGTTTCCCTTAGTTATGAAACCAAGGTTATCACTCCAGTAGGAGCAAGGAAACAACCCAAAGGTGCTGCTAGCTGAGCCTTGGCAGGGCGCACTACCGGTGCTAGTAGCAACTGGAGACCTACACAACACAACCACAGAACTTTGTCCCCAACTTGCGATGAGGTTGTCAATCTCACCGGTTTTGCTAAAAACAAACGATTAAATGTATCGAATGGAAGGAAGTAATAGTTTGCAGAAACAAACACAAAGTAGTAAATAGTTTGTAGATTGTATGTAAAAGAAAGGACCGGGGTCCATAGTTCACTAGAGGTGGCTCTCCTTAAGATAGATAACATGATGGGTGAACAAATTACAGCGGGGCAATTGACAAACATCGAGAAAGCATACAAGCATATACTAATCATCTTGACTCCTTTGAGATTTGATTGGGCATTACAACATTATACATAGACCACCATCCAACTGCATCTATGACTAATAATCCACCTTCAGGTTATCATCCGAACCCCCTCTAGTATTAAGTTGCAAGCAACAGATTATTGCTTTATGAATTGCGTGTAAAGTAAACAATACGATTGTTCTATGAACAAAGGATTGTTGTTTTCTCCCTAGTAGCAACAACACATCTAGTACCTTAGAGATTTATGTCACTTCCCCAGATTACCAGAAGCATGAACCCACTATCGAGCATAAATACTAACTCTTGGAGTTGCTAGCATCTACTTGGCCAAGATAGCTACTAACAACGGAAAGCATGCAAGATCACAAATAACAGGACATGATAAAATCAATAATCAATCTGAAATAGCATCTCAATATCCATCAGATCCCCATAAACACAACATGCAGAATTACAAATAGATGATCTTGATCATGAACGGAGCTCACAAGATCTAGACATGAAAGCACAAAGGAGGAGAACCAGCCATCTAGCTACTACATGGACTCGTAGTCCAGAGGTAAACTACTCACGCATCACACCGGAGGCTTGAATGATGATGAAGAAGGCCTCCAGGGTGAATTCCCCTCTCCGGCAGGGTGCCGGGAAGAGCTTCAAATCCCTCCTGATTTAGGGATGGAAACGACGGCGGCTACACTCTTTCGTGGATTTTTGATCTGGTACTTAGGGTTTTGGTCCCGAAGGCAATATATAGGCGGAAGGAGAGGCCAAGGGGGTGTCTGGGCTGGCCACACCACCCCCTGGCGCGGCCAGGCTTGGACCGCGCGGCCAAGTGGTGTGGTGGCCCCCTGGCTCCTCTCCGTCTCGTATTCTGTCTCCAGATGACTTCCGGTAAAATAGCGACTTTAGCTTTTGTCCCGTCCAATTCCGAGAATATTCATTTTCTGACTTCCTGGAACCAAAAACAGCAAAAAACAGGCAACTAGCACTGTGGCTCTATTTAATAGGTTAGTCCAAGAAATCATATGAAAAGTACTCCAAAGTGTTGACCAAACACAAGAAAGTAGATAAAACCAAGCATGGAACATCAAAAATTATGGATACATTTGCAATGTATCACCCCTCTTGTGGATGTCCACGAGGGAACCGTCACCAAACTTGACCATGCCACCCACTTTGTGATCGATCTCGGCGAATGCCGCCGCATCGCTGGTCATGTGGTTGGACGCCCCGGTGTCTAGGAACCACGCTGCATCCGTGTCATCCATGCTCTGGTGGAACTACACACGTCCATGCTCCTCGTTGAGGTAGACGAGCTTAGAGGAAGCACCAGTGTCGATGACGTCGTCGTCAGGGATGCACACCGCCATCATCATCGCGCGATCTGGGTCGTCCTCTCCTTGCACAACGTGAGCCCGGGCCTCCTCGACCCTCTTCTTCTTCTGACATTCACGTGCCGAGTGACCCTTCTTTTTGCAGTACCGACATGTGTCGTCCTTGGACGCACCTATGCGACCACTGTCCTCGCCGCCGCTCGGGCGGTCTTTCTTTTGCCTGCCATCGGACCCAGATCTGCCTGATCTGGGCGTGCAACCAACACTATGGGCACGCCATTCCTCCTTACTGAGATACAGATGCCCACCCGCATCGGCTTCTGGCTCGTCCTGCTCCTCGGAAGTAGCGAGTCGTCCGCTCAACTCTTCGATCGACATTCTTTTCAGGTCGAGCAAGGTTTCTATCGAGCAGGAAATATTGCGTACCTTGGTGGCATGGCGCGCAGGATCTTGGACACACCGTCGAGCTCGGAGGTGGTGTCGCCCAAAGATTGCAGCTCTATGACGATGCTCGAGATGCGGACGAATAAATCCTCAAAGCTCTCGCCACTCTTGAATGCCAGGTTGTCGAAGTCCTTTAAGAGCCTCTGTCGGCGCACCTCACGCACCCAATTGTCTCCGATGTGGAGGGTCCAAATGGTGTCCCACCCTATCTTGGTGTTGTCCTTCTAAAGGGAATATGCCCGAGAGGCAATAATAAAGTGGTTATTATCTTATTCATTGTTTATGATAAATGTTTATTTGCATGCTATAATTGTATTAATTGGAAACGTTAATACATGTATGTTTAATAAAAAAATAAAGGGTTCCTAGTTATGCCTCTCTTATAAACTAGCTCGTTGATTAACAAGATGATGAAGGTTTCCTGATCATGGACATTTGATGTTGTCAATAACGAGGTCACAGCATTGGCGAATGATGTGATGAACATTCATCCAAAGTATAGCATTACGATCAAAGTAATTATGTTTATATTGATATAGCATCATACTAAGTAATCTTTATCCTTAGACCATGAGATCATGTTAATTGCTAACACCGGAAGAATACTTTGATAACATCAAACATCACACCGTAACAGGGTGACTATAAAGATGGGTTCGGGTATTCCGAAGGTGTTATGTTGAGGCTCATGGATCAAGAGTGGAATTTGTCAATCCTGATGACGGATAGATATACTCTGGTCCCTCTCGGTGATATCACATTAAGATAGCTTGCAAGCAAGTGATGTGATCACTAGAATGTTATATCACGGGAACAAGAAAAGAGTGCATGTCGGTAACAATATCAAACTAAGTATTGAGATACTGATGATCGAATCTCGGACATGTAATATATCATAAGACAAAGGGATTTAGTTACTATCGTTAAAGGTTCTCTCGATCACAGAAGTCATCGTTGAAAGTGTGGGAGTCAGTATGGATCTCAAGGTCCCGCTTCTGATTATTGATCTGAGAGGGGTCTCGATCATGTCTGCATTATTCGCAAACCGTAGGGTGACACACTAAAGGGTTTCCAAACACCATTTGCAGCAATAAATTCTAGATGAAAGAATTGCAAAGTGCTAGAATTATTTCAATAGACACCGAAATTGTTTCGGGTGAAATTGCTGAAATTGGTTCTGCATGTGATATTAAAATGTTGCAGGGGCTTTCATGTGAATGTTTGTTAATTAAAGTAATTAAAAATTCTGAATAAAATTAATAAAATAGTTTTATTAAATGAGAGAGCATTAAATTTGGAGAAATTCAATGCATTTAAAGTGGAGACTTTAATAGAGAATGTGAAGGGGCAAATTTATGTGGAGGGGTTACCACACATGAATGGGGGGTGAGGGGTCACCCCCCATGGGGCGCCGGCCATGGGGAGGGGCACCCCCCTCCTCCTATAAAAGTCCCCCTCTCACTCCTTATCACTAACACCTCCTCGTGAAGGATCTCTCTCCCCCTATAGAATTATTTCCCATGGTCTCGAATTAGCAAGATATATGTTCTTGGTGGCATTTCATCTGGAAGGAGTTGCTGCTTCCGCTGCATCGCTGGAGCGAGGAGGTGGAGGTTGTTCGGTGGCATGAACGTGTGTGCGAGGACGGATGCGCTGCTGATTTGCAGCGCTAGGACTTCCACACGATCTTGAGATCGGCAAGCGTTCGACTACATCATCCACGAGTTCCATCTCGTTAACAAAGCTTTGTTGTTCTTCGAGGGTATGTTCTCTATGGATGTATATACAGCCGTTTCTTGTATCTAGTAGATAGATCTTGGCATATAATAGTTCCCATCGTAGGCAACTTTTTATTTCTATGCTGCGAACCCAGCAGTGGTATCAGAGTTGGATCTATGTGTAGATGCTTTGCATGGGTAGAACACATATGAGTATGTGGGCACTGATGATCATTTTATTGCATCTCCTATGTATTTTGGATATTGGTGGCATAGTGGGATGAAGCGGTCCGAACTAACTTTACATGTCCTCGCACATGAGACATATTCCACGCTTGACATGCAACTAGTTTTGCATAAGTGGCTAGCGGGTGTTTGTCTCTCCTACTATAGTCAATATTTGATTTACAACGAGTTGCTAATAATTTGGTTATCATCGTTGTGGTTCTATGTTCGTAGTTAAGACCGGTTCTATCTTCGAAAGCCCTAAGCCACGTAAAACTTGCAATTGATAAATTAGAGGCGTCTAGTTTAGATCGTTGCTGGGCTAGTGTCATGATATGGTAATGTTGTAAGTTGATGTATAGTTGATACTCTTACAACACACCTAACGTGTAAGTTCCATACACCTTGGCCTTACACACAAAGGAATGATAAAGATCATATCACGATGCACATGATAGTGATCAAGTGTAAGAACCATACCATTTCACTTTACACATTTGATGTTTGCATGTTATATTGCTTGTTTGGCATTTTAGTAGCATTATAAGATGATCCCTCATTTAGATATGACGATAAAAATGTGTTATTTCTTAAGTATGCACCATTCTATGGATCGTGTTTTGAGACATCATATGATGATCGGGTGTACTGGACTCTACGCTTTCATACAACGGGTGTAAGACAGTTTTACACACGCGAGTACTAAGGTTCTTACATGGCAAGCCTAGCATGTATAGACATGGCCTAGGACACGGACTGAAAGGTTAAGCATGAGTCATATGGTAGATATGATGCCCATATAGATGCTCGCCTTTGAAGCTACACCGACTCACGTGATGATCAGACTTGGTGTAGTGGATTTGGTTCATGTAATCACCAAAAAGACACGAGGGGTGTTGTTTTTGAGTGGGAGTTCATGTAGTAATATGATTAGAGTTGAACTCATTTTATCATAAACTGAATCAAAGTGAATTTGCATAGTTTGTTGTAGTCATTGGCATCCATTTACTACCTTATACTTAGTTATAATTGAAATAATAGAACTATAGAATTCTGGATATTTACTTTACGAATTGGTATCGTATTGTTATGAGTGTCAATCTAAAGTTTAAAGTACTATTGCAAGCTTTCAGCAAAACCTCACTTTCTACGTGATATTCAATAAATAGTATTGAATCAAGAGTAACAATTCCAGTGTTAGTATCTAAGTATCATGCTTGCCTCCATGATTCTTGATGTTCAAAAGTTGTTTTTATATCGAGGTTATCTAGGAGCTGAAAGAATTGTTTCAGAAACCATCATGTGGGGAAGATATTGTGATATTTGAAACAATGTTTTTGGTTGCAATATGATAGAGTATAATTTAGCAATATACATGTTCTCATATTGTATGAGAATTTGTGAAGGATGGAGATGCTAGGCATCCGGATCTCCCAAAAAGGTTTTGGGAACTAACATTATACTCACGATTCGTCCTTATAGGCTATACTAGCTTGATCATGAAAGTTTTCATGATAAGTATGAATAGAAGATACAGGTAAAATGTTTACTATACTAAAAGATTACTAAACAATGGAATTTTGAAAGAACGCCAAACATTTGACGATGGTGATCCACTTCAAAGTGCAAGTCCAAAGGTATTAGTATTTGACTATACATGATTTGGACTATGTGGCATGTGTATGGTGCCACTATTGATGTTGATAGATTCTTTTAAAATAAAAGTACATGTTGAAAGAGAATCTATAAAATATTTCGCAGAAAAAAGAAAAGACTAGAAATGTCCAGCTAAGGTATATAGATAATATACATGTTATGGTTGTATTCTTTGCTTGTTAAACAATGTGGTTCTTGGGTATAGAATACCGAATTGGTTGGTGTGAAATGTCATACAAAAGAACGCAATTCATGAACTACAATGGCCTAAGTAACTAGCGAAAGAATATGTGATGATTTTCATCGAAAACAAATAAAGTGTTATTGCGTTTCTCGTTGACATCAAAGCTTACCTTCAAGATTTGTTTAAATAATTGTTATTTTGTTCCGGTATTATGAGAACAATGGTAGTTCAAATAATTACCGTATTCCATAAAATATGGATGAACTTTTACAAGTCTAGTTGGAGAAATCACATCCATAAAAACTAATGCTAAAATGTCGCAAGACAAATGATTGAAAGATCACTTATGAAGTGACATCGCCATTTAAATTATATTGGAAATAAAACATGAAGAAACTCCATGTTGATGGATTTTTGGAGTCTTTCATTTTGATCAAATGACGCTTGTGAGACTTTCCTCGAGATAATTGAAACTCCGTTCATAGGCCAAAAGGGAACGGGTGACTAACTTATTGGAAATTGTGCATATTGATGTATATAGTCCACTATATGTAGCCATGTGCAATGAATCTTTCAACTTCATATGTTTTCTCTAAAAATTTGAGTGGATATATGTATATATTTACTTAATAAGGAAGAAGTATGAAACATTTGAAAATTGTTCAAAGACTTTCAAGATGAAGTGGAAAATTATTGTAACGAGAAAATGAAGAATTTATGATTCGATCATAAAGGATGATATTTGAGTTACATGTTTAGCAAAACACCTAAGATTTGAGGAATTGTTCCATGGATTTGCATTTCCCTATAAACCATAGGAGTATGGTTTGTTCGAGAGATCAAATCGAACCTTGTTTGACATGGTAAGATCAAAGGTGTCATTTTTAAAACTGCCATTATGTTTTGAATATTAAAGCTTTAGAGACTACCGCTTTTACACTGAAAAGAGCACCATCATGATCTGTTGAAATCACACCATATGAGTTATGGTTTGGGATAAAACCCGAGTGGTCTTTTTCTTAAATTTTGGTATGCTTGGCATAAGTAAAATGTTTACAATCAAAGTCAGATAAGAACGTCTTTGTAGGTTATCCCAAAGCAACAGTTGGATATTCCTCCATAACACCAAAGAAAAAAGAGTTTGTCGCTTGGCACGTGAAGTTTCTTAAAGAAGAAATTTTTCACAAAAGTTAAGTGGGAGGATAATAGAACTTTGATTAGGTTGATTAACCTAAGCAACATATGCTAAGTAGCACAGCATCGGAAAGTGTCTTAGAGGCGGATAAAATGCTCATAGCTCCCGTGATTACAAAGGTTGTGATCTTGGAGATTAGAGTTCCTATTGAACCGTGTAAGTTGGTAAGAATCAAATAGTAAGATTTGAAACAGAAGTCGTTATTATTTTGACAATGATGAATCCACTGCATGAAAAGAAGCGATGATGGGCCCTGACTCCATAAACTGACATGAAGTCATAAAATCAGTGATAGTATCCATACACGAGAAATCAAGTTCCTGAACTTGGAAGACCGTCCGGAAAGGCGTGAAGCATATCAGTCGTATTTGGATCTATAAAGAAATAGATGTGGATGTTTTACATCTATGAAATAGTCGACATGTCGGAAACGAGTTTACGACAATGTTGAAGGAGTTGGCTATGACAAGATTTGATCTTTCATAGTGATATTTAGTCTTGACGGATTAATATAGCAACCACTACATATAATTTGGTATATGGTCGTTGAACAAACAAAACAATGTTCTTCTAATAGAATGGTTACCTAGGATGTGTACATGACACAGTCCGAAGGGTTTTGTTAATTCAAAGGATACCAAAAGGGCATGCAAACTTTAATGGTTGAAATGAGCATAACGGAGTTGGAATCTTCACCGTGATGAAAATGTTAAAAGAGTTCAATTTCATCGGAGACGATGAAGATACTTGCATTTGCAAGAAATTAAGTGGGAGCGCTGAGACATATTTCTAACACATTATGTAGATGACATGGTGTTGATAGGAAATGATGTATCTTTTATTGACACAGGTTAAGAATTTCATTAAAATTAAATTTTGATGAAAGACTTGGGCAAAAACCGGAATATTAGGCATCAATGACTATATAGATAGATTGAGGTGTTAATATGGTTATGCCAAACGTACATATATGCGATATTGAATGAGTTCAATATGGAAATGATAATAAAAGTTCTTGCTACATGGAAAGGATTGAATCAAGATTCAAGTGTATCGACACTTGGTGAGTGAAATCACATGGATATTTTGATCAATAATACCATGATATGTACATATCCAGATATGTCCCATGCTCTAAATGTTATGTGCATATACCAGAATGATTTATAAGATGATCATGGATGATAGTAAAGATATTCTTATTTGTTCTAGAAGAACTAAGAATATATCATGTATAAGTGATAAATAATTAAAAGTAGTTCATTGTAAAGTGTTACATTGATACTAGTTTGTCATAAGATACAAATTAAATTTATCTCAATTTAAACTATGGGTGGCACAATGTAATGGAATTGAGATTCCATGATGGATTTGGATGAGTTAATACATTGTGACGGATACTACAACAAAAGGCTAAGTATATGACTTCTACAGTAGCAACCAAGGAGGGAATTTGGTTAAGAAGTTCGTTACTAAACTACGTGTGGTTCACAATGGGCTAGTACTATGAAGATATATTGTGTGACAATTATATCAACATGTTTTAAACCAAAGGAACTAAAGGCCTCACTAAAGGACTAAATTTATACAATGCCATCTCATTAGAGAATCAGTGATGCGTAGAGATGCAAAGACATGCAAATACACGCGGATCAGAAATTGTTAGATCCGGAGATTATGTTAACCACTAGTAAACACATATATACAATACCAGAAAGCCATTGGTGTTGAATGCGTAAGTTTTTCAAACTAGATTATTGACTCTAGTGCAAGTGGGAGACTGAAGGGAATATGCCCGAGAGGGATTAATAAAGTGGTTATTATCTTATTCCTTGTTTATGATAAATGTTTATTTTACATGCTATAATTGTATTAATTGGAAATGTTAATACATGTGTGTTTAATAAACAAATAAATGGTTCCTAGTTATGCCTCTCTTATAAACTAGCTCGTTGATTAACAAGATGATCAAGGTTTCCTGATCATGGACATTGGATGTTGTTAATAACGAGGTCACATCATTGGCGAATGATGTGATGAACATTCATCTGAAGTATAGCATTACGATCAAAGTCATTATGTTTATATTGCTATAGCATGATACGAAGTAATCTTTATCCTTAGACCATTAGATCATGTTAATTGCTAACACCGGAAGAATACTTTGATAACATCAAATGTCACACTGTAACAGGGTGACTATAAAGATGGGTTCAGGTATTCCGAAGGTGTTATGTTGAGGCTCATGGATCAAGAGTGGAATTTTTCAGTCCCAATGATGGATAGATATACTCTGGGCCCTCTCGGTGATATCACATTAAGATAGCTTGCAAGCAAGTGATGTGATCACTAGAATTTTATATCACGGGAACGAGAAAAGAGTGCATGTCGGTAACGAGATCAAACTAAGTATTGAGATACTGATGATCGAATCTCAGACATGGAATATATCATAAGACAAAAGGGATTTAGTTACTATCGTTAAAGGTTCTCTCGATCAAAGAAGTCATCGTTGAATGTGTGGGAGTCAGTATGGATCTCCAGGTCCCGCTGTTGATTATTGATCTGAGAGGGGTCTCGATCATGTCTGCATTATTCGCGAACCGTAGGGTGACACACTTAAGGGTTTCCAAACACCATTTGGAGCAAATATGTTCTAGACGAAATAATTGCAAAGCGCTAGAATTATTTCAATAAACACCGAAATTGTTTCGGTTGAATTGCCGAAATTGGTTCTGCATCTGATATTGAAATGTTGCAGGGGGTTGTATGTGAATGTTTGTTAATTAAAGTAATTAACAAAATTCTAAATAAAATTAATAAAATAGTTTTATTAAATGAGAGAGCATTAAATTTGGAGAAATTCAATGCATTTAAAGTGGAGACTTTAATAGAGAATGTGAAGGGGCAAATTTATGTGGAGGGGTTACCACCACATGAATGGGGGAGGTGAGGGGTCACCCCCCATGGGGCGCCGGCCATGGGGAGGGGAACCCCCTCCACCTATAAAAGGCCCCCTCTCACTCTTTCTCACTAACACCTCCTCGTGAAGGATCTCTCTCTCCCTCTAGAATTATTTCCCCATGGTCTTGGATTAGCGAGATACATGTTCCCAGTGGAATTTCGTCTGGAAGGAGTTGTTGCTTCCGCTGCATTGCTGGAACGAGGAGGTGGAGGTTGTTCGGTGGCCTGGATGTGTGTGCGAGGACAGATGTGCTGCTGATTTGCGGTGCTAGGACTTCCACACGATCTTGAGATCGGCAAGCGTTCGACTACATCATCCACGAGTTCCATCTCATTAACAAAGCTTTGTTGTTCTTCGAGGGTATGTTCTCTATGGATGTATATACAGCCGTTGCTTGTATATAGTAGATAGATCTTAGCGTATAATAGTTCCCATCATAGGCATTTTTTTTGTTTTGTATGCAGGAAACCCAACACCTTCGCCGCGAGCAACTGAACCAGCTCTGGCTGGACCGAGCTTAGGATGGCACTGAGTGCCTGTCGCTCCTGCCACTTCGGCGCGTCGTCCGTGTCGACAACCTCCCAAAGCTCGGCACCCTGGAGCTTGACACACATTAGAATTGCCCACTTGGTGTAGTTGGTTTTCCTGAGAGTGATCCAAGAGACAGCTCCACCACCTCCACCCTGCCTCACGATTGTATCCCTCACCATGATCTCGCCGCTGCCGCCATCCCTTGTCCTTCTCCGTCCATGGCTTAGAGAGCACATGTGACGCGAGGAACTTGCTCCTGCGGGTGTCTGGGACTTGGCAGCTGCCATTGATGCACCCAGTGGAGGAGTCCCAACCATGGGGTTAGGCTTTGATACCAAATGTGGATGTCTCCCGATCTGGTTAACTCGATGGGCTTGATCTAAACAATGACAGAGACAAGGATTTGGTGCAGTGTTCTACTAACTGCATTTTCTATTTATCCTCTATTTATTCAGCGTTTTACAAAAAACATGGAGAGCGTGGTGTATCACAATCCGAAACCCTCGCGCCATCCCACGAGCGGAGTCATTCGTCCCATAGAAAACAGTCATGGGCTATGCTACCTCCTCCCCCCCACCCCGTGTGGCGATGGGGGGAAACCCTAGCCACCGCTGCCTCAGCCCTTCCCAACTCCCCCGTCCTCTCTCCCCCGGTGCCACTAAGGTCATGGTCAGGAAAAGTCTAGGTGCTGCCGGTGGCGGGGGGATCTCTCATCTTCCTCAGCGTAGATCGGCGACGCAGGACACTAATCCTCATTGCGGATGGGGTGCGCATCGGGAACCTCAGCGGCGTGGCATCTCTGGCATGGAGCGGCTGCGGCATGGCCGGAGGAGCAGCGATGTGGCGGGCGACGATCTGGTGCCTCTCGTCCCTCTATCCAAGAAAACTCTAAAGGAAACCTCAGATCTCGAGGAATCGAGCGATGGCGGTGTCCTGTGCATCTTTCCCCTCTTGAGGGCATCGCTTTTGGAGTTCTCACCGGCTATAGGGATCGGCGGCGGCCCTGGGTTTGGTGGAGGTGGTCATCTTCTTCATCAAAGGTGGTCGGCCTGCGCCTGGTTTGGCAGATCTCGCGATCCATCTTCCAGTCCCAGCAGCGAGGCGGGGAGACATAGGTGCCGGTGAAAACTGAGCCATTGGCAGGGCGATGGCGGCGTTACCACATCATTACCCTGATGAAGGCATCGTTGTGCACCTTGTGTCGACCTCAATCGTAGTACTCCGGGGAAGTCCTAAGATCTTCGGGTCGGACGATGGCGGTGCCGTGGTGTCAGTATCACGTTCTTCTCCTGGGAGTATCGCATGTGGAGCAGCGTTGGAAAGAAGCGGCAGGAGGGTGGAGTGGCTAGCATGCGGGGGGGTGGTGCTACTTGGCACCGAGGAGGTGTCGGTGGGTGGTGTCGCGAGAGTCTGCGCATTGATCTACATGCTGATAACAGGTTGGCAGAAGATTTTGAAGGCAGTGACATCTGGAGCGTATGCGTGGGTGCAACTCTGTGGATATTCTGTGCGGTTCTAGGACTCCTTTCACTTGAGTTCTCTTGGCGAGTGTCAATAGTGTGGGTGACCATGGGGGTCGAAACAGGTAGATAGGGGTTTGATAGATCTCGTTGAGGAGCTGGAGATATAGTTATCGTTTTTGCTCAGTGTTTAGTTTTGGCGGTTCCGGTTTGTATCATCCTTATAATGGCTTTTTCCAAACAGTGTGGTTCTAATAATAAATAAAAGATGTGTGCATCGCTTGATGCAGAGGCCGGGGCTCCGCTCCCCATTTTAAAAAAGAATAAAAATGGTCCTGGGCTGTTAAGCGAAGACACGACCAGGCGAGCTAAACCTACAGTTGATAAGTTTCAGACTGTTTTTACGACAACATACTGAAATGCTACAGGACACTACTGAAAACTGAAAACAGCTAACCGAAACTAAATTGCAATGATAGGGTTTATGTGCTAACAATTTCAATATAACTGGATCAGGCAATGCAAATTGACAAGCCAGTGTAGAACGGCCAGCCAACTTAATTACCATATGAAAACGTGGTGGCACGTGCATAGGCGGACTCAACCATCCCTGGGCACGTGCCCAGGCTTCTGACCGGCCGACAAGCCTAATTTGATGGCATTTGGTAAAAAGTAGTGTCACTAGCCTTGAAGTACACTGTTTGTCAATCTTGGATCTCCACTGGACACGTGGCGAGCCAAATCCCTATAATATACTAATTTCCTTACTACTTATCATCCACTTGTATAAATGTTTCATATAGTGCTTTTACCATTCAATTACCGATGTGGAAGACGGGGTTAAGCAAGTTTTACTGGAGTAGATGACAGGTTTAGGCCCTATCATATTGATTATAAATTGACTATGTGTTTTTTACCATTTGTTTGATTTATCTTCGTTGTTTTTTGTTTTCCTTTTCAGAAATGTTGGCTTTTAGTGACGCAGGATGTGAGTAGGTGTTCCTTCATGTTGACCGTGGGTCGTTGCCTAAGAAGACCGTGTTCCACAGTTTTGTAGTTCGACCTCTAGCCATCAACTAAATGCCACTTGTGACATGGTTAAGTCCCATAAGTTGATATGTGATTATGTTTAATCATTTGCTGCTTGCTTATAATAACGGACAGGTTTATCGTAATATATTCTCCTATTTCGCTGGTTATACATAGTTGTTTGCTACTCCGCTCCGATTTCGTGTGCTTTGTTCTGATTTCACGTATTAGATCTAATTGTGTGTTTTGTGCTAACTAGTAAACATGCATGTGCGTTGCACGTGTAATCTTGTGAAATTATTTTTTACCATGTTCACAATCTTGTGAAACTATTTTTTACCATGCTATAAAAAATTTACCTCAACGGTCGTGAGCAGTTAATTCAAAAATCGCAGAAACATATTTCAAGCATTGGACATTTTATAATTCACCCAAACAATTTTATTTGAACTGGGCAAAATCGTTGAGGTTCACTCCAATAGAAATCAATCGAGCAATAATAATAATAAATAATAAAAAGACACAAACTTACAATATTCTCATTGAGAAAGTAGTATATCACAAAATAAATGAGAATTGGTACGACATCTTCAAAAAACACTAAATTTACCTACAAGCAGATCCCTCGACTTATTATTTATTATTTTGAACCTGTGTATCTAATCAACTTGGTACATTTGCGTAACACGCTCCGGTAAGGACAAGTTATATATCACCTTCACGCTAGGATGCACGGGTGCACTATGTATCAAATATTTGAAGATGTATTTGACCGATGAAAATCTAGAAGAACTTGATCCATCCTGCGTCTTGAGTGTAATCATACCAGCGGTTGAGGCATTTTGAAAATTGAACACATCAGCCATATCTTGTTCACGAAGAGAAAACACATAGTAAATTATATGATATATATACTACTACTACATAGTAAATTAATCCATCCAACCTTATTCATGAATGCAATCATTATTCAGACTTATGTTTCTTAGAAAGAAAAAACAACATCAGACTGGATATATTGTAATCCGGAACAAAATGAGATCGTATACTTTGAATAACCAATTCGTACTGCTAGTCTATGTATAGCAGTGCCACAATGTACCTGGGGGTGAAACAGAGGGGCTAGCACGTCTACACCTAAACATTGCTAGTGGAGAGAACGTCGCTTTGGCTAGAAATAGGAGAAGTAGTTTTATGTGTTGAAAATGGCGGCTAGCGCAGCATAGATCCACGGCAAGGGAGGAATCGATTGATAATCTCTAGGCGAGAAGGACTGGGTGGGGTATATAAAGCATGAGTCACCGGTCGCGGCTCAAGAGTTTCCTCCTACATTTGCTAGATTTATAAGCTGATTACTCTCCTGTGATTAAATGACTTTAATCCCTTTGATTACTCTTCTTTCATCCTATAAATGGATTTCGTAACTATAGAATTGTTGTTTAAGGCCTTTCACAATGGGGTGTATCTTAACACGTTATCCTAAGAGAAATAGATGATTAAGCTTCTCCAATGCATTGTTTTTTAAGTGGTGCCTCTACATTTAATGATTTAGATGACATGCATACATATGATTGGTCTAACCATCCTTTTTTTGCCTATGATTTTGTGAAAGAGGTGTTTCTTAGCTAAGATACAACAACAATCTCTTTCCTCATTAACTATAGTGCCACATAGACAAAGTGCCTAGGATACACCGCTAAGATACACCATGGTGAAAGGCCTAAGAAACCCACAACGTGACAATCGCCCGTGACAACATTAATGCTCACGGATATTTCTCCCACTGAAAAGAAAATGGATGCTGAACGATTTAAGTGTGGGCCTTAAATACGAAGCGATTAATTAGCTATGGACATTAGTAGAAGAATACACCAATGCAAAAATAATTTGAGATGACAGCTAGCCAAACCAACCATTAATTTTTGACTGTATATTTGTAAAATAATATTTCTCACACTAAAAAAGTTACTAAATAACATCATGTCCATATGATAGTAAGCAAGCCGCCTCTAGATTCTTGCTTCCATCTTTTGTATCTCTAGAACCAATTTCTCTTTTCTTCTTTCATATCTCTCTCAAGTAGGCCATAAAAACATGTGTACTATATAAAAATGGATATAACATGTGTATATAAAGTGTCACTGGAAGTAACATGTGGCATGTTCCTTATGGACCTTATACCCAGAATATAATAGTACTACAAGTCGTGCATAGAAGAT
Organism: Avena eriantha; assembly: GCA_910589775.1. NCBI lineage: Eukaryota > Viridiplantae > Streptophyta > Magnoliopsida > Poales > Poaceae > Avena > Avena eriantha. Next base: position 418,070,774 of record OU342742.1, read on the forward strand.
GGCAAAGAAAAGGATTGCTTCAATGAAATAAATGATGTACATGCAGTATGATTTTGGAAGTTACCCAAAACCAGTCCAACTGATGCGCTTAGGAATTTTGTGCTGTCAATTCAAATGGAAGTTCTCCAAACTGAAATTAAAAGGGTATGATATTAAAGCACTGCACCTGAAGCTGAATATTAAACATGCATATGTACATAAAAGTTAGATGGATAACTATAGCTTGTAAATGCAATGAAGAAGAGAAGACAAAGAATTTAAAGCACACAGTAAGAAATAACATTGTAGGGACACAATAGAAAAATAAGTCGATAGCATAGCATACCAGTACAATTCCTCTTAGAGCATTGTGGGTTCTTTCATCTCCCTAAACCTCGAGACTTTAAACCATTAGGGAAAAACCTGGAGCACAGCAGGTTGTGAAAATTAGAACATGGTTATCTCGAAAATAGTTGGAGTTTGCCATCACATGACCATTTGGTCACCTCATGGACGTCCTCTTGATATAGCCAGCATTACTTGGACACGGTAAGTTGGAGAAGAGCTTTCCCAGACAGAGCACATCGAGTTGGTGGTCTCCGGCACTGTTGCCACTACTGCTAATGAAACTGCCTCCGTTGTGGGAAAATAAATGTGTGATTATAAATAAAAGACTTTATCTACATATACTTAAAAAAGACACCTTAGAAAATCCATGAATAAAAGACTTGACAGTTGCTAGTGATATAAAGTCTTTCAATATTTTGATAGGACGTAAAAAATTGTTTCACATTTCTATTCTCCTTTAAATTTCATTGTTGGAAAATTATATAACAGAAAACAAAATAATAAGACAAACCCAAGAATTCTTATAGGATATAAATAACTATACAAATCATCAAGATAAATATGGGAAAGCTCCTAATTCAGAACTGGGTGCAGAACCGCTGAACCTGCTGCATGACAAGAACATAAGTAAATCAGACAAAGAGAAACGACATGGGCAATCTATGCAGTAAGAACATTAAATAACATGAAAATACTGTCGTGGAGGAAGAACAAACCTGATTCAGCCCTCCAAGACATCCCTGTACACAATTTGTGCTTTTTCCCATGGGATCTATGTCTTTATTTGGCTTGGCCAGAATCCGAGTAGTCTACCTTGACACGCCCCTTGACAATGCAACATAAAGCTGGTCATGGGAGAACACAGGCCCGGGAAGGTAAATACCAACAGTTGGAATGGTCTGCCCCTGGGCTTTGTTGATGGTCATTGAAAACTCAACCGAATTGGAAATTGTTTCCTCTTGAACTTGAAAGGAAGTGAAATGTCCTCCGATGGAGGTAAAGGGATCCTCGGTATAAACACTCTATTTCTAGCATGTTGTCCACCAACAATGTCAGCATCGATTGCATTATCTTGGAATGCTCTAATCATCAACCGTGTTCCATTGCACAGCCTATTGTGAAGATCGAGATTTCGGAGAAGGATGACAGGACAATTGACTTTGAGTTTCAAAACTGCGAGGTTAGGCCATTTGGAGTGATGTTGTTTAGATAGTCAATTGGGTAGTTACTCACCGCATCATACTCGACAGAGTCAAAGCTATAATATACCTTTTCTTGGCCAGGAAACTTGTCAATCATCTTCGTATTTAGAATGTCCACATGTTCATTCTTAGTGGAAAGAATGGAACATGCGCTCATGTAAGATCCAGATGTGGTGTTCATATGAAGTGATGGGAAGACATCTTCAATTAGCTTGTTGACTGATATTACCCTTGAGGCGTATCTTCTTAATCTTCTCCCATAAGTAAGATCCTCGTAGAGTGGCGTCAGTGATTTGCGCTCTTGTCCCGCGCGTCACCACAGGAAGGACCTGCCTAAAATCTTCTCTAAAGACTACTACCTTACCACCAAAAGGCAAGTCACACCAAATGATGTCTTGTAGGGACCTATCAAGTGTCTCAACTGTTTGACGCTTTGTCATGGCAACTTCATCCCAGATTATCAAAGATGCCCTACGAAGCAGCTCTGCGGTACCACTCTACTTGGTGAAATTGCACATGATGCTCTCTATGAGCTTAATTGGAATTTTGAACCTAGAGTGGGCGGTGGGTCCACTAGGCATGATAGCTGCTGCTATACCAGATGTCGTTGTCGCAATAGCTATTTTCCCAAGGGTACGAACCTTAGCAAGGAGTGCTTTGTACATATATGTCTTCCCCGTGCCGCCCGGACCATCGACAAAGAAGATCCAGCTATTGTTGTGGACAATGTATGAAAGGATTTCATCAAAACCAGCACGCTGCTCGGTGTTAAGACATGTAAATAAATTTAAGTCTTTTTCATCCACAATATCGACAACTCCTCTTCAACCTCTCTCACGTGACCGCTGTAATACTCATCATCAAAACGATCCAAATTCGGGAGGCCATAACTTTTAATATCCTTACCCATGGAATGTACCAGATCCCTAATATTTTTTAGGACCATCTGCTCTAGTGCGGCCTGGTTGGGTTGGTTCCGACGGTAGTCCTCAGACATCGCCTCGTGGTGCTTCTTCCATAAGCTTATGATGTTAGTCGCCTCACAGAACATCAAAATAGTTGCGAAAAGCCTTCTTAGAGCGTATGGCATCTGGAAAGTGGCAGCCTCAGTCAAGGTGTCATCAAGGGACTTATCCACTTCTATGAGACCTCTTGCTCACACGATTCTCTGAAATTCGAGCATGGAGGCTTGCCATGCACATTTCTCAAATCCTCATATGACATGGTACCTCTGACATGCTGCAAAATAGGCCATCAGTGACAGACTCAAAACGCCCATTAGTGATAGGCAAAGTTCCTGTCACTGGTACGTGTACTAGTGACAGTCATTTACGTGTGCCTGTCACCAGTATGTGTGAGTCAATGATAGGCAAAAAAAATGCATGTCATTGGTTGCGATCATGGGACACGGACCTGCGAGGTTCTTAGTGACAGGCCCATTATCCTGCCTGTCAAGATAAAAAAATGTGATTCCCTAAATATTCGAAATAGCACAATAAATATATTTTTCACAAATATTTCAGATAACATAATAAAATGTTGTACCAATAATATGTTCACATGTGCAAATATGACATAAGTTTTGCATAGATAACACAATGGCATAGGACCGTCGTTCAGAAAATTTTGGCATAGCATATTTCCTCGCCTTTGAACTCCAAAGATCATGTTAGAGCCACATGACTCATAAGAACTACCAACATATATGGCATGTTTAAGTACCCTCGAGCAGACCACCACACCCATCTACAGAAATGAGAAAACAGTAAAAAGTTTAGACACAGTATTTATGTACCCAGCACTAAGATGTGAGTATGTACTAACTAGCATCCGATCCGATGAGGATAAAAGAAAATAAAACCCCAAAAGCAGAAGAGGAATAGTTTTGAAATAAAAAGGAACTGGACAACAAAAATCTTGCGCACACATTTATATTGTTCCTATAGTTGCTACCGGGAATATACCATGCAGCACATAAGAATATGCACAAGATACTTAGGTTCCTAACTGAGTTAACTGGCTCCCAAGTATAATCAACACGTAAGGCCACTATGCTACTGTACCAATCAACAAAGGTCAACATCAACACTAATATGCATAAGCTGTAGCAACGAGTAGCGTAACAGCCAGCGAGCAGCATATCATATCTTAGATTAGAAGCTCTCGGAACCATATTGTACGCATCCATGCCATCTTGAAGAAGTGTAGCATAATATGAATCTGAGCGGACATGCAATCTGAGTTTTTTAATGAAGGATAATTGCACAGACCATAGGATTATACTCCACCTGTTGACCAACAATGAGATATGACTGATTAGAACAGGAAAATGATGCATCATTTTAACTCAATGAAAAAACAAATACTGAAAATAGAGAGGCTAATTAAACTGACAACTATATACAATGAAGGGAATAAAACACAATGAAGTATGACTACTATATACTATCCAAGAGATATTGGCTACAGTTACAAGAGATATTTATGAGAAGAGACGAACATGGCAGGTTATGATTTCTTACGGTTGTTTGGTTTAGTTGTGTAATCAAATATGGGTGGGTTGGGAATTTATATTTTTACGAAACTGTTCAGTTGAGCATGTAAATTGGGTCTGTATGGAACTTTCAGGATTCCTGGCTCAATGGTACCAATTCGGGAAATTGTTTGTCTTGAGTCACTCTCACGTGTTTTTACAATAAGTAAAGAGTGCATGAAGTTTGATACTTCTCTCACTAAAATTTAAAAGTTGCGGTTAATGTTAACTGAACCATTCTATCTAATGTCAACTCATTTCACTAACATTGAGATATCTTCAGCAAATGTCTTTTTCACTTTGTGAATGTGATATTTGCATGGTTCTAAAATATATTACTCCTGCAATTAATTTCATCTCTTTCTTTTGCCAAAGTTATCTTGCACATAATGGTTGAAATACTCGCAATCATATTAAAGAGCACAAGAATAGATGTATGATGGTGCTACTTATGTATCATCATATCAGCCTAGTATAAACTCCATTAACAAGTTGCAAAGACAAAGAATCAATAAACCAAATAAAATGCCACATACCTCATTCCTCCGTGGAGCCATCACCGCCTCAGAAAACCCCAGATTCTGAGGCAACCTCTGTGTTGATGATTTTTGTGAAAATGTCTTGGATGCATGTAAACTCTTTCTTCCGGTCAAAGGATTGCACTAGACATGAGTACCGAACAACTAAATCTCTACACCTTTGTTTAAATTCTTATGTATCCTCACAAATATGTCCACATGGCAGCAGAGATTGCAGCCACATGACACATTATCCAGCTGTTGTGTACAACTAACATTTCTATCATGCTTAACAACAAGAAGACAAACCTCGATGAGAGAACTACTTACATCATTGTAAATATGGAACAGGGGATTGGGTTCAAAATTTATATTTTTACGAAACTGTTAAGTTGAGCATGTAAATTGGGTCTGTATGAAGCTTTCAGGGTTCCTTGCTCAATGGTACCCTTCCGGGAAATTGTTTGTGTTGAGTCACTCTCACATCTTTTTCACAATAAATACAGAGTGCTTGATGTTTGATACTTCTCTCACTAAAATTTACAAGTTCGGTTAACGTTAACTGAACCATTCTATCTAATGTTAACTCATTTCACTAATAGTGAGATATCTTAAGTAAATGTCTTTTTTGCTTTGTGAATGTGATATATGCATGGTTCTAAAGTATATTACTCCTGTAATTAATTTCATCTCTTTCTTTTGCCAGAGTTATCTTGCACATAATGGTTAAAAATACTCGCAAGCATATTAAAGAGCGCAAGAATAGATGTATGATGGCGCTACTTATGTATCATCATATCAGCCTAGTATAAACTCCATTAACAAGTTGCAAAGACAAAGAATCAAATAAACCAAATAAATCAAATAAAATGCCACATACCTCTTTCCTCCGTCGAGCCATCACCGCCTCAGAAAACCTCAGATTCTGAGGCAACCTCTATGTTGATGATTTTTGCGAAAATTTCTTGGATGTGTGTAAACTCTTTCTTCCGGTCAAATGGATTGCACTAGAGATGAGTACCGAACAACTACACCTTTGTTTAAATTCCTCTGTGTCCTCACAAATATGTTCATATGGTAGCAGCGATTGCAGCCACATGACACATTATCTAGCTGTTGTGTACAACTAACATTTTTATAATGCTTAACAAGAAGACAAACATCTACGAGAGAACTACTTACGGTATCACTACTTCTTATTACTAGAGCACAATATAAAGCACACATGTTCAGCAATAGATAAACATCACGTCTTAAATACGTCATTCTTAAGCATCAATGTAATTATGTCCATCATAGGACAATTATTTTCACAAGATTTAATACTCTACATGAAATATTCCAAAGAATATGAGTTATAACATCATGAAAATATTCTATACAATTTTTATGTTTATCCCAAGGTCTAATTCGAGAGTTAAAAAGGCCTAAAGTTGCAATGCTGCATGCAGGAAAACTATATACTAGACAGATCACTAAACTGACTGTTGCTTGCAATGTATCCAATCAAATTGCGCAAAAATATACACTATTTAAAGGGTGGAACAAAATCTACAACTTATACTTGGAGAGCCGCTTAAAATTATAGATGGATCAGACTAGGTTTTAAGTCAAAGCCAGCATCTAGAAGCACCAATTAGAGCACTTTCTCTAACTGAACCCACTAACCAGAATTCAGAATAGCAGAACATAGGACAAGCTAAACGTCAGGTTAGGTAAGATCGAATAAGGTCTAACAAGAGAATAAGAATGGTACGGTACGCCAGGTAAAAAACTGATACTTGAACACTACTAGCTGATTTAGTACGACATAGTACAAGAATTAAAGGGAATGGAACAACGTCTTAATAGTCCTGGCAACGAACCATTGCATACTCGTCCTATTCATCTACATCAAAAATAAATAAAGGCAAAGAACTACAGGAGTCTACAGAATGATGACTGGCGGATGTTGTGGATGAATTGAAATCAAACCTGATAGGAGTCCTATGAAGCGAATTGCAGTATGGCGGATTCGTCGCGGCTTGCAGGGGTGCGGCGCAGATGGTGGCGGAGCCATTGTAGTCGCAGGCGGTGAATTCGTCTAGGATGCGGAGGACTTGCGCCTTGCAGACCTACGGCTCGAAGGGTGGCTGTCGTCGGATTGATGACATGTACGCCATGAGAGGGTCCTCGAGGCATGTGGAAGAGAGAGTTGTGAGTCGTATGGTATTCCGGGACGGTGAGCACACAAGTTTACCCAGGTTCGAATCCACCGACTTTGGATGGATCCTACTCCTGCTAGCAATCCAGTAATACGTCAGAGCCGGAATATGGGTTACAAGGGTTTCGCCTGTGTGAATTGAGATTGTATACTATTGTAAGGGTTGGTTGCCCTAAAGGCTCTCCCTAGGATGGCTTATATAGATATTCGTCCTAGGGTTTACAAGAGAGATCTATCCATCTACGACTAAGAGTCATTTACAGAGTACATCTTGAACTACAAGTAACATTATGGGCCTCCGACTTGTAAGTCTTCTTGGGCCTTCCTGTAGCCGGATTGGACTCCGTTCTTCTCTCTGACTGGGCCGCCTGTGAAGCAAAGCTCTAACACGAAGTGGGCCACCCTGGTCAGTGAGGTATGTTGAGGATACCCGGAAAGTATATCCCCAACAGCACCCTCCCGGAAGTCTCCAAGATCCAAAGTTGGATTTATCATTATCTAGCTTGATCTTCGGCTTGCAGAATCTTGAAGGGTTCCTGAAACTTCAAAATAAAAGATACGATCCAGGTCTTAAAAATAAGTCGGACGTATCCGTATGTTAGTCGTGTTTCCAGCTCGTAATTCAAACTAAGCCGGAATTTGGTCTCTGATGTAGCCTGATACCAGCCATGGTCAAGTCACATCACTGACAGACATTTCCTATCAGCACGACCGTTGGTGGGTCCGCCTTTCGTGGAACCGAGGCACCGTTTCAATGCGTGCATAGAGATCGAGGCGGCGTAATCATCGCGCGGAGGTTTCCATGTCCTTTCCACGACGCGTGGCATGTTTACTCTGACATTTACACGAATCTTGGCGCGGCTGGCGGTTATAAGAGGTGAGCATTTCTTTTCCTCATCTTCTTCACCTATTCCCAGGGTCGTTTCCTTCTCCCCTACTTCTCCCACACGCACAGATCTCCCTTGCCTCCAAAAATTCTCAGCGCCGCCCATCCAAGGTCACCGGCGCACCGGAAAAATGGCTTCCACATCATCTTCCAGCGCAGCAGCGACGGCAGCGGCGGCGGAAAAGGAGAGCAATCGTGGGGTCTGGATCCCGGGCGTCCTTGACGACGACAAGCTCCGCAGTGTAGAAGAAGAAGGGCTCCTCCATGCCGGCAAACGGCGGAGCAGCTTTGGTAAAGCCATCTCCAACCCTCGCAACAGCGAACGAGTGCACTTCGGCACTCACCTGGACAGAGGTTTTTCCTTTCCTCCCTCAGATTTCTTTTCTGAGGTGATAGATCATGATGATGTTCAACTCCACCATCTCCCCCCGAACTCCATCTTAGAGATGAGTGCTTATGCATCTTTGTGCGAGGGGTATCTCGGCATTAGACCGAGTCTCACTCTTTTCCGGTACTATTTTCATCTCTGGAGAAATTCTATCACCGCCGGTAATCCTTACATTACTGGTACAATTAGTTTTTTGGTTAGGTGTGAGCATGTTTATCCTCGGATTTTAGCTAGTGAGTCGGTCAAACGATGGCCAGCTACCTTTTTCTATCATAAGGATATTCCCGCTCCCGACAAAGCTACTGCTTTGCCGGCTTTCGTCGATGGAGCCGCCACGCCCCGAGCATCTTGGGATGAGGTCGCTCTGGCTCTCAGTGACGATCTGTTTCTCGCCAAGAGACGGATCGAATACCTGATGAAGCACAAGGGCCTGAAAGGGTCCGACATAGTTCAATGCTGGGTGGCACGCCGGATTCAGCCTCTCCAACACCATGGCGACCGACTGATGCATTCCATCATGACATCGAAAAAAGACTCCCTCCGCATCAGCCCCAAGGCCTTAAAGCCTCAATATTATATAAGCCAAATCAAATGGCTGATAAGTGAGCGGATCGAGAGGAAGATTCCGGAGCTGTCCCTGGACATGCATACAGCGGACGATCTTGGTGTGCTAGTAAGCTTTAGCAACAAACCTTTTATGTGTTTCACCTTTAAGTTATTTCACAACACTGAGATACTATCTTATTTTCAGCTTGCTGACCTCCCCGAGTCGGAATTAGCTCCTATCGAGGGATATCCTCCCGAGTTTTCTCAGGAGGAGGAATTGGTTCCACTGCCGGACGTTGTGCCTAGAAAGCGCAAAGCTCCGACAGTGGCTATCGGCACAAAGGAAGTGCCAGTTGTGAAGAGGTAACTTTCCTCACAACTTCCGCCTTTGTACTTCACTTGTGATTTCTTCAGAGATGTAATGTTCTTCATTCTATTACCTTCTCAGAGCTAAACAACTTATCAAGGGCAAAGGCAAGGGAGCTACTTCTAAACCCCTGCATTAGACGAAGCTATCTTTGGCTTCTCCTGCCGTGGCTCCTCCAACTCCTGCCCCTCAGCCTTCTACAGTGCTGAAGATTACTCCATCTCCGACCGTTGCAAAAGATCCGGCTCCCTCAGCAGAGCCAGCGATCCTTGAGTCGCAGACTAACGTCACCATGGGTGACTCAGGTTTTGATAAGGGTGAACCCTCTTCGGGTAATGATCCCTCGGCAGAAGTTTTCACTGACAACCTCCTGAGCAATCCGGGACTTGCCAAATTTGGCTTATCTCAGAAATCTTCAGAGGAGATCCAACGGTTGGCCAAGGAATGTCTTGAAAGCCGAACCATTTCTGCCGAACAAGAAGCACAAGAAGCGGAGGATGTCAAGTACTCCGAACTTCTCAAACAAGTTTGCCTTCGCGACGAGGGATTAAGAGCTGGTGTGCTTCCACCACCTCCAATTATTCCACTCACCCTCACCGAGAAGGTTACCACTGAGGTGAACATGTGCCTGAGCACGCTCACACATGAACATCATGTAAGTCAGAATTCCAACTCACATTTTCCTTTATGATACTTTATATCATATCCTCTAGCCCCCAAGCATGAAGTTGGATAGATGATCCGAATTTATGCTTCCTTAGGATGCCAAAGAATGAACTAGTGTAGCCCTCAAGGCTCGTGCTGATATTATCTGCAATATTAGCCCGAGTCTTTAGTAGACTTCTGACTCTAGGTATTCTGACTTACAGAAAGTTAATTCATATAACCAGGAATTGTTGAAGAATATCTGCAACAAGCGGAGAGAGATCAAAGCTCTCCGACTTGAAAATGCTGAACTAAAAGTTTCCAAGGATGAGGCCAAAGCTAAACATTCCGAGACTCAAACCTTGTCTTGCGTTTTCATAGTCGAATGTTTTGTTGAAATGTTGTTCTTTTGACTTACAGCACTGGTAAAGCAGTCCCACGCTATGATTGAAGAGGCCGAGAATCTGAAGACCTTGGTGGTGGAAAACAAAGATCTCTGCCAAGAGCTAGACCAGCTCAAGGCGGATCATGAGAAGAGCATTGCTCAAGTTCTCAAATCCTCCTCCATGGCCACAGTGGAGCGTGATCGCAAAATTGCACTCCACGAGAAGAAAATCTCGGATCTCACCAATGACTTGTTCAGAGAGAGGGATATTTCTGAGGCACTCCGGGTTGAACTCCAGAGTCTTCGTGAGGAGAAAACCAAAGTCGATGATGTCATCTTTGGTGTGTTTCCATCTTTCTGACTTGTCTACATTCTTCGACTCTTTCGACATCAGATTTCTTTAACCATTTTGCATTATATGCATAGGTCCTCTGAACTTAATGGACTACATCTCTTCCGAGTCTCGCACCAGATGGCTTACACAAGTCGGCGATATTCTTCATGACTTCCGCCAATCTATCGAGGATATTGGCGGAGCTCTCAAGGTTCCGGATATGCATAGCATGTCCGATTTTCAGGTGCGGGACAAGGCAAAGGAGATGTCGCAGCTTTTCCAGGACTGGAACATGTCCTACGCGCGATCCGTAGCACAGAACGCTCTCACAATGGTCATGAGCCACCATGGAAGCATGGAGATCTGGCAAGTGACCAAAGGATATTCTACTATGGACGAAGACGGACAGGACCAAACATCAAGGCCATCATGGACTCCTGCGCCGGATATGGGTGTCACGTAGCTGACCTGACCAGCTACGATACTCCCTTCTTCACCCATATAGACACACCGCCACCGCCTTCTGAAGAAATGGCTAAAGTTTCCGACGATGATCAAACCGCATCAGATTTGAACATCTCGGATCGTTATCAAGGTGTGACCGATGTATCTAGCGAGCCGGCAGCTCCTACTTCTCCTCCTACATCATAGATCATCAGAACAAATGTGTTATTCTGAAAAACATTATGGATCTGTAAATAAGTAGTGTGATATTTTTGCTAGTGCCAAGTTTTTATATATCTATTTACCACTTTTGGCTTAAAACGTTTATGTGCCTGAAATGTTTGCATAAGCACTTGTGTTTTTTGTCTATACTTATTATTTATCTGGCTTTCCGCCTCGTCCCTTTCGTGAGCCGACAAACCTTTAGCATGGAAACTTTGTCGAGCTACAGAGCTCAATTGCGAAACCAGTTTAAACTCGGAAACAAAGCCAGCTTCCAGTACCAACAATTCACTACTCGGAAAATGCCTGCATCCAGCAATCAGACAAATAACCAAACCATGGACTAGAAAATTTAGACATGTACCCGAAGGTAGCATTTTTAGAATCGGAAATCTAAACCAGAACAAACATGAGCATAAAGTACTTTCAAGTATTTTGGGATTTTCCACTGTGACATGATCATTCGGAAATAAGATGGTAACAATTTCTCAGAAAAAATTTGAGGCAACCACTACTTTTATTTCTCATTGAACATGTACACATATATGATTACAAAGAAAAATAAACTAAGAATAAAAGGGACGTAGCTGAGCAATATTCCATGGCTTGTCTAATTCTTCCGGATTTGTACTGCCTCTAGCTCTCTTTCTCTTCTTAGTGGCAGGTCTTTCCTTGACTGGCGCATATCAGTTAGGTAGTATGAACCATTGTGCATTACTCGACTAACCAAAAAAGGCCCTTCCCATACTAGGGAAAGTTAGTGCTTTCTTTGTTGCACAAGCCGGAGAACCAAATCGCCCTTATTGAAAGACCGGTTTCTGACTCTCTGGCTATGATATTTGCACAACTTCTGCTGATAGGCTATCGATCTCATTTCAGCAATGACGCGAACTTCTTCGACTAAGTCCAGATCATTTTGTCGAGAAATCTCGGCATACTCTTCGATATACGCGGCAACTCTAGGAGAATTATGAATTAAATCACTAGGAAGAACTGCTTCAGCACCATAGACCAAGAAGAAAGGTGTGTATCCCGTCGACCTGTTTGGAGTTGTTCGCAAGCTCCATATTACAGAGGGTAATTCCTCTGCCCAAGCCCCCATAGCACGTCTAAGTGGTGCTTCGAGTCTTGGTTTTAGGCCTTGTAAAATTAAACCATTTGCCCTTTTGACTTGTCCATTAGCCTGCGGACGTGCGACTGACACAATGTCAAGCCGGATACTTTGTTCGTTGCAGAATTCAGCAAGCTCTCCCATAGAGAAATTACTCCCATTGTCCATGATAATGCTATACGGATAACCATACTGGATTATAACGTCCTCGACAAATCTTCTGGCTGATGCTCCATCACAACTAGTGACAGCTTTAGCCCCAATCCATTTGGTAAATTTATCCACCATCACCAAGAGGTGAGTAAATCCACTTGGAGCCCGTTTGAACGGTCCTACCATGTCAAGCCCCCAGACCGCAAAAGGCCATGTTATAGGTACTGTTCGCAACTGATTAGCCGGAACATGAGCTTGTTTGGTGTATTTTTGGCAGCCCTTGCATGTCTTGACTAGCCGTTCGGCAGCTGCCTTGGTTGTAAGCCAAAAAAAACTGTGTCCAAAAGCTTCTGCCACTAAAGATTTGGTTGCAGCATGGTGACCACACTCGCCTTCGTGGATCTCTCTTAAGATTTCCACTCCTTTCGGAGATACACAACGCTGAAAAACCCCAGATACACTCTGCTTATAGAGCTCACCATTAATTATAGTGTAGGATTTTGCTCGTCGGACAATCTATCGGCTCCATCTACCAAGAAATCAAGGTAGGGTTGAGTCCAGCTGGGAATTACAGCCAGAACTGCTACTAAAGGTGAGGCGGATTTGGTCAGATATTCCTCGTCTACTCCCTTTATGGAGGGAACTTTTAGGTGCTCTAAAAAAGTGCCATCCGGGACCTCTTTCCGAGCAGAGCCTATTCGAGATAATGCATCTGCTTCCTCATTTTTTGCTTGAGAGATGTGTTGAACCTCAAACCCTTCAAATGATTTAGATAAATCATCCACGACAGCTTTGTATGCTGCCATGTGTTTATTTGCATTACAAATATCGAACACTTGTTGAGCAACAAGATCCGAATCTCCCTAACACATCAATCGTCGGATGCCGATATCCTTAGCAATCCGGATTCCATGCAACAGTGCTTCATACTCGGCAATGTTATTTGTCGCTGTGAAGTGGATCTGCAGCACGTATAGAAGTTTATCTCCTTGGGGTGATTTGAGCACCACGCCAGCCCCCGAGCCCCCGTGAGCCTTAGACCCGTCAAAATATAGGGTCCAATATTCCGACTCAGGGAGGATCATATTCTCCTTTGTCTCTGTCCAATCAGCAACAAAGTCAGCAAGGATTTGGGATTTGATTGCTGTCCGAGGTTTATACTCAATATCGAAAGCTGAAAGCTTTATGCCCCATTTTGCAACGTGTCCTGTAGCCTCGCTGATTTTCATTATATCTCTCATGGGAGCTGTGCTCACCACGGTAATTGTTTCTGAAAGTAGTGTCATAACTTACGAGATGCAAAGAACACACCATAAGCCAGCTTTTGATAGTGCGGATACCGCTGTTTTGATTCAGTTAGGACCTCGCTGAGATAGTAAGTCGGATGATGCACCAGGTGTTCCTGATTTTCCTCTGGTCTCTCCACTACCATGATGACACTGACGACCCTGTTTGTCGCAGCGAGATAGAGCAACATCGGTTCCCTTGGTTCCGGTGCTGCAAGGATAGGAGCAGATGAGAGTACTTCTTTCAAGTCTTGTAGTGCAGTTTCAGCTTCATCAGTCCAAACAAATTTTTTGGTCTTTTTCAAGAGCTTGTAAAGTGGTGTGGCTCTTTCTCCGAGCCGGCTTACAAACCGACTGACTGCAGCAATGCAACCAGTGAGTCTTTGGACGTCCTTGAGGCGAGTTGGCCTGGAAATATTGAGTATAGCCTTAATCTTGTCTCGGTTCACCTCTATGCCTCTCTGAGACACAATGAAACCTAACAATTTTCCGGCTCGTCTGGGATAAGTGCTCCATCCGAGTCTTCTTCGTATTCCTCGGCAATCACTTCCTCTGCCGAAAGATCTTTTGCCGGGGTCTTGTTCTTCTTGTTCTTCTTCTTTGCCTTCTTGGCAGCGCCGGTAGCAAAGACAGTTTTGGGCCCGTTTCCCGGAGTCAAACTTTGATCGGTACTTTCGGCCATTTGGTTCTCGGGATCATCTCCGAGTTCCATGTTGTCCTGCACTTTGGGAGAGTTTTCCCCGGATCCTTCGTCCATGTCTCCTCCTTCTGTAGCAGCTGTGGAGTTAAGCTCCTCTTCATATTCCATGGAGAACTTCCGGAAATCTGCCGATGTCATGGAGTCATCCAAGGATGCCGGTAGTTCGACGCTTATTCCGATAGCCTCCAGCACAGAGTCTTCATTGTCTCCAGCATCGACAGAGCTGGATCCGGATCCAACATATCCGACAAAGTGCGACGTGTGCCTCCTAAGATAGTTGCGGCTTTCGCGGTCGGCTTCCTCGAAACGTCTGATGGTCTCGAGAATTTCGTCCACACTCGTGTCTTGCAACATCATGCGCCTCAACGTGTATCTCAGGAAAGACATGTCTGTCCCGGCGTCAACAGAGCAAGAACCAGAGTTATCTTCTTGCTCTCCCTGGATTTCAACCTCTGTAGGTGGATCGATCTAGGATTCGACCTCGCTAGGGAGATCTGCTCCAGATTCGACTTGTGCTACGAGATCTTCCTTAGGTTCAGCTTTCTCCACTATCTCCACAACTGGTATGGGCTGGGTGGGATTAGGGTTTTCTAAGATCCGGAACTTTGCCGCCTCCGCGGACAAAGGGGACCCAGAAATTTCTTTTGTCTCTATCATCACGGCTGGGGTGGGTGGGCAAGTTCAGCGAAACCGATGTAAATATCGATCTCACCAAAAGACATGATGGTGTAAGTGGTCACGGCCTCCCTAGCCGAAATCCAAGTCTCATCAAGAACAATGAGCGGGACGTCACTGGCGCAGAGGATGCGACCAACGGAGATAGTCTCGCTGATTCCGATTCTTGCAGATTCCACTCGGAACGCAGATCTGAAGCTCACTTGCCCCATGGTGGGCGCCAACTGTCGTCATATTGATGACAAGTACGCCATGAGGGGGTCCTCGAGGCATGTGGAAGAGAGGGGTGTGAGTCGTATGGTATTCCGGGACGGTGAGCACACAAGTTTACCCAGGTTTGAATCCACTGGCTTTGGATGGATCCTACTCCTGCTAGCAATCAAGTAATACGGCAGAGCCAGAATATGGGTTACAAGGGTTTCGCTTGTGCGAGTTGAGATTGTAGACTATTGTAAGGGTTGGTTGTCCTAAAGGCTCTCCCTAGGATGGCTTATATAGATATCCGGACTAGGGTTTACAAGAGAGATCTATCCGGCTACGACTAAGAGTTGGTTACAGAGTATATCTTGAACTACAAGTAACATTATGGGCCTCCGACTGGTAAGTCTTCTTGGGCCTTCCCGTAGCCGGATTGGACTCCGTTCTTCTCTCTGACTAGGCCGCCCGTGAAGCAAAGCTCTAATCCGAAGTGGGTCACCCTGGTCAGTGAGGTACGTTGAGGATACCCGGAAAGTATATCCCCAACAGTGGCGGAGAGTCGTCGCAGGCGTTGAATTCATCGGGCTGGGGAGGAATCGTGGCTTGCAGGGCGGCGACGCACAGGGTGGCCGAGTCTACGGTGGATTTGTCACTGCTTCCAGGTCGGCGGCGTGGAGGCGGTGGCGTGCAGGGCGGCGGCGATGTGCAAGGGCGTTGGCGTGCAGGTTTGGGGATGGATTGGCCTGTTTAGGATAATAATGTTTTTTGAGCGGTTGTTTTCTCTGTGTATCAAGTCCGCTGCAATTTTGTCTTAAGTCCCGCTAGATATTTGGACGAGTGGTTGTCTTTTTTTTACTCTTATACCTACTCCCTCCGAGTAAAATTAGTTGACTTAGTTTTGTCAAGATTCGTATGTATGTAGCACTAAAACAAGTCTAGATACATCTGAATCTAAACAAATCTGATCAATTAATTTAAATCGGAGGAAGTATATACAACAAAAATTACATCGAAGAAATCACCACAAATAATGCAAAATTCATATATAACATCAATAAATAAAGCTTCGAAAACATAAAAAGTCATGAAAATATAGGATAGTCCATAACATATTGCATCAAAACAAATTAGATTTCGGTTTTGTCATCTTTAACAATCTTCTCAACTGTAGTCTTCATTTTATTTCGGGTGTATCAAAATAGGTGAGATTTGGCGGAATGAAACAACCTCGACGAGATCTCCAACTTTTATGTAGAGCTCCGGGCAGAGGAGGAACCCTCACGGCGACCCAAACTATCCTTTAAAAAGTAGAGATGAAACTAAAGCTTCAATTTTGGAGGATAAGAGGGTACGTTTCTGGAGCATAAATAGGGGTTTTAGGTCGGTATATATGTTCTGCTTCAAGTAGATAACAAGCAGAAACAAACAGGATTGAATTCGGATACTCCCAAATAAAGATATGCGAGTTTGAATCAGTATGAGTTAAAAAAAATTAGTAACTCGAATGACCACGTGATCGATCCAGACTCAGGCTCCATGTTGAGCTTAGTCTCGACCAAACGAATGAGAGCGCCGCGCGGCCCGGGGAGATCTCTTGCGAGTGGGCTGGCCAGGGAGAGGTGGGCTGGCCAGGGAGAGGAGGACCACTAGTGGGCTATCCACCGAAGAGGCACACGGGTGAACCAGCCCAGAGCTATGCAACACTGCTGGCCAAAAAAATTATGTTTTCAGTGACGGGCTTTTTGATACACCTGTCACTAATAAACTTAATCTTTTCAGGCAGCTTACGTGCAAAAATACTAGCGACAGGCTTATATTTAGCATGTCACTATTCATACAGTACTTAGTGACAGGCATTTATATACGCCGGTCACTAAGTAAATTTTCTATACGGCCACCCTCCGTAAAAAATACTAGTGACAGTCCCTTTAATCCGTTTGTCACTATTGTTCCATACTAGCGAGCATATTCTTGCCCGTCACAAAGGGTACTTACTAGTGACAGGCACAATTTTGTGTGTCACTAACCACCTGGAGGCTATAAGCATTTCTGTAGTAGTGATGATTCAAGAGAACTCTCAGAAAGTACCTCTCACCTTCAGCAGGATGCGCATACACAATTCTTCCAACCTGCCCCCGCCTCCTTAGTTGTCTTCTCTGCCACTTCTTCTTACCCTTAATCCACCGATAGAATTCTAGGAACTCTTTGTATAAGAAGTTCCTAGCGTAAGGATCTATCCGGTTCATATTGAAATACTCGGTGAGCATGGTACTGCAAGAAGACGGTCGATTGATGACATCCTCTAGATTATCACCCTCTTTGAATACGAGGGGCCGCATATTTTCCAAATGAAGCTGAAGTTGGAGAATAGCGGGAGAGACATTGTACAATGGAAAAGCGCAAATCCTATAGATTGACTCTAGTGGTCCCACAAATCTAGCATCCCTATACTGTTTAATCTCATTGATTACTCCACCACATTATCTGATGTTGGATTGACTGAGAATGATGTGCGATCATGTCCTTTATAGATGTACTTGAATAGATATTTAACTGCCTTGATGCTAGAGCAAGCTTCAACGTTGATGTGACAATTATACAGCATAAGAAGACTAGGGTTGTATGGGACAACCCATCTATTATCTAGCTCTGCTCCCCTAACCTTCACTTGATGACAATCATGCTTCCTCCTATAGACAGGATATGAGTCCTTTCCTTGTTGTGTAGCATCACAAAACTATAGGATAGCGATATCGACTTTCACCATCTATCATGCAAGCACAATTTTTCTTAAGAGCACCACATGGTCCGTGTAGCATATGTTTGACCACCAGAGCATGCAATATAGGGTACCTTTCTTTGTTAGGAATTTCTACTGATATCACCTTGTCGTACCCATCTAGGTTTGTTAGCTTGCTATCCTAGCGCATGATCAAAATCATGTGCTCATGTGGCAGTCTCCACTTTTGAAACTCGGTAACATGGACATATGTAGCAACCTCACCAAAGTACTTTTTCTGGATCAAGAGTTCTTCAATACTTCGCAATTTGGCCCTATATACTCTAGCCACAAGGTCTGGACGGTCTTGTGGCGTCTGCCCAGGTTCAAGTCTGGATGTAATCTCCTCCTAGTGCGGGTTGCAAGTCATCGTGGTGAAGTAATCAGGCTTCCCAAAGCGTTGGACTATCACCATAGCGTCAAGGAATCTTCGCTGCATGTCTCAATCACCTCTAGGGAAAGTCTGTGGTAGCACGATTCTCTTGCCAACCTGAGAACTACGCGTCTCGCCAGCATCAATGATGTCAACAACCCCCTATGATACGATCGAATAGAAACCTCTTCTCTCCGATAAATGAAAATAGTTTATACTGAAAGTCTAAATGATGCATGCATGATATAGCATGAAAATCTTAATTACTTGATAGCATGATGGTACCTGTAATAGATCAGCATGAATGAGCTTATGATTCTTAGGCTTCGAGTAGAAATCATGTCTCATAATCTCCATCTTAATATGCATGTCGACAGCCCATTGCTGGAACACGCGAGCACCAAATAATATAATGCTAATAAGTTTTTCCTAACTTGTATTTTGAAACAGTAGTATTCCCTTGCACCGACAAATTTTCTAGAAGATCTAACTTCATCCTCCTCCTGATCATCTTCATCATCTGGACCGTGGTTTCCAGTTATATCTAGTAATAATAAACTAAATAAAAATGTGGAATACATTAGAAGCCACCAAGCAACCGGAGAATTACCTGCTACACTATCCGTGTTTTGTTCCACTATAACATCTTAAAAATATTAAACAAGATTATCCCATTCTAATCACCTAAGTTTAGGATTAACAAAAACTTTTATTATTATACTCTATATAGATGCATATGTGTTTATTATTAATGCATGAATGCTTGATATGCCATGTTTGATTGCTATCAATGATAAGGATTAGTTTAAAGATGAACAGCATATCATTTAGGTCATTTTCAAACAAAAACCAATCAAAAGAAAAACGAGTTATAAGCATAATGATCAAATGGTCACTTTGGCCAAAGTTAACCACTAGCCTACTTTAGGCATCTCTAGTAAAAAATTTCCAACAGAAACAATTCTAATTCTTTTCACTCCCTTGCTAGACTAAGTAAAAATAAATCCAAGCAAACTTTAAATATCTACATAAACCAATTTCAAATCTATTTGAGAGGCAATTCAAAATTGAATCAAGTGTACGTACCTAGATCACCATTTTGCAAAAACCACTCAAACCAACACCACTTGACAAATCCCAGCAACCAGAGACTCCTAAGCATGTGACCAATACACCCACCAAATATAATTTGAAAATTCAAATAATTAGTTCATGTGGCTATTTAATCAAACACCTAACAGGCAGAGTACAACTCTACCAACTATACACTATTTGAATCAATCTTGTGATCATTCTTGTACTGCAATCAGCCTCAGTTACTCACCCCAGATCATCACCAGTACCTAGCCGTGCAATGGAGCATCCCTCACTTGCTATTTGCACCAGTGCCTCCCGTACCCGAGCATGTCATGTCGGTCGACCATCGACACGACGCCACACACCGCGCCGCCCTCTCCCATGACCACTAGAAAGTAGGCGTAACCTCACCGCACCCCTCTGTCCACCCCTTGACCAATGGTGAGCAGTGGAGATGCCAACAGTGTCGCACCCATTTACTTCTCTGCCATGTCGAGCGCACGCCGGAGCACCAAAGCCGCCTCCCGCAACCACGCCTCGCTCTCTCTGTGTGTAGCCGCACTCGCCGCGTCACCAGCCACCTCCCAGACATGACCGTTCGCCGCTGCGCGCCCCGTGACCACCGTACGCAACGATGAACACTTTAGTACCCGCACAGAGCAAGGACCTCTCCCGACCGACTAAGCCCGCTCCTCGCCGCGCAACCATGCGCGTGACGATCGTCGTAGTCCACCATGTCGACCCATCCCCTCTGCCATGCCTATCGCGCCTATAGCAGTGTCGCCGATGAGCTCGAGCCATGCCGCCATGCCTCTCTCGCCGGTATATAAATAGGACCCTCCTCCAGCCTCAAATGGCACACCATTCCACCCCTCTCTCCCTCAGAAACATCCCTGACCCTTCCCCGGAGCAAGGCAAGCACCACGTCGCCGGAATTTGGCCGGAGCCCGCCGATGTAGCGAAAGAAGGGCGTCGTTGATTGGAGCCACCCAGGAGCCGCCACGACCACCATTCAACTCGTCATCGTCGACCAGCCCATTCGCCCCCATCGCCGGACCTAGCTGGAGCCTTGGTAAGCCTCCGCGACCCCCATCGTGCCGCTAGGTTTAGAATCTCGCGCGCCCTCTACGACGTAGATGATGAACCTCGGTCATCGATTTGATCTCTAATCACGCGGTTGATATTAGCCGATACAGTTTCGCCTAGCTACTGCCGCTGACGCATGGGACCAGCATGTCAGCAGCCCGTTGTGCATGCGCTGTGTAGTTGGGCCGGCCCAGTTCTGTTCCCGCGCATAGCCCAATGATTCAAATTTAGTTTTTCTATTTAATTCAAAACCCTGTTCTGTAGCTGTATTCAAAATTGAATTCAAAGAGATGTACTGAACCAAATGGCATAACTCCAATTTTGCTAGAAATGTATTGAAAATATCTAATCACTCTTGTTGGATTCAAACCATTTAAAACTATGGATCACCTATAGTAAAAATAACCAGACAGAGACTTTTACAACTTCAAACATTTTTATAAAATCAACCATAAATGCTTTTGAGTTGATTCCAACTCTCAAAAATCACATTTTCCATGCTCTATATGAATATGTAAAAAGATTTAGTTTTACAAGCATTGATCATGAACTAGTATTAAAACAATGCTATAAGCATTTCTAGTCACTTTAATATTATTAAATAGCAATATTAAATCTTGTAATATATGCCAAACCCTTTAAATCACATTCCCAAGTATTGAAATATGTTGTGATGACATGTGTCAACAGGATCCCATATTTCAATAGGAGAATATTAAATCTTAAGTATTTTCAATGAGTAGAAATTACTTTTCTCAAATAAGATAAATAAGAATGTGCCATTATTGCATGTGATGACTAAGATGATGCTAGATCATCTAGGGTGAGCCCTTGTGTGCTAAATTGTCGTGGTGGTGTCACGGCAGATGCCATGTATAGGCTAAAGGTGGGGACTAATACTCGCTAGGGGAATCCAGGGAGGGATAGTGAAGTGATTCTCCACACAAGAGCTTGTATTGATTTACTTCCAAGGTTACAAGTGCTCCTAGAGCTATATTGGCGAGAGGAGGAAGAAAGAGCTCTCTTACTCTCACCCACAAATCTCACCTGAAACCCTTGACCAAAACAGAATCGTAGAGAGACCAACCCCTTCAATAGAAGCCCTAGCCCCCCTTTTATAGGGGAGGCTCGGTTTCTGCCTAGGGCATACGTGGAGGCATAAGAATATGCCTCCTCCCAAAGTGGTAAGCCGACCGGGGTGCTTTTTCCCCCGCGTCACACATGCTTTAGCTATGTGAGCCTCTGACGGCGCCCTCGTCAGCCGACACGGGCGTCGTCACGCTTGTCGGCCACGCCCCGGTGGTCCTGTCCTTGCTCGCTTCGCTCAGGCAGTGCGTACCAGGGCTCCTTTTGACCAGCGAGATTCCTTCCTTCTCCTAGAAGCTTGCTGTGACCCGGATGATGGTTCATCCGGCCACACCCTTTCCTGCATACAGGTAAAACATGCACTTCCGACTTACTGCTTAAGTCGGATGAGACCTAGTTAGGCGAACGTCCCCAGGTCCGGATTACCCCGTGATTCGGCCTGCCTTGAGGTGACCAGGCCAGCATCGGCTTTGGCCTTGCCGAACCTCGGCTAACTCGGCCTTTATACCCCGGTGTGACCCTACTCGGGGTATCCCCCCAACATTAGTCCCCGAAGCTGGTGCGGTCTTAGCTGCCTTGGCCGCTAAGGCCATACCAGGTTCAATTTTGTGCCCTGGTCGTTGTTGCCGAGTTACCTCTGTACCCCAGACTGCTTGGATTTACATTCCCTTCGCACATTTCAAGTTTTCACTTGCCGGCCGGGTTACCACAGTTCCATCCGGGTCTTGCTTCCTTCTCTCGTACGCTAACCCATGTGAAGGGTAATCATTATGTCGTCTTATTTTAAGGGACGGTACAATAACCGCCGCAGTAATTGTCAGTTATCACTGTGCGCGGGTCACGTCACGCCTGCCTCCTCGTTTACCGCATCAGCGTGTCACGTCACAGGACTCTCTCCGCCCTGTGGCCTTCCGTGTGGCTCCTCACTGATTGGTCCGGACGGGTGATACAGGGCCACAGCGTGTGGCCGGTCCACAGGGCGTGATCCCACTCACCCCTGATGGGAGTGGTTAAATAGCGGAGGGGTGTGTCCCTTAGGATTTTTCCCCCTCTGCACCCCTCTGCCCGCTGCTATCCTTCTTCCTCTTCCTCGCGACTGCGCCGCCGCCAGCATCGCCAAATAACAGCGTCGCTGCCGCGCTTCCCCGTCGCACCTCCGCATCACCGCCACCGCAACGCGAATTTCTCGCCACGGGTCCGCGCCAGTCCCGGCCACTGTCCCCCGCCGCCTCCAGTGCTAGCGAGGGCCTCGAGGACCTGATGACTGAAGAGGAACTCATTGTTGTTGAGCAGGAGATGGAAGAGGACGCCGAGGCGGCGGACCGCGGCGCGTGGGCCGGCTCCTGGGTCTGCCAGGATGACCTGGACTGGCTCTACCGGACCAGGCGCATCCCTGCCGGCGTTGCCGCGCGTCTTCCTTCCAATGAACTGGCCCCCTCACCCAATCCGAGCGAGTTCGTCGTGTTTCTGTCTCATTTCCAACGGGGCTTCGTCTTGCCGGTGAGTGATTTTTTCTAGGACTGGCTCGGTACGTACCAACTCCAACCACACCACCTTCCAGCCAACGCCATCACCTCTCTTTCTGCCTTTGCTTCTATGATCGAAGGCTACGCCGGACTATGGCCCATGAAAGAGCTATGGATCCGGTTCTTCGGCCTTCGTCGCAACGTCATTCCCAACATCCACGCTGATCCAGAGGACAAGCGGCTCACTCAATTCAGAGCGGCCTCCATTTCACCCCGGCGATTTTCCGTTTTTCCTCGGGTCACCGGGCTAGAGTCCTGCAAAGGATGGGCCCGGACCTTCTTCTATGTCCGGAATACGGGCACCGAAGACTTGATCCGGTTGCTTCCCTACACTCCGGGTCCACCTAACCCGGACCTGTGGGATGTGATCCCCAAGAAGCCCACAGCCTTGGCCAACCAAGTGAGCAAAAGGTTCGCGGAACTGAAGGATCTCGGGCTATGCAACGAGGATGCCATGATCACCTTTGTGCGTAACCGAATCTCACCCCTCCAGAAGCGCACTCACAAGATGTGCCACATGAGCTACGGCCGCGATACTAACCGGACCTCATCCTTCGAGCTGACCAACTCGGAGATTTATCGCCGGGTCAAGGCTCTCTTCACCACTCACAAGGACTTTTCCACTGATTGGTCTTGAGGGATTGAGCATTTTTGCCGTGACCGGCTTCCTCCCACGGTAAGTTTCATGCTACAAACTTAACCCGGATTAATTACATGTCAGTTATTGTTGCAATTTTTGACTCTTTTGTTCGCTCTTTTCCTCAGCAATTCCTTCAGCAGACTCTTGAGGACGGCACTGATCCGTCCCTCAAGTGGGCGCCGGACCGGGAGACTCCGGATGAGGAAGAGCCGGACCAGGAGATGTTCGTCCCTATGACCGACGCCACGAAACGACCCACGGGTAAATCTTCTATTAGAGATTGGCCCGATGATGAAGATGACTCGGAAATCGAGGTGATTGAACCTTTTGAGGCTGTCCCCCTTTCTTTTGCTTTTTCGCCATCAACTCACCCTGACGGTCATATTCAAGAGGATCCCCCTCTCGCTACGGGCGAGCCTGTTCCGGTGGCAACGAAGAAGAAACGTGGGGCTTCTTCGAGTTCTTCCTCCGGACCGTCTCAGCCCGTTAAAAGGCGAAAGAAGTCCGGGGATAAGACTGCCCCCAAACCAGCAGGCAAGGCCCTAGCACGAAGGGCTCAGAAACCCAAAGCGGCCGAAACCTCGGATGCGTAAGTCCTTCTTTCTTTTGTAACTCGTTCTTCCTCACTTCGTCGTAATTTTTCTTCTGACGTTATTTGATTTCACAGTGCTCCGGTGGAGGTCCCTCAAAGTGGATCTGGCATCTCTTCCCCTCTCCGACCTAGCCCTTCTCCCCGTCGTGATGACGAGTCACGCCCGTTGACCCCTATCCCAGAGGGTTCTGCGGCTGCTCCGGGTTCAGCTCCACCTCGGCAAGAGGAGGGTAACCTTGGTTGGGGGGGAGACCGGCCTAGCCGGAGCAACGACATCCACCGCCTCGAAAACACCTCAACCAGCAGCCACCGAGGCTACTTCGGCCCCAGCACCAATTCCTGTACCAGCAAGCAGACCAGCACTAACTCCAACCTCGGCATCAGCATCAACTCCGGCAGCGAAAACTTCAGCGCCGGCACCAAGCCCAGCATCGAGAGTACCAGCACCTAGTTCCTATGCATCTTCCGAGTCCTCTCAACCTCGGCAGGGGAAAACCGCCGCCACAGCTTCTTCTACTCAGCAAGCCAAAGGCAAGAAAGCTCCAGACACTACCAAGCCTACTGCCGTCGAGTCCGGGCAGCGCACCCTTGTGTCAATGCTCCCCAAGAAGACATCAGCGGCAAAGGACACGCCTGCCGAGCCAACCGAAGCACAGCAGTTGGTTTTGCACACCATCCCCGCACTTGCATTGGTGGAGAGGAAGGAAGCACATGCAAAAGGCTTGGTGACGCCCCATATGCCCACGGGTGAATGGTATCCTCCGAGCCTGATGGAATTTGTCATGAACTGGAATAAGGCAGAGGTAGTCCAGGCTCTTCGAACCTTGGGATCCAGTAGTCCACCCAAACTTGCTATGCTTAAACCATCTCCAATGCGCCAGATCAGACCCGCCAAAAGAGTTTCCCTTGCAGCACAAACACCCTCCTCCATGTGATCGAAGCCTAAGGCGGAACAGTTGCCCTTAGACAATCTCTATTCGGGTAGTCGCGCCCTTGAAGCACCTGAGCACATAGAAAATCAACGGCAGTCAACAGACTTCATCTCAACTGAGTGTGCCGGTCCCAGGTTCTCCAGTGGAGTCGATATGTGTGAGTTGAGTCTAGCAGGGGCAGGGGAGTGAGAATAGTCGACAGTTGAATAGCTTGGCCAGAGAAAGAGGGAATGAATGATCGGTCTCGTTCTGGATCTCTTTCCTTGCGCCCTGCGCTTCTAGCTGTTTCGCTTGCTTCTTTCTTATTGTGGCGGCTATTATGGCGTGGCTGAAATGAATGAAAAGCGAGATGATTCAAATCGATTGATAGATGGCCTGATCTGTTCTGATAGATCGAAAGGTTTTCTATCAATAATAAGGGTTGACCTCTTTCTATCTATTGATGATACAAGATATCTATCTAGTCTGGATCCATCAGAAAGAAATCGATATGTATCTGATGGAGTCTACATCGTATCTAGAGCGCCCAAGCGTTTGGCCAGCTCAGTTCTATTATCCATCGGTCCAATGCACCGGCTCATCTCATGGAGGGAAAAAGCAAATGTAGTTAGTTGTCTTGTTGTTGTTCGCCGCCTCGACACATTCCCCGGCATCGTCCCACACAGAAAGAAAGAGCGTGGAGCCCCGGCCCGAACTGTAAGTCCGCTAACGTAAAGCGAGGAGTTGAGCCTGAACTGGCGAACCGAAGTCACTTTCGTAACCATACTTCCTACAGCTAACACGTGTCCAGCGGGAACGCGAAGCGCAAATCTGATCTCCCGGAAAAGTTCGGCCCCGCCGAGTTTTCCGCTCAGATGAATACCGCCGCAAAGGCCATTAACCTCGTTGGACGAATGATGGAGGCACGTCGTTTCTCCTTTGCAAATTGTAGATAATAACCCTTAGTCCCCGAGCCTCCGGGGGAGTAACTTGTTACTCGGCCGGATGCTCTTTTATAGAACTAACGTAGCTCCATGATAACTTCGAATATGCACACACCTAGAGCCGGGTTAAGTTCCACTTGGCTCGGATTTTAGTACACTTCGAACATGCACACACCTAGAGCCGGGTTAAGTTCCACTTGGCCTGGATTTTAGTACACTTCGAACATGCACACACCTAGAGCCGGGTTAAGTTCCACTTGGCCCGGATTTTAGTACACTTCGAACATGCACACACCTAGAGCCGGATTAAGTTCCACTTGGCCCGGATTTTAGTACACTTCGAACATGCACACACCTAGAGCCGGGTTAAGTTCTACTTGGCCCGGATTTTAGTACACGTCGAACATGCACACACCTAGAGCCAGGTTAAGTTCCACTTGGCCCGGATTTTAATACACGTCGAATATGCACTAGGCTGACTTAAGTTTCTGTATATCTTTTAGGTGACCACCAACCGCCGGAGTGCCGAATTCCAACGCTTGCTGGATACGCACAAGAATCTCCGCACGAAACAGGCTGCACTCATCGTGGAGTACAAGAAAAGGGGTAAATTTCTTTCTCATCCTTTCCTCAATTTTCTTCAACTTCGTTTGCCGAACTAATCTGATTGTTCGATTTCCGCAGCTGGGGTGGAAGCTGAAAACAAGATAATGCGGAAGAACTTGGAGCAGATCAAGGGTACGTCCTTCTTGTCTGTCTTTACCGTGGTTTCCATCGGCTTTCCTCCTTGGCTCGGCAAAAATTCATTCTTCGGCACTGCCGGGCCAACGCACTATTTCAGCATCGCTTGAAGATAGTGTGCATGTGCCTGACGTAATGCTACATTTTCTCGAACAAGCAGGGCAGCACCAAGCAGAACTAAAGAAGAAAGATGATGAGCTCGCCCTCCTCCAGACCAAAGACGATGAGATAGCCAAGCTCAAGGCTGAGATGGCTAAAATGAAGGCGTAGCACCAAACCGAGCTAAAAAAGTCTGGCCAGGACTACACCGAAGAACGCGAGCGCCTCAAACTCCAAAATGCTAAGGACCGTGAGCTTCTTCAGGAAGCCGAGGTCAAACTTGAGTCGGAAAATGCTGAGCTCGAGCAGCTTCGAAAGAGGCGTGAAGCTTGCACCAAGGAATTAACCCGGATTCATAGTCACATCTCACATAATTTCTTTTCCTTTATCTGTCTTATTTCTCCAGGTTACTTCATATGCCTTGTTTTTTGAAATTTGTCCTTTGCCTTGTTTCCCAGGCCACTTTCCAGAGGGTACTGCTATTGCCAGTGCTGCTGTCGCCAATTTCCGCTGAGAAAGGGGTACTCCGGTCGCTCCTGAGGGTGAGAGCATTCCCTTTGAAATGGAGGACCTGTTGGTCAGCCTGTCGTCTCGCGTGGAAATCATCAAGAACTACGGCAGGGACCTCCTCGATGTTTCAGTCCGAGTCTTCAACGCCTTCTGGCCCGCCGATGATGCTCCGGAGAGAGTCACACAGCTCGCTGAAAACCTTTCGGAAATCGAGACCCAGCTCGACCTCTGCCGAGAGTCCGCTGGACGTGCTGCAGCCGATACCATCCTTCACCACATTTTGATGTGGTATGAGAACATAGATCTTAGCCTCCTCACACGCCTGCGCACCGGATCCAAATGGACAGATGACCCGGAGTGGGTAGCTCGGCGCCAGGCTTGCGCCCACAGCCTCATCGAATATGCCCCCATTCATGAATGGACTGAGGGTCCGAGCTTCCTGGAAGTCGCAGGCGAAGAGGAAGTTGAAAACGTTGAAGATGATTCGGGTGAAGACGAAGAGGACACTGCCTCGGATATCGAAGAGGGCGACGATGATGCCGAACTTCCTCCCGCTGCTCCTTAAGAAAAAACACTTGAAAATTTATGAGATCCCTGGTATGTCGGGTGGAATTGTATTCCAAACACATGTGATATTTTTCTACTGAGTACTTATGCCGGATTAACTTGGGCGTAGTCCCCGAGTTTCTTTTTCTTGTTCGTTCAATCTTTTGGCTTGGATCGTGTCTACCTTGATTCGGTTTTACAACTTACGAATCCAAGCTTGAAAAATTGTCTTAACAATAGTGGGAAACTTTTAGACTTAGCTCAAAAAATATATATATAACAATTTGAAAATAAATACGGGGTTAGTCCGAAACAAAAATGTCAGCTCAAATAAATTCTTTTCCTTGGTCGTTTTTCATGTGCTATGCAATTCCAAACTTGTTCTCTTGCTTGCCATGAGGCCAATTCTTGTTGGACAGCAGCAAGTCGAAGAGTTGGGTTTTTGGTGCTCACACATTACTAATCCGAATTAAGTAGAATAACTTACTCCAGCTGACGCGCAGAAAATAACAAACATTATTAAGGCAGTCCCCGAGTTACTGCTCGAGGTGCCAACATTTCATTGATAAGCTCATTGCCGACATACATACCGACATATGAGATAACCCGGATACATACACTTCTTAGCTAGGTGTAGAAAGGCCGAAGTAGAGCTATGTTCCATGGTCGCTTGGATTCCTCTCTGGACCTGTCCGCCTTGTTCTTCTCCTATGGCTTTGCATCTATAAGATAGTAAGAATCATTGTGCAATGCTTTGCTCACGATGAACGGCCCTTCCCATGGGGGGATAATTTATGCATTCCAGTAGTATGTTGTACCAACCGGAGCACCAGATCGCCTTCCCGAAAGACTCGGGGGCACACTTTCCGGCTATGATAGCGTCGGAGATTTTGCTGATATATGGCGGATCTGGACAGTGCCAGTTCTCTCGCTTCTTCTAGCAGATCAACATCATTTTGCCAGGCTTCTTGCACTTCGGCTTCTGTGTATTGGGTGACCCTAGGCGAATCATGCTCTATGTCGGATGGTAATACAGCTTCTGCCCCATATACCAGAAAGAACAGCGTATAGCCTGTTGATCGATTCGGAGTTGTTCTTAAACTCCATAGTACCGCTGGTAGTTCTTCTATCCAGCACCCCGCTGATCTTTGCAGCGGCTCAATGAGCCGGGGTTTTATTCCGGATAATACTAATCCGTTGGATCTTTCCACTTGCCCGTTCGATGCGGGGTGGGCTACCAAAGCTACGTCTAGCCGGATCCTCTTATCCCGGCAGAAACGAGCAAAAGCTCCTTCCGCAAAATTTGTGCCATTATCAGTTATGATACTGTGTGGATAACCATACCTCAAGATGATATCTTTGAGAAATGTTACGGCCGTAGCACCATCACATTTTCTTATAGGCTTCACCTCAATCCACTTCGTAAACTTGTCCACCATTACCAGAATGGGAGTCATATTTCCCCTTGCTGGTTTGAACGGGCCAACCATATCCAAGCACCATACGGCAAATGGCCAAGTGATTGGGATGGTCTTGAGTTCCGACATTGGCATATGTGTCTTGGTAGCGTACCTCTGACAACCATTACATTTTCTCACCAGATCTTCTGCTTGCTCTAAGGCATTTGGCCAGTAGAATCCGTGTCGGAAAGCTTTTGCTACCAGGGCTCGGGATGAGGCGTGATGCCCGCATTCCCCCTGATGTATATCTCGGATGATTTCAAGCCCCTCTTCCGGGTCAACACACCACTCTAGGACATTGGTCACACTTCTTTTGTATAACTCGGAATTGATGATCGTGTAGGCCTTTGCCCTCCTCTGTGTTTGCCTGGACAGCACCTCCTCAGTGGGCAACATTCCATCCTTCAGGAATTGAAATATATGCAGTGCCCAAGCCGGTATTGGCCGCACGGGAAACACGTCCTCGTCTATCTCCATCTGATCCACCGGCATAACTTCAACCGGACCATGCTGAGCAGTCCCCGGGTCTTGCGAAGCAGTCCCCGGGTTTGCCGAAGCAGTCCCCAGGTTTGCCGAAGCAGTCCCCGGGTTTTGCGCACCACTTCCCCTGTCCACGTCCATGGGCACACCTCCGGATTCTGTGTCCTCCGGGACGTAGATTGACTCAGATTCCGAGGATGGCCTGATGGATGGTTTCTTGAGGTGCTCTAATGCTACACCCGGTGGAATTGCTTGTCTGGTTGAACCGAGCTTTGACAGCATGTCGGCGGCCTCATTTTCCACCCGGGGTACATGATGAAATTCGCATCCCTCAAAGTAACCAGAAATCTTCTGCACATGAAATCTGTATAGTGCCATGTTTGGATCAAGGGCGTCCCACACTCCGGACACTTGCTGCACCACCAAATCTGAGTCGCCAAAGCATATAATCCGACGTATTCCAATTTCTTTTGCTACCTTGAGCCCATGCACAAGTGCTTCATACTCAGCGACATTGTTTGATGCGGTGAAGTGGATCTGCAGCACATATCTCAACTGGTCCTTCTTTGGCGACGTGAGTACAACTCCGGCACCTAGCCCGGTTTTGGTTTTTGATCCGTCAAAGTGCATTCGCCAATAGTTCGGATCAGGAAGCGGTGGTTCGTACTGCACCTCGGCCCAGTCCACGAAAAAGTCCGCCACAGCTTGAGACTTGATGGCTTCTCTCTTGTCATATTGCGGAGCATAAGGAGCTAGCTCAATTGCCCATTTTGCAATTCTGCCGCTTGCATCCTTGTTACTCATTATCTCGGATATAGGGGCCTCACATATGACCCGGATGGGATGCTCCTCAAAGTAGTGCTTCAGTTTCTTGGCGGCCATGTACATGCCATATGCCACTTTTTGATAATGTGGGTAGTTCTGCTTTGAGGTTGACAACACTTCGCTCAAATAATACACCGGCCTTTGCACCGACTTACCTTCCTCATCGCGCTCCACCACTATCACTTCACTTACAACTCGGTTGGTTGCGGCTATATAGAGTAACATTGGCTCCTTTGATAGTGGTGAAGCTAGCACTGGTGCCGTGGCTAACATTTTCTTTAGGTGAGTGAAGGCTTCATCAGCCTGCGGTGTCCAAATGAACTTATCTGACTTTTTCATGAGTTGGTAAAGAGGCAAAGCCTTTTCTCCCAACCGACATACAAACCGACTTAACGAGGCCAGGCAACCTGTGAACTTCTAGACATTGTTAAGACACTTCGGCAGTTCCATTCGTTCGATGGACCGGATTTTGGTTGGATTAACCTCAATACCTCGGCTGGAGACGAGAAAACCGAGCAATTTTCCAGCCGGGACACCGAAGGTGCATTTTTCCGGGTTAAGTTTCATCCGGAACCTTCTTAGGTTTACAAACGTTTGCCTGATATCGTCAAGGAGCGTTTTGCTTTCCTTGGTCTTGATAACCACATAATCCACGTACACCTGTACATTTTGACCTATTTGGTCGTGCAAACATTTTTGCATACACCTCTGGTACGTTGCCCCTGCATTACGTAAACCAAACGGCATGGTGCGATAGCAATAAGCCCCATACGGGGTAATAAACGCAGTCTTTATTTGATCATCCGGATTCAGAGGTATCTGGTGGAAGCCAGAATAAGCATCAATGAATGACAACAATTCACATCCAGCAGTTGAGTCTATGACCTGATCTATTCTTGGCAGTGGAAACGGATCTTTTGGACACGCCTTATTCAGGTTCGTGTAATCGATACACATACGCCAAACCACTGCCACGTTCGGGTCATCCTTCTTCTTTTCCACCAGCACCGGATTAGACAGCCAATCCAGGTAAAGGACTTCCATGATAAATCCTGCAGCTAGCAACCGAGCTATCTCGTCCCCAATGACTTTCCTCCTATCTTCGGCGAAGCGGCGGAGAGGTTGCTTCACCGGCTTGGCTCCGGGTCTCACATTCAAAGAGTGCTCGGCCAACTCCCTCGAAACACCTTGCAAGTCCTGTGTGGACCAAGCAAAAATGTCCCGATTCTCACGGAGGAAGCTGACGAGCTCGCTTTCCTATTTATCACTTAGCCCGGCACCAATTGTTACGGTGTGCTCTGGGAACATGTCATCAACGGGAACCTTCTTGGTATCTTTCGTGGCCTGGAAAGAGAAAGTTCCATGCGGGTTACTCAGCGCCAGCATATACTGTTGCGCGGACTGAGCCAATGCCGACACCTCTTGAATTTTTCTCTTTTCCTGCGTGATCACAAGTGACTCGGCTAAGTTTGATCCGGCCGACGCACACTCCATGGAACGTTGGAAGTCCCCAGCAATGGTAATCACTCCGTTTGGTCCGGGCAACTTCATCTTCAAGTAGCTGATATGACAACTTGCCATGAACTTGTTCAGCGCTGGCCTTCCGAGCAATGCATGATACGCGCTTTCTAAGTTCACCACTTCGAACTCTAGATTTTCGGTTCGGCAATTATCCCTCATGCCGAACAAGACGTCGACCCGGACCTTGCCTATGGGCTCGCAAGAAACGCCGGGCACAATGCCATGGAAAGTTGTCCTCGTGGCCTGGAGCATGTTCTCCGAGATACCGAACTTGCGCATTGTGTCCGCATACATGATATTTATGCTACTGCCATTGTCGATCAGTACCTTGGAGAACCTTACATTGATGCTGGGTCCAATGAACGTAGGATCCAGCACCAACGCATACGAACCAGGGCTCGGCATGAGCTTGGGATGATCCCTAATGCTCCAGGTGATTTCCTGATCGAACCAAGGCATGTACCTCGTCACTGCTGGCATTACTGCATTCACCTCCATATGCCTATGCTGCAAGCTTTTTCTATCAGTTTCCTCTGTGGTGAATACACAGTACCTCTGGTGATGCTCCCTGTACTCGTTTCTCCCCTCAATTCCGGGGTGCCTCTGATCCGGCTGATGCTGATTTTCTACCTG
Source organism: Avena eriantha (assembly GCA_910589775.1). NCBI lineage: Eukaryota > Viridiplantae > Streptophyta > Magnoliopsida > Poales > Poaceae > Avena > Avena eriantha. The sequence continues at coordinate 418,103,726 of OU342742.1, forward strand.
ATGCACTGCATCCATTCTTTCGTTGTTATCATACCTCGGTGGAGGGGGAGGCAACATTAGCTGTTGCGCGTTCGCTCCGGAGAGCAATTGCTGCCGGGGTAACTCCTGCCAAGGCTGATCACTCCGGGGTGCCTGAGCATTCCCCGAACCATCTTGCTCGATCTTGCGCATCCACTCGCATTGCCTCGTCGTATGACCCGCTGGGTTGTTCGGATTTGGTGTATGAAACTTACACGGCTGGTCCAATATCGACTTGTAAGTATACCTCGGACGGTCTTTCCTTTCTTGCCACTGCTTCTTTTGTTCCGGTGTCCAAGTTTTCTTCCCATCGTTCCTTGGAGTCCATTGACCTCTAGTTTTCTGGCGCTGGCTACCCCCTGCTCCGGGTTGATCTTGATTTACAGCTGCAACTTGGTGTGAACCGTACCGGTGGTCCGGTCTATCATCTCTCCTTTTTCCTCTGTAATCATTCCTCCGGGATGATCCGGATCCATCCCTCTGATAGTACTCATCGCTTGACTCGTTTGACGCGAGCCTTGGTTGGGTCGGGTCACCCAACACATACGAATCCGCAATCTGGATCATTTCTGCCAACGTAGCCGGCATTTTCTGTTGCAACTTCATCCATAGCTCGCTTCCATATCTGCACCCCTGTGCAAACCATGCTATGGCTTGTGATTCTATCACGCCCTCACATGAGTTTCTCACGGTACACCACCGGGTCAAGAACTCCCGGTCTGTCTCATTGGGTCTTTGCTTGCACATAGCTAGGGTCTGTGGCCTATTTGGCCTTTGATACGTACTCGAAAAATTGATGATGAACATCTCCTCGAAATCTATCCAGCAGTTGATGCTTCCTGGTGGCAAATTGTTCAACCACACCCTTGTCGGGCCTTCCAACATCTGGGGTACATACCGTACAGCCCATCTCAGGTTGCCTGTGGCAATTTTTACAGCCGTAGCATAGTTTATCAGCCAATCCTCTGGCTTGGTACTACCGTCATAGGTCTTGGTGCCCCTGGGCAGCTGAAAGTTCGGTACTGGTGGCTCTTTCATGATCCGGGGTCCAAAACACGCTGGACCCGGTGGACCTTGACATTCAATCTGTTCCGACCTATACAGTCGATCCAGTTTCAACCTTGCATCGTCCGGCATCAAATCCCTACTTCCCAATCTCGACCCTATCACATGATAGTCCGGTCTGGGATACCCCGCATTTGCCATCTCCGAATCACCGTCGTTGTACCGGTTTTGCTCTTGCGGCGCACCTTTCTGTTGCACACCTCGGCCGGCACTGTGCTCTTGCCTTGGCATGTTCCGCTGCTGCGGTTGTCTTGCTCCAGCTGAGTTTTGCTGCCCGGCATTGCCGTTGACAACGTTCCCTTGACCGGCATTGCCTTGGTCGCGGTTACCTCGGCCAGCTTCGCCTCGGCTCACACTCCGTCGATCATCATTTTTCTGCACTTCTTTTTCTTTCCCTGCCCATGTCGGGTCATACGGGGCAATCTGTTTGTTCCGTCTGGCCGAGGTTACCACCTCCTCTCTCCTTGGACCACCATGAGGGGACGATGCGGCTCCAGCGGATTTCTCCAGGTTACCAATGCCGAATGGACGATCTTGGAGGCTCCAGCTCTTTTCGGGTTTGCCCTGAGTAGTTCCTCGTTTTGCCTATTTGCAATCCGAACCAGCTCGTTAACCCGATCTTGCTGCCTTTGCCGGGCTTCACCCGTCAGTCCCTCTAACTCAGACGCAGCTGCATCCGCTGCTCTGAGGTTCTTGGCCGGGGTACTATACCTCGGCAGCCCCACGGACAAACAGTTTTCTGATTCCTCGATTCCAGCATCACCTTCTCTGTTCATCTCGCTCATGAGATTTCTCCCTTTGAATTTTACATTGTCGACCTTGTTCGCCTTGGCGTACTCACGCAGCGTCATGTTCAACGACTGCTGGGCCGCGGCTATTTTCTTTGCGCCCTCTAGTATTTTCTGCCTAGTTTCTTCCAGCTCAGCCTGTGCATGAGCCGGATCTACCGCTGTTACTACAGGGTTTGCCAAGCTATCCATTGCCTCTCTCAACACGTTTTCCGGCCTCTATAGCGGAGGACCTCTACCTTTCCTTGGTGCCTTGGGCGTCACCTCCGGATCTGGCACCCGATCTTTGCTCGCACCCGCACCTGGCGTTGTCATCATTACCTATGCATGGTCCGGGGAACGAGCGATACGCTCCCCGCGAGCCACAGTGAGGGGCCGTTCGCCTGCTTCGACGACGTGGCGCGGATGAACGCTAGACACGTCCACCGCAACGTAGACCTTGTGCGTGCCGAGCTTGACGAAGATGCCGTTGCGCGGGAGAGGGCGCGTGCCGAAGCAGCCTGCGTTGTCGCTGACGAAGTCCCGCGCTCCAAAGCACTGAACGAGCCCGGAGACGATGCGCTCGCCGGTGGCGATGAAGTTTCCCGTCCGGATTTTGACCCCTGCTAGCGCCGCTAGCCCCACGGTGGGCGCCAACTGTCGTGGTGGTGTCACGGCAGATGCCATGTATAGGCTAAAGGTGGGGACTAATACTCGCGAGGGGAATCCAGGGAGGGATAGTGAAGTGATTCTCCACACAAGAGCTTGTATTGATTTACTTCCAAGGTTACAAGTGCTCCTAGAGCTGTATTGGCGAGAGGAGGAAGAAGGAGCTCTCTTACTCTCACCCACAAATCTCACCTGAAACCCTTGTCCAAAACAGAATCGTAGAGAGACCAACCCCTTCAACAAGGCAAGCTAACTAATGCAAGCCATCCATGCAAGCTAACCTATGCAAGATGCACTGGGCATGCTTGGTTATGCAACTTTGATTATACCCATCCCAAGTTTTACTTGCAAGCTTTACCTTTCCCTTTACTAAAGTTTCTTCCTTAGTTAATGAATTGTGACTAGTGGAAAATAGGATGGATACCACCAAGATCCTAGAACTAGTTTTGGGTACTTATACTTGATTAGCACCCCTCAATAGTGATACCCTCAATACTAGTGGCTAGTGTTAAGCTAAACTTGATCACTTAGATGGGAACACTTGGAGAAAATGATTATGAAATCCTTGGAGTGATACCCTCAATTCATTCTATTGAAATGTTTTGACATGTGTTATGAAACACAATGATTTGGTGATGAAACTGAATGAGGCAGGAGCCTTGACTTTGATAAAAACTGATGGTTGGCTTCGGATGCGATATCATTCCAATTTTACCGTACAACCACAATACCTGAGTTGGGTAGGGCTTAACTGGAAGTTTATATGTCTTAGTATGGGTTCCCTTGTGAAAAGAGGTTGAACTAAGGCTACCTCGTGAAAATGAATGTCCACCTATGCAGTTCCCAGGATGGCAGTTAGCCATGGCTGGGAGGCCAAGCTCATAAGGGAGGTGCTTATACTAGGGTGTGTAATTGAAAGGTTAGGATTTATTATCCGCATACCAAGTATGATGATTCAGGGTTACCCCTAATGGATGTATCGAATTTTGTGGTGAAAGTGTACCACCTCTACAGAGTGTCAAACTATTCGAATAGTCGCATCCGCGGTTATGGACAGTTGGAGTGGTCATACTGTTCCGTTGTCAGATGTTTTCAAAATGACTTGTGACTTGAACAATGACTTTGACTTGACCACAACAGAGTTGTGGACATGAAAACTAGGTTCCCACTTAAGTAATGTAGAGAACTAAATTAGGTCTTTACTCTTAAGTCCTTCTGGAATAAACCTGGCTTTTTGCAAACAAACCTAGAGCTTAATATTCCTACTAGTATTACTCTACTTGTGTTAGTGATAGTTTGCGAGTACTTAAAGAGTACTCATGGCTTTGTCCCTGGCTATTCCCATGGCCAGACTATGAGGAAGACTACCCAGAAGATGGACAATAGGAGGTCTATGATAACTAGGATCATTTCCCATCGTCAGCATTGCCTGTGACCCTGGAGATGGAGTCTACTACGTTTATTTCCGCTGCTCTGATTTGTATTAAAACTTGATCATGAGAGCCACTATTTGTAAGACTATTATGGTTTGTAATGGATGATGTACTGTGGTACCAATTCTGTTATGTCTCACAAAAATGGTAATCCTAGGATTGTGATTTACGGCATAACAGACATATGGACTTAAAAATCCGGGTGTTGACAAGTTGGTATCAGAGCCATCCTGACCATAGGAGACCTTAGTTAGAATGGACGTCGAAAAAACCTAGTTTCAAAACAAAGTAATTGAGTATTTCCGAAAACCTATTCTCACTCTTACCCTTGCGATTCTTTCAAAAAGGAGTTCACATGTTCCTAAAAATTCTTATCATTCTACCTAAAAATTGACACACTTGATCAACTCACTAACTTACTTATCTTAACTGCTTATAGATGGAGGTCAAATATAGCAAGTTTTACCAGTTGGGCAATGGAGGACAGATCATCTTTGAGAGGGATTTGGACCAGCTCTCGGAGTACCTTGGACGCCCACACCCGGAGTTCTTCGGAGCACAGATCAATGACCAACAAGGAGGGGAACTACAGTGGTTGATAGTTGCGGATCTGAGAGGCAAAATGGAACCACCTCTTTCGTAGAAGATTTAGTTCAGCGTGAGGGAACAACTAGTTAGACGGTCTAGCCAGGGAAATGTAGGAGGCACTTGCTCGTCTGTGTGCACAGAACATCAACTAGATCAATGGCACCCGTTTTTTCCACTATGCAAGACGTGACTACAGGACAGCCTTTTGCCATGTCGGCGCATCCGGAGTTGAAGCATCACGTGGACCACTTGGACTTCATGCTGCACAAGACTCAGAAGGAGTAGGACAACGCCCGTGCCTACGCCAACTAGAATTATGCGGAAGCCACTGAGAGGAAGCAGACCCTCGCCATCCTCGCCAAGGAGCGCAAGTCACTTCATCGCCAGCATGACAAGAATGACCGATTATCACCCGTCTTCGTCAGAAGATAGCCACCCTGGAGGAGACCATCCACGACCAGGAGATGCAGCTTGAGGAGAAGGAAGAGGAATGGGAAGATATCTGTGGGGATATTCACTCTTACCTCAGTGATGATGATGACTATCTAGAGGATGTCGCCACGGAGTTCCACACTAACGAGGATGACGCAGACTTCATTGATGACGAGGAGCCCGACAGTCCCGATGATGAGTAGTCGCACTTGAGCACTATCGTAGGTGTGAGTTTGTACCCGGTCCCATTGTATCGTAGCTTCACAGAATAGTTCTTAAAACCATCTTCTTTCGTAGTTGTGGTGTGTGTTTGTATTGTGTGCTTGGAATGAATGAATGAATGAGAATAAGTTGTTAGTTTTCAACCGTTATTCATGCTCAAAGTTTAAAGATTTTTGAAACAAACCCATAAACCATAGAAATTTCCCTCTTGTCTCATTATCTATCTCAATCTTTAGATGACTCGCAGAAACCCCGGTGGGAGCAGCTCATCTCAGGACCCAATGCTTCAGATTCTGCAGATGTTAGTTTCAGACCGTGAAGCGGTAGATCTGAACGTGAAGCCAACCTAGCCACTCTGCAACAGATAGCCCAAATGTCCCACAGCAATCAAGGCCATGGAAACCAGGATCACCATGGATCCAAACTCAAGAACTTTCAAAACACCAATCCTCCTATGTTTAGCAAATCAGAAGAGCCTTTAGATGCTGATGACTGGCTGCAAACCATGGAAAACAATTTAGAAGTGGCGGGAGTAGATGCCAATGAGAAGGTACTGTTTGCCACCCACTATCTGGCAGGTTATGCAAGATCATGGTGGAACAGCACCCGTACCATGAACGGAGGACAGATGATGACTTGGGAGGAGTTCAAACTCAAGTTCAGTAGGACCCATGTGCCCCCAGGTTTTATCAAGAGGATGAGAGATGAATTCAGGGAGCTGAAGCAGGGAAGAATGACTGTAGTAGAGTACCGTGACAAATTTCTGTCTCCGCTAGGTATGCCCCTGATGAGATCAACACTAAAGCGAAGAAGAAGGAGAGATTCCTGAATGGTCTGCATGATGAGATGCAAACAATGTTAGTCAATATTCCCTTTGATAACCTAGAAGCTTTAGTGGATTCTGCTATCCATATCGAAGGAAAGATCAACCAAGCCAATGAGAACCGCAAGCGTCGTATGATGCACCAACTTGGATCCCACCATACCCCGAAGTATCGCCCCAACCCGTCTGCATGAATTGCACCAAGAAACAACTGACCCCCTATGAACCATACGAACTATCCCAATCGTGGCGGAGGAAACCCGAGGCCCAGAGGCCACCACAACAACAACCCCAGCAACCCCAATAACTTCAACCATGCACCGCCAAGGTCCAACAACAGCAACAACAACAACAACAACAACAACAACAACAACAACAACAACAACAACAACAACAATACTGCCCCAAGGACTAGAAGCAATGATGTGCATGTTGCAGGGAAAGACAAGATAATGATAACCTGCTTTGAATGTGGAGTCACGGGTCACTACTCCAACGAGTGTCCCAAGAAGCTTGCGGCAGCAACCAATGTCACTGCACCTGCCCAACAACAGCGTCGTGTCCGGCCTAGAAAGAGGTTTGCCCCAGGAAACCCATACAACCGTACCGGTCGTCTTTTCCACATGAATGCTGAGGAAGCCCAGGAAGCGCCAGATGTCGTGCTGGGTATGTTTTCTATTAACTCAATACTTGCAAGAGTGTTGTTTGATTCTGGAGCATCGCACTCGTTTGTTATAGAAGAATTTGCATGCACTAGTAAGATTCAACCCAATATGATATGATAGTTCAAATACCTGGTTCAACCACCAAAGCTAGAAATTTTTGCAAGGCAGTGCCTATCAGAATCCATGGAATAGATTTTTATGCCAATCTAATAGTACTTGGAACCAAAGGTTTGGAAGTAGTACTAGGAATGGATTGGATGTCAAAACATCAAGGATTAATCGACTGTGCCAAGAAAGCCATAACCATGACCAGTAGCACCGCAGTATCAGTTGAGCATGTGTCTGAGATGCTGCCCCATCAATTCAAATGCAACAAGAGTTTAGCCAAATCAACCATAGACCAAGTCAGAGTAGTCTATGAATACCCCGATGTGTTCCCAGATGAATTGCCCGGTATGCCCCCAGATCGGGATATCGAGTTTACCATTGAGCTAGTTCCTGGAACTAGACCCATAGCTCAGAGACCCTATAGTATGAACCCATCTGAATTAGTGGAGCTAAAGAAGCAACTTGATGATATGTTGGGAAAAGGTTTGATACAACCAAGTGCATCGCCATGGAGATCACCTGTTTTGTTTGTGGATAAGAAGGATGGTGCCAACCATTTGTGTATAGATTATCGGAAGCTGAATGATGTCACCATCAAGAACAAGTACCCACTACCGAAGATAGAAGATGTGTTTGACCAACTGACTGGTGCCAGAGTGTTTTCTAAGATTGATCTTAGAACTGGTTATCATCAATTGAAGATCCGCGCAACGGATATTCCAAAGACCTCCTTCACCACCAGATATGGATTGTATGAGTACAATGTCATGTCTTTTGGATTAACCAGTGCCCCCACTTATTTCATGAACCTCATGAATAAGATTTTTATGAACTTTCAGGACCAGTTTGTCGTTGTTTTTATCAATGACATTCTGATCTATTCCAAGTCAGAAGAAGACCATGAACAACACCTAAGAATCATCCTTGAAACCTTGAGGGAGCATCAGTTGTATGCCAAGTTTAGCAAATGTGAGTTCTGGTTAAAGGAAGTAGGATTCCTAGGCCATATCTTGTCGGATGGAGGAGTTACTGTCAACCCTGCCAAGATTAAGGATGTTGAAGAATGGAAAGCCCCAACCACCCAAACCGAAGTCCGTGCATTTCTTGGATTAGCCGGATACTACTTCAAGTTTGTTGAAGGATTTTCAAGCATCACAAGGCTGATGACCTAGTTGTTGAAGAAAGATAAGAAGTTTGAATGGATGGACAAATGTGAAGCCAGTTTTCAAGATATCAAGAAGAGATTGATTTCAGCCCCAATTTTGATCATGCCAGATATCAAGAAGCCTTTTGATGTTTATTGTGATGCATCCAAGATTGGTCTCGGATGTTTGTTGATGCAAGGAGGCAAAGTCATATCTTATCTTTCCAGACAACTGAAGCAACATGAGCAGAACTATCCTACCCATGACTTAGAGATGGCAGCCGTAGTTTTAGCCTTGAAGACATGGCGGCATTACCTCATGGGTAATCGCTGTGAGATTTATTCGGATCACAAGAGTTTGAAGTAAATTTTCACCCAGAAGGAGCTGAATATGAGGCAAAGGAGATGGATAGAGTTAATCAAGGATTATGACCTTGACATTCACTACCACCCCGGCAAGGCCAATGTGGTAGCGGATGCTCTTAGTAGATTACCATGTAGACTAAACACCATGATTAAGGAAGCTCATCCAAGTTTGCATGAGGAGATGGATAACTTTAGAATGGAGATAGTTAGTGAAGGATTTCTTGCCGGTATTGAACTTCAACCCACTTTGATCAGTCAGATAAAGGACGCCCAAAAGGGAAACGCAAGTATTGATGGAATCAAGCGTCGTATCAGTACAGAGAAGGTACCCGGATTCACCGAAGAGAAGAAGGAGTTATGTGGTATAAAGGACGTATCTGTGTGCCATCAGATTCGGAGTTGAAGCAAGTCATTATGCAGGAAGCCCATGATACCCTTTATTCTATTCACACGGGAGGAACGAAGATGTATCAGGATTTGAATGAGCAATTTTAGTGGCACAAAATGAAGAGAGAAGTCGGAAGCTACATATCCAACTGTGATATCTTTCAGAGAGTCAAGGCGGAACATCAGCGACCCGCAGGACTTTTACAACCATTGCAGATTCTAGAGTGGAAGTGGGATTCTGTTGGAATGGATTTCATCACAGGTTTGCCTACATCTAGTAGGGGGAATGATTCTATTTGGGTCATAGTAGATAGATTGTCCAAAGTAGCTCATTTCATACCCTTCAAGACCACCTATCAAATCTCGAAGCTAGCAGACTTGTACATTGCTAGAATAGTCAGTCTGCATGGAATCCCCAAGACCATTGTTTCGGATCGAGGAACCCAGTTTACCTCAAGGTTGTGGAAGAAAGTACAAGAAGGATTAGGAACCAAACTGAACTTTAGCACAGCTTATCACCCGTAGACCGACGGATAGACAGAAAGAGTAAACCAGATACTAGAAGATATGTTGAGAGCCTGTGTGTTGGAATATGGATCTAAATGGGAAGATTGTCTGCCTTTCGTAGAATTCTCATATGACAATAGTTATCAAGCCAGTTTGCAAATGGCCCCATTTGAGTTTTTGTATGGAAGGAAGTGTCATACCCCCCTGAATTGGTCGCAAGTAGGAGAGAGTCAGATATTCGGACCCGATATCCTACGAGAAGCCGAAGAGAAGGTTCACAAGATCCGTGAACACCTCAAGACTGCCCAATCCAGACAGAAGAGTTATGCGGATAAAAGACGTCGAGACCTAACCTTCAATGTCGGAGATTTTGTGTATCTCAAAGTATCACCCTTGAAGGGAATGCAGTGTTTTCAACTTAAAGGGAAGCCTGCCCGCAGATATATTGGACCCTTCAAGATTTTAAATCACCGAGGAGAAGTATCCTATCAGCTAGAACTGCCTGAAGAGATGTCAGTCGTACATAATGTGTTCCATATCTCGTTACTTAGGAAATGCCTAGAAGTTCCGGAGAAAACCGAAGTTTTCAAGAACATCGATCACAGAGCCATAGATATCAACAACGATCTAACTTATCATGAAGTACCCATTCGTATCTTGGAAGAAGCCTTCAGAACCACCCGGGCCTAGAGTATCAAGTTTCTCAAAATCCAGTGGAGTAACCATACCGAAGAAGAAGCTACTTGGAAGTGAGAATATTATATTAGGATTGAGTTTCCCAATCTCTTTAGTTCCTAGTTTTCTTGAATCTCGGGACGAGATTCTGTTTAAGGAGGGAAGGTTTGTAACATCTCAAAAATATTAAACAAGATTATCCCATTCTAATCACCCAAGTTTAGGGTTAACAAAAACTTTTATTATTAAACTCTATATGGATGCATATGTGTTTATTATTAATGCATGAATGCTTGCTATGCCATGTTTGATTGCTATCAATGATAAAGATTAGTTTAAAGATGAGCACCACATCATCTAGGTCATTTTCAAACAAAAACCAATCAAAAGAAAAATGAGTTATAAGCATAATGATCAAATGGTCACTTTGGCCAAAGTTAACCACTAGCCTACTTTGGGCATCTCTAGTAAAAGATTTCCAACAGAAACAATTCTAATTCTTTTCACCCCTTGCTAGACTAAGTAAAAATGAATCCGAGCAAACTTTACATATCTACAGAAACAAATTTCAAATCTATTTGAGAGGTAATTCAAAATTGAATCAAGTGTAGGTACCTAGATCACCATTTTGCAAAAACCACTCAAACCAACACCACTTGACAAATCCTAGCAGCCAGAGAATCCTAAGCATGTGACCAATACACCCATCAAATATAATTTGAAAATTCAAATAACTAGTTCATGCGGCCATTTAATCAAACACCTAACAGGCAGAGTACAACTCTACAAACTATACACTATTTGAATCAATCTTGTGATCATCCTTGTACTGCAATCAACCTCAGTTACTCACCCATGACCATCCCTAGTACCTAGGCGTGCAATGGAGAAGCCCTCACTTGCCATTTGCACTAGTGTCGCCCGTACCCGAGCATGTCATGTCGGTCGACCATGGACGTGACCACTGTACGCAATGACGAACACTTCAGTATCCGCACAGAGCACGGACCTCTCCTGACCGACTGAGACCGTGCCTTGCCGTGCCACCATGTGCGTGACGATCACCGCAGTCCACCGCATCGACCCATGCCCTCCACCATGCCTATCGCGACCTGTAGCAGCATCGCCGATGAGCCTGAGCCATGCCGCACTGCCTCTCTCACCGGTGTATAAATAGGACCCTCCTCCAGCCTCAAACCGTACACCATTCCACCCCTCTCTCCATCAGAAACATCCCTGACCTTTCCCTGGAGCAAGGCGAGCACCACATCAACGGAAATTGCTCAGAGCCCGCCGCTGCAGTGAAAGAAGGGCGTCGTTGATTGGAGCCACCCCAGGAGCCGCCGCGACCACCATTCGACTCACGTTGTTGACTAGCCCATTCACCCCCATCGCTGGGATAAACCTCTGATGACCCCCACCATGCCGCTAGGTTTAGAATCTTGCGCGCCCTCTGCGACATAGACGATGAACCTCAGCCGTCGATTTGATCTCTAATCGCGCGGTTGATATTAGCCGATACTGTTTCGCCTAGCTAGTGCCGCTGATGCATGGGACCAACCTATCAGCAGCCCGCTGCGCGCGCGTTGTGCAGTTGGGCTGGCCCAGTTTTGTTACCGAGCAATAGCCTAGTGATTCAAACTTAGTTTTTCTATTTAATTCAAAACCCTGTTCTGTAGCTGTATTCAAAATTGAATTCAAAGAGATGTACTGAACCAAATGGCATAATTCCAATTTTGCTAGAAAGGTATTGAAAATATCTAATCACTCTCGTTGGATTCAAACCATTTGAAACTATGGATCACCTATAGTAAAAAATAACCAGACAGAGACTTTTACAACTTCAAACATTTTTATAAAATCAACCATAAATGCTTTTGAGTTGATTCCAACTCTCAAAAATCACATTTGCCATGCTCTATATGAATATGTCAAAAGATTTAGTTTTACAAGCATGATCATGGACTAATATTAAAAGAATGATATATAAGCATTTCTAGTCACTTTAATATTATTAAATAGCAATATTAAATCTTGTAATATATGCCAAACCCTTTAAATCACATTCCCAAGTATTGAAATATGTGGTGATGACATGTGTCAACAGGATCCCATATTTCAATAGGAGAATATTAAATCTTAAGTATTTTCAATGAGTAGAAATTATTTTTCTCAAATAATATAAATAAGAATGTGTCATTCTTGCATGTGATGATTAAGATGATGCCAGATCATCTAGGGTGAGCCCTTGTGTTCTAAATATAAGTAGTGAAGTGTTGTGTGGTGATTGTGTACCTCGTATGTGTTTATAGACACTAGTACCAACCTAGGCTACGACGAGGAGGGGTACTTCGAGGAAGAAGAACAAAACTTCAACAACTGCACCCAACAAGGCAAGCTAACTAATGCAAGCCATCCATGCAAGCTAACCTATGCAAGATGCACTGGGCATGCTTGGTTATGCAACTTTGATTATACCCATCCCAAGTTTTACTTGCAAGCTTTACCTTTCCCTTTACTAAAGTTTCTTCCTTAGTTAATGAATTGTGACTAGTGGAAAATAGGATGGATACCACCAAGATCCTAGAACTAGTTTTGGGTACTTATACTTGATTAGCACCCCCCCAATAGTGATACCCTCAATACTAGTGGCTAGTGTTAAGCTAAACTTGATCACTTAGATGGGAACACTTGGAGAAAATGATTGTGAAATCCTTGGAGTGATACCCTCAATTCATTCTATTTAAATGTTTTGACATGTGTTATGAAACACAATGATTTGGTGATGAAACTGAATGAGGCATGAGCCTTGACTTTGATAAAAACTGATGGTTGGCTTCGGATGCGATACCATTCCAATTTTACCGTACAACCACAATACCTGAGTTGGGTAGGGCTTAACTAGAAGTTTATATGTCTTAGTATGGGTTCCCTTGCGAAAAGAGGTTGAACTAAGGCTACCTCGTGAAAATGAATGCCCACCTATGCAGTTCCCAGGATGGCAGTTAGCCATGGCTGGGAGGCCAAGCTCATAAGGAAGGTGCTTCTACTAGGGTGTGTAATTGAAAGGTTAGGATTTATTATCCGCATACCAAGTATGATGATTCAGGGTTACCCCTGATGGATGTATCGAATTTTGTGGTGAAAGTGTACCACCTCTACAGAGTGTCAAACTATTCGAATAGTCGCGTCCGTGGTTATGGACAGTTGGAGTGGTCATACTGTTCCGTTGTCAGATGTTTTCAAAATGACTTGTGACTTGAACAATGACTTTGACTTGACCACAACAGAGTTGTGGGCATGAAAACTAGGTTCCCACTTAAGTAATGTAGAGAACTAAATTAGGTCTTTACTCTTAAGTCCTTCTGGAATAAACCTGGCTTTTTGAAACAAACCTAGAGCTAAAGATTCCTACTAGTATTACTCTACTTGTGTTAGTAATAGTTTACGAGTACTTAAAGAGTACTCATGGCTTTGTCCCTGGCTATTCCCATGGCCAGACTACGAGGAAGACTACCCGGAAGATGGACAACAGGAGGTCTATGATAACTAGGATCATTTCCCATCGTCAGCATTGCCTGTGACCCTGGAGATGGAGTCTACTACGTTTATTTCCGCTGCTCTGATTTGTATTAAAACTTGATCATGAGATCCACTATTTGTAAGACTATTATGGTTTGTAATGGATGATGTACTGTGGTACCAATTCTATTATGTCTCGCAAAAATGGTAATCCTGGGATTGTGATTTACGGCATAACAGGCATATGGACTTAAAAATCCGGGTGTTGACATCCACATGTACATCTGAAGTATGATCTTAAACTTGGAGATCTTCACCCTCAGTGTCATCCATATTGTTCTCTTTAATGGCGGAAGGTTGTTTGGCATATGGCATCCAACGGTTCCATCTCGTCTCCCCTCCTAGGAAGAATAATGGATATTGAAACAACATTTCATGGTTCCCTGTGTTTTGTGTGTTAGATAACAATACCGTGGAGTTTCTAATGTGCGCTAAGTGTTGCAGGAAAGAGTTTTGGGTGTTTGGGGGCCGGATTATCCGCCCCCATCAAGGTCCGGATAATCCGGCCTGACCATCTTAGCCAGGGCTGGCCGCGTGTGAACTTCTATCTGGGGGCAGATTTTCCCCCTGACAGTCCGGCAATGGGGTGGATTTTCTCCCCGGATCGGCTAATCCGGCCTTCCTCTAGGGCCGGATATTCTGGCCCCGGGGAAATTGCCCATGGGAGCGTCTGCGCGAGCTTCTGTCTGGGGCGAACTTTCTCCCGGGCAATCCGTGGTTGGGGCGGATTTTTCCCCCAGCCAGATAATCCGGCCCTCACTTGGGACGGATTATCCGGTCCCAAATGGCTCCAATGGCTCCATTTGGACAGGGGGTATAAAAGCCCCATCAACCCCTTCTGTCAGATCCTTTGGTTCATTCGAAAAAGATCAGACCTGTTGCAAAAGATCTCTCTCTAGATCTCCCACTTCAACCACCTGAAGGCTTCGATCTTCGGGGGAATTGAAGGAGGAGACATCATACATCGTCATCACGAATCAAGCGCATCGACTCCTCTCCATTCACTTGGAGAATCCCCGATCTAGTATTCTCGTTAATATCTAGATTTTGTGTTTTTATTGATAACTATTGTTCTTGTGGCAGCTTGTTATCATTACGGGAGCCTCCAATTTGGTTGTGGAGTTGTGCCCCGCTAGTGGTGTAAAGGCACCGGTTCCCGCCTCGAAGGGTTCCTATAGTGGAAAGGTGGATCAGGCCTTTGGTGGCGGGATCCATCGGAGAACAGGGTGAGGCCTATTGTGGAGTGGTGGTCTTAGTACCGCCCACCCCTCCAACACAGATGTACTTCCCCTAACAAGGGCTGCGGTAAAACAAATCATGTGTCTCCGCGTGCTCCACCACGGTTTACTCGTTCCTCTATCTCACTCTCCTTTACTCGCTAGTAGTTAGGTTTGCATATAGGGAAATTCTTCATAGTAGTATATCTAGAGAATTTACTTTTTGTGTCAAGCCTAAATTGGAAAAGCATTAAAATTTGAAGTAGCACCTATTCACCCCCCCCCCCTCTAGGTGCCCATATGATCCATTTCAATTGGTATCAGAGCCCCGACTCTCTATTCGGGCTTAACCGCCTAAGAGAAGTGTGGGTACTAAGGAAAATGGGAATGAGGTTGTGGACAAGGCCACAATGGATGACCTCAAGACGTTGGAAACAACCTTGCTGAAATCCTTTGAGACCAAGATGGAGGAGATGCAGCAAATGATTGCTCGCCTCACATCATCTACAGCCCCATCTCCATCTTCCTCTGAGGCCACCACTCCTCTATCCAAGGATAAGGCTCACGCCGGATCTAAGGAAGATCAAGTGGTAGGTGAAAAACATAATGGTTCTGCCTTAAATAACGGAAGTGGTAAGGAGGACTATAGTGAGGTTCCTCATCTATATTCTCCCGACCCACCTATCCTTCATCCTCATATAAAGAATAGGGTGATCCACCCAAGCTTACTGCATCTATTTTTAATCAATGGCAATTCTTAATGAAATCTCATGTATGCAGTTCATCAATTGAACTTTGGAGGATTATTGAAGATGGTCTTTATATTAGAGACCCCACCAACTTAACTAGAAGAGAAGTTGTGGATAGTCAATTGAATGCAACGTCTCTCCACATGATTTAGCTCAGAGTGGGTCCCAAGGACATGCCCCACATTGAGCATTTCAACACCGCAAAGAAGCTTGGGATGCTCTCACCGACCTATTCATTGGAAATGAAAGCATGAGAAGGAATAGGTACGATGCTCTTAGTAATGAAGCTGAAGGTTTCTACATGTTGGATGGTGAGGACCATGAATAAATGTATAGAAGGCTCTGATGTCTACGCACTTCTATTCTTGTAGACAGTTTTTGGGCCTCCAAGTGCAGAGGTTTGTAGAACAGCAGCAAGTTTTTCCTTAATTGGATCACCCAAAGTTTATCGAACTCAGGGAGGAAGTGGTCAAAGGTATCCCCTCTCAAGCAACCCTGCAATCAAGATACAAGAAGTCTCTTGTGTCCCAACACACCCAATACACTTGTCAGGTGTATAGGTGCACTAGTTCGGCGAAGAGATAGTGAAATACAAGTAGTATAGCTAATTATAAGTGGTAACGGTGATAGAAAATAGCTTGATGGCGTGGAAAAGACTAAAGTAAAACTGAAATAAAGATGGAAGCAAGCAAACATGTAACAGATCTAGTTGCAAACGGTGTTTCAGTGCTTAGAAACAAGGCCTAGGGATCATACTTTCACTAGTGAACACTCTCATATAAATATCTTCTCTTTATGATACTACTCTTAACTACTCTCTGGTTGAACACTCTAATCGATGGTAGGGCTATAACAACACACCTCAAAGTAAGCCTTTCCCATCTAGATAACCCCACACTGTCACCTTGAGTACTAGATGGTTCCAACAAACACCACAATTCCATAAAGACATCCAAATCCAAATATAACTCATAACAAGTATTTGTAATCTCTAGCCTAAGTACCACCATGCTGTGCACGTTGTCACTTTCACACACATGGGGAGAGCAGAGATCTATTAAAGCACTTGAGTAGCAAGGTATATCTACAGATTACAAGATCATGATCACAATATGATGACGCATAGAGAGAGAGATGAACACATAGCTACCGGTAGAACCCTTAGCCTCGAGAGAGATCTACTCCCTCATCGTCATGGGAATCAGCAACGGTGATGGAGATGGTGGTGGAATCGATGGAGATGGCTCCAGGGGCACTTCCCCGTCCCGGCAGGGTGCCGGAACAGAGACTTTCTGTCCCTCGAATCTCCCCTTCAGTGGCGGCGGCGCTGCGAAACTTTCCGTGGCTGGACGATTGACTATTTAGGGTTTATGCATCGGGAGGCTCTTATAGGCGAGAGGGGAGACCGAGGGGGTGCCGAAGGGTCCCACACGACCCCCCTGCCACGGCATGGCCTGGCCCGCGCCACCAGGTGGTGTGGCTAGCCCCTGGCCCCTCTCCGTCTCATCTTTTGGCTCCGTGAGTCTTCCGGGAAAATATGCACTTTGGCTTTTGTCCGGTCCAATTCCGAGAATATTGATTTTCTGACTTTCCTGGAACCAAAAACAGCAGAAAAAAGGCAACTGGCACTGTGACACTTGTTAATAGGTTAATCCAAGAAAGTGTATAGAAACTACTCCAAAGTTGGAACAAAACACAAGAAA
Source organism: Avena eriantha (assembly GCA_910589775.1). Taxonomy (NCBI): domain Eukaryota; kingdom Viridiplantae; phylum Streptophyta; class Magnoliopsida; order Poales; family Poaceae; genus Avena; species Avena eriantha. The sequence continues at coordinate 418,120,846 of OU342742.1, forward strand.
GTAGATAAAATCAACCATGGAACATCAAAAATTATGGATACATTTGCAATGTATCAACATCCCCAAGCTTAACTCCTGCTCGTCCTCGAGTAGGTAAGTGATAAAAAGAAAGAATAATTTTTGAGGTGACATGCACCATCATAAACTTGACCAAAGTATTTGTAAAACATTCAAAGCTGGGATCATAGTACTTCAATCATAACATGAAAGACAAGGTTCTAGCAATAAGACAAAGAAACTATGATGCAACATGAAAAGGCACAAACAAAAGATTCATGAATAAAAATGCTTTGCAAGACGCTTGTTTGTTTCACATAAAGAAAACATAGCATAGTGGCATTCAGCTTGTCCCTCATAGAGTAGCAAACATAAATGCATAGGACACCTTCAAAGTTCATAAGAGTGACTAGATACAAATAGTTTAAAACAAGCAATATCAAGGTATGCATCAATCAACTAGTCTTGGGACAATGCACATAGAACTAAGAATGGCCACTATGCTCTCAAAGTAGGTGCATAAAGATAGAAGATGGAGACTCAATATAATGGTGGAAGAAAGGTCCTTCATAGAAGGAAGTAGGGATTCAAGTCTCATAAAGAGCTTCCAAAAATTATGGTACTTATAGCTTTCAGCTCTCATTGCCCCTATCATAAGCATCTTAAAAGTGATTAAGGTTAAAGTGAACAAACTATGGTGTACATGCTTGACGAAGTATAAGTTAGAAATCTCATGTCCCTTGAATACGAGGGTCGCTCCTCATGCTACTCAAGTTTAGTCACCGGTAAGTTCTTTTCATCATAAGTACATGTGTATCATAGAGAACCACCAACGGGGTACCCCTTGCCCGATGATACGGAAGAATCCCCATATCAAAATGACAAGGCAAGCAGACAACAAGCATCTCAGCAATCTTCTTATTTACCATGGGAATATGGTGCTTTTTTCTCTCTTTCCTCTTTTCATAATCTCTTTTATTTCAATATAGGACTCTTTTTTTATAAGAAGAATGCTTCATAGACAGCTCATTATGGTTACGCTGCAGGTTTCCACCATGTCAGCATGGATTAGACCAGCGGCCCAGGCGTTTCTCTAACACATATACATAACTCCATGGACTTACAAGCTCCCCTTTCATTTCACACCAACGACATCCATATAAAAAAGAGCATGATATCAACTAGGTACAAGTACCAAGTGAAATGTTGAAAGCGTTCCCCATGAAAGCATGGTTCTGCTAATTCCCAACAAATAAGTGCAAGCATATACAACATAGACGACACAATGGTTCAAGTTTATTAAGGGCAAAAATTAAAGTGTGCCATCAAGTTCGTGAGAGATTTAATCACTACTTTTCTCATAACAAGTTTAATTTGGAAGGTAAACAAAAGCATAAATATACTTGGAATAGCATATGCTAGTAGGTAGGTATGGTGGACTCTTTTGGAACAACTTGGTTTAAGGAGTTGGATGCATGAGTAGAACTCATACTTGGTTGTGGAGGCTAGCAAAAGACTGGGAGCGACAAAGTAAGAGAGCAATAATGGTCATAATCATGCAGAGCGACAAAACATCATTGATCAAAGCATAAAGTGATACTACAAGTTGAAAACTAAAGGATCATAAAGGCTTATGGTGACTTGGGATAGTCATAACATGGTGTGAGCATGCGCCAAGTCAACCCAAATAAAGCATCAAAGGAGAAGACCACTAAACTATGCTTTAATATGCTAAAACAACGCATGATTCATCCAAAGCACATTAAGAAATCTCAATTGTTTATATATGTCATGCTACAACAAAGAATACTAAGCATAAAGCCAAAACAATATCAAGCATGGCATGACAAAGCATAGGCCACCGTCAAAAACAAGCTCTCTTTACCACTTAAGCATGAACTTTCCTACTCTTTTCCAATCCAAACCAAACTATTTGAAAACCAATGCATGAAAGAGGGGGTCCAACCAATTTATTCAGAAAACTAAGCAAACCAAGCAAACTAAAACTAAGAACAAAAACGAAGACGCTCCAAGAACAATACAATTGTGCATGAAACAATAAAAATGAAGTGTTTGGAAGAGAACCTGAGATTTTTATTGATGAAGAGGGGGATGCCTTGGGCATCCCCAAGCTTTGACGCTTGTACTTCTTGTATATTTCTTGTATATTTCTTGGGGTGACACGCGTGGCATCTCTAAGCTTGAGCTTTAGTCCATCCTTCATCTCATTACTCATCCCTTCCATACACCTGAAATTTTTCCTTCATACAAAACTTCACACAATCTTATCAGCAACATTAGAGCACTCAAGATAATAAGTCTTTAGGATCAGTTCTAACACCAATAAAACTTCCATTAAAATACAAGCTACTGTAGCACTTCCCTCAAAAAGCTCAATTCCCAAAAAGAACTCAAAAAGGAACCAACAAGAAGCAAATGCCAATAATGGCAGAAATCTGTCAAAACAGACCAGCAGGTAAAAACGATTTTTTTCGAAGACCTTCTGTTGCTCAAATCAAAAAGTGTTTAACTAACGAAAGTTAGATAACAACCTGGGGCAGAAGCATAAAAATTCACGCCTCAAAAAGACGTTCAAATATTTTACACGAATTTTTACGGTGAAGCACGGAAATCTGTTTCAGGACAGCAACTTTCCCAATCATTACTTCTCTCTCATTAGAGGTTACTCTTGGCGCAAAAAGCAAATAAAAAGGATAAGAAGCGGTTATTACTGAAGTAATAACTTACAAGACTCATCTAAAACTTTTGGGTTATCTCCCAATAAGTACTTTTCTTTAACGCCTTTAAGTTAGGCATGATAGTTTGAGAAGATGCTCACATAAAAAATATGAATTGAAGTAAAAGAGAGCATCAATAAGCAAATTCAAAGCACATTTAAGTCTAACCCACTTCCTATGCATAGGAATCTTGTAAACAAACAAGTCATGAAAGCACAAAGCAATAAGCATAGGAAAGCAAAACAAGTGCAACTTCAAAAATTTCAACACAAAGAGGGGAAACGTAATATTATTGAGATGCATACAACCATGTTTCCCTCTCTCATAATAACTTTCAGTAGCATCATGAATAAAATTAACAATATAACTATCACATGAAACATTCTTATCATGAGCCACATGCATATAATAATTATTACTCTCCACATAAGCATAGTCATTCTTATTAATTGTAGTGGGAGCAAATTCAACAAAATGGCTATCATTATTCTCATCACCATAATCATCAAATATAGGAGGCATATTATAATCATTAATTTTCTCCTCAATAGTAGGTGGACTGAAAATAACATATTCATCATTGTAATCATCATATATTGGAGGCATAGTGTCATCAAAGTAAATTTTCTCATCCGTCCTTGGGGGACTAAAAATATCATGCTCCTCAAAACTAGCTTCCCCAAGCTTAGACTTTTCCATAGCATTAGCAATTATGGTGTCCAAAGAATTCATACTAACAACATTGATATTAGCATGCAAATAAAGTTCCATAAGTTTTTTAATTTTCTCTTCAAACACGTCATGTCCTAACCCAAGATAAATACTATAAAGCTCTCTAATTTTATTGTTCTTTTCCATTAAGCCTAACTAGTGAAAACAAGAAACAAAAAGACAAAATTGCAGAATTTAAAGGAAATAACTTCGAGCACTCACACCGGAGGATGTGAGTACCTTTTACCTTACCTCCCCGGCAATGGCGCCAGAAAATAGGCGTTTGCCATGGGAGGTTCTTCTTCTTTAATCCTCCGGTGTGAATACCTTTTACCTTACCTCCCCGGCAAATGCGCTAGAAAATAGCTTGATGTCTACGCACTTCTATTCTTGTAGACAGTTGTTGGGCCTCCAAGTCTAGAGGTTTGTAGAACAGCAGCAAGTTTTCCCTTAAGTGGATCACCCAAGGTTTATCGAACTCAGGGAGGAAGTGGTCAAAGGTATCCCCTCTAAAGCAACCCTGCAATCAAGATACAAGAAGTCTCTTGTGTCCCCAACACACCCAATACACTTGTCAGGTGTATAGGTGCACTAGTTCGGCGAAGAGATAGTGAAATACAAGTGGTATAGATAATTATAAGTGGTAACAGTGACAGAAAATTGCTTGATGCTGTGGAAAAGACTAAAGTAAAACTGAAATAAAGATGGAAGCAAGCAAACATGTAACATATCTAGTTGCAAACGGTGTTTCAGTGCTTAGAAACAAGGCCTAGGGATCATACTTTCGCAAGTGAACACTCTCATATAAATATCTTCTCTTTATGATACTACTCTTAACTACTCTCCGGTTGAACACTCTAATCGATGGTAGGGCTATAACAACACACCTCAAAGTAAGCCTTTCCCATCTAGATAACCCCACACTGTCACCTTGAGTACTAGATGGTTCCAACAAACACCACAATTTCATAAAGACATCCAACTCCAAATATAACTCATAACAAGTATTTGTAATCTCTAGCCTAAGTGCAACCATGGTGTGCACGCTGTCACTTTCACACACATGGGGAGAGCAGAGATCTATTAAAGCACTTGAGTAGCAAGGTAGATCTATAGATTACAAGCTCATGATCACAATATGATCACGCATAGAGAGAGAGATGAACACATAGCTACCGGTAGAACCCTTAGCCTCGAGAGAGATCTACTCCCTCATCATCATGGGAATCAGCAACGGTGATGGAGATGGTGGTGGAGATCGATGGAGATGGATCCGGGGGCACTTCCCCGTCCCGGCAGGGTGCCGGAACAGAGAATTTCTATCCCTCGAATCTCCCCTTCAGTGGCGGCGGCGCTGCGAAACTTTCCGTGGCTGGATGATTGACTATTTAGGGTTTATGCATCGGGAGGCTCTTATAGGCGAGAGGGGAGACCGAGGGGGTGCCGAAGGGTCCCACACGACCCCCTGGCACGGCATGGCCTGGCCCGCGCCACCAGGTGGTGTGGCCAGCCCCTGGCCCCTCTCCGTCTCGTCTTCTGGCTCCGTGAGTCTTCCGGGAAAATATGCACTTTGGCTTTTGTCCGGTCCAATTCCGAGAATATTGATTTTCTGACTTTCCTGGAACCAAAAACAGCAGAAAAAAGGCAACTAGCACTGTGACACTTGTTAATAGGTTAGTCCAAGAAAGTGTATAGAAACTACTCCAAAGTTGGAACAAAACACAAGAAAGTAGATAAAATCAAGCATGGAACATCAAAAATTATGGATACATTTGCAATGTATCAGGCTCAAGAGCATTGCAACAACATTTAGAAAGCATGGAGCCACTCACATTGACGATGCATGGATCAAAAGGAAATATGTGAGTGCCCTCATGCCATTTGAGCCAACGGACTTGAAGAGTTTGCAAGGTAGACACAACTACCACCAAATGACTTCCAATGAAGTCATGCAAGAAATGGCGGCCTTCAAAGTTGCAGCCAAGAATGCCGAAGATGCTCGTGCTCGGGCTATTGGAATGCAAAAAGGAGTCAATGTGGCTCTAAAAGCAAATGTTGTTGAGCAAGATGAGGAAGAAAGAGGATATGATGTTATCTCCATGGGCTATCCCGAGGAAGTCAAGCGTGTTGATGGTGAGTATATGGCTTTCTATGCAAGGAATTTTTGGAAGGATCCAGCCAAGGCCAAGTCTGGACTCGAGCGCAAGAATGGGTCAAGTGGAAGAAGAGAGAATGGCCCAAAACTGAGGACATGTTACAACTTTGGAGATAGGTTACACTTTGTGGCTGAATGTCCGTATCAAATTAGAGAAGACAATGGTGGCAGGCTCATCCTTAAAGAAAAGTCCAAGGCACCTCGAAAGAAGCCATTCATCAAAAAGAATGGTCCTTACAAGAAGCAACCCAAGATTGTATTCGTGGCACAATAAGAATATTCCTCCGCAAGTGAAGACGAAGAGGATGAAGATAGCTCTCGAAAGGTGGCTGCTATAGCCACCACATCTACCCCGTCATCACTCTTCGACTCTCCAAACAAAAAAGTCATCAACAACAAAGTCACTTGCCTCATGGAAAGAGGGTCCAAGGTATCATCTTCTATTTCTTCATTTCCTAAGACTAATCTAAATATGGATATGGATGATCATACTAGTCTTGACATAAAAAAAGAAGTTATTGCTTTGGACAATTTTTTCACTAACTTGCAAGGTGAGCACAAACTTCACTTTGATGCTCTTATGAGTCAACTTGCTCATTCCGAAGAACTTCTTGAAGAAAAGGGTAGAATTGAAAGAGAAGCCGCCTTGGAGATAGCCTCATTGAAGAATGCCTTAGAGGAAGAAGAGGAAGCTTGAGTATACTTAGAGGAGAAACTCGAGTCAATTGAGGAATCCCATGAAGAGGTTATTGCCCAGCTCATGAAAGAACGTGACAATGCTCTTGCTAAGGTAAAGAAAATAAAGAAGGAAAAGGTTGAATTTGGGGCTGCTCATGCTTGACTCTCAGAGAAGTTTGAGAAATTTGACATTGCTCACAAGGCATTGGAGAGTGAACATTCTGCTCTAAATGAGCTCGTGATCATCTCTAATCTCAATTGGACAAGTATGATATGCCCAGCACCTCCAATCCATCTTGTGGACCCGAAGACATTGTTGAATAAAATGCAAGGCTAAAAGAAGAACTTGTAAAGGGATCTCATAATAAAGGTAAAGAAGTCCTAGATGAGGTGCTTAGTAAGCAAAGGACAAACAATGGGAAAGAAGGTCTTGGTTATGTCTCCAAGACAAAGAAGAAGAAGAGCAAATTTGCTCAACCAAAGACAAGCACCACCACTAATGACAAGACTAACTATGATGGTTTTGCAGGGGCTAATAATCATAACTATGAATTATTTTGTGATTATTATGGTGATGTCTATGCTAGCTATGTATGTCCTTTTTATAGTTACATATCTTGGTCTATTTGGGTTCCCAAAACCCTTGTCACTAACATGAGAGGACCCATTGAAAAATGGGTACCTAAAACCAAGAAGTAACTTTCTTACAGGGATATGCTTCTGGTGGGTCTAAATGGGTACTTGATAGCGGGTGCAGTAGTCATATGACCGGAAGCAAGGATATCATCTCTGAGATGCGACCAAACCATAATCACATAACCGTCTCCTATGGTGACAAGTCAAAATCTGAGGTACTCGGTCTTGGCAAAGTTGTGGTTGCTCACGATATCTCTCTCGTGGACGTCATGCTTGTTGACACCCTAGGTTACAATTTACTTTCAGTTCGTGCCCTTGGTAAGATGGGCTTTGTAGTTTTCATTTATGCTGATTTGGTGGTACTCTTGTGGAGCAAGTCTCTAAAGGTCGCTTTCGTCGGATATGTCGAAAATGACCTGTACGTGGTGGACTTCTCGGGGAAAACCACTACAGGCCCGATGTGTCTTTTCGGAAAGGCCGACGCGGGTTGGTTATGGCATCACCAACTAGCCCACGTCAATATGAGAACTTTGCAAAGTCTCCACAAGGGTGGCTGCATCCTTGGACTAAAATAAAATGTTTCCTTTGCCAAAGATTATGTTTGCAGGGCTTGTGTTGAAGGGAAAATGCATGACTCTCCCCATCGAAGGAAGACCATTATTTCATCAAAGAGGATTTTGGAGCTCCTTCATGTGGATCTCTTTGGTCCTCCATCTCATGCAAGTCTTGGTGGGAAGAAATATTGCCTCGTGATTGTTGATGATTACTCAAGATACACATGGTTCTATTTCTTCAGGTTGAAGAGCGAGACTCAACAAACGGTCATCGATTTTGCCAACGAGGTTCAACGTCAACACAATTTCCCTATATTGGCAATTAGAAGTGATAACGGCTCCGAGTTCAAGAACTACACCTTAAATAAATTTCTAAGTGAAGAGGGGATAAGACATCAATATTCTTCTTCGTACACCCCTCAACAATATGGTGTTGCTGAGAGGAAGAACCGGACCTTAATGGATATGGCCAGATCTATGCTAGCTGAATTTAAGTCTCCTTGTAACTTCTGAGCTGAAGGAATTTCTACTGCATGCCATTCATCCAACCGGCTCTATCTCCACAAAATCTTGGACAAGACTCTGTATGAAATACTTACTGGTAACAAGCCAAACATCTCCTACTTCCGGGTATTTGGTTGTAAGTGTTTCTTTCTCATTAAAGGAGTTCGTTTATCTAAATTTGAGTCTAAGGCTTTAGAAGGCATTTTTGTTGGTTATGGTGTCGAATCCCACACTTATAGAGTCTACAATAAGATCTCTGGAACTGTTGTAGAATCTTGTAGTGTGGTGTTTGAGGAAAATGATGGCTCCCGTTTGGGGCAAGTTTATGTTTGAGATGCAGATGTAGAAATACCCCAAGATGCCATAAGAAGAATGGGCGTGGGATTTTTCCACCCGATTGAGGAACCCCTTGTGGCGGATCGGGAAGGACAATGCTCTACCCAAGTAGATCCCTCATCGACACAAGCTCAACATGCTCCAACCATTGGAGAAACTTCTACACCAACCCCACAAAATGTTGAAGATCAAAATGCTCCTGAGTGCTCCAGGCCGGATTATCTGGTCGACATCAGATTATCCGGGCAACCCTCCCCAACTAGCAGAAGTGATCAAAATGGTGAAGATTCTTCTGCAAGCCCCAGGCCTGAATTTCCGGCTGACCCCTGATTATCCGGCCCTTCTCCAATTCGAGCAAGAACCAGTCAAGACTGTGAAGGTGCTTCAGGTTCCCCTAGGCCAGATTATCCAGCCCCTCCCTCGGCCGGATTATCTGGCCCTGAAAATCCTAAAGAGCAGCAGCCTCCTATTACGGCTGTTGATAACCATCAAGGACAAGATTCATCATCTCCTATACCTGCTAATCAAGCTGAAGATCAAGGCCAAGCCAATTATTCGAACGAAGACTCAAATGATGAAGTTATTCCCCCAAGAGACAACAAGCTAATTGAAGTTCGTCGCAAAGCTCATGTAGATAGGAACCTTGAATTAAGGGGTCACACTCTTGACAAAGTTGTAGGTGATCTCCGACTAAGGGTTTCCACAAGAAAGGAGCTAGCAAGTTTTGGTGAGCACTAAGCTCACATATACATGGTGGAACCCAAGAAAGTGTTTGAAGCTCTTGAAGATCTGGACTAGGTTGTTGCTATGCACGAAGAGTTGCATATCTTTGAGCGTAACAAGGTCTGGAAATTAGTAGTGAAGCCCAAGGATTGTCCGGTGACCCAGCATACCACTGCATGATGTAGTACATTATAGTCGTTGACATAACACCAATGAAACATGGTTCACTAGTATTACATCCCTCAGAGTGGTACAACAGAAACACAGCAGGTCCAAGACATGACTATAGATTACAACTCGACTCTTTACAAAAGATCTTGAGAACACTCTAGGTTAAAGAGGGAGAAAGAACTTCTTACAAATAAGATCCAGAAATAACAACTCAGAACTATCTAGTAACTAAGACTAGCGTCTGAACTATTTGGCTTGCCATTGTTGCTATTGCAATGCTCTACAGAAATAGGTTTTATGGCTAGAGAATCTACTCCTATCTAAACCGACACTTTATCTTCACTTCAGCTGATGTACATGTTGACTTCATTGACTTTATTGAAGAAATTGAGTTGTCGATGATGGTTTCTTGAGCAGAAATTGTTGTTGACGTCATCTTCAATGGCTTAGAACCTAGCAAGGATTAAGAAGGTATGGTTGAGTACGAGCGTACTCAGCAAGTTCACTAAAAAGGAGTGTATGATGCACTATCTCTACAGCCACAGACCATAGGTCGTAGGCAATGCAGGTTTTTGTAAACATTTCTTCAAAGATTGATTTTATTCTGAAAACTATGTCCGACAGCCTTCACAGGTTGACCAGAACCTTCATGGGGTTCCTTTCCTGCCGTGTTCGTAGCTCCTTCCCGGAACAGGGAGTAACATGTCACAATTCTTACACTCTACAGAGGTACATCACTTTTCCCACAAGAGACCATAAGCTTTGTTGCACAACCGGGAGTATGTCCCCGTTCAAACTTCCTTGGTTTGAGGCCCAACTTAAGATCCAAGCCAATCGCTACCCTCTCCATGACCCCATATGTCTGCACGATCCTTTGGGGTTGACTACATCTCTGTTAAGCCGCCAACTAGGGCAAGCTATAACCAGGGAAGTTCACGAAGACTCTGTAAGCAGCTCTGACTGGCGGTCACCATCAGCTATGGTGAACTCCGATAGACCAAGACAGATATGCATAGATAATCTAGACACCTAGCTCGTGGGGAACTAAGGGATCCCACCCATGTGCTGGATTCTCTGGAACTCCACGAGAAATCAATAGCCTCACGATAAGGTCATCTTGCCTCCATATGAAAGGGAGAAGATACAGCTGAATTTTCTGTCCCATTCCAAATCTCATGCTTGACGCGTAATATACGGCGCTAGAATCACTAGAGACATTGGTTGTTAAGTCCTAGATGATACATTACTATACAATGGCGTTTCCATTGCCAGTTATGATAGATTAGCTGATCACCCTGGATCAGTAACTAATATTTCTAGTTAATTGTGAAAATAGTGTTTTCGACCTTTTTGAAATGCAGGTGATGACACATTTGAGTTACAAGCATAGAAAATAATCAAAGGACATGAGAAAGTTATGAACTTGCCTTTTGTGATTGCAAGATTATGCACTCACGGTCTTCAAGACAATAGAAGATCCAAATTCTATAAATAGCATCATTGGTCCGGTAAGGACTAATGTTTAAAGAAGCAAAATGCAATGATGCATAAGTAATGTAATGCAATTTGAGAAACGTGAATCCCTGGAATAGTCGTATCTAATCTAGGTTTGGAAACTGGAAATGAGTTCTTTAGAATGCGTTGCACTTTTATAACAGATTCACACTTGTGCTTCTTATTAATGCTTGTGAGAGTGTGTGTGAAATAATAAGTAAATATAACAAGTAATATGCAATAGTAAGGAACTCCAATGATATGGTATTTGAAATACTTCTTAAACAAGATTAAGAATCAAGTAGAGCTTTTATAGAAGTGTTCAAGGTTTACTTTTAATGTTGCTTAAAAGAATAACTTTTGAGGAAAACATCACTTTACAAAGAAAAAAGTATTTAAACTTAAGGCTAACACTATAAGGTTTTCTTATTACTTATAAGTACTAAAGTAGAAAACAACTAGTATTGTTGAGTTTACAATTGACAAAATACTTTTAGAGAGTAAAACTTATTTAATTTGAAATGATAGTTTTAGTAAGTATAACTTAAAATGGTTAGACTTATGTTAACTTCAATTAAACATTATTTGAACTTGTTCTTACATTTTTAGACTTTAAACAAGTAATGCTAAGAGAATAGTAAAAGTTTATATATTTTTAATGAATTAAAATAAAAGAAAAGGGTTTAAATAAGATTTATTAGACCTTTACCTTTTATTTTACTTCAAAAGTATGAGTTGATATTTTTAGTGTGTAGATTTCATTTTTGTGATCATTTTGGTATATTATAAGTATTTTGTGAATTTTAAATAATAAGATATGATTTTTATAAGTTTTAGCAATTTATAAATACTAATTAAATAATAAATATTAGTTAAGTGATTTAAAAATGTATAAATCAAATTTATAAGTCTTTATTTTGTTTTTCTAAAAAAATTGATATATTATACTTATTTTTTATGGATTTTAAATAATAAAAACCTTATTTAAGATTTATCCCAAATAGTTTATTTACTAATTATATTATTTAAGTTGGAAAATAAAATATGATAATAGGTTTATAATATAGAGTTTATTTTTCTGAACATTTTGATATATAATATGCATTTTTCTGATTTATAAAACAAAAGATATTCAATTTATAAGATTTATTCATTTTCCTCAATTCCTAAAATATTTATAATCTAATTTATAATTTCTAATCTATTTCCTAATCAGGGATTGTATTTTTATACTTAACCCTAATCTAGTCTGAGTCACGGACATGTGGGCCTGTGGCCACGTCATCTGACACGCGAGGCAAATATCTTTTTACACCCAACTAAACCTACCCCAAAGTCATAGACCCACATCATATTCATAAATATCAAAACAAATAAACAAAACGGCTTATGACATCAGCATGACGATCGCTCGCCGGACTCTCGCCGGAGTACGGCGGCGACGCCAAAATACTGCACCCTCGGCCTTTTGAAATGGTGCGTTCGAACGAGGGAAGCCTGGCGAACCTATCTAGATCCCTCACGCACACTGATGATCACCGGATCAGGGGTTACGACGAGGTCCTGCGGCGGCTTGTTCCGGTGACTCGAGGAACTAGGCCTACAGCCAGTGCTAGCATGATTTTCTAGGGTTCAAAGATGTGCAATCTCACCTTGAAGCTGTAATGGTGGTCGGCGTGAATTGGCGTGGCCAGAGATGAGCGTGGCATCGCGGATTCCGGCGAACACCGACGAGAGGAAACGGTGAAATTCACCCTCCTCAGAGCTCCCCTTGATGATGTGCTCCTCCCAGAGGATCTACAGAGCACGGCGATTCCTTCCATCCATCCCATGGTCTTCTAGGTGGATTGAATCGATGGCTAGCCGGAGCTCACCGACGGCGGCTTCGGTAGATTTGCAGATGACAGAGAGCGAGAGAGAGAACTAGAGAGGGTAGGGATGGATAAGAATGTCGATGCAGATCTCCACGGTCTATTTCTAGGTCTAGTCGGCGTCAGAGGCGACGTCACGACGGCGGCGATGGCCGAGATGCACCGGGGCGTAGGAGCTTGATCTGGGCGTGAATCACTACGCATTTGTCCAATTGGCGGATGCCTGGCGACTTAGACGAGGCTCTAGGTGAGTCAATCGCGTCCGGGCGGTCTCGAATGACGGCGGCGACGTGGAGCTCGCAGGCGCGTTGTCAGACATGTGAAGGAGGAAGAAGACGGTCGCTCACCTCGAGCGGCCCCACTTGCCAGCGAGGGAACGAACCGGTACCCGGGTTGGGCTGCTACTGGGCCAATGCAGAGCGAGCGATTTGTTCCAGGGGCTACACGCGAGCGACAGCTGAGTTCGAACTGGGCCGTGGGCCGGTTCTGTTAGTACTCTTTTTTCTTCTACGATTTCTATTTCTGTTTATATAAAACCTTTTCAAATATGAATCTCCTCAAGGCTTTAAATATCCAGAGATTTTGCAAGCTACAAATATTATTGTATAAAGGAATTATAACTCTTTTCTCGGTATTTGTTATTGTGTATAAAGATATTCATAACTATATGAAGTATTCTTTTGTAAAGTAAATATAATTTGGGGTTTTAGGGACTTGTTTCTTAGAGTAAGATTTGCATAATAATGTTTATAATTATCATAAAACCATTTTGGTTAATTCTTATACATGGATAACAACAATGAAGATACTCACCTACCTATAGTTACTATGGCTTCTGAGAGGATTTAATAACTCATATTCAAATATAGATAGGGACAAGGATCAAGGTTTAGGAATACTATTTCTAAATCTATGAGTGGGTTTGATATCTCCACATAGAGTGAGATATTGAAGTTACTTAGTAATGCTAGATGACCTGGTGCGCCACTGGCGTCGAGACGGAAAACGAGACAGTATTTTAGCTATACATCTAATCATATAAAACTGAACCGCATGTTGAGCAACTTGTACGCGACTTGAAAATACAACTATAATTGAAGGAATAGTAGTTTTGATTATAGATGAGAAAACCTATTATCAATCAGTGCACGTCATTCTAACTGATCAATGTGTTCATGAATTGGGACAATGCTAGAGCCATTGACGGAACTGGGATAGGATGAGATGTTCTTGTCAAGGAAAACCTATTATCGATCGATCCACTGGCAGAATTGATGGAATCAAGACATGATGACTCAAGCCATAAGTTGTATATCGCTATATGCATTCGAGATTCTTTGACTTCAGGAAGGCTGCCGTAAGTGACTTTGATTGTGACACGTGGATCCCATGTATGATTTTAAATGGTCGAGCCATTTGTTCTAAATGAGCTTCTTATTATCTTGGGCTTGCCTACCCCTACTAACATGTGCATGAGGTCTCAATTGCCCTGTCCGATAGAACAAGGTGGTCGTGTTTAGGTTTTCTCGGAAGGGGATATACCAAAGTATTCACATGCTGGTGGAGCCAAGGTATTTGCTGACGTCATCGTTGATTTGCCGAGACACTTGATTCCTCTGTTTGTATTCAAGGAACAACTTTTTAAAACCCGTGGAATATTTTTCAAATCTACTAACATAATTTTTTAGAATCCATCAACAATTTTTTTAAAGCTAACGAATATTTTTAAAACAATATATAACAAAATTTAATATGATAGAACCACCCAAAAAGAAATGGAAAATTGAGAAGGGAAAATTGAAAACGGAAAAGGAATACCGCTAAAAAACTCGATCAACAATTAGAAAACCTATAGAAATAGAAATTAAAAACTGAAAACCGACAATAATAAAAGACCAAAACCGCAAAAATTGTCGGCTAGCAACAGAGTTGGGCGATGCCCAAATGCTCCACTGTGAGAGCGATATACCTTCAGAGATATGACATGTGGCCTGTTAGTTGGGATAGATTTGTAGCCACGGTCACCGTTGATACAAGAAGGCATGGTCTCATGATCTTCCTAATTTTTAGATGTCGATGTACCAGACATAAACTATCTTGCAAGACTTTTCAAGAACATTCAGAAAATAAGAAGGAAAGGAGAAATAGAAAGGAAAGAATGATCTATCATGTGTTCTTGTTGAGATGATTTAACAACTACACGTAAGATACATAACATTTCGTTCGTTCAAACCGCATGGTTTGCTTCCTTTCTATTCATCGAATTGTATCCATTCTAACCCTACTTCGTTGTGGCACATAAATAATTTGTTTAAGTAACACCTGAACCACACATACAACAATCCTCAATATTAAAAATGATAATAAATAAAAATGAGAATTTTAGATGATTCTCACCAATAACGAACTGACACATACATGTGGCATTGCCAAAAGACCGAGCTCACATTTCCTTCCTCCTGTTGTGCATGGTGACTGCGCCTACCAAACTCGTCCCGTCCCCATGGACCTCCTTTATCTATATCCTTAACACCGCCTAAAGATGGGTGTGGATCAAGGATAAGGTGAGTGGTAGGAGACACAATCCAACCTAGGCGAGACACTGAGCAGAACCAAATAACGCGAGTAGCCTAAAGAAATGAAAGAAAGTTGTTCTCGTCTATCTTTCCTCATGACTGCTAAGGTTTCCATTATCACCCAATTTGTCAGATTTCATGCTATCGGCAACTCTAAATTTTAATGTCAAGAAAATCTATTGATTTCTATCTCAATCAGACCTCAGAATAATGAATAACTATTATCCAGTCTTCAGAGCTTAAGACAATATAGAGGCTTGGTCCATTCATGAAAATGTCGTATATCTTCTGCATTGCCTTTGCTAATTCACTCTGCATGTATTCCGGCAGTAGCAATGATTATATATCTGCTAGTACTTCGATTAAAAAAGGATAATCAGACCTCAGAATCAAATGATACAGCAGCAGATTACATCGCCACTTAAATGAGCATTGGACTGCCTTCCTGTACATCTTACAAAGCAGTCTTTACACACTTGCATATCTCTTTACAAAATAAAGTAAACTGTGTGCAATCTGGTTGTGCTCAGCCTCACATGGCTTTGAGACCTAAGCTAACAACTTCGACAAAACATACTACTCTTCTAGTAGATACTGAGCAGCCTGACAATAATACATGGATTACATATTAATATGTCAATGCTCTAAATCATATATCAATGATACTACCCAGACCAGTGTAAGTATTGATTTAGAATAACAAAGACAAGTCTGTAGAAAGTAAAAGAGAAAATTGATACAAAAAAACCTTTCTCCTGTTGTGGGGACTTATTGACTGGTCCAAATTGGTGTTTTCAGCGAAGCGGCTATGCCAGAGAAGGCGCTAAAGGGATCTATAAGTAGCATGGCTTCCCAGACCTGATTCCCAAAACATACCACAGCGGGATCCTTTAAATTGCAAGATAATGTTTATAAAAATACTAATTCCCTCTCTTAAATATGCATCAACCATAGTACCATTCTGCCTGACAAAGAAGCACAATAGACTACATTGCAGCCAGAGATAAGACTCTATTGGGCAGTATAACAATGTTTGACAACACAAACAACTAAGCATTTGCTATAGCAGGCGTAACTTTTTACAGAAAAGGAAACATCTCCATTTTGTGCTAGTCATATGCTTATACTCTCCATAAATACTGAAGTAATCTTTTAGTTGCCCAACACTCCAATCGGAAGTACAAGTACCTCTTCAACACAATAAAAAATCACAATTCAAGATGCATTTAACAGAACTATACTTTCTAATTCATCAAAGAGAACCTTTGCCTGGTCAATAACCTATAAAATTTGATGAAAGGCTAGCCATCGAGGTGACAATGAAGTTCAGTCATTTGTCTTAATGTGAAGGCATATAAAGACATCGATGTACTGTCTATGATTAATTCTGAGATAAATGGAAGAATCAAGAGAGACCATTGAGGCAAAGACAAATAATTTGGGTATGCTATAGATACTATCTTTTGAGGAGGTTTAATGTAACTACCTCGGTGAATTACGCTCTTAGTTACATGCCTGGATGAACGAAAGTGGTTAAAATAGTACGGTGGGGCCAGGGCCACTCACGGTAGACCTTTCGGCCGTCCTAACCACTTTCAGACATCGGGACAAGAACGAGCGGCGTAATCGGCAGGCGAAGGGATCAACTACATACACAAATGAGTATGTATGCAAGCCACATACAACAGTCCTCAGAGCCATTCCATCTAAAAGAAATAGAAATATTGCGACGCCATACGGTAAGATTCAAATGTCCTAAATAGATATAATAATTTAGGATAGCTCCTCATACATCACACATCAGAGTATCAGGCGGAAGAGGAAAACAAGAACCGAGTACGGATAAGAAGCAAATCGGCATAAGATGCCCCATAAATAAACACATCCCGCCCACAGATCTCACGGATCCCCGTTCCTGGAATCTCTACACCGAATGATCGTTGCCAACATCATCTGTCTCTTCCACCCAGTATCCGTCTTGCGGGTACACCTGTTCATCTGAATCAAACAATTTATCGTGTGAGACCCTAGGGGTACTCAGCAAGTCTTTATGCCGCTAAAGGGGACACAACCTGGGGTGACGCAATTGCAGCAAAAGATAATACCTAACAATTCTACAGATACTCGCTAACCTTCCGCCTAACCAATGATAGACGAAAGTCCGTAAATTAAGAACAACAGTTATAACAGTATAATTAACAGATCCATCCTCCTCCTCGCTTACCAACGAGGAAGCGGACGAACAACCCCCATCATCCGTTGGCAGTTTTATTAACCATTCCATGAATATTGCACTATTTACTAGTCAAGTACTTAGTCAATTTAAAAGCGGTACTTTACTTATACTTGTCTATGATCGAGAAACTGTGCTCCAAGTCGTCCATAACCGCGGACACGGCTTTCAGAAAGATTTACCCTGCAGGGGTGCACGAATAGCAACACACACTCGATCAACCTCGGAAAAACCAAATCAAAACCCAACGAGGCATTCACGACAAAGCAATCACAGGATTCAGAAATATTTCAAGGGGCCACCCCATTAAGCTACCCGCAACGAAGTTGGCCGGCTCCGATACAGACCCAAGGTTTGTGTGGACGGCGGTAAATGACTGGGAACCCGAAAATGTGACTGGGCTTGTCGATACAGCGAAAACGTGCCACGATCCAAAACAGTACAGGTGCTCCTCGCACAATCTTAAATAAAGCAGTAACATGGCATAAGTACAGGATAGTAGTAAAGCCCCAAACTAATTGTGGCCCCAAGAAATAAGAAAGAATCAAGCTCTGGCTCAGGGGGGTCTATAAGGCCTCCCGGATGTGGATAGTGCGAATATTCAAGGAACAGGAATCAAGTACTCGGGGTCCTACGGGACACAAGTGAGCATGAAAAACCAAACAGCAGATATTGCTCACCGGTGCCTCTTTCATTAGTTATCCCATTACTACTCAGGTTAAGTTGTTTAGGTACATCGTTATTCATCAGACACTCACATACCCTACACATGCTTTTCTACGACTCGCATGGCTCAAACAACTCCTGTAATAATGGCTCATGGGATGGAGGAACAAGCTTCGGTGGGGTTTAAAAATAAAGGCTATGCAGTACTTGGGATTCAATTTAATGCAATCGCGACTCAATGATGCAAGAATAAGATAGAGGCAATAGGTACTGTATGTATGCAAGCATGTGGTAGTGCTTGCCTGGCAGCTCAGTTGAAGCGAGAGATGGATCTAGGTAATACTCCTGTGATTCCTGGTAATTCTCCTGCTGGGCATCTATTCGAAGAAGAACCAAACAAACAAGGGCCAACATAAATAAAGTGCACAAGCATATGAATTAAAATGCGTCAAGCAAACAAGCATGCCATGATGAATGATGCACAATTTACATGGCATTAAAGTAGCATGGCAAGGGTGAGGTGTGGTGCAAGAATTAAAGCAATTTATTATTTATTTAGTCCAATATTTATTGCCATAAACAGTTCAGATTTGTAAGAATGACATGATGCATGCTTCAATTCAAAACAAGGATTGCATAAATAGAACGGGCTCGTCGCGCTGATCGATTTAGACATATTATTTGCCCAATTTGGAGTTATAGAATTAAAGTTATTAATTAATTAAGGAAAAGAGCATTTTATTGTAATTTTAATCATCTCGAAAATTTAAAGTGTTCAAACATTATTTTGAATGGCATATTTGAAATCCTCACATTTTTCTGATTCCAAAACATATATTATTTGTATTATTTGGATTTGTAGATTAAAAGTTATTGGAAAAACTGGTTTGAATTTGAGTTTAAATGATTTGAATTTGGTTTAAATAAAACAGGCAATAGAGAGGACTTTTGTCACCCAGGCCAGCCTAGCCACAGCCGCTGACGGTGGGCCAGTTGCTGACTGGGCGGAACCGCGCGCGAAAACTTCTCACCGCGGCTCTGGCTAGCCCACGCGGATGACAAGCGGGCCCAGCGGCTGCGGGCCTACGTGACAGTGGGGATTACCCCCAGAGGCTGACAGGTGGGGCTAGTGCTGGAGCGCGGGTTACGGCCTGAGAAAGCAGAGGGGCTTTCTGCAATAATACCCGAGCGGCTGACAGGTGGGGTCTCTAGGAGCGCGGGTTGCAGGAGTCAAAAAGGTGGGGGGTTAAGTGCAAAGTTTCCACGCGCACTGTTTCTCTTCTCGGATATCTGACGAAACTGACGGGGAACGACGCGCGGCGCGGGCGGGGAATCGAACCCGGGTCACAGGCGAGCGCGCTGAGGGGCGAAGCCACTGCGGCGGGCTAGGGGAGCTGTTAGGAGGGGGTTTGGCGAAACGAGCGGCGGCGCTAGACGGTGACGGCGAGATGGAGCATGTCAGGGAGAGAGAGGGGCTCACCGCGGGTTGGCTGGTGTGGTCGAATCGGGCGGGGAGGCACCGGAGCGGCAAGGACGTTGGCGCACTGGCGGCTAGGGTTTGGCGTCGGGTGGCGGCGGTACCGGCGCTCCTGGGGCTTCTCTTCCTCGTCGACGCGTGCAGGGAGCGGCAGGGAGGTCTTCTCGGTCGCCCAGGCCACCTCCACGTCGCGCTGACCGGCTGGAACGACGGGGGCGATGTGGTGCTGGCGGCGACCGGCGGCAGGTGCTGGTGGCGGAGACGAAGGAGGAGAGGAGGGCAGGCTCGAGCAGATCTGGGCGAGCCAGGAGAGTCGTGTGGGCGAGGGAAATCGAGAGGGAGAGAGGAGGGGCAGCCGTGGCAGGGGGTAGATAAAGGTGGCCTCGGGTGCCACCTTTTGCTTCTCCCTCACGTGGTCGAGCTGGGGCTTGACCTGGAGGCTGCAGGTGGGGCTTGGTCGGGAGAGAGGGACAGGCAAGGAAGGGCTCGGCTGGAGGGGGCCCTCGTGTCAGGAAGAGAGAAGAGAGGGAGACGGAGAGGATAGCTCGGGCTAGGGTAGATGGGGCTCGAGTTAGGGCTTAGCTAGGGTTAGGGTATGGGTAGCTGAGGTGTGGGCCAGGGAGAGGGTGGCCAGGTGGGACCAACAGCTAGGGAAAGAGGGAGAGAGAAAGAGAGGTAAGGTAGAGTTAGGGTTTAGTGTAAATTAGGTTTAAAAGAAGTTAGAGAAAAAAAATAGCTAGGTTAAGCTTGGTTAGGGTTTTAGATTTTTGGATTTGTTTAAGAGACCAAACCAAGAGGAAGGGGAGCTTGACCTAGCATAAACTAAGGTGGAGAAGAATACAAGAAAAAGAGAAAGAAAAAGAGAGAGAAAGAATAAGCCTCATTTGATCATGCATGAAGAAATAGAAATAAAAGAAAATGATGTGGATAGGAATATGGGGATGGTGGAATGGATGGAGATGGACCACATAGAAAAATATCCACTAAAGCAAAGTAAAAACCAATGGAAGCAAAGGTGGTGAAGAAGGTTGCATGGCCCATGCAAAATTATAAATGCCATGATTTATTTTGTGAGAACAAACTAATGATATGGCATTATACTTATGCATTCCCAAGAAGTGGAAACAAGGCCAAGCAAGAGAATTTAAAGAACTAGATCCACCCTATTTCCCATGAGCTAGATAAAACCAAAATAAAGACAAACAAGCTCATGGACTAGTAGGATGGTGGAATTATAAAGTGGTGGAAAAGAAAGGTGATGGAATTGAAATAAAAGATATGCCCCCAACTCAACTTGGGCATTTGAACAATATATCAATAACCAAATACAATATCAAGAGGCAAATACAATTAATAATGCATATGAGAGAAAAACCAAAAGAAAGAGGGTTTAATATGATGCTCAAATGCAAGGTGGCATGATGACATGAGCATGATATAATTATGATGCAACAATTATATATAGGAAGTAGCCATTATCTTACTAGACCAAGTAGCATTACAATTGTTAGACCATTGGGATGCTACATTTAAGTTGCGTGAACAAAACTGATAACAAATAACTCTCTTTCTTTGGACACTAAACTGTTTTTAAGAATAAAAAACATAGTCTAAGAAGGCGTGGAAGAGGAGGACCAAACCATGCTGGCTAAAATGACTATCATGCAGCACGCTACCTAGTATATATTCTTGCAGTGAAACCTTTAGAAATGATGGGAAGCTAAGTTTTCTTCTGGACAGTATTCTTTTGGATAGGTGTAGTCTAAAACAAAAATATCCAACAATTGAAAACAATCAATAATTTCTCACGTACGATCTCATCAAACAGAGCTCAAGAAAGTGTGATCACCGTGTGTCAATCTAATTGAACACCCAGCTGACCAAACTGCAGATAAAAGAAGAATCACTGGCTGATACCCCAAATGTTGAATCTCACGCACACCAACCATACACCATCCCATGGCATCGCCATCTGGTCCAACAAAACTAACTGCTACACCAATTTACTTAGCAATTACATGGGGGAAGCAAAAAGTTTTAAGCACCATCAACGAGGTTAACAAATTGTGCCCGTACCAGATCTGGCGACTTGAAGATGACATTGTCGTACCTAGCCTTGCTATTCTCCTCAAGTGCCTACAGAGTAGAGAAGATCAGGAGCTTAGTTTTTTGTTTTCATAAGACATGAGAGCAAGAGTACAAATCTGCGCACAAACATTACCATGGCGATGTCGGTTTGCTTGCCAAACAGGACCATGATGACCCGTTGGCGGCCTTCGTCTAGGTTAGCTGCTCATAGTGAATGCTCACCTAATATTCACAAAACAAAGTTAATCAATTTATTTTTTCTTAGAAACCATACAAAGTTAATCAATGTAAAATGGTGAAACATTTAGACAGAATTGTAGCCACACACGACATCATGGAGATGCTCGCCATAGCTCGGCGCATCGTCACTTCCCAAGCAGCAGTTATGGTCTGAACGTCGCTCCCGTGGCCTATTTGGTACATCAATTTTACAAATTTGCATGCGGTTATTTATGAAGAGCCACTACTAATTTCTATTTTAGTTCTATATCGATTGACCTCCACAGGGT
Organism: Avena eriantha; assembly: GCA_910589775.1. Lineage (NCBI taxonomy): Eukaryota > Viridiplantae > Streptophyta > Magnoliopsida > Poales > Poaceae > Avena > Avena eriantha. Next base: position 418,142,963 of record OU342742.1, read on the forward strand.
GAAGAATTCATCTGAAACAAAGCTATAAGCACCTAAGGATTTCTGCAAAAGGGAATATAGATTACATGTTGAATTTCTTTTTTCTGTAGCTGCAGCTCTGAAAGGTGGTGTTGTCTCTCTTCTTTTTAGGGGAAAAAGAATTTAGATTACATGCTGAATTTCTTTTTTCTGTAGACACAGTAGGTAACACCTGCATCAAAAATAAACGTACCCAAAGAATACAGGCAGAAATGCTTTTTTGTGAATCGGTGTAAGCAAGAAAACGGGCAGTAGATGAGTGAGGTCAGTTCAGAACGGCTCAATCTAGGAAAATTTTATGATTTATGTTTACATAATGTGTCCAATAATTATTAATCATGTTGCGACATTTTGTGTTAGAGCTTAAATATCAGACGTTCTTTCAAGGAAATCATTTGATTGAAAAGTTAACTTTCATAAGATATCAGCAGTCGGTAATTGTACTCCAAATTTGAGTTGCATTGTGGTCAGCGATAGGTATACTTATACATGAAAACTAATGACTGCATGTCGACATTCAGCCATCATGCCTCTCGTCTCAAAACCCATCCAGCCACCGTCCTACCTAAAACCATGCACACCCTTCTCAATATTCATGTGAGATACAAACATCATTTATAACTCTCAAATAGTTCTAAAGAAAGACATGGCATCAGACTTACGTAGATAGAACTGATTGCCAGGCATAAGATATCAGCAGTCGGTAATTGTACTCCAAATTTATAAACAACAAAAAGAGAGAGAACGTGAACATGGGACTAAATTAGCAGAAATATGTTCTCCATCTATTGAAACCCAAGCATCAACCATAGCCTGGAGGAGAGGAAAATTACCTTGATTGACGACTGATTGCCAGGCTTATGCAATGACATACATGTCATAGCTAAAGAAAAAATGTTTTGAGTTCTATCTACGTAGCTCTCATAGACAGCTGGGTACAACGAAAATACCCAACACAATTAGCATCAATCAACAGGAGCGAAAACAAGTAGAACAGACCAAGAATAAAAAGCAAACGAGAGAGTTACTATATGTTACGCCATATAAGAAACTATCTCATTGCAGTGCCTGTCCCAAAGCTCCTTCATTGACAAATCCTAGATAAGGAGGCATTAGCAGACCAAGATTCCTCTTTGCAAGTACCTATCAAGTATCCTGAAGATCTCATCGGCTGGTCTTCTCCATATCTTTAGAAGCAGCAATTGGACCCTGATGAAAGACATACATGTGAGGACATCATCATTGTCGTCGGGTTCAGGCTTCACTTCAGAGAATAGAACATCAACAAGCTATCTGACGGTTGACCGCTCTACTTACCGCTTGATAAACGATCCAACGGTCATGATTGTAATGAACTTCTTTGAACTCAGATTAGAGCCTGGATGGCAGGCTATTGTAATAATTAGACTGAATTATTGTGGCTCTTCTGGACTACATAACCAGGGAGAGTGGGCTGCTAGGTGGCACGATAAGAATAAAACCTAAATTCCCTATCATGTTTTCCTTGTCCTTCTTTCCTTGCTTAGCTAGATCTATCTTTCCTAGCTAGCTTTCGTTCAGACTACTATTGTTCTTATACTGTATCCAATTTCTCAGTCCCAATTACTCAACAGTAGCCTGACAATACAAATCTGAGAAAAATAGCTTGTAGAGTACTCTTCTAAGAAAAGGACCTGAAGATTATGAGGGGATGCAGGAGAAGAAAGAGGTGGAAAGGATGCCTTGGACGGCCGCAAGCCTCAAACCCGCGGCGGATTTCTTGGTCGTGGCTGCAAAGAGCGAGCAAACAACGAGCATGTGTGTGTGTGTGTGTGTGTGGGGGGGGGGGGGGGGGGGGGGCACTGGAAGTAAAGATGAAGAAGACAGTGGTGGTCGTACCCATCATGGCATGGATGACTGCAGTGATGAAGGTCGGCCTCCCGGCGCTCCACGCAGCGGCGCCGACCATGGTCTAGGCCCCGTTTCTCCCGATGCGAGGCCGTCGCCCTCCTCGACAAGCTCCTGCAGCGCCTCCTCCCGCTCGCCGCTCGCCGCTCGCCAAGGAACGTGCCGGCGCTGGGTACTCCACTGCCGAGCCATCGCCATCTTCTTGCCGCCCGCCCTCCGCGCCTCTGTCCTTCTCCAGCCGCGTCCAACCGTCGCTACGGCCGCCGCTGCCTCGTCCAGCCACCGGCTCTCTCCTGGCGCTGGAAAGGGAAGGAGGAGAGCAGGCGCTAGCGGATAGGGGAGGAGAAGAGGAGGCGGCGGCCGATCGTGGAGGAGGAGAGGAGGCAGTCGATTGGGGGTGGTGGTTGGGATTGGGCGTGTGCTAGATTTTTCGCCACGACCTTCCTGTCCACCGAATAGGCGACGCGGATGAGAAAGACTCGTGTCTCAAAATCACAGGCCTGCACTCACCTGGTCCCATACGTCATGGACTCTTTTTATCCGCCGAGAAGTGAAGAAAAATTTGGATAAATCTAACGGCAGGCAGTCAAAACGGGTGTGAAATCGTACGCAACTTGCGGCATCGAACCGCCACTGATCGTGTGCGCGCTCAAACGCCTGAGAGGCCGGGTAGCATAGCACATTACTAGGAAGTCTGGCGCGGCGGTACGCCGCGCCTTTAATTCTGATCTTCTGATGTAGTTTTTTTTTTTGAAGAGTGATAAAATATCATATAGATGTAGAGACCATCGCATGGCTTGTTTGCTTGCGTAGTATTGCTTAACTGGAGAACAGAAGATCGTCATACATTTGGTGTTGTCACAGAAAGTACATTATAGTCTAGTTCCTTACATAGTATTGGTGAGCCGAAGAAGCAAAAAGGACGACGGTAGAGATTGCTTCTCAAAAGCGAGCTAGCCTTCACATCTTACTACTAAACTGTTTAGCTAGGGTAAATACTTCGTGGGAGAAAGCCTGCACATTCAAAGCAATGGTACCGTTGATGGCATAAATTAGCTGTCTTTGGTGTTGGCATTTCACTGCATGGATGGAAGCTTGCAAGTTTGGAGCGATGGTATCTTTTATGGGCAAAATTTGCTTTATCTTGCTGCTGGTAGCTGTTTCTGAATTTACCTGCACTCTGCATTGTTTTGCAAAGAGGCGGATGAGCGGAGGTTCAGCTCCAGATTGATTTCAATGTTTCCAACGCAGGCCATGTGATCAGAGCAATCGTCGCAGGCCGCATGGTCGGTGGCGTGGACGTGTGTGGCATGGTCGGAGCAATTGTGGTAGGCCGCATGATTGCTGGCAATGCTCGAGGCCGTCGATGCGGACGGCGTGCTCGGGGCCGTCGACACGGGCCGCGTGCCAGGGATCGAGGTTACTTTGACGCAAGTGGAAACTGCAACAACAAAAAAGTTGACTTGTTAGAAAATTCCTGAAATTACAACAATGTTGGGCCAGACATACTCCACTGTTGGCAGCATCACAATAAGCAAGCATATTTCGTTATTATGATTTGTGGAACAACAGAAAATCATTTATTATTAAACGTCATTAAAACTAACTGCTAATGGGGCATATAGCTAAATGGTAACTTAGACCTTTCATAAACAAATTCAGCCAGAACGATAAAAGAAACACAATCAGATTCAGTAAGCCAATTACATGAGACTTTTTAATCTGTTTGTCCCCAGCTGGTAGGAATCAATGACATCAAGTACTGAGCAATTGGCACTACAAACTAAGAGAGTTTCCTTTGCTGAAATAATATTCATCCCGTCTTACTCACACAAACAGTTCATCATTTGGAATAATGGAATGGAAATAATCATAAAGAAATGCATTTGAAATAAAGAAATGTATCCAACTTTAGAAATTGATGGGCAGCGAGGGAATAAATATTGCACTCCATAATGAATGAATAAAACTCCATTTATATAAATACGATATGAAGAACTGAGTTATCCTTTCTAAGAGGTTTTTCCTATCAATTCAATTGAGAACATAATTATAAAATTATGAATGAGAAATATAAATTTGTCATTGTCAGCCTGCAAAATGTCGAGGGAAAAACTTTCTTAAGAAAAACACAAACTAAGGAAATCTGCTCACTTTCTTAAGAAAAACTTTTGTGCAGTCACTACTGGTCTAAAGGTGAGTGGCATTGCCTAATGTGCAATATAATATGCAACGTACACTTTCTTCACACAAAAATAGGAACACCAAGTCAAGTTACCTCCTATGGTAAACTGGGAACTATGTAGTAACATCAGCATGATATACACATTAGTCGAATCCAGGAGATTAAATTACTTAGAAAAGTTAGAAACTTACAGTAAACTCGGATCAGTTTCTGCCAGGAGAAAACTGGATGAAAACCAGATAGAGATCCATATTAGCTGTGTTAACCTCGAGTTCATGTGGAAGATCTGTAGCAAATGATTACAGACTTCAGACCAGAGTACATGATGAAACACAACAAACAAATGCGAGAGAAATGAAAGGGAGAAACCATAGAGGACGTCTTGGGAGTTAGGCATAAGAGAGGGAGATATCAGCTGCAGGGGCTGAGCTCAGATGGTTGGCTGTCTACAATAGCTGGAAGCTAAATAAACTGAGGGTGGAGACATATAGACGGTGTTTGGAGCCATGTCAAACCTTGGATTCAGGTGTCTGCGATCATGGTCACATGCGTAATCTCCATTTACTTCTATTTGTGATTGATGCCATGGTGAAACTTAAAATAAATGAATATTCAGAGGAACTCATCTAGGCCAGACCAGAGAAATTAGCACTTGCAACAACTAAGAGCAATTATATGGTGTAAAGTGTAGTCTGGCACTTGAGCTTTGTTGGCTTACAATGCCACTTTATTTTTGATCACGAGAAAAAAAATGAAGCCAAATTAAGCTAGCTAGTGATATCCAATGTCTTTGAAGTTTCAAACTTAAAGCTTTCAACACTCCGCTAGCCCTGAATTGTGGTCGAGATACTCGAAAAAAAGTAAAAAGACGACTTTGTCTTATGAAATAATCTGCAAGTTCCTGATTGTTTAGGTGAGATGACTAATGTTGAGAGGCCAAATTAATTCTTGAGTGATTGTGTAAGAGCATTAAGGGGTTCGAAAATGCCACCTAGTAATTCTAAATATAAAAACAACTACCAGATCATTCACCTTACTGTATGGTTGCATAATAAATCGGAAGATACACATGAATGCTTTGTTATCAAAGAAGTAGTGAAGTACCACTGTCATCCTTTGTTAATTCAGTATAAGTCGGTGTGGTACCGAAATAATATTAGTACCTGCTGCAGTTAGCGTTGATATAAGTTTTTATCGAAATGAGAAGATGCAGTATAATAATAAGGAATTTTAAAGAAAAGCAGACTGTAATCTTAGGAAAACAGCTACTGAAATTTGAAGAAACAATTAAGAAATCAGCACGTGCCATGGAATCAACTGTTGTGACGTCAAATACTCTACATGTGAAAACCGATTGCCTACAGTGATGCAACAAAAATCTAAAATTATAACCAATTCACTGAAACTATCATTTAGTTGGCTCAAACGATAGCAATTAGCAAATCAAAATTTGCATATCACACTGCAAGGAGAAAACAATTACCTATGTTGAGAAAATGGAAACTGGAGATACTAAGGAACTGTCATTGCAAATGAAAATTTGCATATGACACTGCAAGGAGTAAGCATTTACCTATGTTGAGAAAATGGAAATTGGAGAAATTAAAGAATTATCATTTATCTAAGTCGAGAAAATGGAAAATGAAGAATATAGGATGGCTGCGACTGTTTTTCCCTCACCGATGGCCGCAGTTTTCCCTTGCCGCTATATCCACTTGTGAAATAAACACTAAATCCCTTTGTTCATTGTTTTGAAAGCACCATTCCACATCTGCATATGGAATAGCAGTGGTATATCAAATAAATCTGAACAAAAGATGAAATGGTACAGCAAAAGCATGTATTTTCACCAAGTGGTAGTCTGCAAATATCATGCTCAAAAGGGAAATTCAGGAACCTCATATGTAACAAAACGCTTGCAAATTCATAGTATCCATGAATTCTGATGACTCACCTTTTATACATGGATAGACCTCAAGTAAAATTCAGAGAACGTCTACCTCCCTGGCGATAATAATACCACTCTTTTTGCAGCAAGGACACAATTCATCTTGACAGGTTCAGGCTGCACTCATATGTGACAAATTCAACGTAGACATACATACATAAGTAATTCAGTTACAGCAAAAATAGAGGAGAATAGCAACCGAAAAAATGAACTTAGCACCAACCGAAAATATGAACTTAGCACCTATGGGGCATTCCATCAAACAGCCTGTTGCCTATGTCATGCCAATTTATCCTGCAGCTTGAGAAAATGCCGACGTGGGACAGATGTGTGAAAATCGCAGGAGAATCAATTGGGAAGAAATCCCACTAATCATTAAACTTATAGAAGAGATTGCAGGTACCTAATTTGGGGATTGAGGATTCACGACCAAAGTAGAAAAACTTACCAGGGAGATGGAAGAAGCCCAAATAGCTTGCTCTGACTTGCGCCTCACGCATGAGATCAGTGCGTGGTGTAAGCCGGAGACACAGCTATGGCAAGCAGCGGCAACTCCAAGCTCTTAGCCTTGCTTTGTTGCCGTGTCTCTCGGTGGTCTCGACGGAGAAGTCGCTCGCAGACGCTGCTGATTGAGAAGGTCCCTCATGCGCCGACTTATCCGTGAGCGAACCTCACCTGTACCAGGAGCTCAGCGGAGGTAAGTGCAAAAGAGAGAGAGGGGAGAAGAGGAGAGACGCTCGGCCGATTTACTTCATCTGATGGCCGCGACCCTAGAGGACGTGGACCACGCCATGGCCGCCGGCTATCTTGGAGGTCGGCTGGAGGAGCTCGGACATAGATAAGGTCGAAGTAGCGCCGCCCTTCAAGCCGCGGCGGCCGCCACGACCACGCCAGCCACACCCCATCGGCAGCTTTCTCCGGCCGACCTCAACGCGGGCCGCCGTTTCCCGCCGCTTATAACGTCGTCGCCCAAGGTGCGTTGCTTGCTGCCGCGTACCTCCGACTCCTGCTCGAAGCCGGCCGCCGGAAGCGTCCGGACGCGCGATTTCTCCTTCACGCCTTTTTTTTAGACGGGAAAGATGAGGAGACGATTAGGCGGAGCACTGTCTAGATTTTTTCGCTTTGGTGGATAACATCGCTTTGACTGACCACAGTTCATTAGGCCGGCCCAAAACAGTCTAGTCTGCCGCTTTGACCGAATTATGTAGATAAATCGAGAGACAACGAAGAGAGGAAGAAACACGCTCATAAGGCGTGTGAAGCACTGTTCATTTACACATCATCTACAGTGAAAAGATCATGTGGAGAGGCTAACCGATCGTTGAAACGCTCTACTTTTATATAGCACATTATTAGGGATATTATAACTGGGACAAAAGGAAGCTCTCTCGTGAACTAGACACTCTCAGCCGTTAGATCACATTGTCTGGTTGTTTCCGTCTCGTCTATTCTTTCGTTTGATCCCACACTGACCCGTTTTGTCCCTAGGGGATGCTATTCCGAGCGTTAAATTGGCCTACTCTAATTAAACAGGGCTGAAACCGCTCACAAAAGCCCGCTTACCTCCGAGCGCACATTCCTTAAAAGAACCCGAACAGACTTCTTTTCGCAATTTCCGAGCGGCGCCGCCTCCTCGATCCTTCCCCGATGACACACGGTAGCACGTCCGTCCCCCGCCGCCTCTACATACGTCTCCCCGTACTCCGCACCCATCGCGCCATGGTGCCCCCAAAATCGACTTCGAGAGCGTCCCCTCAACAAGAACATTCTAGAGCAAGCCAACGGCAAGGAAGGTTCGTCTCATTCTTTGCTGCTGAATACAGATCTATCCGCCGGGCTGCCCCCAAAACCAACATCGTTTCCCAGCAGTAGTGATACACCACGGAGGCACGGACTGGGCAGGCTACACGGGAGCTATAGCAGGGCTGTCGCCCCCGAGGAGTGGTGAGCCTGAGCCTTCCGGCATCGACAAGTCAAGCTACACAGCGACTCTGAAGGTATGACGGCAATTAGGGATATTATAACTGGGACAAAAGGGGGCTCTCTCGTGAACTAGACACTCTCAGCCGTTAGATCACATTGTCTGGTTGTTTCCGTCTCGTCTATTCTTTCGTTTGATCTCACACTGACCCGCTTTGTCCCTAGGGGACGCTATTCCGGGCGTCAAATTGGCCTACTCTAATTAAACAGGGCCGAAACCGCTCACAAAAGCCCGCTTACCTCCGAGCGTACATTCCTTAAAAAGAACCCGAACAGACTTCTTCTCGCAATTTCCGAGCGGCGCCGCCTCCTCGATCCTTCCCCGATGACACACGGTAGCGCGTCAGTCGCCGCCTCTACATACGTCTCCCCGTACTCCGCACCCATCGCGCCATGGTGCCCCCAAAATCGACCTTGAGAGCGCCCCCTCAACAAGAACATTCTAGAGCAAGCCAACGGCAAGGAAGGTTCGCCTCATTCTTTGCTGCTGAACACAGATCTATCCGTCGGGCTTCCCCCAAAACCAACATCGTTTCCCAGCAGTAGCGATACACCATGGAGGCACGGACTGGGCAGGCTACACGGGAGCTATAGCAGGGCTGTCGCCCCCGAGGAGTGGTGAGCCTGAGCCTTCCGGCATCGACAAGTCAAGCTACATAGCGACTCTGAAGGTATGACGGCAATTAATGCAATGGCGAATCGTTCATGTGTCAAAAATCTGATCGAGTAGTACATTGTTTATTATTTGTAGACCATGAACTACTCAACTCGTTGAGATACGTGCTTGAGCTGCATATGTGGATTTCTATTTTGTTCACCATATTCTTAAGCTGTTTCGATCATAGCTTTGGTACCACTAGTATTTGCATATCTAATTGTTACCATCCGAGGTACATAATTTCCATGTTTTTTTATCTAATACCTGCCGCATTGTAGTGAACTTTACACTGACTAGATGCTAACTTGCTACTGCTGGTGGCGTAGTCGTTCGATATTTTGAGAATGCTTCAATGTTTCAGAATGATGTTATAGTTCCATGGAGAAAGAGACAAAAATGTATTTATGTTGAGAGATTGCAAAAGAAAATATACTCAGCTTAAATCACTTTTGCAGAGTAATCCATTAATTGTGTAGTCGATCAACAATGGCACAGTTTCTCAAGCAACAGCATTATATTTTTGCAATCTCATTATCTTGGTAAACCTACCTATACAGATAGTAAGCATAAGACTGCTCACATTCACTTTGTTTCATTCGATGCCGACCATGTCCAGTTATTGAGGGTTGTAGAACATCAAGTCAGGTCCCTTTTCTTGTCTAATATTTACCAATCGGAAGCAGCTAACTTAAGTATTTGATCTGTTGAGCTGCCTCCTTCTATTACTTGGGTTGGATGCAAAGAAAGATATTTTCATTTTTTATATGCTTGAATGCTATATATAACATGATCATGAGTACCCTTCACTTTTTTTCTTTTTCGCATCCAGTGATGACCATAACGAATTATTGAGAGCTGGAGAACATTAAACAAGGTGCCTTTTATTGTCTAATATTTCTTGGTTCTTATATTTTATTTCATAAGTAAATTTTAATTGATGTTGACTCCTGCTATTTCGTACATGCAGACGAAGAAATTTTAATTTTCTAGGATTGAATGCTATATATAACTGCTTATGCAATATCCTTATTTAAGGTGGGCGAACAAAGCTGGACCTATGGATGGTCAGTGCAATTGCAAGTTTTGAAGGAAAGATTTCCTTTTATGTTATCACTTGTTTTGTTCTACATTTTTCTTAAACAATCATGAAATATTGGATATGTGGATTCTGAGCATCTTCCTTAGTCAATTTATTAATGAAGATGTTACATACTATTAATTCATCTCACGCTCTTAAATTCCTATCATTCTATTGAGAGAAAAAATGCAATATACCCACACCAATACAGAAACTGACGTGCAATAGTAGTAAGTAACCTGCAACAAAATCCAGCGCATTTTAGTTCCCTTTCAGGTTGGTGATAGTGGAGGCATGGTACTACCACTTGGCTTCAAAAATTACTTATTCTTTGGTCTACTGCATTATTTTCTTACTATCTAATTCCATTGACTTTTTTGCGTAACATCTAATAAAAAGTACTCTTTAAATTTCTAACTTTATTTTAGATATATTAAACTTCTTTTCAGGTAAATTTCCATCAATTCCTAATATTCTATAGTCATAATGGACGGGCGCGGCAACACGCGCCAACATGATCTAGTGATCATGATAATTCTATCACTCTAGGTTCCTATTAGGATTTAAGACAATAAAGCAAACAAAACTTTCATCCATAGACATTCATCTCATTCTCTAATTATCCTTTTGGAAGTTTCATTTGTTCAAGAGATATTATCCAATGGTTACCTAAAGGTTTCTAAAGAATCCTTACCTTGATACCTCACTAAGGATATCTTGAGATAAGGAATTCCTTTCCTAAATATACTCTCTATTTCTCTCTTATCTTATTCACAAAGATCACATCTTCCTGAATAAGACAATCATCTGACTCCACCATATCCATCATCATATGATGACATGGTCATGCCACTTCAACATTACTCCATCATTACTCCTAGTATATAACTCCTCTTAATTAACTACCATTGATGCACCTATCAATGTAGCTAATACTAACTCCATCTATTAACTTTCTTAACTTCATCTTGCAACTACTTCCAAGGTTTGCAAGACTACAATCCTTACTATACATACAAAGGATATCAATCCTTTGAAATAGGTATAGTACTACTCCCATAACACCAGTTGTCCTTATATTAACTTGGTTAAGCTACTATGCCTCCAACTACTCCATACAACTCATCAAATACTTCATCATACTCTAGCTTGACTTCTAATGATCAAGCTAGATGATTCAGCTTACTAGGACTTGCCTAACTTGGTATATTCATAACTCTTCTTTAACACCTAGTCATCTATTCCCAAGTGACTTGAGAATAATGACCACCATCCTTTGATCATACAAAGCTTAGGCTTCTCATTGTTTGATCAAGATCTATACTCAACTAAGTAGTAAACTTGTATTAGTCTCTCTATAGACCTATCTTGTTAAGCAAGCTTATGCTAAGTCTATATCCACTTGCCCTAACAAGATTGTCATCTAATGTACTAATACTACTAGCTTTCTCATAGCTCCATGATCACTAGTTACTTCCTGGTTTAAATACTGCTTCTAGTTAACTCAGGAGCGAGTTAACTCCTCCAACATCAAATGGTTTGATCTCCACTAAGGATCACATTCCATTGATGATGGTACACTCAACCACATCTAGTTCTTCCTTCAGATTAACTTACTTAAAGTAATTGGAAGGTCAACACAATAAGTCAAAGTCTATGAGTCAATAAGTTCTAGGTCAAGAATTGATCACACACATTGATGATCAACAGACACTAAGACTTGGTTAAATAGGATTGTCACTTATTATCATGACACTAAGGATATGTAATGGATGGTCTTGGCTTGATTTCCATTCCTACTCTATTTGTAATAAGAGTCAATGTTTATGAACTACCATGATACCCATGGTAGAAGTAACTATGGCAAACAAGTGTTCATCCTTATACCATAATACCTTGATATCATCTTTAGAATATTAAGTATTCATCCTTGAGTTGTGGTATAAAATACCATGTAATGATCTCTAGAAGATCAAGTACTCCTTATTAAATAGTGTGTTGTGACTTAGTTTTATTACAATTGATCTACCCTTAGATCAAATTATATTATCCAAAGATAAGGTTTTAGCAAAGGTCATATTGAAACTTATCGCAGTCAACTTGATGATCTACTTCAGTTCCACCAAGTTAAGAGAAGCTTCAATCACTTTGATAAGTTTTATTTAAAAGCGCGAAAATTATCCGTATTTTCTATGCATGAATGCAATGCACACCTGTGTTCAGCTTATTTCTAAGCTCTAATGTTGGGGTGTGTAGCATCCCAATTGTCTAACAATTGCAATGCTACTAGCCTAGTCTATATATATGCTACTTCCTACATATAATTAGTTGCATCATTATTATATCATGCTCATGTCATCATGCCACCTTGCATCTGAGCATCATATTAAACCCCTTTTCTTTTTGGTTCTTCTCCTCATAATGCATTTACCTTATTATTATTTTGCTTCTTGATAAATTGTAGTTGATTCTTGATATGTTGCTTAATGCCCAAATTGAGTTGAGGGCATCTCTTATAATTTCCTTCCATCTACTAACTTTCCATATCACCTTCTCTTTGATATCATCTTAATTCCAACCATACATATGTATGTGGCCATATTGTTTTGTTGGTATTTTAGTTCTTGCCACATACATTTACATGGATCCATCTTCTATTCATCAACTTGGTAGGTGGGTTTGAACCAAGCTATACGAAATGTACCACATACTTGTCTTATGTCTTTGTTTTTGTTTTGCTTGGTTCATCTAGGCCTCCCAAGCATACATGGTGTATTTTTGTTTTCACCAAAATACCCCACATGCATGTTGTGTACATATTGCATGTCACATGCAATAATGGTACCACTATTCTATCTCCTTCTTGGTTTTTCTTCTTTTAGTGTGTTCTTGCATATTTCAACCTGGAAACATTCAAAATCAAACCCAATTCGACTAACAACCCTTCTCTAGCCCTTTTCTTGCATGGCTATTATTTCATGTGCATGCAATATGAAAACCATCTTTAGCATCTCCCTCTTCTGGTGTGGTTTTTGAAATCAAACCACTTGAGCTTTGTTTGAGTCCACTCACACTTCCTAACCTAGCTAAATCTCTCTCTATTTTAATCTAGCTAGCCAAAAACCCCATCTCTCTTAATCTTCCACCGGAGTCCAGCTCCTCCACGTTCGGTAGCGAACAAATATTTTCGTTTCCTCCTGTTTCCTTTCCACCCTCATGACCATGTGCCACCGATGGATCTCCAGGTCCCGTTGATGGTTATTGATAGGAGATGTGTCTCTATCATGTCTACATATTCACGAACCGTAGGGTGACACACTTAAGGTTCGAAGTTGTTTTAAGTAGATATGGAATGTGCGTTGGAGACCGAATGTTGTTCGGAGTCTCGGATTGGATTCGGGACATCACGAGGAGATCCGGAATGGTCCAGAGAATAAGATTCATATATAGGGGATCATTTTCTGAGTTAGAAAATGTTCCGGAGTGTTTGTATGAGGATTCTAGAAGGTTTCGGAATGTTCCGGAAGGTTCTAGAAGATATCTTGGAGTTTGCTTGAAAATCAAGATAGGGATCAAGGAGTCCTGGTGGGTTAAGACAAGGAGTCGTGGGGGAGGAGGACTCCTCCCCCCACTCCCCAATCCGCCGGCCTAGAGGAGGGGAGTCCTACAAGGACTCCCCCTCCCCAAGGCACCCTCCCCCCTTAAATAGAAGGGCAGGGGCGCCCCCTCCTCCCTGCTCCCATAACCCCAATCTCTGCCGCCTCTCTCCTCCACCTTTCTTCTGCAGGCATAGGCGAAGCCCTGCAGAATTCTCTACTCCACCACCACCACCACGCCGTCGTGCTGCTGGGATTCCGTGGAGAAGATCTACTACCTCCGCTGCTCACTGGAACGGGGAGAGGAAGGTCTGCTTCGACTCCGCACGTGTGACCGACTGCGGAAGCGCTGCCGAAACGCGGCACCGGAAGGATCGTCCACTTGACCGACTGCGGAAGCGCTGCTGGAACGCGACGCCGGAAGGATCGTCCACACGATCTTGAGATCGGCAAGTGATCGACTACATCAACCACGAGATCTAATCTCGTTAACGCTTTCGAATCTACGAGGGTTAGTTCCTATCTATCTCGTTGCTCATGTCTAATAGATTAGATCTTGGCTTTTATCTAGATTAGATCTAGGTTTTGTTCGTTCTTGCGGTAGAAATTTTTTGTTTTCCATGCTACGAACCCATCAGTGGTATCAGAGCCGTATCTATGCGTAGATCTGTTGCACGAGTAGAACACAATGTTTTTGTGGGCGTTGATGCTTTTGTTGTCGGTGTCTTAGCGTGTACTTTGCATCTTGCGGCATGGTGGGATGAAGCGGCTCGGGCTAACATTACATGTCATCGCACATGAGACTTGCTCCACGCTTGACGTGCAACTTGCTTTGCACAAGTGGCTTTGCGGGTGTCTGTCTCTCCCACCATAGTTAAGATTCAATTTACAATGAGCATCTTGACAACACTTGTATCAACGTTGTGGTCGTTGTTCGTAGGTAAGATCGGTCTTATGCGAAAGCCCCAAACCACGTAAAACATGCAAAGAAAATTAGAGGCGTCTAACTTGTTTTTGCAGGGGTTATGTGATGTGATATGGCCAACATGTGATTGTGATTGTATTTGATGTATGCAATGATCCTTGTTGTTATATGGCAACCGGCAGGAGCCTAATGGTTGTCTTTAATTCTGTTAAGACCTGCGTGTCTATTCATCTTGTAATAGCTTTATTCCAAGTAGTTGTAATAGTTGCTGGTGATGATGGACAACCATGAAGCGGCGCCACTGACCTTGACGCAATGCTGGTGATGATGGAGATCATGTTCGTGCTTTGGAGATGGAGATCAAAGGCGCAAGAAGAAAAGGCCATATCATATCACACTGATTATGAATTGCCTGTGATGTTAATCCTTTATGCATCTTGTATTGCTTAGATCGCGACGGTAGCATTATAAGATGATCCCTCTCACTGAAATATCAAGTAATAAAGTGTTCACCCTTAGTTGGCACCGTTGCTAAGACTCGTCGTTTCGAAGCATCTCGTGATGATCGGATTTGATAGATTCTACGTGTGCATACAATGGGTGCAAGCCAGATTTGCACATGCGGAAACTAAGGTTTCCTTGACGAGCCTAGCATGTACAGACATGGTCTCGGAACACGGAATACCGAAAGGTAGAGCATGAGTCATATAAATGATATGATGAACATGAAGATTGTTCGCCGATGAAACTACATCTTCTCTCGTGAAGATCGGACTTGGTGTAGTGGACTTGGTTCGTGTAATCACTAAGACAATGTGAGAGATGTTGTTTTGAGTGGGAGTTCACCTAGTTAGTTTAAGAATTAAATTTGAACTCAATTTATCATAAACTTAGTCTAAACTACTTGCAAATTGTTGTAGATTATGGCGACCCCCTCCATCAATTTCAATGCGTTCCTAGAGAAAGAAAAGCTTAAGAATAATGGAAGCAATTTCACGGACTGGTTCCGTGGACTGAAGATCGTCCTCAGGGCTGGTCAGTTGACCTATGTGCTCGATGCACCGCTAGGTGACCCACCTGCAGATAATGCCACCGATGACGAAAAGAATGTTTTCGCCACTCGGAAAAATCATTACTCCACAGTTCAGTGTGCCATCCTGTATGGTTTAGAAGCGGAGCTCCAACAGCGTTTTGAGCACCACGACCCGTTCGAGATCATTAAGGAGCTCAGGCTAATTTTTGAGACTCGCGCGGCCATGGAGAGCTATGAGGCCTCCGAAAAGTTCTTTAACTGTAAGATGGAAGAAGGAAGCTCTGTTAGCGAGCACGTGCTCACCATGTCTGGGTATGCAAAGAAGCTCCAAGAGTTGGGAATATCGATTCCTAATGAATTGGGGATTCACCGTCTCCTTCAATCACTGCCACCAAGTTACAAGAACTTTGTGATGAACTACAACATGCACTACATGAACAAGACGTTGCCTGAACTGTCGTCCATGCTGAAAACTGCTGAAGTGGAGATAAAGAAGGAGCACCAAGTGTTGATGGTCAACAAGACCACCAATTTCAAGAAAAAGGGCAAGCCTAGGAACAAGGGCAACTTCAAGAAGGACGGCAAGAAAGCTGCCGCACCTGCTAAGAAGCCCAAGGCTGGTCCTAAGCCTGAAACTGAGTGCTTCTACTGCAAGGGTGCTGGTCACTGGAAGCGTAACTGCCCCAAGTACCTGGCGGATTTGAAGAACGGCAACATCAAGAAGAAAGGTATATTTGATATATGTGTTATATATGTGTATCTTACTAGTAATCGTAGTAGTGCCTGGGTATTTGATACTGGTTCGGTTGCTCATATTTGTAACTCGAAATAGGAGCTGCGGAATAAACGAAGACTGGCAAGAGACGAGGTGACGATACGCGTTGGAAATGGCTCCAAGGTTGATGTGATCGCCGTCGGCACGCTCCCTCTACATCTACCTTCGGGATTAGTTTTAAATTTAAATAATTGTTATTTGGTGCCTGCATTAAGCATGAACATTATATCTGGATCCTGTTTATTGCGAGACGGTTACTCTTTTAAGTCCGAGAATAAAGGTTGTTCGATTTATATGAGTAATATCTTTTATGGTAATGCACCTGAGATGAATGGTTTATTCTTACTGAATCTCGATAGTAGTGATACACATGTTCACAACATAGATGCTAAACGAATAAAATTGAATGATAATTCTACATACATGTGGCACTGTCGTCTTGGTCACATTGGAGTGAAGCGTATGAAGAAACTTCATTCTGATGGACTTCTTGAATCACTTGAAAGATGCGAAGCATGTCTAATGGGAAAAATGACTAAGACTCCATTCTCTGGTACAATGGAGCGAGCTACAGACTTATTGGAAATAGTACATACCGATGTGTGCGGCCCAATGAGTGTAGCATTGTGTGATGGATATCGTTATGTTCTCACTTTCACGGATGACTTGAGTAGATATGGGTATGTCTACTTTATGAAACATAAGTCCGAAACTTTCGAGAGGTTTAAGGAATTTCAAAGTGAAGTGGAAAATCATCGTAACAAGAAGATTAAGTTTCTGCGTTCTGATCGCGGAGGTGAATATCTGAGTTGTGAGTTTAGCATGCATTTAAAGAAATGTGGAATACTTTCGCAGTTGACACCGCCGGGAACACCACAGCGTAATGGTGTGTCCGAACGTCGTAATCGAACTCTCTTAGATATGGTTCGGTCTATGATGTCTCTTACAGATTTACCGCTATCATTTTGGGGCTATGCATTAGAGACAGCCGCATTCACTTTAAATAGGGCACCATCTAAATCCGTTGAAACGACACCGTACGAATTGTGGTTTGGAAAGAAACCTAAGTTGTCGTTCCTTAAAGTTTGGGGTTGCGAAGCATATGTAAAGAAGTTACAACCTGATAAGCTAGAACCCAAAGCGGATAAATGCGTCTTCATAGGATACCCTAAAGAAACAATTGGGTATACCTTCTATCATAGATCCGAAGGCAAAGTTTTCGTTGCAAAGAATGGATCCTTTCTTGAGAAGGAGTTTCTCTCGAAAGAGGTGACTGGAAGGAAAGTAGAACTCGATGAGGTTATTGAACCTTCTCTCGGATTTGAGAGTAGCGCAGCACCGGAAGATGTTTTGGTGCCGCCTGCACCAATTGAAGAGGAAGCTAATGATAATGATCATGAAACTTCAAACGAAGTTACTACTAAACCTCGCAGGTCAACGAGGGTTCGTACCACTCCTGATTGGTATGACTCTGCCTTGAACGTCATGTTGGTGGACAACGCTGATGACCCTGCGACGTATGAAGAAGCTATGGTGAGCCCAGATTCTGACAAATGGCTAGAAGCCATGAAATCCGAAATAGGATCCATGTACGAAAACCAAGTGTGGACTTTGGTGGACTTACCGGATGGCCATAAGGCTGTCGAGAACAAATGGATTTTCAAGAGAAAAACAGATGCTGATGGTAATGTTACCGTCTATAAAGCTCGACTTGTCGCGAAAGGGTTCCAACAAATTCAAGGAGTTGACTATGATGAGACTTTCTCACCAGTAGCGAAGCTAAAGTCTGTGAGGATTTTGTTAGCAATTGCTGCACATTTCGATTATGAGATTTGGCAGATGGATGTCAAAACGGCGTTCCTTAATGGTGACATTGAGGAAGAGTTGTATATGGTACAACCCAAGGGTTTTGTCGATCCTAAAGATGCTGACAAGGTATGCAAGCTTCAGTGCTCCATTTATGGACTGAAGCAAGCATCCCGGAGTTGGAATCAACGTTTTGATAAAGTAATCAAAAAATTTGGGTTTATACAAACTTATGGAGAAGCTTGTATTTACAAGAAAGTGAGTGGGAGCTCTGTAGCATTCCTAGTACTATATGTAGATGACATATTGTTGATTGGGAATGATATAGAACTTCTTAATAGCGTCAAAACCTATTTGAATAATAGTTTTTCAATGAAGGATCTTGGCAAAGCGGCATACATTCTAGGCATCAAAATTTATAGAGATAGATCAAGACGCCTAATAGCGCTTTCACAAAGTACATACTTGGACAAAGTTCTAAAGAAGTTTAGAATGGAAGATAGCAAGAAAGGG
This sequence comes from Avena eriantha, assembly GCA_910589775.1. Taxonomy (NCBI): domain Eukaryota; kingdom Viridiplantae; phylum Streptophyta; class Magnoliopsida; order Poales; family Poaceae; genus Avena; species Avena eriantha. The sequence continues at coordinate 418,161,365 of OU342742.1, forward strand.
TTCGTGCCCATGTTGTCAGGTAAGACCTTGAGTAAAACTCAAAGTCCAGCTACGGCAGAAGATAGAGAGAAGATGAATAATATTCCCTGTGCCTCAGCCATAGGTTCTATCATGTATGCTATGCTGTGTACAAGACCGGATATAGCACATGCTGTTAGTTTGACTAGCAGATATCAAAGTGATCCTGGAATGGAGCACTGGACAGCGGTCAAGAATATCATAAAGTACCTAAATAGGACTAAGGATATGGTTCTTTCTTATGGAGGTGATGAACAACTTGTTGTAAACGGTTACACCGATGCTAGTTGGAACACTGATCCGGATGACTCGAAGTCACAATCGGGATACGTATTTATTTTGAATGGTGTTGCAGTGAGCTGGAGGAGTGCGAAGCAAAGCGTTGTGGCGAAATCTTCAACTGAATCGGAATACATAGTTGCTTCGGAGGCTGCACAAGAAGTCATTTGGATGAAGGAATTCATTACTGAACTTGGCGTGGTTCCCAGTGTGTTGGATCCGATGGCCATCTACTGTGACAACACAGGTGCCATAGCTAATGCATAGGAGCCAAGGTCACATAGCAAGCTGAAGCACATCAAGCTACGTTTCCACGCTATTCGCGAGTATGTCCGAGATGGTGACATAAAGATTTGCAAAGTACACACTGATCTGAATGTGGCGGATCCGTTGACTAAACCTCTCCCTAGGGCAAAGCATGACCAACACCAGAACGCCATGGGTGTTAGGTATATTGCTATGTAATCTAGATTATTGACTCTAGTGCAAGTGGGAGACTGTTGGAGATATGCCCAAGAGGCAATAATAAAAGTGATTATTATTATATCTTTGTGTTTATGATGAATGTTTACATCCCATGCTATAATTGTATTATTAGGAAACACTAATACTTGTGTGTTTTGTAAACATATGAGAGTCCCTAGTAAGCCTCTTGTTGAACTAGCTTGTTGATTGATTGATGATCATAGTTTCCTGATCATGGACATAAGGATGTGATTAATAACAAGGTTATATCATTAGGAGAATGATGTAATGGACACACACCCATAGTAAGCGTAGCATAAGATCAAGTCATTGAGTTCGTATTGCTGTAAGCTTTTAAATGCATAGTAACCTAATCCTTCGACCATGAGGTTGTGTTAATCACCATCACCGGATGAGTACTTTGATGACATCAAACACCGCTTCATAACTGGGTGGTCATAAAGGTGTCATTGGGTATTCTGAAAGTATGTGTTGAAGCGCATGAACCAAGATTGGGATTTGTCCATCCATATGACGGATAGATATGCTCTGAGCCCTCTCGGTGGAATGTCATCTAGTTAGCTTGCAAGCATGTGACTGGGTCACAAGGGATGACATATCACGGAACGAGTAAAGAGTACTTATCAGTAACGATGTAGAACTAGGTATGGAGATGCCGACGATCAAACCTCGGATAAGTATAGTATGTAAATGGTTCAATCGATCACGAAGTCATCATTGAGTATGTGGGAGCCATTATGGATCTCCAGGTCCCGCTGATGGTTATTGATAGGAGATGTGTCTCTGTCATGTCTACATATTCACGAACCGTAGGGTGACTCACTTAAGGTTCGAAGTTGTTTTAAGTAGATATGGAATGTGCCTTGGAGACCGAATGTTGTTCGGAGTCTCAGAATGGATCCGAGACATCACGAGGAGATCCGGAATGGTCCGGAGAATAAGATTCATATATAGGGGATCATTTTCTGAGTTAGGAAATGTTCCGGAGTGTTTGTATGAGGATTCTAGAATGTTCCGGAAGGTTCTAGAAGATATCTTGGAGTTTGCTTGAAAATCAAGATAGGGATCAAGGAGTCCTGGTGGGTCAAGACAAGGAGTCGTGGGGGAGGAGGACTCCTCCCCCCACTCCCCAATCCGCCGGCCTAGAGGAGGGGAGTCCTACAAGGACTCCCCCTCCCCAAGGCGCCCTCCCCCCTTAAATAGAAGGGCAGGGGCGCCCCCTCCTCCCTGCTCCCATAACCCCAATCTCTGCCGCCTCTCTCCTCCACCTTTCTTCTGCAGGCATAGGCGAAGCCCTGCAGAATTCTCTACTCCACCACCACCACCACGCCGTCGTGCTGCTGGGATTCCGTGGAGAAGATCTACTACCTCCGCTGCTCGCTGGAACGGGGAGAGGAAGGTCTGCTTCGATTCCGCACGTGTGACCGACTGCGGAAGCGCTGCCGAAACGCGGCGCCGGAAGGATCGTCCACTTGACCGACTGCGGAAGCGCTACTGGAACGCGACGCCGGAAGGATCGTCCACACGATCTTGAGATCGACAAGTGATCGACTACATCAACCACGAGATCTAATCTCGTTAACGCTTTCGGATCTACGAGGGTTAGTTCCTATCTATCTCGTTGCTCATGTCTAATAGATTAGATCTTGGCTTTTATCTAGATTAGATCTACGTTTTGTTCATTCTTGCGGTAGAAATTTTTTGTTTTCTATGCTACGAACCCATCACTTTTCTCTCCTGGCCGCATAAAGCAATAGGCAGAGTAGCTGCGACTCCCCTCCCCTTCTAGTTCTTTTCCTCCAAGCAAAGCGGCCACGCGGCAGAGCAGCTTCCCCAAATCACCATCGCCACCATCCTCACCAACTCCACCGTGGCCGCCTCGCCATGGCCACGTCCCCTGACCCTGGGCCATCTCGCCACCGTTGTCCACAAGCCCGGCGCCCACTGCATCGAGCCAGGATCTTCAGCGCGGCAGCCGATGCCGTCGCGCTCGACCAGGACGCCCGGAGCTACTGGAACTCACGTCGTCGCAGTAGTCACCGCCCAGGACGCGCTGCTCTACTTCCTCGTTGTTCACCGCCGTCTCCGCCTCTGTTTCCACCGTCGCCGACCTCTGTAAGCGTCGCCTTCTCCTCTTGCTCCCCTGCATCTCTTCTATCAAGGCGCGTCGCGCCAGTACTTGCACGCTGCGACGCCGCACGAGGCGCACGACATAGGGGTTTCAGTACGTACATCTTCCAGGCCTCCGAACTTTGCGTTTTTCTGACGCCTCCATTGCTCCCCTGCGAAAACTCTCAACAGGGCATCTCTCCTTCTCACTTTCAGCTAACTAGCACAATAGACCGCGTTCATTTTGGTTCATCACAGCTCTGGTAAATGTCCGGTGAAAATTGACTCGAAGTCTGTTTTTTGAGAATTGTGTCATGTGTGAACTGAACCTGACCTGAATCTCCATGTTTTGCAGCGCACACAGGCATCTGTCGAAGAAACTTTGTACACGTACATTGTAGAGCTAAGCGAGATCTACATTTTTCGTTTTTGCGGCACCTTCAAAATCCCTCTAGATTCACCGTCATCTTCATTCGAACGCGGGCCGAATTTCTGCCAAATTCCCAGATCCCAGATTCAGTTTCGCCAGTCCAACGCGGTAGGTTTTGCTTAAAAGCCCCTGTACTTTTTCCCACCTTCCCCCGCCGTCCTCGGCTCGTCCACGTGTCGCGTCCGGGCTGGACGCGCACGCAGGTGGCCCCGCTCCTGACCCTGGCCCGCGTGTCGAGCCCGTTCAGTTTATGCATTCCATATTCTGAATTGCAGCATGCATCATATAAATATTAAGTGGACAACAAGTGTTATGGGAGCAAAACATGACTAAAACTTAATAAAACGCTTTATACTTGTACCCCACACCTCACCCATGCCATGCTACATTATTGCTATGTAAATTGTGTATCATTCATCATGGCATGCTTGTTTGCTTGTCGCATTTTATTTATATGCTTGTGCACTTTATTTATGTTGGCCCTTGTTTGTTTGGTTCTTCTTTCGAATAGACGCCGAGCAAGGGAAATATCAGGAATCCCAAGAGTACTACCTAGGTTCGTCTCTCGCTTCAACTGAGCTGCCAGGCAAGCACTACCACATGCTTGCATACATATAGTACTTATTACCTCTATCTTATTCTTGCATCATTGAGTCGCAATTGCATTAAATTGAATCCCAAGTTCTGCATAGCCTTTACTTTTAAACCCCACCGAGCATGTTCCTCAATCCCATGAGCCATTACTACAGAAGTTGTTTGAGCCATGCGAGTCGTAGAACAGCATGTGTAGGGTATGTGGGTGTCTGATGAATAATGAGGTACCTAAACAACTTAACCTGAGTAGTAATGGGATAACTAATGAAAGAGGCATCGGTGAGCAATATCTGTTATTTGGTTTTTCATGCTCACTTGTGTCCCGTAGGACCCCGAGTACTTGATTCCGGTTCCTTAACTATTCGCACTATCCACATCCGGGAGGCCTTATGGACCCCTTGAGCCAGAGCTTGATTCATTTCTATTTCTTGGGGCCACAACTAGTTTGGGGTTTTATTACTATCCTGTACTTATGCCATGCTTTACTGCTTTATTTACGATTGTGCATGGAGCACCTGTACTGTTTTGGATCGTGACACGTTTTCGTTGTATCGACAAGCCCAATCACACTTTCGGGTTCCCAGTCGTTTACCGCCGTCCACACAAACCCTGGGTCCATTCCGGAGCCGGCCAACTTTGTTGCGGGTAGCTTAGTGGGGTGGCCCCCTGAAATATTTTATGAATCCTGTGATCGCTTTGTCGTGAATGCCTCGTTGGTTTGAGTTGGTTTTTCCGAGGTTGATCGAGTGTGTGTTGCTATTTGTGCACCCCTGTAGGGTAAGTCTTTCTGAAAGCCGTGTCCATGGTTATGGACGACTTGGAGCACAATTTCTCGATCATAGACAAGTATAACTAAAGTACCGCTTTTAATTTGACTAAATACCTGACTAGTAAATAGTGCAATACTCATGGAATGGTTAATAAAACTGCCAACGGATGGGTTGTTCGTCCGCTTTCTTGTTGGTAAGCGAGAAGGAGGATGGATCTGTTACTTTATACTATTATAACTGTTGTTCTAATAAACGGACATCCATCTATCATTGGTTAGGCGGATGGTTAGCGAGTATCTATAGACTTGTTAGTTATTATCTTTTGCTGCAATTGCGTCACCCTAGGTATATGTCCCCTTTAGAGGCATAAAGACTTGCTGAGTACCCCTAGGGTCTCACACGATAAATTGTTTGATTCAGATGAACATGTGTATTCGCAAGATGGATACTGGGTGGAGGAGACAGATGATGTTGGCAACGATCACTCGGTGTAGAGATTCCGGGGATGGGGATCCGCGAGATTTATGGGCGGGATGTGTTTATTTATGGGGCATCTTATGCCGATTTGCTTCTTGTCCGTACTCGGATCTTTTTTCCTGCTTCCGCTTGATACTCTGATGGTTGATGTATGAGGAGCTATCCTAAACTATTATCTCTATCTAGGATATTTGGATCTTGCCGTATGGCGTTGCAATATTTCTATTTCTTTTAGATGGAATGGCTCTGAGAACTGTTGTAAGGTAGCTTGCATACATACTCACTTGTGTATGTATTTGATCTCTTCGCCTGTTGCCTACGCCGCTCGCTCTTGTCCCGATGTCTTGAAAGTGGTTAGGACGGCCGACGGGTCTACATGTGGGTGGCCCCTGGGCCCCCGCTGTACTATTTTAACCACTTCCGGTTCATTTAGGCTTGAACTTAGAGCGCAGGGTCCGAGGTTGTTACAATTGGTATCAGAGCTATCCCGCCCTTTAGGGTCTCAGCCAAATGGTCGTTGTCAGTCTAGCAAATATTTTGGTAGCTATGTATACTAGGGAAAAACAAAACGTGAGAGTAGGACTACTTTCATTTTTCTTCTTACCCAGCCACCCACCCTTTTCTGGTAAGGAAGTGTAACGTTTTCAATCCTCTTCTAAAATTCAAACTAGGATTCACGTGTTCTGAGCTCCGTAGTACCATAGGTTGTGTGTGTGTGTGTGTGTAATTCCTTGTCTACCTGTTGCATCCAACCTTGTTATCACAATCTGCCTTTGGTTATCAACTGTTGGTACATTCCATACCGACAGACTTTTGTAAACTGACGGGATCTATCTGACTCCTTGTTAACCGGTGCCATCTTGTTAAGGGTGTTCTTCCTTCCAGCATGCTTTCACAGAATGTGGAGTTGCTAATCTCTATCTGTTAAGTGGTTTTGCGCATTTATTGGTATTTTAATGCCGAAAAATGTGCAAATTTTTTCTTTGATACACCTGTGTTTCCACACTCCTCTTCAGTCATGTGTGAAACATTATCTATCTTCCTTTTATTGGCATGTTCATGCTAACTCATTCTTTTGTCACCGGCACTTGATCCTGGAGTTTTATTTTGTTTAAAAATCTTCTGGGCTAAGTACATAACTCGCGTCGATCCGATGCTTGTGATTGTAATTTGGTTTTCGACATAGCTATATGACACTTATCATGAGTGGAGTATGGTTAATGCTATCTATTTTCATCCTCCAGATGATGACGGTTATCTCCTGTGACTTTGAGTTATACCGTGATCATATCTTATCATATTCAAGTATCTTTGTTTTCCGGAGTTTTCTCAAGGCACTACGGTGGTCTATCATCTGTTTATCATGCTTCACATCTTTTTGGAACTCCATATCTGCAAAATCCTCTTGGATACGAGGGAATGTCATCTTTTCATCTCTAATAACTTTGCTTAATGTATGAGTCATCATCGCTTCTTATCCGATATCTCTTCATGTAACCGGTGATTCGATCGACAATGTGAACCAGACGGCATCTCTTTTCTTTTCCGAAGGACCAGATAATCTATTCTGCCAGTGCATCTCTTTCAACACGAACCCGTGCTCTTAATGTTGATCTTTCAAAAGAGCGTTGAGCTCAGGAAGTGTTTCGAGCATTTGTTCGTTTCTCCCGCCTCTTGAACTTGGTATTCTAGGAATATCTTGTTTAATCCACGGTGGTATATCTTGATGATATGCTTTCTTATTCTATATCAATGGAAGAACATGGAAGATCATCTGCGCATCTTCTCTCAAGCTTCGTGAACACTGCCTGTGTGCAAAGTTCTCAAAGTGTAAATCCTGGCTTCTTGAAGTCACATATCTCGACCATGTCCTTTTGCTGAATACATCGCTTCAATTCTAGAATCAGCAAGCCCATTGTTAATTCCATCCTCCACCTTCAATCAAACCCGGAGTCTTTCCTTGTTGGTGAGTTATCATCGTCGTTCCGCTGAAGATTTCCTCAAGACTGCTAAATCTCTCTCAATCATTTCAAGAAGAACATGGAGTTCTTTTCACCTCTGTCTCGTCAAGTAATCTTTTGAAACCCTCTCGTTCCATCTCCTATCCTCAGTACACCGAAGGCCGCGAAGACTTTTCAGATCTTTTGTAATCCTTCTGTTCAAGTTGGTGCTATCTTTTTCTTTATCTGTGGAATCTTGCAGTTGTTCTCCATAATCTTCCTTCATATATTTCCGGCGGCTTGGTACTTCCGACACGATGACAACATCATCATCTTTATCTACTCTATATCCAACGAATCATTTGCATCATATCTTTGTTTTCCTACGGAGTTCCATGAGTCTTTTTGTCATAATCTTTAGTCGTCTTCGGTATATGGGTTGAATGGTTTTCCTCTTCATGTGCGGAGTAATGCTTTGAGTGCGGGATGGAGTAGCTACCATACCACTACTCTTATCATTCGCTCTTGTACATTGGATTGGGGAACTAATGTAATTTAACTCATTCCACAGAAGTTAGAAGTGGCCTTTATCCCTTGATACTTTTACTTCCGTCCTTGTTTTCCGGAGTGCTCTCTCGAAGAAAGTAATCAAGAATCTCTTGTTGGTGATCTCGTCTTTTTCAACATGGAGCAAAATCTTCAATGATCTGGTGGAAACAACGCAAACTCTTCTCTGTCCTTGTCATTCTACCAGTGTGCGACATCCCCAAACAAGATGGAAGGAAACTATCTCTCTCTTTGTTTCATCAATTCTTTTTCTTTGGTAAAGCCAATTATGGTTGATGCCATCAGCCGCAAATCTATTGCGTTAGCCTCAAGGTTAAAGAAAGCAATAAGTATCTCTACAATAAACTCTAGATCCTCCATATTCTTTTCTTCTTGGGATTCCACCATAATCTAGCATCACCTTATTGTCTAGAAGATATATCCGCGCATCTCAATGGCGTGATCCTTTGGTTCTTACCGGTGCAAGAAAGATCTAATCCGAGAACTCCTAACCCAAATCTTTCCGTTGATATCAAGGAACTCTATTATTTGAACGCAATATTGTTTCCGAACTTCATTTCTCAAATCCGAGAGAAGATACAATGCTATTTTCATAGTGGTTGATAACTTCCCCAAAGTCATTCTTTTCTTCCGGCAAGACAAAGATCCACCTTCTCGTGCATCGGTTGATCTCTAATTCTAATGGTGTGTCTTTTTGTTCTCCATGATACATAGTTCTTTCTAATTCTTTCAACAAGTGTTTCTATTCCTTTATCATGTTTCTCGAGAAAACTGGAGCTATGTGCATCCTATTTTTCTCTTCTCACGACAATCCTTCAACTCTTCAAACCCTTTGTTTCGCAAGCAAACTGCAAGACTCGCAACAAGTCTAGCAAGTTTTGCAAGGTGGAATGGTCGCACCATTTCGTTGTTCATCAACTTGGGAACATGAAGGTCACCTTCGTTCCGAACACCCGCCTCTTCTTGTGCCTTTTTCTTTTTCCTAGGAATCTCGGGGCGAGATTCTTGTTTAGTGGGGGAGAGTTGTAGCATCCCAATTGTCTAACAATTGCAATGCTACTAGCCTAGTCTATATATATGCTACTTCCTACATATAATTAGTTGCATCATTATTATATCATGCTCATGTCATCATGCCACCTTGCATTTGAGCATCATATTAAACCCCTTTTCTTTTTGGTTCTTCTCCTCATAATGCATTTGCCTTATTATTATTTTGCTTCTTGATAAATTGTAGTTGGTTCTTGATATGTTGCTTAATGCCCAAATTTAGTTGAGGGCATCTCTTATAATTTCCTTCCATCTACTAACTTTCCATATCACCTTCTCTTTGATATCATCTTAATTCCAACCATACATATGTATGTGGCCATATTGTTTTGTTGGTATTTTAGTTCTTGCCACATACATTTACATGGATCCATCTTCTATTCATCAACTTGGTAGGTGGGTTTGAACCAAGCTATACAAAATGTACCACATACTTGTCTTATGTTTTTGTTTTGCTTGGTTCATCTAGGCCTCCCAAGCATGCATGGTGTATTTTTGTTTTCACCAAAATACCCCACATGCATGTTGTGTACATATTGCATGTCACATGCAATAATGGTACCACTATTCTATCTCCTTCTTGGTTTTTCTTCTTTTAGTGTGTTCTTGCATATTTCAACCTGGAAACATTCAAAATCAAACCCAATTCGACTAACAACCCTTCTCTAGCCCTTTTCTTGCATGGCTATTATTTCATGTGCATGCAATATGAAAACCATCTTTAGCATCTCCCTCTTTTGGTGTGGTTTTTGAAATCAAACCACTTGAGCTTTGTTTGAGTCCACTCACACTTCATAACCTAGCTAAATATCTCTATCTTTTAATCTAGCTAGCCAAAAACCCCATCTCTCTTAATCTTCCACCGGAGTCCAACTCCTCCACGTTCGGCAGCGAACAATTATTTTCGTTTCCTCCTGTTTCCCTTCCACCCTCATGACCATGTGCCACCGAGCCAACTGAATCGCCCTCCTCCTGATGACCTATTCCTGGTCCAACCGAGCCAACAGATGGACAAGTCCTCTACTGGTTTCCTCCTCACGACCTGACCACGCGGAGCTCGTGCCTCGCCTCTCTCCCTTTCTCTCCTGGCCGCATAAAGCAATAGGCAGAGTAGCTGCGACTCCCCTCCCCTTCTACTTCTTTTCCTCCAAGCAAAGCGGCCCACGCAGCAGAGCAGCTTACCCAAATCACCATCGCCACCATCCTCACCAACTCTACCGTGGCCGCCTCGCCATGGCCACGCCGCACCCGACGTCCCCCTGACCCTAGGCCATCTCGCCACCGCTGTCCACAAGCCCGGCGCCCACTGCATCGAGCCAGGATCTTCAGCGCGGCAGCCGATGCCGTCGCGCTCGCCCAGGACGCCCGGAGCTGCTGGAACTCACGCCGTCGCAGCAGTCACCGCCCAGGACGCGCTGCTCTACTTCCTCGTTGTTCACCGCCGTCTCCGCCTCTGTTTCCACCGTCGCCGACCTCTGTAAGCGTCGCCTTCTCCTCTTGCTCCCCTGCATCTCTTCTATCAAGGCGCGTCGCGCCAGTACTTGCACGCTGCGACGCCGCACGAGGCGCACGACATAGGGGCTTCAGTACGTACATCTTCTAGGCCTCCGAACTTTGCGTTTTTTTGACGCCTCCATTGCTCCCCTGCGAAAACTCTCAATAGGGCATCTCTCCTTCTCACTTTCATCTAACTAGCGCAACAGACCGCGTTCATTTTGGTTCATCACAGCTCTGGTAAACGTCCGGTGAAAATTGACTCGAAGTCTGTTTTCTGAGAATTGTGTCATGTGTGAACTGAACCTGACCTGAATCTCCGTGTTTTGCGGCGCACACAGGCATCTGTCGAAGAAACTTTGTACACGAACATTGTAGATCTAAGCGAGATCTACATTTTTTGTTTTTGCGACACCTTCAAAATCCCTCTAGATTCGACGTCATCTTCATTCGAACGTGGGCCGAATTTCTGCCAAATTCCCAGATCCCAGATTCAGTTTCGTCAGTCCAATGCGGTAGGTTTTGCTTAAAAGCCCCTGTACTTTTTCCCGCCGTCCTCGGCTCGTCCACGTGTTGCGTCCGGGCTGGACGCGCACGCAGGTGGCCCCGCTCCTGACCCTGGCCCGCGTGTTGGTCACCGTGGGTAAGTCTGAGCCGGTGACAAAAGTTCCAGATCCTTTTTCTTTTAATAAAAAATAATTCCTGAAAATGTTTAATATGTTTTATTATCCAGAAATTAATAACTTTTTATTAATAAATCCAAATAATACAAATGAGATATGTTTTTGAATCAGAAAAATGTGAGGATTTCAAATATGCCATCCAAAATAATGTTTGACTAATTTAAATTTTCGAAATTGTTTAATTGCAATAAAAATGCCTTTTCTTAATTAATTAATAACTTTAAATCTATAACTCCAAATTTGACAAATAATATGTCTAAATCGATCAGCGCGACGAGCCCTTCTGTTTATGCATTCCATGTTCTGAATTGCAGCATGCATCATATAAATATTAAGTGGACAGCAAGTGTTATAGGAGCAAAACATGACTAAAACTTAATAAAACGCTTTATTCTTGTACCCCACACCTCACCCATGCCATGCTACATTATTGTCATGTAAATTGTGCATCATTCATCATGGCATGCTTGTTTGCTTGTCGTATTTTATTTATATGCTTGTGCACTTTATTTATGTTGGCCCTTGTTTGTTTGGTTCTTCTTTCGAATAGATGCCGAACAAGGGAAATATCAGGAATCCCAGGAGTACTACCTAGATCCGTCTCTCGCTTCAACTGAGCTGCCAGGCAAGCACTACCACATGCTTGCATACATATAGTACCTATTGCCTCTATCTTATTCTTGCATCATTGAGTCACAATTGCATTAAATTGAATCCCAAGTTCTGCATAGTCTTTACTTTTAAACCCCACTGAGCCTGTTCCTCAATCCCATGAGCCATTACTACAGGAGTTGTTTGAGCCATGCGAGTCGTAGAACAACATGTGTAGGGTATGTGGGTGTCTGATGGATAATGAGGTACCTAAACAACTTAACCTGACTAGTAATGGGATAACTAATGAAAAAGGCACCGGTGAGCAATATCTGTTATTTGGTTTTTCATGCTCACTTGTGTCCCGTAGGACCCCGAGTACTTAATTCTTGTTCCTTGACTATTCGCACTATCCACATCCGGGAGGCCTTATGGACCCCCTAAGCCAGAGCTTGATTCATTTCTATTTCTTGGGGCCACAACTAGTTTGGGGTTTTATTACTATCCTGTACTTATGCCATGCTTTACTGCTTTATTTACGATTTTGCGTGGAGCACCTGTACTGTTTTGGATCGTGACACGTTTTCGTTGTATCGACAAGCCCAATCACACTTTCGGGTTCCCAGTCGTTTACCGCCATCCACACAAACCCTGGGTCTGTTCTGGAGCCGGCCAACTTCGTTGCGGGTAGCTTAGTGGGGTGGCCCCCTGAAATATTTTATGAATCCTGTGATCGCTTTGTCGTGAATGCCTCGTTGAGTTTTGAGTTGGTTTTTCCGAGGTTGATCGAGTGTGTGTTGCTATTTGTGCACCCCTGCAGGGTAAGTCTTTCTGAAAGCCGTGTCCGCGGTTATGAACGACTTGGAGCACAGTTTCTCAATCATAGGCAAGTATAACTAAAGTACCACTTTTAATTTGACTAAATACTTGACTAGTAAATAGTGCAATACTCATGGAATGGTTAATAAAACTGCCAACAGATGGGTTGTTCGTCCGCTTTCTCGTTGGTAAGCGAGAAGGAGGATGGATATGTTACTTTATACTATTATAACTATTGTTCTAATAAACGGACATCCGTCTATCATTGGTTAGGCGGATGGTTAGCGAGTATCTATAGACTTGTTAGTTATTATCTTTTGCTGCAATTGCGTCACCCTAGGTATATGTCCCCTTTAGAGGCATTAAGACTTGCTGAGTACCCCCAGGGTCTCACACGATACAATTGTACCTAAGGTGACGCAATTGCAGCAAAAGATAATAACTAACAAGTCTATAGATACTCGCTAACCATCCGCCTAACCAATAATAGACGGATGTCCGTTAATTAGTAACAACAGTTATAACAGTATAATTAACAGATCCATCCTCCTTCTCGCTTACCAACGAGAAAGCGGACGAACAACCCATCCGTTGGCAGTTTTATTAACCATTCTATGAGTATTGCACTATTTACTATTCAGGTATTTAGTCAAATTAAAAGCGGTACTTTAGTTATACTTGTCTATGATCGAGAAACTATGCTCCAAGTCGTCCATAACCGCGGACACGGCTTCCAGAAAGATTTATCCTGTAGGGGTGCACAAATAGCAACACACACTCGATCAACCTCGGAAAAACCAACTCAAAACCCAACGAGGCATTCACGACAAAGCGATCACAGGATTCAGAAATATTTCAGGAGGCCACCCCACTAAGCTACCCGCAACGAAGTTGGCCGGCTCCGGAACGGACCCAGGGCTTGCGACGACGGCTGTAAACGACTGGGAACCCGAAAATATGACTGGGCTTGTCGATACCGCGAAAACGTGGCGCGATCCAAAACAGTACAGGTGCCCCACGCACAATCTTAAATAAAACAGTAAGCATGGCATAAGTACAGAATAGTAACAAAGCCCCAAACTACTTTGTGGCCCCAAGAAATAGAAATGAATCAAGATCTGACTTAGGGGGGTCCATAAGGCCTCCCGGATGTGGATAGTGCGAATAGTCAAGGAACAGGAATCAAGTACTCGGGGTCCTACGGGACACAAGTGAGCATGAATAACCAAATAGCAGATATTGCCCACCGGTGCCTCTTTCATTAGTTATCCCATTACTACTCAGGTTAAGTTGTTTAGGTACATCGTTATTCATCAGACACTCACATACCCTACACATGCCGTTCTACGACTCGCATGGCTCAAACAACTCCTGTAGTAATGGCTCATGGGATGGAGGAACAAGCTTCGGTGGGGTTTAAAAGTAAAGGCTATGCAGTACTTGGGATTCAATTTAATGCAATCGCGACTCAATGATGCAAGAATAAGATAGAGGCAATAGGTACTATATGTATGCAAGCATGTGGTAGTGCTTGCCTGGCAGCTCAGTTGAAGCGAGAGACGGATCTGGGTAGTACTCCTGTGGTTCCTGATAATTCTCCTGTTGGGCGTCTATTCGAAGAAGAACCAAACAAACAAGGGCCAACATAAATAAAGTGCGCAAGCATATGAATAAATGCGACAAGCAAACAAGCATGCTATGATGAATGATGCACAATTTACATGGTAATAATATAGCATGGCACGGGTGAGGTGTGGGATACAAGAATAAAGCATTTCATTGAGTTTTAGTCAAGTTTTATTGCCATAAACAGTTCTGGTTTTTAATAATGCCATGATGCATGCTTCAATTCAGAACATGGAATGCATAGTTAGAACGGGCTCATCGCGCTGATCGATTTCGTCATATTATTTGTCGAATTTGGAGTTGTAGATTTAAAGTTATTAATTAATTGCGAAAAGGGCATTTTATTGTAATTTTTAATTAGCTCGAATATTTAAAGTGGTCAAACAACATTTTGAATAGCATATTTGAATTCCTCACATTTTTCTTATTCAAAAACATATATTATATGTATTATTTGGAATTACAATTCAAAAGTTATTAAAAACAGATTTGAATTTGAGTTTAAACATTTCTGAAATTGTTTTTATTTAAACAAAAAAAACAGGCAGACTTTTTCTACTCAGTCACACCTAGCCCCAGTCACTGACGGTGGGACCGATGCTGAACTGGCACAGCTGCGCGCGCCAGAACTTTTGCTACCACGCGCCAGCCAGCCGCAGGGACTGACCGGTGGGGACAGTGGCCTCGCGGGTCCACCGAGCCAGCGGCCAGCCAGTGGGCGACACGTGGCGGATCCGGGGACTACGGGTTGAGGGACTGGGAAAACTGGGTTCCTTTTTGCAAAAATTCCACAGCGGCTGACATGTGGGACTGGAAGGATCGCGGGTTGAGGAAAAGAAAATGGGCGGGGGTTATTTGCAGAGTGGCCACAGGCCCACTGTTTCTCTTCTCTGTTTGTCCGACGAACAGACGGACGACGCGCGCGGCGCCAAAGGGGATCGAACACGCGACCTCGTGCGCGCGCAGAGGGTCGGTGACCAACGCGGCTCAGAGGGGTTGCTGGTAGGGGAGGGCTGCACGGCTCGATCTACCTCTGCGACGCCACGGTGTGGAAATCGACTGCGAACGCCGGTGCGCAGAGGGCGTTCGGCGGAACGATCGACGCGACCAGGACACGACGGCGACGGTGAGGATGTCTGGGAGTATCGGGAGCTCACCGCGAGGTTGTTAGTGGGTAAGGTTCGGCCAGAAACGCAGGGGATCGGCGGTGACACTGGCGGCCGAAGCTAGGGTTTGCGCGTCGGCTCGTCGGTGGGCAGAGAGTACTGGGCCTTCTCCTCCTCACTGCTGGGCACGGGAGCGACGCAGAGGGTCTGCTTGGTCTTCCCTGACACCAACACACCCGCCCGCCGCTGTGTTTTGTTGAGGAAGGGTGGAGGCCGACGGTGGTTCGTCGGGGTGGAGAGGAGGTAGCAGGGGAGCAGGGAGGAAGGGAGTAGAAGGGCTAGGCCCTGGTGGATCTGGCGATGCCAGGTAGAGAGGAGGGAGTAGATAGGGACGGGGAGAGGGGACGCCGTGGGGTGATCGGGAGCCACCTTTTCTCTACTCCTCCTCACGTGCTCGGTCAAGCACGGCAGGGTGGAGGGCTGCAGCTGGGCCAGGGCGAGGACAAGGGTGGCTCGGGTATGGGGCCTGGCGGCAGAGAGAAAGAGAGAGAGGGGGTTAGCTAGGGAGGTGCTCGGCTTGGAGCTAGGGTTGGGGCTCGGCTAGGGTTAGAGTTAGGGTTGGAGGGGGTAGCTCGGCAGGTTGAGGTGGTGGGTAGATGGTTAGGTTAGAGAGGAGGATTAGGGAGAGAGGGTAAGGGTAGGGTCTTTTGATCTCACATGTACAAGTGAAAGATCAAGCAAGGGGTTGGGGTTTAGGGTTTTTAGGATTTTCTCCACATGCCAACTAGATCAAGCAAAGGTGGAGGGGTGTGATGATGGATAAGGAGAGTGAGATGAGAGAAGAGGTGGTGTGAGGGTTTTAACATGATCCAAAAACAAAATCAAGCAAAAGGTGAAAAGAAGTTGGGGTGGAGTTGAGGTCTTGATGCACATGACAAAGAAACAAAGATCAAGATGAGGAGGGTTTTGGGGTAAGAGCAAAAAGAATAGAGCCAACAAGAATTGATTCCCAAAGGAGCCATGATCCACTCCAAAAATCCAAGATGAGAAGGTGGTGATGATCTTGCATGGCCCATGCATATTCAATAAATGCCATGTTAGTTTTTGTGAAAACAAAATAATAATCATGGCATTTATACACATGCATTCCCAAAATATGGAGTAAGGCCAAGCTAAAAGAATTAAAATGGAATTATATTGGATGTTCCATGTGGAGTAGATGGAGATGCTCAAATTTGAATATAATTAGGACTTGCTAGTGTGTATGTCCCACTAGATGTTTAATAGTCTCAAAAATATTCCCACATGAGCATACATTCATAATAATCCATATGGAAGCTAGAAAAGGGGGGTTCCACTCACAAAGCCTGCAAAGGTGGCTCCACATATCAATAATGTGAAAACAACATGATGCTAATATGAGAGTATGTGGAAATAGAAGTGGATCCATCCCAACCCACATGAGCTAGATTAAATGCCAAAGGAAAAATGTAAAAGCCCATGGATAATTAGGATGGTGGAATTATAAGGTGGTGACAAGGAAAAGGTGGTGGAGTTGAATAAAAGATATGCCCCCAACTCAACTTGGGCATCAAGCATTTATCAAGAACCAAATACAATATATCAAGAGCCAAATACAATTACTAATGCATATGAGAGAAGAACCAAATGAAAAAGGGTTTTATATGATGCTCAAATGCAAGGTGGCATGATGACATGAGCATGATATAATTATGATGCAACAATTATATGTAGAAAGTAGCAATTATATTACTAGACCATGTAGCATTACATATGTTAGACAGATGGGATGCTACATTCAGATGAACAGGTGTATTCGCAAGATGGATACTGGGTGGAGGAGACAGATGATGTTGGCAACGATCACTCGGTGTAGAGATTCCGGGGATGGGGATCCGCGAGATCTGTGGGCGGGATGTGCTTACTTATGTGGCATCTTATGCCGATTTGCTTCTTGTCCGTACTCGGATCTTGTTTCCCGCTTTCGCTTGATACTCTGATGTTTGATGTATGAGGAGCTATCCTAAACTATTATCTCTATCTAGGATATTTGGATCTTGCCGTATGGCGTTGCCATATTTCTATTTCTTTTAGATGGAATGGCTCTGAGAACTGTTGTAAGGTAGCTTGCATACATACTCACCTGTGTATGTATTTGATCTCTTCGCCTGTTGCCTACGCCGCTCGCTCTTGTCCCGATGTCTTGGAAGTGGTTAGGACGGCCGACGGGTCTACACGTGGGTGGCCCCTCGGCCCCTGTTGTACTATTTTAACCACTTCCGGTTCATCCAAGCTTGAACTTAGAGCGTAGGGTCCGAGGTTGTTACAGGGTGTTACAGACTCTCCCCCTTAAAATAAACTTCATCCCCGAAGTTCGTACTCTCTTACGTTTCGGAATGAGGAGTTGACTTGTATTGATCACACCATTTCTCACATTCCATTATGATCACAATTGGGAATAATTGTGATATCCCAGATCCAGATCTATTTCCTTGAATCATCTTCATACTTGGCAACTTCTAACTATCATTCCTAATTTATCCTATGGTTTCTGTTACGATAATCCCTTGGATTATGTCCTTACAGTACTATTTAGAATTGGTTGTGGACACAGTTTGTCCATTCTAATCTGATTTTCCTATTACACTACATCAATCTATATTGGAATACTCTCTTTACACTAAAGGATAACTTACTAGTTGTTTCTCCTTTATAACTAGCCCACTAGGGTTAAGCATTTATATCTCCTTTGGTCATTCATCTAGACATACTCTAGAGAGTACTCTTATACAGATGATTCTTATAACCTTATGAGAATAAGGCTTAATCTCATCATAACTTTGTACTTGTTCAGCCTTTAGTCAGAAAGTTAGACAACAATACTACAGTGTTTATTGTTTACTCTCCCCCTTGGGGTTTCCGAATGGTCTCTAAACTTCATGTATAATACCCAATAGCTAAGGTATTAGTCTTTGTCTAGTTTATACTTTTATCTCTATAAGGCTTCACGAAAGAATTTGCGGTACACCCACATAGTTGTGGATCTCCAAAATGACTCTTCCGACACTCTGTGTCTTACTTCTAACCTTTTGGACATTTTCTCTTTAGTAATCCCGATTTTATGAAGTGTCTCGAAAGTCGTTTCGCTTAAATTCTATACTCCTTAGGTCTAACTTAACTTAGGCCAAGTTTTATACTCTTTAGATTACACAAATATGACTTACTTCACTACACCGTTAGGATACCAGTGATACATTGCAAATGTATCTATAATTTTTGATGTTCCATGCTTGGTTTTATCCACTTTTCTTGTGTTTTGTTCCAACTTTGGAGTACTTTTCATATGATTTCTTGGACTAACCTATTAACAAGAGCCACAGTGCTAGCTGCCTGTTTTCTGCTTTTTTTGGTTCCAGGAAAGTCAGAAAATGAATATTCTCCGAATTGGACGGGACAAAAGCCAAAGTGCCTATTTTTCCGGAAGTGATCAAGTGCCAGAATACGAGACGGAGAAGGGCCAGGGGCCGGCCACACCACCTGGCCGCGCGGCCAGGCTAGGCCTGCGCCAGGGGGTGGTGTGGTGGCTCCCAGCACCCCCTCGGCCTCCCCTTCCGCCTATAAGATGCCCTCAGGACGAAAAACCTACGGACCCGATCAAAAATCCACGAAAGAGTTTGTAGCCGCCGTCATCTCCATCCCTAGATCGGGAGGGATCTGAAGCTCTTCCCGGCACCCTGCCGGAGAGGGGAATACACCCTGCAGGCCTTCTTCATCACCATGTAAGCCTCCGGTGTGATGCGTGAGTAGTTCATCCTTGGACTACGGATCCATGTAGTAGCTAGATGGCTGGTTCTCCTCCTTTGTGCTTTCATGTTTAGATCTTGTGAGCTCCGTTCATGATCAAGATCATCTATTTGTAATTCTGCATGTTGTGTTTGCGGGGATCCGATGTATATTGAGATGCTATTTCAGATTGATTATTGATTCTATCATGTCTTTGTTATTTGTGATCTTGCATGCTTTCCGTTGTTAGTAGCCATCTTGGCCAAGTAGATGCTAGCAACTCCAAGAGTTAGTATTTATGCTCGATAGTGGGTTCATGCCTCTAGTAATCTGGGGAAGTGATAGAAATCTCTAAGGTACTAGATGTGTTGTTGCTACTAGGGAGAAAACAACAATCCTTTGTTCATAGAACAATCGTATTGTTTACTTTACACGTAGTTCGTAAAGCAATAATCTGTTGCTTGCAACTTAATACTGGAGGGGGTTCGGATGATAACCTGAAGGTGGATTATTAGTCATAGATGCAGTTGGATGGCGGTCTATGTATTATGTTGTAATGCCCAATCAAGTCTCAAAGGAGTCAAGATGATTAGTATATGCATGTATTGCTTTCTCGGTGTTTGTCAATTGCCCTGCTGTAATTTGTTCACCCAACATGTTATTTATCTTAAGGAGAGCCACCTCTAGTGAACTATGGATCCCGTTCCTTGTATTTTACATTCAATCTACAATCTTTTACTGCTTTGTGTTTACTTTCTGCAAACTTTTACTTCTTTCCATTCGATACGTTTAATCCTTTGTTTTCCGCAAAACACGGTGAGATTGACAACCTCATCGCAAGTTGGGGACAAAGTTCTGTGGTTGTGTTGTGGAGGTCTCCACGTTGCTACTAGCACCAGTAGTGCGCCCTGCCAAAGCTCAGCTAGTAACACCTTTGGGGTGTTTCCTTGCTCCTACTGGTTCGATTAAACCTTGGTTTCATAACTGAGGGAAACTTGCTGCTGTGCTCATCATACCTTCCTCTTGGGGTTCCCAACTTGCTCTACATCAACCACGAGCCATCAAGCATTTTTCTGGTGCCGTTGTAGGGGAGTCAAGGACATCTTCACAAGGGGAGTCCCTCATAACCAATCTCTTTACTTTATTGTTTTTGTTTTGCTTAGCTTTCTTTTTGCTTTGTTTGCTTGTTTTGTTCTTCAAAAATCCAAAAAATTTAGTTTTACAAGTTTTCTTTCTTATTTGAAAACCCAAAAAAATGACTACTCTTGAAAACACTAAGTTGTGTGACTTCACTAGCACCAACAGCAACGATTTTATGAGCACACCTATTGCTCCACCCGTGGCTGAAAATACTTTCTTTGAGATAAAACCTGCTTTACTCAATCTTGTTATGAGAGAGCAATTTTCTGGTATGGTAATGAAGATGCTGCTTCCCATCTAAATAACTTTGTTGAACTTTGTGAGATGCAAAAGCATAGGGATATAGAAGGTGATATTATTAAATTGAAATTGTTTCCTTTCTCTTTGAGAGGAAAAGCTAAAGAATGGTTGGATTCCTTAACTAGGAATAGTATTGATTCTTGGACTAAGTGCAAAGATGCTTTTATTGGAAAATACTATCCTCCTGCTAAGGTTATATCCATGAGAAGTGAAATAATGAAGTTTAAACAACTTGATAATGAGCATGTTGCTCAAGCTTGGGAAAGAATGAAATCTTTGGTAAAGAATTGTCCCACTCATGGACTGACTGCTTGGATGATCATCCAAACTTTTTATGCAGGATTGAACTATTCTTCAAGGAACCTATTGGATTCAGCTACTGGAGGTACCTTTATGACCATCACTTTGGGTGCTGCAACAAAACTTCTGGACAATATGATGGTTAATTATTCTGAATGGCATACTGAGAGAGCTCCACAAGGTAAGAAGGTAAATTCTGTTGAGGAAACCTCCTCCTTGAGTGATAAAATTGATATTATTATGTCTAAGCTTGGTAATGGGACAGCCCATATTGATCCAAATAATGTTCCTTTAGCCTCTTTGGTTGCTCAAGAAGAGCAAGTTGATGTGAACTTCATAAGAAATCACAATCTTGGCAACAATGCTTATGGTAATAATGCTTATAGGAACAATTTTGGTAACAACAATTATAAGCCATATCCTCCCAACAATGGTAATGCTTATGGAAATTCTTACAACAATAATAAGAGTGCTCCCTCTGAACTTGAAGTTATGCTTAAAGAGTTTATTAGTAAACAAACTGCTTTCAATAAAACTATTGAGGAAAAACTCTCTAATGCTGAAAGAAATATAGCATCTTTGGCTGAAGCTCAATCTACTTTGAATAAAATGGTTGCTAAACCTGAAACTAATGAGAATCCCTTTGCAGCTACTAATGCCATACAAGTAAGAATTGATGAAAATGTTAGACTATTAGCTGAATTACATGCTAAGTGGGAAAGAGAAGATGAAATTGTTAGAAACATTAGTGTTTCTACTATTACCACCACTAGTGTTGAGGCTACTAATAGTTCTACTACTTTAGAATATAAGTTTGATTTTGATATTGATGGTTGCAATATCTCTGAAGTTATTAAGTTCCTATAAAAGCTTGCTAAAAGTCCTAATGCTAGTGCTATGAACATGGCTTTTACAAAACACATTACTGATGCTCTCATAAAGATTAAAGAACAAAAGATGAAACATAAAGCTTTTATTCCTATAAAGCAAGAAGATGGTTGGGAACCCATCATTAATATGAAAGTGAATGACTTTGATTTCAAAGCTTTGTGTGATCTTGATAGTAGTGTTTCTATTATGCCTAGAAGGATTTATGATATGCTTGATTTTCCTTCTCTTGAAGATTGTTATTTGAATGTCCCACTCGATGCTAATGCTAAAAAGAAACTCATGGGGAGTCTTAATGATGTTCTTATTATGGTTAACGATTCCTATGTCCCCGTTGATTTCTATGTTTTGGATGTTGAATACAATGCTTCTTGTCCTATTACTTTGGGAAGACCTTTTCTTAGAACTGTTGGTTCCATCATTGATATGAAAGAAGGCACCATTAAATATCAACTCCCACTCAAGAAAGGTATAGAACACTTCCCTAAAAAGAGAGAAAATATTTCTTTTGCTTCTCCTATAAAAACAAAATTTGGTCTTAATGCTTCTCCATTTGAGAACACTTGATTCTTTCTTTGCTTCTTATGCCTAACTTAAAGGCGTTAAAGAAAAGTACTTATTGGGAGATAACCCAAAAGTTTTAGATGAGTCTTGGAAGTTATTACCTCTGTAATAACCTCTGCTTATCCTTTTTATTTGATTTTTGTGCCAAGATTAACCTCTAATGAGAGTGAAGTAATAATTGGGAAAGTTGCTGTCCCGAAACAGATTTCTGTGCTTCACCGTAAATATTCGTGAGAGAGCTCTGTATGTCGTATTTAGCTGTACTTTTGTGTGCTTCTGCCCCAGGTTGTTATCTAACTTTCGTTAGTTCAACACTTTTTGATTTGAGCAACAGAAGGTCTGCTAAAAAATTCCTCTTTACCTGCTGGTCTGTTTTGACAGATTTCTGCCATTTTTTGCATTTGCTTCTTGATGGTTCCTTCTTGAGTTATTTTGGGGAATTGAGATTTTTGAGGGAATTGCTATAGTAGCTAGTGTTCTAATGGAAGTATATTTGGTGTTAGAACTGAACCTTGAGACTTATTTATCTTAAGTGCACTCATGTTGCTAATGAGATTGTGTGAAGTTCTGTATGAAGGAAAAATTTCAGGTGTATGGAAGGAATGAGTAATGAGATGAAGGATGGACTAAATCTCAATCTTGGGGATGCCACGCGTGTCACCCCAAGAAATATCCAAGAAGTACAAGCGTCAAAGCTTGGGGATGCCCAAGGCATCCCCTTGTTCATCAATAAAAATCCAAGGTTTCTTCCAAACGCTTCATTTTTATTGTTTCATGCACAGTTGTGTTTTTCTTGGAGCGTCTTCTTTTTCGTTTTCATTTTAGTTTTCGTTTGCTTGGTTTGCTTAGTTTTCTAAATAAATTTGTTGGACCCCCTCTTTCACAGTTGTGTTCTTGTGTTTTTCTTGCTAGCAACTCCAAGAGTTAGTATTTATGCTCGATAGTGGGTTCATGCCTCTGGTAATCTGGGAAAGTGACAGAAATCTCTAAGGTACTAGATGTGTTGTTGCTACTAGGGAGAAAACAACAATCCTTTGTTCATAGAACAATCATATTTTTTACTTTACACGCAGTTTGTAAAGCAATAATCTGTTGCTTGCAACTTAATACTAGAGGGGGTTCGGATGATAACCTGAAGGTGGATTATTAGTCATAGATGGAGTTGGATGGCGGTCTATGTATTATGTTGTAATGCCCAATCAAGTCTCAAAGGAGTCAAGATGATTAGTATATGCATGTATTTCTTTCTCGGTGTTTGTCAATTGCCCCGCTGTAATTTGTTCACCCAGCATGTTATTTATCTTAAGGAGAGCCACCTCTAGTGAACTATGGATCCCGGTCCTTGTCTTTTACATTCAATCTGCAATCTTTTACTGCTTTGTGTTTACTTTCTGCAAACTTTTACTTCTTTCCATTCGATACGTTTAATCCTTTGTTTTCCACAAAACACGGTGAGATTGACAACCTCATCGCAAGTTGGGGACAAAGTTCTGTGGTTGTGTTGTGTAGGTCTCCACGTTGCTACTAGCACTGGTATTGCGCCCTGCCAAAGCTCAGCTAGTAACACCTTTGGGGTGTTTCCTTGCTCTTACTGGTTCGATTAAACCTTGGTTTCATAACTGAGGGAAACTTGCTACTATGCTCATCATACCTTCCTCTTGGGGTTCCCAACGAGCTCTACATCAACCACGAGCCATCAACCAGCTACGGATACCAGCTGATACGAGCTACGGATACCAACTACGGATACTAGCTCCAAATCCTCCTAGGTGTACGAATTACCCTACGGTTTTTGACTTCTTACTGGCATCCTCTCTGAGTTTGTCAGAGCTTGAATACCAGCTACGATTTCCAAACTTCTTATTTGCACTGATTCATGATACTTCCATGAACCTGGTACAACTACTTCATTTGCTTCTTAGCAACATCACCTATCTTAAGTGAACTTAAGTTCATTCCTTCATGTTGCTCTCCCCCTTTTTCTGCACTAATAATCCTTCTTATTGCCAGCTCATAATGAGTTGGGGGTGATCCATTCTTCAAAAATAGTATTGATACTCCTTATATTTAGCTTTACTCTTCATGCAAGTCTTCTTCTTGATCTTCAGAACTCGTCACTCCCTTACACACATTCCCTTTTCTATCTAGGTCTATAACATCAAGTAATAACTTGATGATGCAACATGCATTTGCACATCAAGTTAAACTTCATGTAGAGATCTAGTCAATCAAGAAGATGCAATAGAAAAACCAAAAATCCAAATGTGGTACATATAACACACATCATTCCAAGCCTGGAATATAGTAGTTGAGTATAATACCTCTAGAATTCAGGCTTAGCTGTGTAGTATATGACACCTCCTAGTATAGGTTTACATCGTGATACTTAGCACTTAAGGGTTAAACTACTCTTTGTCTCAATATTTACCCAAATTGCTCAATTGCAATAGGATAATCTTGAGCAAAGTGGTCTCACTTTGGTTCTATCTAACCTCTTACCTTTCTTTTGGCTTTTTGGACTACTAAAGACTACCAATTTCCATTCTATCATAAACTATCCTCACATGATCTCACGAAACCACTAACAAAATTGTAGTTACTACCTTAATCCTAAAATTATCATAATATTATAATACCTATGACTTCTATCATAGACCTACATTGTTCTTTACTTACTGTTACTACCAGATTCTTTACTAAGTACTTGTCCCAATTACAGACTTATCATGGTTTCAAAGCTATTCTCACCACGAATGTTAAGAT
Organism: Avena eriantha; assembly: GCA_910589775.1. NCBI lineage: Eukaryota > Viridiplantae > Streptophyta > Magnoliopsida > Poales > Poaceae > Avena > Avena eriantha. Next base: position 418,186,163 of record OU342742.1, read on the forward strand.
TTACCTAGTCATCATGATTAAAGAGCTAATCTTACCATGACGACTCTTTTTCTTAGCTTACCATTAATGATTCTTTACAAAATTATACTCCATCACATGGAATTATCAAGTGGATGCCACATGATTTACTTCCATTCGTATCTATACATACACTGATGGTCTAACTTAAGGTGATATAGTGGTATCAACTAGTGGTAAGATTCTGCTACTTTACATGGATTCTAAATATAGACTCCATCACTAATACTACTCCACATGATAACCTAATTTTGGTCGTAATCTTCTTTGATATTTTAACTTACTTAAGATATCTTAGTGGTGTTATACCTATTTAGATCAATACTAAAATAACATTTCTCTAGAGAATACATATAACTAATCTTTAAGAAAGATGATAAGAACATCCAACTTAAGTGTGACAAGATTTATCCTCAAGTGGATATCCATCACAAGTTTTGGTTTAGATAAGATGGCTTCCTATAGTCACTATCTAACCTACAGATCTTCCTAGAAGGGTTTTAATCCTAAGGTCAAAGCATATGCTCTGATACCAGCTGCGGTGACCCAGCATACCACTGCATGATGTTGTACACTATAGTCGTTGACATAACACCAATGAAACACCATTCACTAGTATTACATCTCTTAGAGTGGTACAACAGAAAAACAGTAGGTCCAACACATGACTATAGATTACAACTTGACTCTTTACAAAAGATCTAGAGAACACTCTAGGTTAAAGAGGGAGAAAGAACTTCTTACAAATAAGATCTAGAAATAACAACTCAGAACTATCTAGTAACTAAGACTAGCATCTGAACTATTTGGCTTGCCATTGCTGCTATTGCAATCCTCTACAGAAATAGGTTTTATGGCTAGAGAATCTACTCCTATCTAAACCGACACTTTATCTTCACTTCAGCTGATGTACATGTTGAATTCATTGACTTTATTGAAGAACTTGAGTTGTCGATGATGGTTTCTTGAGCAGAAATTGTTGTTGACGTCGTCTTCAATCGCTTAGAACCTAGCAAGGGTTAAGAAGGTACAGTTGAGTACGAGCGTACTCAGCAAGTTCACTAAAAAGGAGTGTATGATGCAGTATCTCTATAGCCACAGACCATAGGTCATAGGCAATGCAGGTTTTTGTAAACATTTCTTCAAAGATTGATTTTATTCTGAAAAGTATGTCCGACAGCCTTCACAGGTTGACCAGAACCTTCATGGGGTTCCTTTCCTGCCGCGTTCGTAGCTCCTTCCCGGAACAGGGAGTAACATGTCACAATTCTTACACTCTGTAGAGGTACGTCACTTTTCCCACAAGAGACCATAAGCTTTGTTGCACAACCGGGAGTATGTCCCCGTTCAAACTTCCTTGGTTTGAAGCCCAACTTAAGATCCAAGCCAATCGCTACCCTCTCTGCGACCCCATATGTCTTCACGATCCTCCGGGCTGACTACACCTCTGTTAAGCCGCCAACTAGGGCAAGCTATAACCAGGGAAGTTCCCAAAGACTCTCTAAGCAGCTCTGACTAACGGTCACCATCAGCTATGGTGAACTCCGACCCAGACAGATATGCACAGATAATCTAGACACCTAGCTCGTGGGGAACTAAGGGGTCCCACCCATGTGCTGGATTCTCTGGAACTCCACGAGAAATCAATAGCCTCACGATAAGGTCATCTTGCCGCCATATGAAAGGGAGAAGATACAACTGACTTTTCTATCCCATTCCAAATCTCATGGTTGACGTGTAATATACGATGCTAGAATCACTGGAGACATTGGTTGTCAAGTCCTAGATGATACATTACTATACAATGGCGTTTCCATTACCAGTTATGATAGATTAGCTGATCACCCTGGATCAGTAACCAATATTTCCAGTTAATTGTGAAAATAGTGTTTTCGACCTTTTTGAAATGCAGGTGATGACACAGTTGAGTTACAAGCATAGAAAATAATCAAAGGACATGAGCAAGTTGTGAACTTGCCTTTTGTGACTGCAATATTATGCACTCATGGTCTTCAAGACAATAGAAGATCCAAATTCTATAAATAGCATCATTGGTCCAGTAAGGACTAATGTTTAAAGAAGCAAAATACAATGATGTATAAGTAAGGTAATGCAATTTGAGAAACACGAATCCCCGGAATAGTCGTATCTAATCTAGGTTTGGAAACTGGAAATGAGTTCTTTAGAATGTGTTGCACTTTTATAACAGATTCGCACTTGTGCTTCTTATTAAGGCTTGTGAGAGTGCGTGTGAAACAATAAGTAAATATAACAAGTAATATGCAATAGTAAGGCACTCCAATGATATGGTATTTGAAATACTTCTTAAACAAGATTAAGAATCAAGTAGAGCTTTTATAGAAGTGTTCAAGGTTTACTTTTAATGTTGCTTAAAAGAATAACTTTTGAGGAAAGCATTACTTTACAAAGCAAAAAGTATTTAAACTTAAGGCTAACACTATAAGTTTTTCTTATTACTTATAAGTACTAAAGTAGAAAACAACTAGTATTGTTGAGTTTTACAATTGACAGAATACTTTTAGAGAGTAAACTTATTTAATTTGAAATGATAGTTTTAGTAAGTATAACTTAAAATGGTTAGACTTATGTTAACTTCAATTAAACATTATTTGAACTTGTTCTTACATTTTTAGACTTTAAACAAGTAATGCTAAAGAGAATAGTAAAAGTTTATATATATGTTTAATGAATTAAAATAAAAGAAAAAGGTTTAAATAAGATTTATTAGACCTTTACCTTTTATTTTACTTCAAAAGTATGAGTTGATATTTTTAGTGTGTAGAATTCATTTTTTTCATCATTTTGGTATATTATTAGTATTTTTGTGAATTTTAAATAATAAGATATGATTTTTATAAGTTTTAGCAATTTAAAATACTAATTAAATAATAAATATTAGTTAAGTGATTTAAAAATGTATAAAACAAATTTATAAGTTTTTATTTTGTTTTTCTAATTTTTTTGATATATTATACTTATTTTTTATGGATTTTAAATAATAAAAACCTTAATTAATATTTATCCCAAATAGTTTATTTACTAATTATATTATTTAAGTTGGAAAATAAAATGTGATAATAGGTTTATAATATAGATTTTATTTTTCTGAACATTTTGATATATAATATGCATTTTTTTATTTATAAAACAAAAGTTATTCAATTTATAAGATTTATTCATTTTCCTCAATTCCTAAAATATTTATAATCTAATTTATAATTTCTATCTATTTCCTAATCAGGGATTGTCTTTTTATACTTAACCCTAATCTAGTCTGAGTCACAGACATATTGGCATGTGGCCACGTCATCTACACGCGAGGCAAATATCTTTTTACACCCAACTAAAGCTACCCCAAAGTCATAGACATGTGGGGTCACTCGCCACATCATATTCATAAATAACAAAACAAATAAACAAAACGGCTTATGACATCAGCATGACGATCGCTCGCCGGACTCTCGCCGGAGTACGGCGGCGACGCCAAAATACTGCACCCTGGGCCTTTTGAAATGGTGCGTTCGAATGAGGGAAGCCTGACGAACCTATCTAGACCCCTCACGCACACTGAAGATCACCGGATCAGGGGTTACGACGAGGTCCTGCGACAGCTTGCTCCAATGACTCAAGGAACTAGGCCTACTGCCAGTGTTAGCATGATTTATAGGGTTCGAAGATGCGCAATCTCACCTTGAAGCTGTAACGGTGGTCGGCGTGAATTGGCGTGGCCGGAGATGAGCGCGGCGTCGCGGATTCCGGCAAACACCGACGAGAGGAAATAGTGAAATTCACCCTCCTCAGAGCTCCCCTTGATGATGTGCTCCTCCTAGAGGATCTACAGAGCATGGCGATTCCTTCCATCCACCCCATGGTCTTCTAGGTGGATTGAATCGATGGCTAGCCGGAGCTCACCGGCGGCGGCTTTGGTGGATTTGCAGATGACAGAGAGTGAGAGAGAGAACTAGAGAGGGTAAGGATGGATAAGAATGACGATGCAGATCTCCACGGTCTATTTCTAGGTCCAGTCGGCGTTAGAGGCGACGTCACGACGGTGGCGATGGCCGAGATGCACCAGGGCGTAGGAGCTCGATCTGGGCGTGAATCACTATGCATTTGTCCAACTGGGGAATTCCTGGCGACTTAGACGGGGCTCTAGGTGAGTCAATTGCGTCCGGGCGGTCTCGAATGACGGCGGCGACGTGGAGCTCGCCGGCGTGCTGTCGGACATGCGAAGGAGGAAGAAGACGGTCGCTCACCTCGAGCGGCCCCACTTGCCAGCGAGGGAACGAACCGGTACCCGGGTTGGGCTGCTACTGGGCCGATGCAAAGCGAGCGATTTTTTCCAGGGGCTGCACGCGAGCGACAGTTAGAGCTGAGTCGAACTGGGTCATGGGCCGGTTCTGTTAGTACTCTTTTTTCTTCTACGATTTCTATTTCTGTTTATATAAAACCTTTTCAAATATGAATCTCCTCAAGGCTTTAAATATCCAGAGATTTTGCAAGCTACAAATATTATTGTATAAAGAAATTATAACTCTTTCCTCGGTATTTGATATTGTGTATAAAGATATTCATAGCTACATGAAGTATTCTTTTGTAAAGTAAATATAATTTGGGGTTTTAGGGACTTGTTTCTTTGAGTAAGATTTGCATAATAATGTTTATAATTATCATAAAACCATTTTTGTTAATTCTTATACATGGATAACAACAATGAAGATACTCATCTACCTATAGTTACCATGGCTTCTGAGAGGATTTAATAACTCATATTCAAATATAGATAGGGACAAGGATCAAGGTTTAGGGATACTACTTCTAAATCTATGAGTGGGTTTGATATCTCCACATAGAGTGAGATATTGGAATTACTTAGTATTGTGATCATGATAATTCTATCACTCTAGGTTCCTATTAGGATTTAAGACAATAAAGCAAACAAAACTTTCATCCATAGACATTCATCTCATTCTCTAATTATCCTTTTGGAAGTTTCATTTATTCAAGAGATATTATCCAATGGTTACCTAAAGGTTTCTAAAGAATCCTTACCTTAATACCTCACTAATGATATCTTGAGATAAGGAATTCCTTTCCTAAATATACTCTCTATTTCTCTCTTATCTTATTCACAAAGATCACATCTTCCTAAATAAGACAATCATCATACTCCACCATATCCATCATCATATGATGACATGGTCATGCCACTTCAACATTACTCCATCCTTACTCCTAGTATATAACTCCTCTTAATTAACTGCCATTGATGCACCTATCAATGTAGCTAATACTAACTCCATCTATTAACTTTCTTAACTTCATCTTGCAACTACTTCCAAGGTTTGCAAGACTACAATCCTTACTACAAATACAAAGGATATCAATCCTTTGAAATGGGTATAGTACTACTCCCATAACACCAGTTGTCCTTATATTAACTTGGTTAAGCTACTATGCCTCCAACTACTCCATACAACTCATCAAATACTTCATCATACTCTAGCTTGACTTCTAATGATCAAGCTAGATGATTCAGCTTAGGACTTGCCTAACTTGGTATATTCATAACTCTCCTTCAACACCTAGTCATCTATTTCCAAGTGACTTGAGAATAATGACCACCATCCTTTGATCATACAAAACTTAGGCTTCTCATTGTTTGATCAAGATCTATACTCAACTAAGTAGTAAACTTGTATTAGTCTCTCTATAGACGTATCTTGTTAAGCAAGCTTATTCTAAGTCTATATCCACTTGTCCTAACAAGATTGCCATCTAATGTACTAATACTACTATCTTTCTCATAGCTCCATGATCACTAGTTACTTCCTGGTTTAAATACTGCGTCTAGTTAACTCAGGAGTGAGTTAACTCCTCCAACATCAAATGGTTTGATCTCCACTAAGGATCACATTCCATTGATGATGGTACACTCAACCACATCTAGTTCTTCCTTTAGATTAACTTACTTAAAGTAATTGGAAGGTCAACACAATAAGTCAAAGTCTATGAGTCAATAAGTTCTAGGTCAAGAATTGATCACACACATTGATGATCAACAGACACTAAGACTTGGTTAAATAGGATTGTCACTTATTATCATGACACTAAGGATATGTAATGGATGGTCTTGGCCTGACTTCCATTCCTACTCTATTTGTAATAAGAGTCAATGTTTATGAATTACCATGAGACCCATGGTAGAAGTAACTATGGCAAACAAGTGTTTCCAGATTTAGTTATAGGGTTTCTTTACTTAAGTTATATCCTTAACTTGGTATTCAGGGTTTGTGGTAAATAATACCTTGATATCATCTTTAGAATATTGAGTATTCATCCTTGAGTTATGGTATAAAAAACCATGTAATGCTCTCTAGAAGATCAAGTACTCCTTATTAAATAGTGTGTTGTGACTTAGTTTTATTACATTTGATCTACCCTTAGATCAAATTATATTACCCAAAGATAAGGTTTTAGCAAAGGTCATATTGAAACTTATCGCAGTCAACTTGATGATCTACTTCAGTTCCACCAAGTTAAGAGAAGCTTCAATCACTTTGACAAGTTTTATTTAAAAGCGCGAAAATTATCCGGATTTTTTATGCATGAATGCAATGCACACACGTGTATTCAGCTTATTTCTAAGCTCTAATGCTGGGATGTTACAGATTGCCGCAATGTTATCGGCACAAAGTGGATCTTTAAGAATAAGCAAGATGAAAATGGCATTGTTGTAAGGAACAAGGCAAGATTCATGGCACAAGGCTATTCCCAAGTTGAGGGCATCGACTTCGGCGAGACTTATGCTCCAGTGGCTCGTCTTGAGTCCATTCATATCCTCCTTGCTTATGCTGCTCATAACAATTTTAAATTACAACAAATGGATGTTAAGAGTGCTTTTCTTAATGGTCCTCTACATGAGTTGGTATATGTAAAGCAACCCCCGGGATTTGAGGATCCTAACTTTCCGAACCATGTCTACAAACTCGATAAGGCACTCTATGGCCTTAAACAAGCCCCACGTGCATGGTATGAGCACCTTAAAGAGCTTTTGCTAGACCGTGGCTTCGAAGTTGGGCAAATCGATCCAACTCTTTTTACTAAGAAGGTTAAGTGGGAGCTCTTCGTATGCCAACTATATGTAGATGCCACTATCTTTGGCTCTACTAATAAAGCTTTTAATGATGAATTCTCGAAGCTTATGACTGACAGGTTTGAGATGTCTATGATGGGGGAATTACGGTTCTTTCTTGGATTTGAGATCAAACAACTTAGAGAAGGAACCTTCATAAATCAAGCAAAATACATCCAAGACATGTGATGTCTACGTACTTCTATTCTTGTAGATAGTTGTTGGGCCTCCAAGTGCAGAGGTTTGTAGAACAACAGCAAGTTTTCCCTTAAGTGGATCACCCAAGGTTTATCGAACTCAGGGAGGAAGTGGTCAAAGGTATTCCCTCTCAAGCAACCCTACAATCAAGATACAAGAAGTCTCTTGTGTCCCCAACACACCCAATACACTTGTCAGGTGTATAGGTGCACTAGTTCGGCGAAGAGATAGTGAAATACAAGTGGTATGGATAATTATAAGTGGTAACGGTGCTAGAAAATAGCTTGATGGCATGGAAAAGACTAAAGGAAAACTGAAATAAAGATGGAAGCAAGCAAACATGTAACATATCTAATTGCAAACGGTGTATCAATGCTTAGAAACAAGGCCTAGGGATCATACTTTCACTAGTGAACACTCTCATATAAATATATTCTTCTTTATGATACTATGCTGAACTACTCTCCGATTGGACACTCTAATCCATGGTAGGGCTATAACAGCACACCTCAAAGTAAGCCTTTCCCATCTAGAAAACCCCACACTGTCACCTTGAGTACTAGATGAGTCCAACAAACACCACAATTTCATAAAGACATCCAACTCCAAATATAACTCATAACAAGTATTTGTAATCTCTAGCCTAAGTGCCACCATGGTGTGCACGCTGTCACTTTCACACACATGGGCAGAGCAGAGATCTATTAAAGCACTTGAGTAGCAAGGTAGATCTACTTGATTACAAAGCTCATGATCACAATATGATCATGGATAGAGAGAGAGAGATGAACACATAGCTACCGGTAGAACCCTTAGCCTCAAGAGAGAACTACTCCCTCCTCATCATGAGAATCAGCAATGGTGATGGAGATGGTGGTGGAGATCGATGGAGATGGCTCCGGGGGCACCTCCCCATCCCGGCAGGGTGCCGGAACAGAGACTTTCTGTCCCCCGAATCTCCCCTTCAGTGGCGGCGGCGCTGCAGAACTTTTCGTGGCTGGAGGCTTGACTATTTAGGGTTTATGCATCGGGAGGCTTCTTATAGGCGAAGAGGCAAGGTCGGTGGAGGCCAAAGGGTCCCACACCACCTGGTGGCGTAGCCAGGGCTAGCCCGCGCCACCACATGGTGTGGCTGGCCCCAGGCCCCTCTCCGTCTCGTACTCCGGCTCCGTGAGTCTCCAGAAAAATAGGCATATTGGCTTTTGTCCTATCCAATTCCGAGAATATTCATTTTCTAACTTTCTTGGAACCGAAAACAGCAGAAAACAGGCAACTGGCACTGTGGCTCTTGTTAATAGGTTAGTCCAAGAAATCATATGAAAAGTACTCCAAAGTGTGGACAAAACACAAGAAAGTAGATAAAACCAAGCATGGAACATCAAAAATTATAGATACATTTGCAATGTATCAACATCCCCAAGCTTAACTCCTGCTCGTCCTCGAGTAGGTAAGTGATAAAAAGAAAGAATAATTTTTGAGGTGACATGCACCATCATAAACTTGATCAAAGTATTTGTAAAACATTGATAGCTAGGATCATAGTACTTCAATCATAACATGGAAGACAAAGTTCTAGCAATAAGATAAAGAAACTATGATGCAACATGAAAAGGCACAAACAAAAGATTCATGGATAACAATGTTTTGCAAGACGTTTGTTTGTTTCACATAGAGAAAACATAGCATAGCAGCATTCAACTTCTCCCTCATAGAGTAGCAAACATAAATGCATAGGACACCTTCAAAGTTCATAAGAGTGACTAGATACAATTAGTTTAAAACAAGCAATATCAAGTTATGCATCAATCAACTAGTCTTGGGACAATGCACATAGAACTAAGAATGGCCACTATGCTCTCAAAGTAGGTGCATAAAGATAGAAGGTGGAGACTCAATATAATGGTGGAAGATAGGCCCTTGTAAAAGGAAGTAGGGATTCAAGTGTCATAAAGAGCTTCCAAAAATTATGGTACTTATAGCTTTCAGCTCTCATTGCCCCTATCATAAGCATCTTGAAGTGATTAAGGTTAAAGTGAACAAACTATGGTGTACATGCTTGACGAAGTATAAGCTAGAAATATCGTGTCCCTTGTATACGAGGGTCGCTCCTCATGCTACTCAAGTTTAGTCACCGGTAAGTTTTTGTCATCGTAAGTACATGTGTATCATAGAGAACCGCCAACGGGGTACCCCTTGCCCGATGATACGGAAGAATCCCCATATCAAAATGACAAGGCAAGGAGACAACGAGCATCTCAGCAATCTTTTATTTACCATGGGAATATGGTGTTTTTTTTCTCTCTTTCCTCTTTTCTCGTATCTTTTTTTTCTCAATATATGACTCTTTTTTATATAAGAAGAATGCTTCATAAACAACTCATTATGGTTACGCTGCAGGTTTCCACCATGTCAGCATGGATTAGACCAGCGGCCCAGGCGTTTCTCTAACACATATACATAACTCCATGGACTTACAAGCTCCCCTTTCATTTCACACCGACGACATCCATATACAAAAGAGCATGATATCAACTATGTACAAGTACCAAGTGCAATGTTGAAAGCGTTCCCCATGACAGCATGGTTCTGCTAATTCCCAACAAATAAGTGCAAGCATATACAACATAGACGACACAATGGTTCAAGTTTATTAAGGGCAAGAAAAGTTAAGTGTGCCATCAAGTTTGTGAGAGCTTTAATCACTAGTTTTCTCATAACAAGTTTAATTTGGAAGGTAAACAAAAGCATGAATATACTTGGAATAGCAAATGCTAATAGGTAGGTATGGTGGATTCTTTGGAATAACTTGGTTTTAGGAGTTGGATGCATGAGTGGAACTCATACTTGGTTGCGGAGGCTAGCAAAAGATTGGGAGCGACAAACTAAGAGAGCAATAATGGCCATAATCATGCAGAGCGACAAAACATCATTGATCAAAGCATAAAGTGATACTACAAGGTAAAAACTAAAGGATCATAAAGGCTATGGTGACTTGAGATAGTCATAACATGGTGTGAGCATGCGCCAATTCAACCCAAATAAATCATCAACGGAGAATACCACTATATTATGCTTTAATATGCTAAAACAACACATGATTCATCCAAGGCACATTAAGCAATCTCAATTGTTTATAACAAGTCATGCTACAGCAAAGAATACTAAGCATAAATCCAAAACAATATCAAGCATGGCATGACAAAGCATAGGCCACAGTCCAAAACAAGCTCTCTTTACCACTTAAGCATGAACGTTTCCTACTCTTTTCCAATCCAAACCAAACTATTTGAAAACCAATGTATGAAAGAGGGGGTCCAACCAATTTATTCAGCAAACTAAGAAAACCAAGCAAACAAAAAACCAAAACGAAAACGAAAAAGAATACGCTCCAAGAACAATACAACTGTACATTAAACAATAAAAATGAAGCGTTTAGAAGAAACCTAGGATTTTTATCGATGAAGAAGGGGATGCCTTGGGCATCCCCAAGCTTTGACGCTTGTACTTCTTGGAAATTTCTTGGGGTGACATGTGTGGCATCCCCAAGCTTGAGCTTTAGTCCATCCTTCATCTCATTACTCATTCCTTCCATACACCTGAATTTTTTCTTTCATACAGAACTTCACACAATCTTTATTGGCAACATTAGTGCACTCAAGATAAATAAGTCTTAAGGTTCAGTTCTAACTCCAAATAAACTTCCATTAAAACACTAGCTACTGTAGGACTTCCCTCAAAAAGCTCAATTCCCCAAAAGAACTAAAAAAGGAACCAACAAGAAGCAAATGCAGAAAATGGCAGAAATCTGTCAAAACAGACCAGCAGGTAAAGACGAATTTTATCGAAGACCTTCTGTTGCTCAAATCAAAAAGTGTTGAACTAACAAAAGTTATATAACAACCTGGGGCAGAAGCACAAAAAATCACGCCTCAAAAGGACATACAGATATTTCACACGAATGTTTATGGTGAAGAACAGAAATCTGTTTCGGGATAGCAACTTTCCCAAGCATTACTTCTCTCTCATTAGAGGTTACTCTTGGCACTAAAAGCAAATAAAAAGGATAAGGAGCGGTTATTACAGAGGTAATAACTTCCAAGACTCATCTAAATTTTTTGGGTTATCTCCCAATAAGTACTTTTCTTTAACGCCTTTAAGTTAGGCAGGATAGTTTGAGAAGATGCTCGCATAAGAAATATGAATTGAAGTAAAAGAGAGCATCAAGAGGCAAATTCAAAGCACATTTAAGTCTAACTCACTTCCTATGCATAGGAATCTTGTAAAGAAACAAGTCATGAAAGCACAAAGCAACAAGCATAGTAAAGCAAAAATGGTGCAACTTCAAGACTTTCAACATAAAGAGGGGAAACTTAATATTATTAAGATGCATAAAACCATGTTTCCCTCTCTCATAATAACTTTCAGTAGCATCATGAATAAAATTAATAATATAACTATCACATAAGACATTCTTATCATGAGCCACATGCATATAATAATTATTACTCTTCACATAAGCATAGTCATTCTTATTAATTGTGGTGGGAGCAAATTCAACAAAATAGCTATCATTATTATTCTCATCACCATAGTCATCAAATATAGGAGGCATATTGTAATCATAATTAATTTTCTCCTCAATAGTAGGTGGACTGAAAATATCATACTCATCATTGTAATCATCATATATTGGAGGTTTGGTTTCATCATAAGCAATAGAATAGCTATCTTCCAAAGCTGGGGAACTAAAAAGATCATTTTCATAAAAACTAGCTTCCCCAAACTTAGACTTTTCCATAGCATTAGCAATAATGGTGTCCAAAGAATTCATACTAACAACATTGCTATTAGCATGCAAATAAAGTTCCATAGGTTTTTTAATTTTCTCTTCAAACACTTCATGTCCTAACTCAAGATAAATACTATAAAGCTCTCTAATTTTGTTGTTCATTTCTATTAAGCCTGACTAGTGAAAACAAGAAACAAAAAGACAAAATTACAGAATCTAAAGGAAATAAATTCGAGCACTCACACCGGAGGATGTGAGTACCTTTTACCTTACCTCCCCGGCAACGGCGCCAGAAAATAGGCGTTTGCCGTGAGAGGTTCTTTTTCTTTAATCCTCCAGTGTGAATACCTTTTTACCTTTCCTCCCCCGCAACGGCGCCAGAAAATAGCTTGATGTCTACGCACTTCTATTCTTGTAGACAGTTGTTGGGCCTCCAAGTGCAGAGGTTTGTAGAACAGCAGCAAGTTTTCTCTTAAGTGGATCACCCAAGGTTTATTGAACTCAGGGAAGAAGTGGTCAAAGGTATTCCCTCTCAAGCAACCCTGCAATCAAGATAGAAGAAGTCTCTTGTGTCCCCAACACACCCAATACACTTGTCAGGTGTATAGGTTGTAACACCCTCGAATCGGCCCTATGCAAGTTTCAGCGCTTCCCGCCAAACCCGCATAGAAACGATTCAAGGACACCCACCAGGCACTTTCGTGCGGGTGGAAAACGAAGTAATGCCATTACACAATAGTCCAGGATGGAACCCACATGACAGATATATACAACACGACTCCATGAGTCAAGAATACAGATATACAATACAAAGATCCAAATCACCTTGAAAACGATACAACATCCGAGTACGGACAAGATGCAAATGGTGCTAAGAGCCCTGAAGAATAACCAATGGCGTCCATAACCCTGCCCAGGCCAAGCCGGAAGGGTAACCCTGCTAACGACGTCGATCTCAAACCTGCTAAAACAAAAGGGGTGCCGAAAAAGGGCAAAGGAAAAAGAGGAGCGTCAGTACTGAGGCCAGTACACGGCAAGGCTAGAATTCGGCGGCTCTCACCTACATAGGTATGGTGGACTGAAGCGGAAGCACGACATGCACTAAACAACCTATAGAGACTCGATGCAAATGTCGGCTATTAGAGAGGGATAAGAAAGACCTATTCGGAACCAACCTTATACTAACACCAATCATACCCATCCTGGTATTCCCCCTTGAGACCAAACGAGGAAGTCAAACCGAGAAACTCACACAGTTGGCAGTTTTATTCATTCCATTATAGTTGAAGCACTTACTAGTCAGATATAGATAGCATGAGTCATCCCGATAGCATAAGTAGTGGGTAGTTTTAGTTAACCATTCAGTGGTAGTTGCAGTACTTACTAGTCAGATACAATTAGCATGTGACATCCCAAACCCAACAGTTGTTGGCACTTTTATTTCATTCCATTGGAGTTCCGATACTTACTAGGCAGGTATAACATGACACGATACACCCCAGTTCCACCAGTTGTTGGCACTTTTATTATCCATTCCATTGTAGTGAAGCTGATTACTAGTCACATATTAAGTAAAATTTATAGCACTACTTTAGTTATGCTTGTCTATGATCGAGATACTGTGCTCCAAGTCGTCCATAACCGCGGACACGGCTTTCAGAAAGATTTACCCTGCAGGGGTGCACAAATAGCAACACACACATGATCAACCTCGGAAAAACCAAATCAAAACCCAACGAGGCTTTCACGACAAAGCAATCACAGGATTCATAAAATATTTCAGGGGGCCACCCCATTAAGCTACCCGCAACGAAGTTGGCCGGCTTCGAGACGAACCCAAGGTTTGTGCCAATGGCTGTAAACGACTGGGAACCCAAAAGTGTGACTGGGCTTGACGATACCGCGAAAACATTCCACATTCCTAAACAGTACAGGTGCTCCACACACAATCGTAAATAAAGCAGTAAAGCATGGCATAAGTACAGGATAGTAATAAAGCCCCAAACTAGTTTGTGGCCCCAAGAAATAAGAAATGAATCAAGCTCTGGCTAAGGGGGATCCATAGGGTCTCCCAGATGTGGATAGTGCGAATAGTCAAGGAACAGGTATCAAGTACTCGGGACCTACGGGACACAAGTGGACATGAAAAACCAAATAGCATATATTGCCCACCGGTGCCGCTTTCATTAGTTATCCTAGCAATTTAAGAATTGTATTTAAAGTCATGATCATCTCCACCATTAAGCATGTGCCAACCTTTTATCAACGGTGGAACGACAACGATGCAAAGCAGCACCTGAGCAAGCAACTACGACTCGCAAGGCCGACTGTCTATCAATCAACATGCAATAGGATGTGTCCAAGGCAATATAGAGGCTGCAAGGAATATAAATGGTGCACGGAAACTAAAGCATCATACCACAGATAGCAATAGAGCAACAAGAGGAAGTAAAGACTATAAACGCAAAATAGGTAGAAAGGGGGAGAATGCTCGCTTGGGAAACATAGCCGAAGATACATCGGAGAACGGGTCGAAGCTCGCATCATCTCAACGGCCTAATCCGTGAAGAAGCAAATCACTAGAAGAAACACCGGATGCACTATTTAATACTACGGTAGAAGATCGGGCATGATGCAGTATGATGTATGACATGGCAAAGATGCGATGCGACTAGATAAAATTAAGCGGAACTAGAGTCCCGACAATTAATTAGAGGGTTCATGTTGTTTAGTTACCCCGCAATTTAAATGTTGTCTTAACAATGCAAAACATGACATCGGTTTGCTACACAAATTTAAATGGGGCCAATATACTAGAAAAGCCCGCATATAACCTCCATATTTAATTATGAGTTGAATCGACAAAGTACCCCCAAACAAATAAACATGTATGAGAGCATGAACAATTTATATGCAACAAGTTAGATGTCATATATTATAAAAATAGGGGTCTCAGAAAGGGGATCACATTAGGGTTTGGCTCCGATGGTCTTGGGGTTCGGGTTCGGCCTTCGGACTCAGGGATCAGGGTCTCGGGGCATCGGATCCATGATGAAGATCTCGGTGGTTCCGGCTTCTACGGTCGGTGGTGAACTTGAAACGGCGCCGAGTACTAGTGTTTGTCTTCAAGGATCGGGGGACTTGGTTACACGTCGACGGCCTTGTGATCCATGATGGAGGAATAAGGTTTTCGTCTTCCCTTGTGCAGGACGAGCTTGGTTCCGGTAGTCTTCAGGAGTAGACTAACTCTTGTTGTCCCTCGGTAGCCGTTTGCAAAGATACTAGAGTATTACCGTCACACCCTCTCTCTATGACCAAAAGGAGACACCGTTAGGGATCGATCCATAGGACAACTTCATGGACATCACGAATCAGCAAAACACCAACACCTGACATACACCACCAGTACCTAGTGCTACTGTCGGTGGTGGGTTGTACTGCTGCCAGGATGGCTGATGGAGACCAGCAACACCGGTGCGTGTGGAGGATTCGCTGGTCGGGGCTGACCGGTACGGCAGAGGGGCAAAGGCGCCGAGCAGCAGGGCACCACGTAGGCAGAGGACGGCTCGGCGTCGCAGAGAAGCGGCACAACGAGGGAGGTCGCGGCAGCCAGAAGAGGAGCAGCCGGTGCGCACGGCGGATGCCGAGGAACAGGGCGAGGTCGCGCGGGGGGCCGACTCCGACGTGCTGGGGAGGCTTCAAGGTGGCACGGGTCGGAGCAGAGGCCACGGGGCGGAGGAGCCTGACGGTGATGCGGTCACGGACGACGGCGTGCTGAGCAGGGGCCACGGCAAGGACGAACGCACGACGACAGCACGGGGCCGTGGAACCGTACGGTGGCACGGGCGGCGCCAGAGGAGGTCGGTCTCGCGGGATCAGCTCTAGGCGGTGGCGGCAGGCGTGGATCGAGGCGCGATGGGAGGAATCAGGAGGGCTCGAGGTGGTTCCCTTCCGTTCGCGAGAAGGAGAGATGGGGTGGGGAACGCGAGGCTGGTCGGCCGCCTGGTGGTGGGGCCAGGCTGATAGCGACGTGCGGAAATGTCGGTCAGAGGCGGTTGCGTGCGAGCGACGCTCAGGCGCTGAGCTGAGGGTGGGGCCAGGTTGGCGAGGGAAGCGAGCCAGCGAGGAGGTCGACCGCATCGCGTGCGACGTGCAGAATTGTGTGCTGGTGCGGACGCTGCTAGCGTGTCACGCAGGGGGTGGGGTGTATCACGCGGCGACTGGGTAGGGTTAGCAGATTAGGGTTTTGGGTGGTTCGGTCAGGGTTGTAGGCTGCTAGCTGCTGGGCTTTGGGCCCAGCGGCTTGCGGTCTCCCCTAGAAAATATTTTTAATTATCTCTTTTATTTTTTAAAAAGACTTTTGTAAATAGTTTTAGACAAATAAAATATTTGGAAAGACCGGGTTTTGTATTTGAATAAAGAGGGGTTATTTGGAAAATAAAGAGACACTTTTATAAAATAGTTTTAGACAAACAATGCATGATGATGTCGATGCTCAAATGCAATGTGGCATGATGACATGAGCATGTTGTCATAAGGATGCAATGCACAAAGCAGAAAATAGCAAGCGATTTTCTAGTAGTGGTTTTACCGGGGTGCTACATAGGTGCACTAGTTCGGCGAAGAGATAGTGAAATACAAGTGGTATGGATAATTATAAGTGGTAACAGTGCTAGAAAATAGCTTGATGGCGTGGAAAAGACTAAAGGCAAACTGAAATAAAGATGGAAGCAAGCAAACATGTAACAGATCTAATTGCAAATGGTGTATCAATGCTTAGAAACAAGGCCTAGGGATCATACTTTCACTAGTGAACACTCTCATATAAATATATTCTTCTTTATGATACTACGCTGAACTACTCTCCGGTTGGACACTCTAATCCATGGTAGGGCTATAACAGCACACCTCAAAGTAAGCCTTTCCCATCTAGAAAACCCCACACTGTCACCTTGAGTACTAGATGAGTCCAACAAACACCACAATTTCATAAAGACATCCAACTCCAAATATAACTCATAACAAGTATTTGTAATCTCTAGCCTAAGTGCCACCATGGTGTGCATGCTGTCACTTTCACACACATGGAGAGAGAAGAGATCTATTAAAGTACTTGAGTAGCAAGGTAGATCTACTTGATTACAAATCATGATCACAATATGATCATGCATAGAGAGAGAGAGATGAACACATAGCTACCAGTAGAACCCTTAGGCTCGAGAGAGAACTACTCCCTCCTCATCATGGGAATCAGCAATGGTGATGGAGATGGTGGTGGAGATGGCTCTGGGGGCACTTCCCCGTCCCGGCAGGGTGCCGGAACAGAGACTTTCTGTCCCCCGAATCTCCCCTTCGGTGGCGGCAGCGCTGCAGAACTTTTCATGGCTGGAGGCTTGACTATTTAGGGTTTATGCATCGGGAGGCTTCTTATAGGCGAAGAGGCAAGGTCGGTGGAGGCTAGAGGGGCCCACACCACCTAGTGGCGTGGCTAGGGCTAGCCCGAGCCACCACATGGTGTGGCTGTCCCCTGGCCCCTCTCCGTCTCGTATTCTGGCTCCGTGAGTCTCCAGAAAAAATAGGCATATTGGCTTTTGTCCCGTCCAATTCCGAGAATATTCATTTTCTGACTTTCTGGAACCAAAAACAGCAGAAAACATGCAACTGGCACTGTGGCTCTTGTTAATAGGTTAGTCCAAGAAATTATATGAAAAGTACTCCAAAGTGTGGACAAAACACAAGAAAGTAGATAAAACCAAGCATGGAACATCAAAAAGTATAGTTACATTTGCAATGTATCAACATGCTCAAGAGATTCAAGATGTCGGATCTTAATGGCGCAGGAACTCCGATGCAAACAAAATGTCACCTTGAACTTAATCCCCATGGTAAAGATGTGGACCAAAATGTATATAGGTCCATGATCGGCTCTTTCCTTTACCTCTGCGCATCTAGACCCGATATTGTGTTGAGTGTAGGTGTGTGTGCAAGGTATCAAGCAGCTCCTAAAGAAAGCCACTTGGTTGCGGTCAAGAGGATCTTCCGATATTTGGTTCATTCCCCTAATTCTGGTCTATGGTATCCCAAGGGCTCGAATTTCTCTCTATGTGGCTATACTGATTCAGATTGGGCTGGTGATAAGGATGATCGGAAATCAACTTCTGGAGCTTGTCAACTCTTGGAAAGGTCTCTAGTATGTTGGTCTTCTAAAAAGCAGAATTGTATTTCTCTCTCCATCGCCACAGCTAAATATGTGGCCGCTGCTAGTGCATGTACTCAATTATTATGGATGAGGCAAACTTTAAAGGAATACGGTGTCAATTGTGACAAAGTGCCTATTTTATGCAATAATAAAAGTGCAATCAAAATTGCGTACAATCCGGTACAACACATAAGGACGAAGCATATTGAGATTCAGAATCATTTTATTCGGGACCAAGTAGCTCGAGGAGATATTGATCTATCTTTTGTGAGCACGAAGAACCAACTTGCTAATATTTTTACGAAGCCACTTGATGAAGCAAGGTTTTGTTACTTGAGGAATGAGCTAAATATCGTTGATTCAAGGAGCTTGTCTTGACTACCCATGCACTCACTCTTACATCTCATTCTTATTTGGTCTAGGTGTGGGCATGGACATAGGGGGAGTGTGGTCCTAATTGATTGGGCTAACCCTCCCCCCATAATGCCGAAAGCAAGTCAAATCATTTCTCTTAATATCATTTTGTGATATGTGAGCTTATTGATGAGTATTGGTCATGGACCCAAGATATATCTTCGCGGTGTCATACCATGCACTCCAACAAGGTGCCTCGGCCACTGCCCTCTTCCATGAGGAGTGTTGGATTTATGTGGATCTTTTTGGTTGTTTTTGCTCATCTCATGTTCTTATGGAAATCACACTCAATTTTGGCTTTTAGTTGATTTGATTCTTGCAATCTTGAGTGTGTAGTACCATCTCAGTTTGGTTCTCTCGTCCTAAGCCTTTCTCTAACCCTAAACCATCTACTCTAGCACACAAGTCCTTTGTTCGCACTTGTGAGGGTTTTGTTTAGGGACGCGCAGGCCTAAATCTGTGTGTAACAGAAATTCAGATTTGAGGCCGGATAATCCGGCCAAAGTGTAGGCCGGATAATCTGGCTCTGGCGACTGCAGTCTATTAAGGTCTGCGCGTCGGGGAAAGGGCTCAAAACGAGCAGCACTTCTTCCCCGACCCCCTCCCTCTCCCCAGCTGCCACCTGCCGCCCCCACCCTCCTCGGAGCCTCCCCGGCCGCCGGATTCTCCGGGCCTCCCCGGATCTTCTTCCCCAAGCCTCCGGGTACCTTCCTCTCCGCGTTCTTCCTCCAGTGAGTGAGGGTAACTCCCTCTCTCCCCATCCTTTAAGTTGACGCGTCACTTGCTGGTGGAATGTGGCCTAGAAGGTTGCTATTTCGTGTAGAGATTTTAGTCTTGCGGTTCCTCAGTACGATCTATGGTTTTCCACTCAATCTAGGCGGATCTGAAAAAATTCTGCCAGGGCCGGATTATGTCTTGAAACGGAGTGCGCTTGGAGGATGACATGTCAGGAAAAAGCTATTGGTAATAACATCAACTGACAATCATATATTTAAAACTCAAGCATATGGTTTACAAAACTGAAACAACTCAATATTACTCACATATCTACCATTGAGAAAATCTATATATTAAAGTCTTAGATAACTCAATCTTAAGCATCAGTGCAGTACTGTCCAAAAAGGCTAGATAATTTATTATTTTCGTGTTTAGCGCAAGATCTAAATCGAAAGTTAAAAAGGTAAAAAGTTGTATAGGATATATCTGCGTGCAAGAAAACTATATTCTGGACAGATCACTAAACTGGCCGATGCAAGTAATCTAAAAACCATTTTTTTTGCAAAAAGGTACTTTATGGACAACCTAAAACAAGGTCTACAACTTTTTCAAGGTGTAGGACGAATTAAATCTAAACCGACTGCACCAATCAGCTAAATGAAAACATTAAAGGAAGATGTATGAACATGAACACTGAACTGACTAAAAAACTAAACCTGAACTTTCAATACTGGCATGCATCCATCATGATTTTTCCCAAGTGCCACCGAACCTAACCAACGTAGATATAGGATACAGATATCCATATCCCCAGATATATCATCATCATCATGAACTTCTGTATCATGCAAAGTTTCTTTACCTCAAATATATATAAGACAGAAATATAATATACGTACTGCAGGATCCCTTCCCATCTACTAAAACGAAATAAATCCCAGTTCATTATTCATTACCCTGAAAGAATTTTCTGTTGAAGGCACAAACATAAGCCTGTTTTTCTTGAAAAGCTGCTCAAGATGAGTCTTACAGTAAACAACTCCATGCATGGAGTAGTTTAACGTTAGTCTATGGGCAAGATGTTATTAAAATCAGACAACAATGGATGTGTCATTATCTAATTTTGATATCTATTCTGACGTGTAAAATCTCCATTTTCTTAGGACTATAGGTCCAACTGTTGGGATTACTTTTATTCTAGATTTAGTCTAAAGAAATTTTGCTAGCTAAAGAGTGACCTATCAGGAATATCAGGATATCAAATTAGGTTCCTCACATCTATATTCAATTACCAATCAGTGCAGCAATTCACCTATTTATGAAGTACATCGAATTCCAATTCATAACAGTTTAGAAAGCATCCAATACGTGTAGAACTTGACAAGGATAAAACACAAACTTATCAACTGATCTTCATGTGATCAACAAGCAAGGTAGCACCATCTTAGCTTTAATTCTGATCTTCATAAATAACTAGATCATGTAGGCGCGTGTTGCCGCGCCCATCACTTCACAAATGAAACGGTACAAATTTGTATAAATATTGAATATGAAAGATAAGATATTACGCGGTACAAATATAGACAGGAGTGACTTCAAAATGATGATTAGATATTGGTTCAAATAGCTTTTCATGAGAATGTAAATAATAATGGCCATAAGCTGGTACAATATGGACTGAGGGGACTTAATATTAAATTTATCATATTAAGCTCGTCCATAGTGCTTTGTAAGGTAGTGCTGACAAGAATGGGCAAGGACGTTTGGAACAAGGGGTGCAATGAAGTATTACATCTTGTGCCATATAGGTTCCTGCTAGTTAATATGTTTGAGTTAGTTCAAAAAATAGTTGTTTCAAAAGACAAAAAGCAGTTGAAACGACCGATCTTAATAGAGAGCATGATTAGCTTATACCCAGCTAAAAGCCTGACCCAAAAGTCAGAAGCAAGTTAAGCATAGATTAGCTCCTTATCTCCCTCACAAGAGCACAAAATGGTCAGGTACCAATAGTGGAGTCGAGTCTGAACTCATTCTCTATTCCAAGGACAAATCTCCCCCGTGGAACCCCTCTCTCCCTCGTGATTTTGTCTCCCTTGCATTAAGATTAGTAAATGTGAACAATGGATATGCCAATGAAAATTGCTGCACGACACTTGCATGAAATTTTCCTGAAAAACTTGTGTTTGCAAGATAGCAAGTTTAAGAAGGCAGGTTTATTATATATATTAAAGAAAAAGCTATTGTAAATCTAGACAATCATCTAGTGGAAAGCATGTAAGAAACCTTCAGCAAGAAAGTGTGTTCCAAGGCTAAAAGAATGATGCAATAATTTCTAACACATAAATCAAATAACTTTATTATGTTCAGGTGAAACCTCACATTACCAAGCAACGATATTGTCTAAAGTTATCTAAAACCAAGAGAGCCCTATAGCGATGAGAAATTAGAAACAACAGATACTATTCTATCAGTTGTATTCTAATTTCTTATCAAAATTCAGTGTAATAATTAGCTACTTATTTTTATTACCTTTTGCTCACTCTTTGTGTTGCTCCCTGTTCCACACTAAGGTAGGAAATTAACATGGAGTTTCGTTGTCATATTCATGAATATTGACCTGCATGAAAGTTTGTCGTATCAATAGAAAACCCAAGACAAAGAGTCCAATAATTGAATTTCTTGACATATCATAGCTGTGAAAGAAACACCCTTATAGTCCCTTGCTTGTGCTCTTTTACTACTCAACTGTCAAGTAAGTTTGTATGTACCAAGCATAAACAAAAAAGGAGCAGACATATATTAAAATCTTAATTTCTTGACCTCCCGTATCGATTCCTAGTAGCAGAACTAACACTGATGGTATCGTTTCCTTCTTGGCTCTATGCTTCGGCACCATCGACGGCGATGTCTGTGGGTATCGTTTCCTTCTTGGGGGCGTCGATGCGGCTACCTTCCACGCGACAGGGCTCCGGGTGAAAACCCTTGAACTTTGATATCGGTGGCGGTCGCATGGTGTGTCATGACCCTCTTGGGGGCGTCGTCATGGAGCCCCGGGTCACCCCAGTATCGGCTCGTTATCCTCGATGGCAAGTTTAGACTTCCGCATTTTTCTTGTTTATTTTGATCTGCTTTGTAAAAGGGGTGTCCCCTCCACCTTGTATCTGTTCGGCCGATGTGGCTTTATTTATAAAGCGGGACAAAAGCCTAGTTCGAGAGAAGTAACACTGATGGTGAAAAGCCTGAAGTTAATTCAAAACACTGAGAGGTGGTGTTGCATGTTGCATCGCTATTGGAGATTATCCATAGTATATATTTGTCTTCATCTGATGGAACGACAAGCCGACCTGCAATCACTACATGTATTTAGTTTCTAAAATCTGAAGTAAAATATACGTGTGAACACTCATGGGCGAAAAAAATTCTTACCATCATATTGAATTCTTTGCAGGAGCTGTACAAACAATATATATGTTATTTGATCAGATAGGAAACGAATCAGGTGTAGAACAGCTACAACATGTATTACCTTGTATCTGACTCCAGCCCTAAAGGCCACTTCTCGGTGCATTGGTTTACGATAATGTAATTAATCTAAAGGGCAAGATGGCCTTGCACATTATGTAGGTCGACAATCAAGAGTTAGACATCTTTTATCTGCTTATATATGCTATGGATCTGGCATGGATGCTGCACAATAATAGAGCACAAGAAGCTCTAAGGTTTACAAACTAAAGATAAGCATGAGCATGGAGATCCACGTAAATCCTACTTTAATCCATAGCAAATATACACACGTAAACATGATAGTTTCAGAGGAAACCACGTGATGGAAGGGGGAGGGATTAATCAGAATCCTTTCTACTGCCCAATTCCGAGAGTACATACAATCTGGTCATATTTGCTCTGGTGGGGCGGACAGGTAGAGACAAGGGAGGATGCTGGGGTGATGGCGAGCTGAGAGGCAACATCACCTGGAACCCATCACGGCAACCTTGGCCGAGGTGTCTCATCAGCACCGCGGGCGAGCTTTACCGAGGATGAAGGCATGAATGCCTCCATTAGGGTTCAGGAAACCTGCACCATGTAGTGAATTCCTCTAGAAAGAGGTGCTTCATGTAGTCAATTCCTCTAGAAAAACTAAACTCCATCAGAAACAAACACTGGAATCTTCGTCGCTCCAAAGGATAAATTAAAGATAGGTATCTAAAACGGAAGAGAAAGAGGCATGAAATCGGAACCACATTCATATCTCCAAAGCAAATGATCAACACAGTTCTGTAAGCCAGATGGAATGAAGCACATGTTTATGCCTAATTTAACTACAGAAAACAACGATTCAAAGATATAAGTAATGACATACCAAAACCTGTAGCATTACTTGGGCCTAGTGTAGCGTACCATGAGGATTCCCATTGTCAGGCTCCCACCGATCGAAAAGTAGGATTGTAGACACTGTTTGTTATTAATGGGCAAATGTTGAACCTGAACTCGCCACTTTGTGAACCTGAAATCATACCCGAGTTAAAGTTCAGAGAGTTCCTACTAATAAAAAATATGAGTCATACAGGGATTCCTGAGTTCATGTCCACAAAATGCCCACTAAGAAAAAACTAACACAATGGATTCCCGAGTTCAGATTCACAAAGTTCCCGCTGATGAAAAACATAGGTGCGGTACCATGTTTTTCTTGAGTGGGAGATTTTTTGATCCTAAACTCGCCATTTTGCGATCGTAATCTCGTGGCGAGTTCATGTTCAGAAAGTTGCCACCGATGAAAAACATGCCTCAAGCGTGCACACACATACGGGGGCTATGTGGCACCTTCATAGACGAAAAAGACAAGTAAAGTGAAGCTCATGTATGTTACAACAGTAATACAAATAAACATGTGAAGTGAAACTATATTTAAATTGAACACAAAATCTTCGGAATAATCTACCATACAAAACAGTACACCGACTGTTCTCACAACATCCTGGCGAGATGTCCATTAGACATCAACACAACAAATCAACAACGCCATCTTCATAGAGGTTATCAGTCCAACACAATTGATCAATATATCAACAATAAAAATCAGATGCTGCAAAATAAAGAAAGAGCTCTCACGAGGAGAGATAGCAGACCTTAGGAGGAGGGGACAGTCCCTTTCCGCTATATCTGAATATCTGATCAGCAGATCACAGGGAAGCACATGGAGAAGAATGACAGGAGAAGCTCACCTAGGCCTTCAGACTTTTGGATTGGAAGCATGCCAAATGAGGTATCACCAGCCACTGCCTCTTTTTTCCTTCCCGTGCCTCGTCCAGATGCATCAGAGAGCGAGCCGGGTGGCTGTGAACCTCAGGCATGGCGACACAAGACGTCAGATAGACGGATAGGCGCCGTCGCATGTGACAGAGGCCAGGGGAGAGGCTCCGCAACACGAGATGTGGTCTGGGCAAGAGACACCACTGCCGCATCGCCTGACTCGTCTTCTCCCTTGACACGTGGTCTGACTCGTCTTCTACCTTGCCGCATCGTCACTCATCTTCTCCCTGCCGCATCGCATCCCCAATCCCTCCCGTTGTACCTTTTTCTTCCCCTGCGGAATCATGTCTAAAAAGCTCCCATTTTCCTTGTTCGGTACCAGGTAAATTGTGTCAGTCAGAATTAATGGTCTGCGTTCGGCGCCAAATTAATCGGAGGAAGTCTACGATAAAAAAAATTAATCAGAGGAAGTCTTCTTGACGCGCAGAGGGGCGTTCCCAAGGGATACTTCGGCCCAAGTGGGATCTGAGAAAAATCCAATGGCAAGAAAGAGGCAAATAACACAATCCGACGATCACAAAGGCAAAGGCCGTGAGATTGCTCCATCTTGTCCCGGTTATAATATCCCTAATATGAGACAAAACCTTATGCGGTGGCGGACGTGCAGGATCCGGTTGCAGCGGCCTGGCAGGCTCCAGTGGCGGCGGCGGTCTCAGGTTCCAGTGGTGGCGGGCGTGCAGGCTCTGGTAGTGGCAGCATCAGGCTCCGATGGGGATAGGCATGCAGGCTCCGGTGGCGGCGGGTCTGCAGGCTCTCCTGGTGGTGGGCGTCCAGGCTCCGGTGGCGGCAGCCTGCAGGCTCCAATGGCGGCGGCGGCAGGATGGGGCGGGCGAGCAGGCTCCAATGGCGGCGGCGGCATGCTCCAACGGGGGAGGGCGAGCGGGCTCCAATGGGGGCGGGCGAGTAGGCTCTCGTGGCGACGGGCGAGCAAGCTCCCCTAGGGGCGGGCGTGCAGGCTCCCGTGGCAGCGGCCTAAGGCTCCAATGGCGGCGGCCTCAGGCTCCAATGGCAGCAGTGGCAGCAGCGGGTGCAGAGCGATTGCGGGGGGCAATGTGATTACGGGGGGGCAGAGCGAGGGCTTGCGGCGGCTCAGCGATGCACCAATGCGACGATGCGGTGACCGGTGTGGTCGGAGGCTGGGTGGTTCGATGGGTTATTAACTGCAAAGAGGAGCGATATGCGAGGACGTGATTAGCGATTAGACGCGGGATGGTTGACGTTTAACAATGTGTTGACACAAATCTAGGCCAGTGGTTTAGATGATGTGACTATTTGGATGTGTTGGATCTGCCCTTCTCAGCTTTTTATATTATATGATGTGACTGTTTAGTGAAGATTTCATGTATTAGATCTAACTGTTGTCATATTTTTGTAGTTAAACATGTTTTCTTATAGTGGTTTTATTAGTAGTGTACAAAATGGTGTGAGATTAATCGTGCGCCAAAACGAACAACTAAATCTAGTAAAGTTTAACATCATTCATATAACACATAATTATGCTAAATTGTTCAACATAAAGCTCATAGGGTAGGGTGTGCACCTCTGTGCGTTCATAGGGATGAGTGCATGTATATATTGTGAGTGTCTACGATTGTACCGTGTTTCTAAAAAAAGCTTTACTAGTCGGACCAAAGACAAGTTGAAACGTCTATCTCGAATATCGAACTACAATAAAGAGCACCCGTTAATGCCGCATCCTAGGCAGTACGATCGTACCCTGCGAGAGCGATGGCAACCCCCCCCCCCCCCCCCCCCCCGTTTCTGTGTGAGTGGTGTGGCCACTGGCGACGGTGCGTAGAGACGTTCTCGGCCATAGTCGGCAATGTCAGTATATATGGGGACAACGATTCGGGATCTCCCATCCTCAGCAGCCGTGAGTCGTTGATCGGCTAAACACGGGCGGGGACAGGACATCGTCAGAGCGAACGAGGTGTTTCCGCACGAGCGACGCGGCCACCGGTGATGACGCGTGGAGACATGCTCAGTCGATGTTCGCAATTACAATGTGTATGGGGGCGGCTACGTGGGAACTCATGGCCTCGCTATCGTGAGTCGTTGCACGTCCAAACACGGGCGGGGCCGAGACATCGTTAGAGCGAGCGATTAGTTGATACGCGTCCGACGCGGCCATATGTGATGGCGCTAGGATATGTGCTCATTCGTAGCTAGGAACGGGAGTGGGTAGGGGATCGGCGTAGCAAGAGCTCCTGGCCTCGCTGATGTGAGCCGTTAATCAGCCAAACCAAGACGAGTCTGATACACCGTCGGCGCGACCAAGCAGTTGTGTCGCATCCCACGTAGGCTTCGGCTTTGGCGTAAGGAAAATCGGCGTGCCAAACAATATGAATGGAGCAGCGTTAGGCACGAGAGATCCAGCCGATGCAGGCGACGAGCTGCGGCGCATCCCACGCAGGTTCTTGCCATGGCGCGCAGAACAATAGTGGAGCGGCAGGACCATGAGAGACGCATTGCGGTGCGTCCCACACGGGTTCCGGCCATGGCCGAAAGAACAATGGTGGAGCAGAGTTACCACGGGCAACGCGCTGCGGCGCGTCCCACGTGGGTTCCGAGCATGGCGTATGGAACAATGGTGGAGCGGTGGGGCCATGGGAGTATCGTGGTATTTCCAACGAGTACTCCATGGAGGAGTCCTCACAGAGCGTGTTTAGATAGGTGGGGGAAGGCGATGAGTTGGAGGGTACGAGGTAACATATCTTACTGATACATTGCGAATGTATCTATAATTTTTGATGTTCCATGCTTGGTTTTATCCACTTTCTTGTGTTTTGATCCAACTTTAGAGTACTTTTCATATGATTTCTTGGACTAACCTATTAACAAGAGCCACAGTGGCAGCTGCCTGTTTTCTGCTGTTTTTGGTTCCAGGAAAGTCAGAAAATGAATATTCTCGGAATTGGACGGGACAAAAGCCAAAGTGCCTATTTTTCCGGAAGTGATCAAGTGCCAGAATACGAGACGAAGAAGGGCCAGGGAGCCACCACACCACCTGGCCGCGCGGCCAGGCCTGGCCCGCGCCAGGGGGTGGTGTGGCCGCTCCCGGCACCCCCTCGGCCTCTCCTTCCGCCTATAAGGTGCCCTCGGGACGAAAACCCTAAGTACCCGATCAAAAATCCATAAAAGAGTCTGTAGCCGCCGTCATCTCCATCCCTAGATCGGGAGGGATCTGAAGCTCTTCCTGGCACCCTGCCGGAGAGGGGAATTCACCCTGGAGGCCTTCTTCATCACCATGAAAGCCTCCGGTGTGATGCGTGAGTAGTTCATCCTTGGACTACGGATCCATGCAGTAGCTAGATGGCTGGTTTCTCCTCCTTTGTGCTTTCATGTTTAGATCTTGTGAGCTCCGTTCATGATCAAGATCATCTATTTGTAATTCATACATGTTGTGTTTGCGGGGATCCGATGGATATTAGAGGTAATGAGGATGATGCTACTAATGCTATAAAGAAATTGATCCTGACTTACACTATGCCTAGCCAAACTGATATTTCTTTCACAAAAATAATTGCTAGGTTGGACACTCTTGAGGCTAGCACTACTAGCTTAGAAAATTGCTATAACATGCTTAGGGAGCATCTCAATTATGTTCCCATAAATTCTGAACCATCAAAGTGGTTCCCTACAGTAAAGATTGAGATGAACACTGAAACTTTTCAAGCTCGCTGTGATATCATGTTTGAATTTTGTCTTATGAGCAAAGATATTTATAAATCTCTGAATACTTGGGGGCTCACTAAGGGAGGAAAGGAAATATCTCTTGCTAATAATACTACCATATTACCTCTTGGAATAGCTAAAGGAGTGTTTACAAGGATCCTTGGGAAAACGATTTCTATTGATTATCTTGTTATTGAATGTGTAGGAAAAGGACAAATTACACTTGGAAGGTCCCTATTAGAACTCCTTGGAGCAATAATATATGTGGGAAAGGGGACCATGCGCCTTTATTCTCCACCAAACAATCATAATTTCCCAAAGGTTAAGAATAAAAATAAAAGAGGTAAGGGCAAGAAAGTTGGTCTCAATGCTTCTTTATTTAAGAACACTTGATTGTTTCTTTGCTTCTTATGCCTAACTTAAAGGCGTTAAAAAAAGTACTTGTTGGGAGATAATCCAAGAGTTTTAGTTGAGTCTTGGAAGTTATTATCTCTGTAATAACCTCTCCTTATCCTTTTTATTTGCTTTTTGTGCCAAGAGTAACCTCTAATAAGAGAGAAGTAATGATTGGGAAAGTTGTTGTCCCGAAACAGATTTCTGTGCTTCACCATAAAAAGTCCTGAGAGAGCTCTGTAGGTCGGATTAATATGTAATGTTTTGTGCTTCTGCCCCAGGTTGTTATATAACTTTCGTTAGTTCAACATTTTTTAATTTGAGCAACTGAAGGTCTTCCAAAAAATTCGTATTTACCTACTGGTCTGTTTTGACATATTTCTGCCATTTTCTGCATTTACTTCTTGTTAGTTCCTTCTTGAGTTTCTTTGGGGAATTGAGCTTTTTGAGGAAAGTGCTACAGTAGCTAGTGTTCTAATGGAAGTTTATTTGGTGTTAGAACTAAACCTTGAGACTTATTTATCTTAAGTGCACTAATGTTGCTAATGAGATTGTGTGAAGTTTTGTATGAAGGAAAAATTTCAGGTGTATGGAAGAAATGAGTAATGAGATGAAGGATGGACTAAAGCTCAAGCTTGGGGATGCCACGCGTGTCACCCCAAGAAATATCCAAGAAGTACAAGCGTCAAAGCTTGGGGATGCCCAAGGCATCCCCTTCTTCGTCAATAAAAATCCCAGGTTTCTTCCAAACACTTCATTTTTATTGTTTCATGCACAGTTGTGTTTTTCTTGGAGTGTCTTCTTTTTCGTTTTTGTTTTGGTTTTTAGTTTGCTTGGTTTGCTTAGTGTTCTGATTAAATTGGTTGGACCCCCTCTTTCATACTTTGGTTTGCAAATAGTTTGGTTTGGTTTTGAAAAGAGTAGGAAAGTTCATGCTTATGTGGTAAACAGAGCTCGTTTTTTACTGTGGCATATGCTTTGTCATGCCATGCTTGATATTGTTTTGGCTTTATGCTTAGTATTCTTTGTTGTAGCATGACTTGTTATAAACAATTGATATTTCTTAATGTGCCTTGGATGAATCATGCGTTGTTTTAGCATATTAAAGCATAGTATAGTGGTATTCTCCTTTGATTCTTTATTTGGGTTGACTTGGCACATGCTCACACCATGTTATGACTATCTCAAGTCACCATAGCCTTTATGATCCTTTAGTTTTCAACTTGTAGTATCCCTTTATGCTTTGATCAATGATGTTTTTGTCGCTCTGCATGATTATGGCCATTATTGCTCTCTTAGTTTATCGGTCCTAGTCTTTTGCTAGCCTCCACCACCAAGTATGAGTTCCACTCATGCATCCAACTCCCTAAACCAAGTTATTCCAAAGAGTCCACCATACCTACCTACTAGCTTATGCTATTCCAAGTATATTCATGCTTTTGTTTACCTTTCACTTGTTATGAGAAAACTAGTGATTAAAGCTCTCACGAACTTGATGGCACACTTTACTTTATTGCCTCTAATAAACTTGAACCATTGGGTCCTTCTTTGTTGTGTATATGCTTGTGCTTTATAAGTTGAAATTAGCAGAACCATGTTTCATGGGGAACACTTTCAACATTGCACTTGTACTTTGTACCCCGTTGATATCATGTTCTTTTCCTTACGGATCTCGGCGGTGTGAAATAAAAGTGGAACTTGTAAGATCATGGAGTTTGTATGTGTGTTAGAGAAACGCCTGGGCCGCTAGCCTAAGCCATGCCTAATCATGGTGGAAACTTGCAGCATCACCATAATGAGCACTCTATGAAGCATCCTCAATAAAAACCTATGCAAATAGCAAATAAAAAGATCGCTGAGATGCTCATTGTCTGCTTGCCTTGTCATTTTGATTATGGGAAAGCTCCCGTATCATGTGCAAGGGGTACCCCGTTGGCGGTTCTTAATGATACACATATACTTACAATGACAAGAGCTTACTCGTGACTAAAGTTGAGTAGCATGAGGATCGGTCTTCGTAAGTAAGGGGCATGAGATTTCGGTTTATAACTTGTCAAGCATATCCTCTTAGTTGTGTCACTTTAACCTTAATCACTTTCAAGATGCTTATGATAGGGGCAATGAGAACTGACAACTACAAGTACCATAATTTTTGGAAGCTCTTTATGAGACTTGAATCCCTACTTCCTTTTACAAAAGGCTTTTCTTCCACCAATATATTGAGTCTCCACCTTCTATCTTTATGCACCTACTTTGAGAGCATAGTGGTCATTCTTAGTTCTATGTGCATTGTCCCAAGACTAGTTGATTTATGCATAACTTGATATTGCTTGTTTTAAACTATTGTATCTAGTCACTCTTATGAACTTTGAAGGTGTCCTATGCATTTATATTTGCTACTCTATTGAGGGACAAGCTGAATACTATTATGCTATGTTTTCTTTATGTGAAACAAACAAACGTCTTGCAAGGCATGTTATTCATGAATCTTTTGTTTGTACCTTTCTATGTTGCATCATAGTTTCTTTGCCTATTGCTAGAACTTTGTCTTTCATGTTATGATTGAAGTACTATGATCCCGGCTTTGAGTTTTGCAAATACTTTGATCAAGTCTTTGATGGTGCATGTCACCTCAAAAATTATTTCTTTTTATCACTTACCTACTCGAGGACGAGCAGGAGTTAAGCTTGGGGATGTTGATACATTGCAAATGTATCTATAATTTTTGATGTTCCATGCTTGGTTTTATCCACTTTCTTGTGTTTTGTTCCAACTTTGGAGTACTTTTCATATGATTTCTTGGACTAACCTATTAACAAGAGCCACAGTGCCGGCCGCCTGTTTTCTGCTGTTTTTGGTTCCGGGAAAGTCATAAAATGAATATTCTCGGAATTGGACAGGACAAAAGCCAAAGTGCCTATTTTTCCGGAAGTGATCAAGTGCCAGAATACGAGACGGAGAAGGGTCAGGGAGCCACCACACCACTTGGCTGCGCGGCCAGGCCTGGCCCGCGCCAGGGGGTGGTGTGGCAGCTCCCGGCACCCCCTCGGCCTCTCCTTCCGCCTATAAGTTGCCCTCGGGATGAAAACCCTAAGTACCCTATCAAAAATCCACGAAAGAGTCTGTAGCCGCCGTCATCTCCATCCCTAGATCGGGAGGGATCTAAAGCTCTTCCCGACACCCTGCCGGAGAGGGGAATTCACCCTGGAGGCCTTCTTCATCACCATGCAAGCCTCCGGTGTGATGCGTGAGTAGTTCATCCTTGGACTACAGATCCATGTAGTAGCTAGATGGCTGGTTTCTCCTCCTTTGTGCTTTCATGTTTAGATCTTGTGATCTCCGTTCATGATCAAGATCATCTATTTGTAATTCATACATGTTGTGTTTGCGGGGATCCGATGGATATTGAGATGCTATTTCAGATTGATTATTGATTCTATCATGTCTGTGTTATTTGAGATCTTGCATGCTTTCCGTTGTTAGTAGCTATCTTGGCCACGTAGATGCTAGCAACTCCAAGAGTTAGTATTTATGCTCGATAGTGGGTTCATGCCTCTGGTAATCTGGGGAAGTGACAGAAATCTCTAAGGTACTAGATGTGTTGTTGCTACTAGGGAGAAAACAACAATCCTTTGTTCATCGAACAATCGTATTGTTTACTTTACACACAGTTCGTAAAGCAATAATCTGTTGCTTGCAACTTAGTACTGGAGGGGGTTCAGATGATAACCTGAAGGTGGATTATTAGTCATAGATGCAGTTGGATGGCGGTCTATGTATTATGTTGTAATGCCCAATCAAGTCTCATAGGAGTCAAGATAATTAGTATATGCATGTATTGCTTTCTCGGTGTTTGTCAATTGCCCCGCTGTAATTTGTTCTCCCAGCATGTTATCTATCTTAAGGAGAGCCACCTCTAGTGAACTATGGATCCCGGTCCTCTTTCTTTACATACAATCTATAAACTGTTTATTATTTTGTGTTTACTTTCTGCAAACTTTTACTTCTTTCCATTCGATACGTTTAATCCTTTGTTTTCCGCAAAACACGGTGAGATTGACAACCTCATCGCAAGTTGGGGACACAGTTCTGTGGTTGTGTTGTGCAGTTCTCCATGTTGCTACTAGCACCGGTAGTGCGCCCTGCCAAAGCTCAGCTAGTAACACCTTTGGGGTGTTTCCTTGCTCCTACTGGTTCGATTAAACCTTGGTTTCATAACTGAGGGAAAACTTACTGCTGTGCTCATCATACCTTCCTCTTGGGGTTCCCAACGAGCTCTACATCAACTACGAGTCAGCACTTACCCATGTTCAGATCCCACGGCGGTGGCGGAATCCTACTCCTTCTATAGATCACTCCAATGGCAATACGCCAAGTTACAGGGATTGGTTTGCTATGCGAGGTTGTGACATGCACTTGTTGTTACCTATCAGGTTGTGTCTTAAAGGCTCCCACATATCCGGCTTATAAAGGAGCCAGAATCTAGGGTTATAGGGAAAGATCCTTGCCGGATAGGTTATAGAGTCCTACACTAATACTAACTAGTGTTCGTGTCTTATACTTCAAGCCTCCGGGTTGGTCGGTTACTGCACCGTAGCCTTTTTCTCCTGGGATGGGCCTCCCTTATGGATCCATCTAACTGGGCCGCCTAGCAGGCCATGGGCCTTGTTAGTAACTGTGGGCCACCCAGGTTAGCCGGATTAGAGAAATGCAATGGTGATACCCATTCAACATATCCCCAATAGTTTCTCCCGGGGGACTTTGAGGTCTTGTGCCATCTTGTCTTTTAGTATTGATTTAGGATGGTGGCCCGCGCACATGCGCGGGCAGCATCTTTAATCGCTTTTATATTACATCTTATGAGTTCATATAAGTTATGTATACATTTTCCACAAAAATAGAATATGATATTTCATTTTGACAAATATAGAATACATCGATAAAGATGAATGATACATGTTGAGATAATTAACATTCTATCATTATTACTCATAAATTTTGTAAAATGTAGTAAATACGAGGATTATACCGTGATGCTTCTAGAATATTTCACAATTAGTTAAAATATTGACCACCTGTTCTAAAATTAGTCAATAAACATGACAGCAAGATATTACACTATTGGATAAGAAAGAGAGCCATCATATTTTCCCTATGTAACCACAAAATGTAAGAATAAAATAATTTTAATGATTTTGTATATCACTTAACGGGAAAAGCATAAAATCTAGAGGGACGACATAAGTCGGTTCATAAACCACTTCATGGGGGCATCATTTTGGTCTATCCATATTATTTTTTAAAAATATATTCTTAATTTTTTTCAACTCACTGTATATAGGTCCCATTGACATGGTTGTTTTACTCCTTGACAACACAATGTGTTTATTACTATTCCATTAATACAAAGCATATGAATAGTTAAAGAACCTCACTTTTTTTGAAAGCTTTAAAGAACCTCACTTGATTGTATGCATGTTGTGAAGAAATTTGGCACACATTACTATTGAGCTTGGGAACCTACAAAACTGAAGTTACATAAAAACTCAAGCACTTCCACTTATCGGTGCACTCAGAATAAAATACATGAAATGAATTTCTTTCAAGGAGAGATAATTCATATTGGAAATAAAAGATTTAGTAGGACATTTTAAAGTCATGAAACCAACATCACTTACTTTAGTAACATTCACATGTGTGGAAGATCTGACTCCCAATGGACTCAATGGTTAAAAATTCTAGAACCAAAAACCACTTATTAACACAACAAAGAGTTACACCAATATCATATCACATATATTTTACACTAAATTGTTAAGTACATGATTGAACACCTTCACACAATCGTGCATTCATGACCAGAAGAAACATGTTAAGTTGATCCAGACTTATCAATACACGTGATTGCATAAGTACACATTTTTTATGCTTATATGGTAGGACATAGTGTCAAACTCTAATGCATCCATTGGTTTTATGTTATTATCTCATGGTTATATATGCTAACTATTCAAGGCAGGTGAATATTAGGAGATCTTGATGATTTGACCATATGTAAACTGAAGATATCAACCTATAAATTCCACTTCAAGAAATTTCTGAACACACTTGCATAATTATGTCTACTCCGCGAGGATTCTTTAGACCGTGTCGGGAACACAGTTATTTACCATGTCCATATGTCATTCACTTGCATATCGAGGACATGTTTGACATTGTGATGGATTATGATAATCCTATTTCCCCAACCATCTGTTGCCTATTTCACCACTCGGGCTAATAATCCTTTACATGTGGCTATTTTTAACATATTTAAAAGGAGTGTTAACTCATCACAATAACAGAAAAATGAGCATGACAACACCTCGAGACATATAAAAGGACAAAAGATGAGAAAGCATTAAAACACATTATGTGTACAAGCACCAAATCTTAGTAATGTACAATAAGGGTTCATATTTTCATTCAAATATACATGAAATCATACGAAAACAATGATTCTAAAGCTAGAAATGTCCTATACCATGTGAGTGATAAAATACAAGGATATGATTAATACCCACAACAACATCTGGGTGTGAAATTATATATCATAAAAAATCAAATATGAATTCAGTTGTCCTTTATAGCTCTTAATTTGCATGTCTCTTGTACTCCGTATACATCCCCCCAAAACTAAAAAAGAACTTGTAGTAGGTCATCACCAAAGCCGAATTTGATTTTTTCTTATTTTTCCAACAAAAAGAACAAACAATAGAAATAGAAAGGGAATCTATCTCTAAGAAAATACTGATGTTTTCCCTAAATGCACACGTGTGCGCCAGGCTGCCAATATCCAGAAAACACCAGTGAATTTAATTATTTGAGTTTGCTATGCATCATGGACACAACTGGCTTTCCTCAAGGGCAAAATTTTGATCGTCTGAATATGAAAGGAGAGCTTCTACCGTAGGCATAACCAAGGAGATGGTGTTGCCAGCTGACTACCTGAAGATGAATATATGCTACATGGTCGTAAGATAGACCAGTTGCTCCCGTGACTCCAATATTATTGATATTAATTACATAAAGACGATTCAACTTTTTAAAACATAATAATATGGATTAATGTAACTACCTCGATGAATTACGCTCTAAGTTGTATGCCTGGATAAACGAAAGTGGTTAAAATAGTACGGTGGGGCCCAGGAGCCACTCACAGGTAGACCTGTTGGCCGTCCTAATCACTTCCAGAACATCGGGACAAGAACGAGCGGCGTAATCGGCAGGCGAAGGGATCAACTACATACACAAGTGAGTATGTATGCAAGCCACCATACAACTGTTCACAGAGCCATTCCATCTAAAAGAAATAGAAATATTGCAACGCCATATGGCAAGATCCAAATATCCTAGATAGAGATAATAGTTTAGGATAGCTCCTCATACATCAAACATCAGAGTATTAGACGGAAGCGGAAAACAAGATCCGAGTACGGATAAGAAGCAAACCGGCATAAGATGCCACATAAATAAACACATCCCGCCCACAGATCTCACGGATCCCCATCCTCGGAATCTCTACACCGAGTGATCATTGCCAACATCATCTGTCTCCTCCACCCAGTATCCATCTTGCGAGTACACCTGTTCATCTGAATCAAATAATTTATCGTGTGAGACCCTAGGGGTACTCAGCAAGTCTTTATGCCTCTAAAGGGGACATATACCTGGGGTGACGCAATTGTAGCAAAAGAGAATAACTAACAAGTCTACAGATACTCGCTAACCATCCGCCTAACCAATGATAGACGGATGTCCGTTAATTAGTAACAACAGTTATAACAGTAAAATTAACAGATCCATCATCCTTCTCGCTTACTAACGAGAAAGCGGACGAACAACCCAACCGTTGGCAGTTTTATTAACCATTCCATGAGCATTGCACTATTTACTAGTCAGTTACTTAGTCAGATTAAAAGCGGTACTTTAGTTATACTTGCCTATGATCGAGAAACTGTGCTCCAAGTCGTCCATAACCGCGGACACGGCTTTCAGAAAGATTTACCCTGCAGGGGTGCACAAATAGCAACACACACTCGATCAACCTCAGAAAAACCAAATCAAAACCCAACGAGGCATTCACGACAAAGCGATCATAGGATTCAGAAATATTTCAGGGGGTCACCCCTATAAGCTACCCGCAACGAAGCTGACCGGCTCCGAGACGGACCCAGGGATTGCGACAATGGCTGTAAACGACTGGGAACCCGAAAATGTGACTGGGCTTGTCAATACCGCGAAAATATTCCGCATTCTTAAACAATACAGGTGCTCCTCGCACAATCTTAAATAAAACAGTAAAGAATGGCATAAGTACACGATAGTAACAAAGCCCCAAACTACTTTGTGGCCCGAAGAAATAGAAATGAATCAAGCTCTGGCTCAGAGGGGTCCATAAGGCCTCCCGGATGTGGATAGTGCGAATAGTCAAGGAACAGGAATCAAGTACTCGGGGTCCTACGGGACACAAGTGAGCATGGAAAACCAAATAGCAGATATTGCCCACCGGTGCCTCTTTCATTAGTTATCCCATTACTACTCAGGTTAAGTTGTTTAGGTACCTCGTTATCCATCAGACACTCACATACCCTACACATGCTGTTCTACGACTCGCATGGCTCAAACAACTCCTGTAGTAATGGCTCATGGGATGGAGGAACAAGCTTCGGTGGGGTTTAAAAGTAAAGGCTATGCAATACTTGGGATTCAATTTAATGCAATCGCGACTCAATGATGCAAGAATAAGATAGAAGCAATAGATACTATATGTATTCAAGCATGTGGTAGTGCTTGCCTGGTAGCTCAGTTGAAGCGAGAGATGGATCTGGGTAGAACTCTTATGATTCCTGATAATTCTCCTGCTGGGCGTCTATTCGAAGAAGAACCAAACAAATAAGGGCCAACATAAATAAAGTGCACAAGCATATGAACAAAATGCGACAAGCAAACAAGCATGCCATGATGAATAATTCACAATTTACATGGCCATAATGTAGCATGGCATGGTGAGGTGTGGGGTACAAGAATAAAGCATTTTATTATTTATGTGGTCAAGTTTTATTGCCATAAACAGTTCTGATTTTTTAATAATGACATGATGCATGCTTCAATTCAGAACATGGAATGCATAGTTAGAACGGGCTCGTCGCGCTGATCGACTTAGACATATTATTTGTCGAATTTGGAGTTGTAGATTTAAAGTTATTAATTAATTAAGAAAAGGCCTTTTTATTGTAATTTTAATTAGCTCGAAAATTTAAAGTGCTCAAATAATATTTTGAATGGCATATTTGAATTCCTCTTATTTTTCTGATTCCAAAACATATATCATTTGTATTAATTGGAATTATAATTCAAAAGTTATTAAAAACAGATTTGAAATCATATTTAAATCATTTCTGAAAATGTTTTAATTAAAACAGAAAACTGCCAGACTTTTTATACCCAGCTAAACTTAGCCACAGTCACAGACATGTGGGACCTAGGCTGACTGGGCGAAGCTGCGCGGCGGAAACATTTTATACCGCGGGCTCAGCTAGCCACAACCGCTGACAAGCGGGACCAGCGTTCGCGCGAACCCACACGCGGACGGGCGAACGGGACACAACCACGTGGCTCGGACGGTGACGGCGGGTTGAGGTTTTTGGAACCTTGGGTACCTTTCTGTAAAACGGACGTAGCCGCCGACAGGTGGGCCCTGGAGGAAGCGCGGGTTAAGGAACTAAAAAGGGTGGGGGGTTATTTAGAAAAGTACCACGCGACTACTGTTTTTCTTCCCAGGTGTTGTCTGACGAAACTGACGGCGCACGGCGCGGCACAGTGGGCTCGAACTCGCGACCTGCGGCGCACACAGAGGGGCGGAAGCCACTGCGGTGGGGTGTGGTTGCTAACAGGAGGGATCTAGGCGGCTAGGTAAGCTGTTGCGCGGCGCGACGACGTGCAGAGGCTCGCGCACGCCGGCGCACGGAGACCGCTCAGCAAAAAGGTCGGCGAGACCAGGGGGACCAGGCGAGAGAGGGGATGTCTAGGAGGGAGGGTGGCTCACCGCGGGGCTGCCTAAGGTGTTGGATTAGGCCGGGGGCCGGTGGATCGGCGACGATGCAGACGGCCGGCGGGATTAGGGTTTCGGTCGACGTCGTGGACGTGCGGCAGGTATAGGGCGGCTCCTCCTCGGCTGCGTGTACGGGGACGATGCAGAGGTTCGCCTCGGTCTCCCACAACGACCCAATGCCACGCCCGCCTCCTGTGTGGTGGTGGAAGAGGAGATGCCGACGGTGGACGGCGACGGAGGAGAGAGGGGATGGCGGCAGGTGGGGGAAGGGAGGAAGCTGCGGCGCAGCTGCCTGGGGTAGGTGCGGCAGGGAGAAAAGGGGAGGGAGTAGATATGCACGAGAGGGAGAGGAGATGCCGTGGGGTGGCTCGGTGGAGGAAAAGGTGGCTTCGGCCACCTTTTCTCCCGGCTCCTCACGTGCTCGACGTGGACAAGGACCAGGGGTAGGGAGCTGCGGCTGCAGGTGGGGCCAGAGAGAGGAGAAGGGGCTCGGTGGGGCTCTTGTGCAGCGAGAGAAAGAAAGGGAGGCCGAGAGAGAGAGAGATGCTCGGCTAGGTGTAGAGCTAGAGGGGGAGGCTCGGGATGGGGTGGTTAGCTAGGTTAGGTGTCGAGCCAGGTTAGATTAGGGCTGGGGTGGTGGCTCGGGTTAGCTAGAGAGAAGGGTGGAGGGGTAGATGGTCAAAGTGGGGTAGGGTGGTTAGGGTTAGGGTTTTAAGGGAGAGAGAGATGTGTTAAGGGGTTTTAACATGATCAAATGCAAGATCAAGCAAAAAGGTGAAAAGGGATGGTGAGATGGAGAGGTAGGTTTTGGTGATGCATGATCATGTGCATGATCAAGTATAGGGGAAAAATGGATATGAGGGTGATCTCACATGATCATGCATGGAGGAGATGAGAGGTATGGAGGGCTTGATGCACATGGCAAGGAACTAGATCAAGGTGAGAAGGTTGAGAGAAAAGAGGGCTCAAAAGAGAAGATCCAATCAAAATCAAAGGAAAAACCAAAAGAATGTAATGGCGATGCTTGTTGCATGGCCCATGCATGGGCATTAAATGCCATGTCTAATCTTGTGAAAACAAAATAATAATCATGGCATTTATACACATGCATTCCAAAATATGGAGTAAGGCCAAGCTAAAAGAATTAGAAAAGGATGTCCCATGTGGAGTAGATGGAGATGGTCATATTTGAATAGGATTAGGACTTGCTAGTGTGTATTTTCCACTAGGTGCATTATATCCTCAACAATATTCCAACATGAGCAATTTCTCCAAACCAATCCATATGGAAGCTTGAAAAAGGGTACCACTCACAAGGCATGCAAAGGTGGCTCCACATATCAATAATATGAAAACAACATGATGCTAGTGTGAGGGCATGTGGAAAATAGAAGTGGATCCATCCCAACCCACATGAGCTAGAGGTAACCAAAAAGAATGCAAAGCTCACATATAGTTGGATGGTGGAATTATGGGATGGTACAAGAAAGGTGGTGGAATTAATAAAAGACATGCCCCCAACTTAACTTGGGCATCAAGCATTTATCAAGAACCAGATACAATATATTAAGAGGTAAATACAATTAATAATGCATATGGGATAAGAACCAAATGAAAAGGGTTTTATATGATGCTCAAATGCAAGGTGGCATGATGACATGAGCATGATATAATTATGATGCAACAATTAAATGTAGGAAGGTAGCATATATATAGACTAGGCTAGTAGCATTGCAATTGTTAGACAATTGGGATGCTACAATTAACATCCACTTCACCTAGACATCCAAGAACCGTTTGCACTTGATCATCCATTGTTTCTACTGAATTAAGTGTTTTCTGGAGTACAATACTAATATGGGCCTCTTCAGCTCATGTTAGATGGACATACAGACATGTAGTATGTCGATTAGTTCCTACGTCCAAAGTATGAGCCATATTTTGATCAGTTTCATATTTTACATGGAGAGATTGATAGTATCAGTTTCAAATTTTGCACGGATAGTATATACTACTCTGTACACGCAAAATATAAATCATACCATCCCAGTGTTTATCTCCTAGGGACTTCCTCTAACTATAAGTTTTTTAGGGAGAACTGCCTCTAACTAATTGTGATTCATTTTTTATTTTATTAGAGAGGATTTGATATTTCGGTGCACATAATATTTATGCTTGCCATTTTTTTGTTTGCCATATCCCGATAAGTCAAGGTATGCGGGAATATTTTTTCTCCTCTAAGTTATACCATATGCTACGATTATTTTGTCTAGGACAGTTATGGTTCGTCTATGCAATTAATTGGTATTAAGAAATTCACATAAAAAATATTCAAGTTGTCAAGACTTAAGAATAATATATAGAGCAGAGAAAAAATTCAGCACGCACAATTGAGTTCGGTAGAAAAAATTAATTTGACCATGGAATGTTTGACTGGTCATGTGTATTCACGGTTAGATAAGTAGATATGTTATAAAGTTCATACCACTGGCTTTAAGTGATCATTATGTGTGATATAAAATGTTTTAATAAGTACTTAATGATTTATTGGTAAAAAGAGCTAGGGAGTACATTGAACCTATTTTTCAGTTATTGTTTGATATTGATTGCAAATAAATTTATAAAACCATCTGAGTCGTTTATAGACCTAGCGCTTTTAATGCAATCTCTCACCTAATTCGCCTGGCTGTTATAGTCCTTCATATATGTAGTCTATTAAGATTCAGAAATACATGACTCACAAAAATTTAAGTTGCTTAAGATCGAGGAAAAGTACCTATATTTATAGTACATACATAATCCGACGGCAAGTTTAACTTGAAGCATGTGTCCTAGCCTATATTTGTAAAAAATCCTTCCCTGAAAAATATACTTCACGCGTTCGGACTGTAGAAGATGAAAACGGGGGTGCATGTACGAAGCATGCACTGCTTGTTGTGTTGATTGAAGTGGATGTCCAGTTCTTGAAGCATATGCAGCTACCCACAATGGAAATCTCATGCCTAGACGGACATCGGTGTTGCCCCGTATCAATACTGGCCTTGTTCTTATTGTAGTATTCAGTTACACGCGCGTCTTGAGTACAAGCGTGTGTTCGCATCCGTACGTCAAGTATGATCCTCGCCGACGGCAGCCAGGAAACCATATCATGCATGTGCACCATGCATCCACGCCGCACGCCATGTTACCAGAAACTTGTCTGGTCCGGTCCCGGCCCATTAGTACTAATAATCGCGGGTAATCTTGGAAGCACACACGGTCTGACAGAGTAGCCTATATATACACCACGTCCGGCAGCACACATCAGCTGCAAACGATTTCGATCGTTGTTACTTCGATTCGATGGATATTCATGGAACTGGTGGCGGCGGCAAGCGATC
The DNA here is from genome assembly GCA_910589775.1 of Avena eriantha. Taxonomy (NCBI): domain Eukaryota; kingdom Viridiplantae; phylum Streptophyta; class Magnoliopsida; order Poales; family Poaceae; genus Avena; species Avena eriantha. Next base: position 418,228,505 of record OU342742.1, read on the forward strand.
AAGATGGAGAGTGCATATGTGTAGATTGGTTTATAGATGGAACTGGCGGCGACGGCAGGCGATCAAGACGGAGAATGCATATGTGTAGATTGGTTTGTCGATTAGATTAGAGAGTGATCGGTAAACCATGGCATAGGCGGGTAATTTATCGCATAGAAGATCCGAACGGTTATATTTGAGTGGGTCTACTAAATTGATCATTGGATGTTTTTGATTTTTGTGGGATTTTCTAGTATACTTTTTTTTTCTAGTGACCCATCATGTACTTTTAAGATATCTATATACCTATAACTAATACATATAGCTAATCTATACCTATATTGTTATATTATATATATATATATCTATACCTAAATCTGGGAATGGTTCTTGTTTAACCGGTTCCGATGGTTCAGTTTTGCATATGGGCTCCTTTGGTTTGGGTACTAATGGGCTGGTCCAGAAAACTGGTGGGTTTGGTTCGGTTACGTCTCAAAAGCAGTTGGGTCCGGTCAGGTATGGGTGTGAATGGTTCTGGTTCCAAACCGGTTCTTGAGGTTGGATTTGTGCGTGTCGCTCTCGCTCGAGCCGCCATCTTCCTCCACGAGTCCGTGACCGCCGCCACGGCTCGCTGCTCGGCCCCCGCCCCCACCCCCGCGACTGCAGACGGTACTTCTCTTCTGACCAAGTCCTTGCATCCTCAAGGTCAGGGTCTTCTCCTCCTCGGTCACTTCCAGAAGCCAGAGCAGATGCAACACAAGGGCAAGGGCATGTGGCGGCGGTGAAAGAGGTGTGTCCGGCGAGCCGATGAGGAGAAGAGGTGGCGACGCAGCCGAAGCAACCTACGGCTATTACCTATCGAGGATCTACCGGAGATATACAGAGGTCACCACGAATTATACAGAGGTCACCAAGATCTATCAGAGAGGTGTGTGGCTCTTCCCTAGTTTTCTTGCCATGTATATTTTGAAATTCAGGTCACCAAGAACCTGGATTTCGTTGTGTTGCTAAATCACACCATTATCTTTGAATTCGAATAAGAGTGAAAAATAATCAGTTAACTCAATATATGAATTTTCTTGAGACACGCCAATGTAGAGAATTTTAACACTAACTTATCTGATTCGTGTCTTTAATTTTAACACTAACTATCTGATTCGTGTCTTTAATTTGGCCCAAGTTCTTGGTCTAGTATATATAAGTAAATTATATCAATTAGAGTATAAATACAACTTTGTGTCTCAGCCTCACATTCTCAATGATATATATATTTAATGGCATGCCATGATCAATGTTGTACAGACTGGATGATTCATTTTGAGAATTTTCACAGTCTTACGGGAGGCATGCCAGCAAATGAATCTTAATCTAATACGCACTAATTTACGTTCAATTTATCAAGATGTCTGACTAGATCAAGATTTCTGATGATGGCTGTCATGATATGCGATTTCTTTTGTTGATAAGTCAAACCATCATCTTTTAGATAACCAGCTCTTCCAGTACTAGAATTCTGCTACCATAAATGTTTAAATACATTTTTGTTTGTCCATCAAGCTTCTGTTGTCATAATTTCACAACAAGCTTTGGCTGTTAGAGATAACCGAGTTAGCTTTGTGTTATCCTAAGTAAAGTTCTCTTCTTTAATGTTATATTCCAAAGTAAAGTTATGTTCTGTGCTTTCATAATTTCATAAAGAAATGATAGGAATATGGACATGCCTAACAATATTTGTATTTTCCTAAGTAAAGTTTTAGAGCAATTCATTGTTATCTCTAACAATATCTAGGAATGGTTATTGTTTAACCGGGTCTGATGGTTCAATTTTGCATATGGGCTTCTTTGGTTTGGGTACTAACGGGCTGGTTCAGAAAATAGATGGGTGCTAGGATTCGGTACAATGCATCATGCACAATTATCTGTAACAATCTAGAGCGTAACGTGGTGCTCTGTGATCTGTATGGGCTAAATGATTGTACTGTAATATGCAATCCTAATCAATAAATTGGGGTCTTTGCCATTTGCCATTTGCATAGAGAAATGTGTGATGATGCTTTTGAGTGAAACATCTTGTCTAGGTAAAGGACAATCTTGTGGAGTTACTGAAATTTAGCTAATTTTAGTGCCTCCTTTTTTAGCTAACCTTTTTGTTTCTGCGTGACACTTACTAATCTGTTTCTGTTCGTATTTGTTTGAGCAATAGTTTCTTTTTCTAATTGTATTTTTTCCACATGTATTTATTCATGCAGTGGTGTCTTAAATTTGAGGAAACATGGCTACTTCAGATAGTTCAGAGAGTTATGATTCCATGGATGATGATATAACTCAAGTACCACGTGCTAGAAGGTCCAAGGTATGGGAGCATTATCAACAAGATCTGGTTGAGGTGGATGGTGATCTGAAAGCGGTGTGCAAATATTGTGGAGCAGAACTTCAGGCTCAGTTTGGGACTAGCAGTTTGAGAAACCATATTGCGGAATCTTGCCGATCAATTGATGATGCCTGCAGGAATAGGTTTCTGTCAACCATGAAAACCACCAAAACATCCGAAGCTGTGTTTGTGTTCGATCCAAAAGTCTGTTGTGAGCTTATGGTAAAGTTTTGTATCCATGCGGAGATCCCATTTTTGAAGTTTGAAGATCCCTACCTTCAGCCATGGATTGACTCAATGCAGCTGGCATTTCAAGTCAAGGGTCGTCACACGATTCGCGATGATGCCAAGAAGATGTATGAAGGAATGAAAAAAGATTTGGAACTTGAGCTACAAAACTTGAACTCTCGCATTTGCTTAACATCCAATATGTGGACTTCGTCACAGAGCTTGGGTTATATGTCCATCACTGCCCATTACATCAATGAAGAATTTATCTACAAGAAGAAGATTATTAGTTTCAAAGAAGTGAAGTATCCTCACACGGGCTATGCGATAGAAGAAGCAATTGTGGGCTGCCTTATAGAATGGGGCATAAGGGGCAAGCTTTTTACCTTGACATTGGATAATGCCAGCAATAATACTAGTGCATGTGACGAGTTAATAAAATATCACAAGCATGAGCTGCTTCTTGATGGTCAACATTTGCATGTAAGATGTTGTGCGCACATCCTCAATATTTTGGTTCAGGATGGAATGAAAATAATCCATGCAGCCATTCACTTGATACGTGAGTTGCTGAAGCATATAGACTCTTCTTCGGCAAGGCTTCAAGGTTTTAATACAATTGCAAGTCGGATGGGTCTGCCTGAAAAGAAAGGTATCTATCTTGATATACCAAACAGATGGAATTCAACTTGGAAAATGCTTGTAGAAGCATTGAAATACAGATCTGTCCTTACTAGTTATGCGGATCAAAAGTTTGAAGTTTGTCCTAGTGAGACAGAATGGAATAAGGCAGAAGCTATTTGTGAATTTCTTAAAGCTTTTGAAGAGCTTACTTAACTATTTCAGCTCATAGGAAGCCAACTGCGCACAAATTTTTGCCGGTTGTGCTCTGTATTCGTCATGCACTAAAAGATCCGGGTTGGCAGACGTCTGATGTGTTGAAGGAACTAGCAGCTGTGATGCTGCCAAAGCTGGATAAATATTGGGATCCTGAGGAGAAGGAAAATGAGAATGCAGATCCAAATCGTCACAGAAAAAGCAAGGACATTGAGCTTAACATTGCACTTGTCATTGCTACATTCATGGATCCAAGGAGGAAAGAGGACTACTTGGATTTCTTCTATAGCAAGGTGTCTTCAAATGATGAGCTGATTTCTAAGCAAGTGAATATTGCTTTAGATTGGGTGAAAAAATATGTCAAGGAATATGAGTTACTTGCAGCAACAAGCACTACATCCTCGACACCTCCTAGTCAAGGCAATACCACCATTGGATCACCTATTGCAGGGAAAAGAAAGTTAGAAGAAGAGTTTGCGCAGCACAGGTCTCGTCGTCGGTCACATGTGCGCAAGTCCAAGCTTGACACATACTTGGAGGAATCATGTGAGGAGGACACGCCTGACTTTGATGTTTGTGCTTGGTGGAAAAGGCGTGCTGAAAAATTTCCCATATTGTCATCTATGGCCTGTGACTTTCTTGCAATTCCTCTCAGCACAGTGGCATCTGAATCTGCTTTCAGTTGTGGTGGTAGGATACTTGGAGACAATAGAAGCTCATTAACCCCGGATATGCTACAAGCTCTTGTTTGTGCTAAAGATTGGTTATACATTCCAAAAAATGATGAAGGTATAATACATGTGAATATAAAACCTGTAGTGTAGTAGTATTCTTATGGTGATGTGAATTACTTATTTGCTTCATTTGCAGGACAAGGACATGGAGAACGGTTCTAGCAGGCCCTGTGATATCCTAGGTATGTGAAGAACAGATCAATCGTCTGTCATCTTGTAGTTGTATATAAGATTTTAATATTGTTATTCACTTAATGAGCTTGTAGCTGAATCACACAATTTTGTAAGTTAGTTATGAGAACCTGATGGTTTGTTCATCTTATATGTGTAGCTTTGACTTCCATTGACCAATACGACGTGTGTCTAGAACCTAGATTTGATTCTTGTAAAAAGCTTCGAACCGTTCCATGTTTTCTGTAAGTACCAAGCTAATGTGATATAGTACTTGATAGAACTGCAAGTACCAAGCTAATGTGTCTTTTAATATTATGCCTAGCTATATGTTGGCCCAGAACACGCTCTTCATTATTTGTCGGATTCATGTGGCAATACTAACTATAATGATAGTGGTAGTATGCAATACAACATGCTCATCATGCCTCTGATTCAGAATCTCTAGGATATGGCTGAGCTTTTCATGTTTTTAAAGGCCTTTAATTAACTCTGATTATTCTGCCAGCTTTTCATTCTATAGATTATTCTGGGATTCCTCTGAAAATACAACTTTGTTTTAGACAAATTGAAAAGATAAATGAGTAGTGTTTTTCTGCATGTTCATCTCTTAGGAGTTGAATTATCGAATTCTTATTAACTGTCTTTGATTAGTTTACATTTCTTCCTTTGTAAAGTTATTAGTGTTTCATGTAAAGGCACCTGATGAATGTTATACTGATTTGCTTAATGTAAATGCCATGTCAGGTTACTCTGAATTTGACAGACCATGGATGAATTTGAGGACTCGAGAAAGCTTGTGTATGTGCTCTCAAAGAAATGCAAACCTGTGTGTATGTGTATGCACCTGTGTGTATGTGTGTATCTGCTCTTGAAACTTGTCCATGCAATAGGAATTATTATGCACTTGTGTGTATGTGTGTATATGCTCTCGAATAAATGCAAATGTCGGCACTTTAATTCTTTATTTATGATGGTTCAGAAATATGTATGGTTCCTGCTTATACTACAAACGATTCTAAACCCACTTCAATAAATGGTTTCAACCTATGGGTGTGCAGTGGGTTTAGTTCGGGGTGGGTGGAAAACTAATTGGGTTTGGGTTTGGTTGGGCTGACAGCAACATTTAATGGGTTTGGTTTTGGTTCGGTTGACAAAAATAATCGTACGAGTCTGGTTGAGGTATGGTTCAATTACCCAACCAATCTCAAATTTATCTATACCTAATAATAAAGAGACTAAGGTTTCTCTCTTCGTTCGTCGATTTACGCCTTCAACCATCGCCTGGGGCGCCTTCGTACATCGTTGCGAGTTGTTAGTCGGTCCAGGACAGTTTACTTGGCACGCTTTCCTTAATGAGATCGTCCAGCTCCCCAGCCCGGAAGAGATGGAGTAGTTTAATTAGCACGCTTGCTTTCCTTCCTGAGATCGTCCAGCTCCACCCGGAATAGAAGTAGTCTAGAACGGAAGCGATAGAAACGGAGAGGAGAAGGAGAAAGAAATCAGCGCAAAGCACGCCTCATACTGACCGGGTATAAATAAATCGCAGTTAAACACCAATCTATCATCGTCGCCGTCGGGCTGCTTAGGTTTTCAGCGATACCATCGTTGCTGACACCGACTTGGTCTATTGACACCTCTGGATTTGGCTGGGATATGATGCTCGCCAAGGGCGGCTTGATGGATGCTCGCAAGGGCAGCGACTATGCGGTCGGCCATCAACGAGAGATGAAGCCCAGATCGTTCCCACAAGGATCGTGTTCACATCGTGTCGATTTATTCTGAAGCTCACTGGTCGCAGCATGGGGAGGAGACGCGCGCGACCTCGCGGGGGGGTAGTCACGGAGAGATGGGAGTCTAGATCGTTGCCCAGAAGGCCTGCGTTCAACGTCGGATCATCTTAGCACGGTATCATGCAGCTCGCCGATCTACGGGTAAGTCCAGCATGGTATGGGGGCGCACGATCTGGCTGGACGCCGGCAGCGCGGTACGGTGGGGTCGTTGGTGCATCCTCTGTGGACCTTCTGCTAATCGTGGACCTTCTCACGTCGTCGCTGGCAGGCAGGAGCCCCTAGCGGAGTGTTGCCTTGAACCAGCCAAGTCCAGCCTTGAGTCTCACCCCTGCCAGCTGGCGCCGTTGTGTTCCAGGTGGTGCAGGGGCCTCGGATGGCTCACGATCTTGGAGTCGGACATGCTGGGCAGCGACATCCTCGTTTGATACATGCAGAGGGAGATCCTCCGCTCTTGTCTCTAGTAGTTTGTACGTGCTCAAGGCTGGCCCAGATCGAGTTGTACAATCCATTGATTTTGGCACCGATTGCGGCCCTGCAGCGTAAATCCATCTCCGTTACGTCGAGCATCTCCTGCAGCATCGTGGCCTAGCTGTCGTCGGCATCACGGACTTGCCATTGCCTTCGTGGTCTGCGCCGCGCCAGACCGGAGAGAGAGAGGAAGTACAGAACCAGGCAACCAGACTTTCCGAGCTTTGATGTGTAAACATGCCCCTGCATGACTGCATTAGTTTGTACTGTTTCTCTAATCTCCACCATGGGTCTGAAACCGACAAGGAACGACAGAGGACGACAAGCAGCCAAAACTGCACAAGATTTGTTGCTATGCGTGTGTACTGCGCTGATCTGACTCCACGATGGCGGGCACGCGCTTCCCAGTTTTTTCTAAAAGTTCGATTAAATTTTACATGGCTTGACTTTACATGGTTTAACTTTTTAAAAAAGTTATATGACTTTTCAAAAAAGAGTACCACAACCTTTGTGACCTACCAAACTCTTGACGTGAGTTCCATGAGTTCTTCACGGGTTCCACAATTCTCGGTTGGTGCTAGCTTAGCTTCATGCATGCAGTATTATTTTAGCAAATACGAGATGATTGTGTATTTTTTTAATATTACTTCCTAACCCAAATTTGCTGACTCAAATTTGTCAAGATATGTATGAATCTAATACTAAACAATTGAATCTTAAATCTAAGTCAACTAATTTGAGTTGGAGGGAGTAGAACTTTTTTCAATCAGGTACGACACCTTTTTGTAAGCTCCATGTCTTTTTCCCCTCAAATGGTTTTTAATGATAATTAGTTTTTATGTGGAGGTCTAAAATTGCCATATGATCTTATGTAACTAGAGAATAAATAAATTAATATAAGCATAGTTTTTCCTCCTGTCACAATGCATGAGCATTTTATGGAAACATGTTAATGAAACACGTTCATCACTTTTGAGAATCACAATCGATCGAAAAGAAACACCATGTATCAACGATCAAAAAAGGAAACACATATATAACCCTATACACTATAATATCTGGAGTAACCGAAGATTCATCACCACCGTCGACGATGGTGGAGAAAAGGAGAACTGTCATTAATGTCGGGTCACTTCAGCCGTTTTAGTTTTTCTTCTCCCGGTGGAACGCACGAGCCATTTTTGCTAGTCTATATCTAATAATAAAGAACGGAACGCTTCTGCCAACCAGTTTTTTCTGGGCGATTCTATCCTCTCCCACGAAACTACTTATTACCCACCGCTGCCATCGTTATGTCCGATACCGGTTAGTTTTTTCCTTTGTGTGTCCATCCTCGACCGAAGACACCTCACCTCCCCTTTTCTTCCTCTTTCTCTGGTCACTGCCCATCGACGAAGTGAAATCCACGGCACAGGACGCGGCTATGGGGCCAGCGATGCCTTCTCGGAGGCCGTAGAAGAACTCGTGGCTGTCCGGCAGGAGGAATCGCACCTACAGCTGGAGGAGCCGAGCGCATGACCGCGTCTCGATCTCATCCGAGCGTGCTCGGCCTCGATCCTGGTGCAGGCAGCGGTGAGGCTTGTACTGGGTCTGGCTGGGGGTCTAGTGTCGGCCGGAGGAGTTGGCGGCGCACCTACAGGTTACAGCTGGAAGGGCGAGCGCTGGGGCGTTCCTCGGTCTGGGCGTGCACGGGACTTTGAGCTCTGTGCAGGCGGCGGCGCGCCTTAGGCTGGGAGCCGGGGGTCAGTTTGGCGGCTGTAGCAGCTAGCAGAGGGAAGCCATTTACAAGCATCGGGGTCGGGAGACTCAGCCTGCAGCTCCGTTACGAGGATGGCTACCCACTACTCCCCTAACCGTCACAGATCTTCAGAATTCCGAACTATGTTTGACTGAAAAATCACATGCTACATATCACCAGCAGTAAAAGATATTGTTCAGCAGGGCTTATCTTTGCTAACTGATCATTATAGCATGTTGTCACGTCATTCAGTGCCTTAATCAAGGATATATGCATATGCTAGCGCCAACGACAGTGTGAACCTCTTCCTGACATGGCTTTAGCGTCCACATTAGAGCAAAGGCTGACATGGGACTCGAGGTGTGTAGTGACATTGGTGATAAAATGCAATAGCTCAATACCACCTGCAGTATCAATTTTAATTTTAAAGTTTCAATTTCTGAAGCTACAGATGTACACAAGTCTTTTGCTCCACGGGAATGATTATTTACTCACGTGAGGATTTGCGTAATTAGCATCTACGGAGTATATCAATATTAGGTTGGAAAAAAAATTAAGTTTATAAAAGAGTAAATCAAATAAAGATTGAAGATTAAAAAAATAGTAGTTAGATCAAATTTAAAATATTTCAAATTATTTGTGTAGTTTTAATTTGATGTATGGATTATATAACATCATGTGTAATAAATAGAGATATAGAATTTGTAGAGTGCGAATTGAAGAGTCCATTCAAATGTTAGTGCAAACATAAGAGGAAAAAATATTTTAGAGAACTTTCCAAGTTCACATAATAGATAATCAAAAATGAATACATGTGTATAATAGGGAATTTTTGATTATCAGGGATATGGGTGTTTTTACTTGTCAATTTGATTGGAGCCCACTTAGTATCGTTGAATTTTCGTTTAATTCAAATTTCAATACAAACAATAGTTTATATTTACAAATAGATCTACATTTTGAAAACATATTCAGAATTATATATTTCCGTAGCAATGGCCTCGGTCAGATGTGCAGAAGAAGGTGCCGATGTCAATTCCTTGAGGGGAATGAGGTGAAGCTTCTGGGAGGCCTGATTGGGATCAAGGTTGACGCCGGAAGCAGAACGGTGCCGAAATTACCCGTGAAAAAAGGCTATTTGTAAAATGAAAAGAATGAGGAAGAAGACATAACTAGAACTAAATGGTTGTGAGAGTTGGGATACCCAACATAGGACAGGGTTAAAAATCTTTCCATTTTTTTTAAAGTCCTGCTTAATAGATTAAGTGTGTGAGATGTTTTTCTTCTCCTGGTGCAACGCACGGGCACCTGTGCTAGTCTATACCTAATAATAAAGTACGGAACGTTTCTGTCAACCAGCCTTTTTAGGACCGTTTTGCCCTCTCACAAAACTTCTTATTACCCACCACTACCATCGCTAAGTCAGTTACCGGTTCGTTTATTTTCTCTGCGCTAGCAATCCCCGAACGAACGACATATCCCCTTACCTTTTTCTTCCTCTCTGGCCGCATCAACGGGAGTGAAATCCATGGCGTAGCGCAAGATGACCGGGGACCGGGGGCGTGCATCGCACTTGTGAGTGGAAGGGTGGAGAGATGTGCGCCGCACCTGGAGGTCGGCGAGCTGGGGCTCGAGGAGCTCAGGCGTGCAGTGCTGGGAGGAGCCCGCAACGGAGGATTTGTTGACCACGCCATTGTTCGAGCTAGCCACGAGCCCCTGCTTGAGTCACCATTTCCACATCCTCTGCATCGGCGGCCACGAGCCCATCCCCCTTTTGCCATCCGCGCCCGCGTTCGGCGCGCTCCAGGACTCCGCGCACCTCGCATGCCACTAGACCTCCGCAGCCTTTGCCGGCTACCTAGAGTCCACCGCAAACAAGACCGCGTGGAAATCCTCGCAGCCGTCATGTGCCTCGGCGGCGCAGAGTACGACCACGTCCTGACGCGCCTCCGCCTGGTCAATCCGACACCTGCCATCACCACCTACTTCTTCGAAGGAAGGGAGGTGGTGGTGGAGAAGGATACCGACCGGCGTTTCAGGAAGAGATGATGCGATTTGGGGATTTTCCCCCTGCTCGATACGATGCTGGATGACGTTGGACGATAGGAGCCAGCAAGATCCTTTAGGCATGCGATCTGTTCGATCTACTGCCGCAAGATCCCCTCCGCGTCGTTAGGCTCAGGGATCTAGAGCTCGTCCATGGCGATAGGGATTAGGGTGGGATGAGATTGGCCATGCGTGTTGGGGATATACTTTCCGGGTATCCTCACAGTTCCTCACTGATCAGGGTGGCCCACTTTGGGTTAGAGCTTTGCTTCACGGGGGGCCCAGTCAAGGAGAAAGACGGAGTCCAATCCGGCTACAGGAAGGCCCAGAAGACTTACCGACTTAGGCCCATAATGTTACTTGTAGTTCAAGATGTTCTTTGTAACCGACTCTTAGTCGTAGCCGGATAGATCTCTCCTGTAAACCCTAGGCCGTATATCTATATAAGCCGTCCTAGGGAGAGCCTTTAGGGCATCCAATACTTTAGACCCTCAACTCGCACAGGCGAAACCCTTGTAACCCATATTCCGGCTCTGCTGTATTACTGGATTGCTAGCAGGAGTAGGATTCGTCAAAAGCCGACGGATTCGAACCTGGGTAAACTTGTGTGCTCACCGCCCTAGAACATCGTACATCTCACACCCCTTTCTTCCGCACGCCTCGAGGACCCCCTCATGGCGTACTTGTCCTCAATCCGACGACAGTTGGCGCCCACCGTGGGGCAAGTGAGCTTCGGATCTGCGTTCCGAGCGGAATCTGCAAGAATCGGAATCGGCGAGACTATCGCCGTCGGTCGCATCCTCTACGCCAGCGACGTCCCTCTCATCGTTCTCAACGAGACTTGGATACTGGCTAGGGAGGCCGTGAGTGCCTACACAATCATGTCTTTTGGCGAGATCGATGTTTACATCGGTTTCGCTGAAACTGCCCAACCCACCCCATCGGTGATGATAGAGGCAGAAGAATCTTCTGGGTCCCCTTTGTCCGCGCAGGCGGCAGAGTTCCGGATCTTAGAAAACCCTAATCCCACCCAGCCCGGACCAGTTGCGGAGATAGTGGAGAAATCCGAGCCTGAAGAAGACCTAGCGGTCCAAGTGGAACCTGGAGTGGATCTTCCTGGAGAAGCCGGATCCCAGATCGACCCACCCGTGGAAGTCGAAATTTAGGAGGAACATAACAACGAGATTCCGGCTCTAACGACGCCGGGACAGATAGGCCTTTCCTGAGGTACACACTAAGACGTATGATACTGCAAGGCGAAAACGCAGATGCAATCCTCGAGACCATCAAAAGTTTCGACATGGCTGATCGCGAAAGCCGCAGGTATCTCAGGAAGCACGCGTCGCACTTCATCGAATACGTGGGATCCGGATCTGGCTTTGCTGATGCTGGAGAAAATACCGACTCTGTGCTGGAGGCAATTGGAACAAACGCCGACGTTCCCGCATCCTCGGATGAATCTATGACGTCAGCAGATTTCCGAAAGTTCTCCGCGGAATATGAAGAGGAGTATAACTCCAAAGCTACAGAGGAAGGAGAAGCCATGGATGAAGGATCTGGGGAACACTCTCCCAAAGCACAGGATGACATGGACGTCGGAGATAATCCCGAGATCCAGATGTCCGAAAGTACCGATCAGAGCTTGACTCCGGGAAACGGACCCAAAGCCGTCTTTGCTACCGGCGCTGCCAAGAAGGCAAAGAAGAGGAACAAAACCCCGACAAAAGACCCTTTGACAGAGGAGGTGATTGCTGAAGAATATGAGGAAGACTTAGATGGAGCACTTATCCCAGAAGAGCCGAAAAAGAAGAATTAGTGGATGGACACGTGATCACCGAAGGTGCGCGTAAACTCATCGATGCTGCATTAACCACACCTATCCCTACAGCTGCAGAACTTACTGCTGAAGAGCTGGACGAAAGGGCCCAAGCCCTAGAAGCGCGTCGTCAACAACTCCTCGATGAAGCCAAAAAATCGAGGTGGAGAAGAAACGCATGGCAACTAAGGACTACATGTCTCGGTTGCATCAGAAGACACGGAAGCGTCACACCAATGACGACCAATTCCCACATGTCCGTGCCGTCCTTTTTGGAGATGAGATGGGGAAGCCACGGAAAGATAGCAAAGGAGATTGGGTTTACCCAACCCCGGTACAGAACACCGTGGCAGCCCAAGAAATTCTATCGGCTAATCCAGGACCGGAGGAGATCCATTTGGGTATCAAACTACTCAACAAGGGACTAGAGCAGCAAAAGGTCGCCCTCTCTGAAAGTCAAAAACTGGTCTCGAATTCCGACCAATGTCGCACAGATCCGGCATGGGCTGGCGTAAGATCCCATTACGTCCGGGCGTAGTATCATCGCCCCGAACTCCGGGAAGACAATTATTGAAGAACCGGATCGTCAGGAAAACATCACAGAACTACGCGTAACTGGAGCAACGTCGCTCCAGCGGCCGAGAAAGATGCCATTGCTGCACTGAATCCGAGGAACCCTCCCGACGAGAGTCTAACGATCGAAGGGGAGAAGATAAAGAGAAACATCGGGAGGAGGATCGTCAAAAAATGCCACCTCCTAAACATGCAAGCCGTCCGGCTGAGCCTCACCGTGGTGGGAACGACGGACGAAGAAACGACGGAAACCATGCTGGGACAAGCCGGCAGGGGGCTCGTCGTATTCAACATCCTCCCCGGAACCGGAATAATGACGCTCCGGATGGAGGCCGGCGATCAGCCATAAACAATTCAGCTGCCCCACCCTCTCCACCAAGCAGTCATCACAACGGCTCCCAAGGAGGGCAAGGAGGACGGCGTGGCGGAGGAGGTGGTGGCAGAAGCCGAAGTCCGGCTCCAAGGCACCGCAGTCATAGCCGGCATTCGGGACGATCTCTATCCCCGAACGACGCAAGGCATAGGATCAATTCCAACTTAGAGGCGCGGCGCTACGAAAACGATGACATCTACGTGGGCCCAAAGTACTTCGGACCATGCATCAGAGCTACAAAATTCCCGGAAGGATTTGCTATCTCAAGGCATATCCAAGCCTACGACAGCATTGCTCGGCCAGATACCTGGCTTCAGGATTTTTTTCCAAGCTTGCTGCATCGCCAAAGGCGGAAACAGCCTGGTTGCAACCCGATATCTCCCACTTATGTTGCGGAAGACGGTGCGATCATGGCTCAATGAACTTCCGGAGAACACCATCATAACTGGTATGACATGCAAAGTGCGTTCTTTTGGAATTTCGAAGGCACATATCAGAGACCCTGTATGGTTGAATACCTACAGCGTTGAACCCAGAAAGCCGGAGAAACTTGCCGAGATTACCTCGGACGATGGATCGACACCAAGAACTCCTGTGAAGGAGTAAACGATCAAACCGTGATTGAAGCTTTCATCGCTGGACTCTCAATTGGTCTACTACGTCACCGCTTGAAGTGTGACAAGGTCACTGATTTGGGAGAGATGATAGAAATAGCGAGCAAGTATGCAGATGCTGACGACGATGCAGAGGGATTACTCAACGTCCTAGCCGTGCCTCAGTCGGCAATATAACCAAAGCAACAAGCTCAGCAGCGCAAAAATACCTTGGAAGAAAAACCCAGCACGGAAACAGTGGTGGTTACTACTGTTTCCGGGTCTAGACGACGAGGAGGACGCGGCGGAGGCCGCGGGCGTGGCCGTGGGACTTCAAGGGTCCAAGGTAGAGGAGAACAGCAACCGGGCAAAACCTATTCTTGGGCCGACATTGCCAATAACCCATGTGTGCATCACCTAGACGCCAATGGGGGCTCATCCCACACCAACGTTGAATGTCGTTTCAATGACGACATCAAAAGAGATGACACCGCATGCTACAAAGCTAAGCGGAAGAAGGGAAAGAAAAATCCCGAAAAGGACAAGGAGACCAAGGAAGATTCCGACATGGAGGAAGCTGATGCTTCAAATACCAAGCCGGAAGGGAAGAAGACTTTTCCCACCAAGAAGGACACTTACGTCACTTTCCTCGGATCTCAACCAGCGAAGGTCAAGAAAGCAGTTGTCCACGAGCTCAATGCAACAGTTTCGGCTGTCCCTCAATATCTGGACTGGTCGGAAGTGGCAATCACATTTGACCACGCTGATCATCCGCCTAAGTTGCACAGGCGAGGAAAATACGCCTTAATCGTCAACCCACTTATTGACGGTTATGGTTTCTCCAAGACCCTCATGGACGGTGGTAGCAGCATCAATATTCTCTATGTCAAAATGCTAGGCCGGATGAAGATCTCGGAGACCCAGCTGAACCATAGCTCTGTGATCTTTCACGGAGTTGTCCCAGGAAGACAAGCTAATTCCCTGGGAGAGATTACTTTGGATGTTACCTTTGGAACTCCAAAGAACTATCGGACGGAGGAACTTTCCTTCAAAGTGGTCCCGTTCAAGAGCGCATACCACGCTATATTTGGACGTCCGGCTTACTGGGCTTTTATGACTCGGCCGTGTTACATTTACAATATGATGAAAATTTCAGGTCCCAACGGCGTGATCACCATCAGGGGAGACCCGAAGAAAGCGCGAGAGTGCAAGGATGGAAATGCCGCCTTTGCTGAAGCCGTGCTGCAGGCCTAGGAGTACCAGGAGATCAAGAAGAGCAGAGATCCGTCCGAGATGCCCGCAACGAAGAAGGATGTGAGAAAGCCAAATCCGGAGTTCAAGGCATCGGAAGAGACGAAGAAAGTGCCGTTGAAGGATGATGACCCCTCCAAGGTGACCCAGATAGGCGTAGGCCTAGGTAGCGCATAGGAAAGCGCGCTCGTCAAGTTCCTCCAAGCAAATCAAGATATCTTTGCATGGCAGCCATCTGACATGACCGGAGTACCTAGGGAACTTGCCGAGCACTCTCTAAATGTAAACCCGAACGCTAAACCCGTCAAATAGTCCCTACGGCGGTTTGGCGATGAAAAGCGTAAGGCAATAGCTAAGGAACTAGCACGGCTCGAGTTAGCCGGATTCATAGAAGAGGTCATCCACACTGAGTGGTCGGCCAATCCTGTAATGGTCCCTAAAAAGGACACCACTGATTTAAGGATGTGTGTTGATTATACTGCCTTGAACAAGGCTTGTCCAAAAGATCCGTTCGCTCTGCCTAGAATTGATCAAGTCATCAATTCTACGGCAGGCTCGAAACTCCTCTGTTTTCTCGACGCATATTCCGGCTATCACCAAATCCGGATGAAGGAATCTGACAAAGTCAAAACTTCATTCATAACCCCTTTCGGAACCTTCTGTTTTGTTATGATGCCCTTTGGGCTAAAGAATGCAGGAGCTACGTACTAGCGCACGATGCAGCGTTGCCTCCACGACCAACTCGGACGCAATGTACATGCATACGTGGATGATATTGCGGTAATGTCCAAAAAGAAGGAAATGTTGATTTCTGACTTGGAGGAAACATTTGCCAATCTACGAAAATACAACATCATGCTTAACCCAAAGAAATGCTTCTTTGGAATACCAGCCGAAAAATTGTTAGGTTTTATCGTGTCTCAAAGAGGCATAGAGGTGAACCGAGACAAGATCAAGGCTATACTCAATATTTCCAGGCCAACTCGCCTGAAGGACGTATAAATATTAACTGGTTGCATCGCTGCGGTCAGTCAATTTGTAAGCCGGCTTGGTGAAAGAGCTGCACCATTATACAAACTCCTGAAAAATACCAAGGATTTTGTTTGGACTGACAAAGCTGAAGCTGCAGTACAAGATCTGAAGAGAGTACTCTCATCTGCTCCTATCCTTGCAGCGCCAGAACCTAAGGAACCGATGCTGCTCTACCTTGCTGCGACAAATAAGGTCATTAGTATCGTCATGGTGGTGGAGAGACCAGAGGAAAATCAGGAACACCTGGTGCAGCGTCCGACTTACTTTGTCAGTGAGGTCCTGACAGAATCAAAACAGCGGTATCCGCACTATCAAAAGTTGGCTTACGGTGTTTTTCTAGCATCTCGTAAGTTACGACACTACTTTCAGGAGCATCCAATTACCGTGGTGAGCACAACTCCCATGAGAGATATAATCAACAATAGTGACGCCACAGGACGCGTCGCCAAATGGGGCATAGAGCTTTCAGCTTTCGATATTGAGTATAAACCTCGGACAACAATCAAATCCCAGATCCTTGCTGACTTTGTCGCTGATTGGACAGAGACGAAGGAGAACATGATCCTCCCTGAGTCGGAATATTGGACCCTCTTTTTTGATGGGTCTAAGGCTCGAGGGGGCTCAGGGGTTGGCGTAGTGCTCAAATCACCCCAAGGAGATAAACTTTTATACGTGTTGCAGATCCACTTCACAGCGACAAACAATATTGCCGAGTATGAAGCACTGCTGCATGGAATCCGGATTGCTAAGGATATTGGCATCCGACGTTTGATGTGTTACGGAGATTCGGATCTTGTTGCTTAGCAAGTGTCGGATATTTGTAATGCAAATAAACACATGGCAGCATATAAAGCAGTCGTGGATGATTTATCTAAATCGTTCGAAGGGTTTGAAGTTCAACACATCCCTCGAGCAGAAAACGAGGAAGCAGACGCACTATCTCGGATAGGTTCTGCGCGGAAAGAGGTCCCAGATGGCGCTTTTTTAGAGCACCTCAAAGTTCCCTCAATAAAAGGAGTAGATGAGGAATATCCGACCAAATCCGACTCACCTGTGATAGCAGTTCTAGCTGTAATTCCCAGCTGGACTCAACCCTACCTCGATTATTTGGTAGATGGCAAATTACCCGAAGATGAGGTGCTGAGCCGGCAGATTATCCGACGAGCAAAATCCTATACTATTGTTAAAGGTGAGCTCCATAAATGGAGTGTTTCTGGGGTCTTTCAGCGCTATGTATCTCCGGAAGAAGGAGTGGAAATCTTAAGAGAAATCCATGAAGGCGAGTGTGGTCACCACGCTGCAGCCAAATCTTTAGTGGCAAAAGCTTTTAGACACGGATTTTTCTGGCTTACAGCTCAGACAGATGCCGAACGATTAGTCAAGACGTGCAAAGGCTGCCAAAAATACGCCAAGCAAGCTCATGTTCCGGCTGATCAGCTGTGAACAATACCTATAACATGGCCATTTGCGGTCTGGAGGCTTGATATGGTAGGACCATTTAAACAAGCTCCAAGTGGGTTTACTCACCTCCTAGTGATAGTGGATAAATTCACCAAATGGATTGAGGCTAAACCTGTCACTAGTTGTGATGGAGCAACAGCCAAAAGATTTGTCGAGGATGTTATAATCCGGTATGGTTATCCGCATAGCATTATCACGGACAATGGGAGTAACTTCTTTATGGGAGAATTGGCTGAATTCTGCAACGAGCAAAATATCCGGCTTGACATTGCGTCAGTCGCACATTCACAAGCTAACGGACAAGTCGAAAGAGCAAATGGTTTAATCCTACAAGGCCTAAAACCGAGACTCGAAGCACCACTACGACGTGCTGCGGGGGCTTGGGCAGAGGAATTACCCTCTGTAATTTGGAGTTTACGAACAACTCCAAACAGGTCAACAGGATACACACCTTTCTTCTTGGTCTATGGTGCAGAAGCAGTTCTTGCTAGTGATTCATACTTATCCTAGAGTGGCCGCGTATATCGAAGAGGATGCCGAGATTTCTCGACAAAATGATCTCGACTTAGTCGAAGAAGTTCGCATCATTGCTGAAATGAGATCTACAGCCTATCAGTAGAAGTTATGCAAGTATCATAGCCAGAGAATCCGAAATAGATCTTTCAATAAAGGTGATTTGGTTCTCTGGCTTGTGCAACAAAGAAAGCACAAACTTTCCCTAGCATGGGAAGGGTCCTTTTTAGTTAGTCGAGTATTACACAATGGATCGTACTACTTAACTGACATGAGACCAGTCGAAGAAATACCTGCTACTAAGAAGAGAAATAGAGCTGGATGTAGTATAAATCCGGATGAGTTAGACAGACCGTGGAATATTGCTTAGCTACGTCCCTTTTATTCTTAGTTTATCCTTCTTTGTAATCATATATATGTACATGTTCTGTGAGAAATAAAAGGTTTGGTTGCCTCAAGATTTTTCTGAGAAATTTTTACCATCTTATTTCCAAATGATCATGTCATAGTCGAAAATCCCAGAATGCTTGAAAGTACTTTATGCTCATGTTCGTTCTGGTTTAGATTTCCGATTCTAAAATTTCTACCTTCGGGTATAACTCTGAAATTTATAGTCTTTACTTTGGTTATTTGTCTGATTGCTGGATGCGGGCATTTTCCGAGTAGTGAATTGTTGGTACTGGAAGCCGGCTTTGTTTCCGAGTTTAAACTGGTTTAGCAATTGAGCTCTGTTGCTTGGCAAAGTTTCTGGCAGAAGGTTTAGTCGGCTCACGAAAGGGACGAGGCGGAAAGCCAGATAAACGATAAGTATAGACGAAAAAATACAAGTGCTTATGTAAACATTTCAGGCACACAATTTTTTTTTAAAGCTAAAAGTGTTGAATAGGTCAAAAGCTTAGCACTAGCAAAATTATAGTACTTCATATTTACAGACGCATCATGTTTTTCAGATAATACAAATGTTTCTGGCAATCTATGATGCAGGAGGAGATGAAGGAGCTGCCGGCTCGCTGGATACGTCGCCTTGATATTGTTCCGAGATGTCCACATCCGAGGTGGTGCGTTCATCGTCCGAAACTTCTGCTGTTTCTTCTGGAGGCGGAGGCGGAGTGTCCAAGCGGTTGAAGAATGGAGTATCGTAGTTGGTCAAGTCAGCTACATGACACCCATATCCGGCACAGGAGTCCATAATGGTCTTGATGTCCTGCTCCTGGCCATCTTCGTCCACTGTAGAGTACTCTCTGGTCACTTGCCATATCTGCATGTTTCCATGGTGGCTCATGAAAATGGTGAGAGTGTTCTGCGCTGCTGATCGCGCGTAGGACATGTTCTAATCCTGGACGAGCTACGGCATCTCCTTTACCTTGTCCCGCACCTAAAAATCCGACATGCTGTGCATGTCCGGAATCTTGAGGGCTTCGCCAATATCCTCAAGGGATTGGCAGAAGTCATGAAGCAGGTCACCGACTTGGGTAAGCCGGTGGGTGCGGGGCTCAGCAGAGGTGGAGTCCGTCAAGTTCAGAGGACCTATATACAAAACAAGTTAAGAAAAATTGACATTGATAGAAGTCGAAGAAAATATAAGCCAGAAAGATGGAACGTACCGAAAATGACGTCGTCAATTTTGGTCTTCTCCTCCCGGAGACTCTGGAGTTCAGTCCGGAGCGCCTGGGAAAGGTCCCTCTCTCTGCTAAGATCATTCTTGAGGTCCGAGATTGTTTTATCTTGAGCAGCGATCTTGCGATCACGCTCTTCAGTAGCCATGGAGGAGGATTCAAGGACTTGAGCAATGCTCTTTTCATGATCCACCTTGAGCTTATCCAGCTCTTGGCGAAGCTCCTTGTTCTCCACCACCAAGGTCTTGAGGTTCTCGGCCTCTTCAATCATGGCGCAGGATTGTTTTACCAGCGCTGTAAGTCAAAAAAGAACAACAGTTCAGAAAAAATTCGACATTGAAAATACAAAGACAAGGTTTGAGTCTCAGAATGTTTAGCTTCAGCCTCATTCTTGGCAACTTTTAGCTCAGCATTTTTAAGCCAGAGAGCTTTGATCTCTCTCCGCTTATCGCAAACATTCTTCAACAAATCCTAGTTATAGGAACATACTTTCGGTAAGTCAGAATACCCAAAGTCAGAAAGCTACTTAAGACTCGGGCTAATATTTTTGCTAATATCAGCACGAGCCTTGGGGCCTACACTAGTTCGTTCTTTTACATCCTAATAAAGCATAAACCCAGATTATATATCCTACTTCATGCTTGGGGGCTAGAGGATATGATATAAAATAAAGGAAAACACATGAGTTGGAATTCCGACTTACATATTGTTCGCGGGTGAGTTTATCCAAACCCGCATTCACTTCAGCGGCCACCTTTTCGGCGAGAGTCAGACGAATCACTAGGGCTGTTAGGAGCTCACCAGTCCTAATCCTCTCGTCACGAAGGCGCACCTAGGCGAGAAGGTCGGAGAACTTGACGTCCTCTGCTTCTTGCGCTTCTTCTTCGGCAGACAAATTTCTTTTCTCCAGGCAATGCCTGGCTAGCCGCTGGATCTCTTCTGCAGATTTCTGGGATAGGCCAAATTTGGCAAGTCCCGGATTGCTGAGAAGGTTTTCGGTGAAGGTTTCTGCCGAGGGATCATTACCCAAAGAGGGTTCACCCTTATCTAAATCTGACTCACCCATGGTGACGTCAGTTTGCGATTCAAGGATCGCAGGCTCCGTGGAAGGAGCCGGATATTCTACGACGACCGGAGAAGGGATGATCACCGGCATTGCGGAAGGTTGAGGGGCAGGAGTCGGAGGAGCCACGGCAGGCAGTTATGACTGAAAGTTACCTCTTCACGACAAGCACCTCCTTTGTGCCAACAACCACTGTCGGAGCTTTGCGCTTCTTGAGCGCAAGGTCCGGCAATGGGACCACCTCTGTCTCCTAAGAAAACTCAGGAGGATATCCTTCGAGCGGAGCAAGTTCCGACTCGGGGACGTCGGAAAGCTGAAAAATAAGAAAACATATTAGTATTGCAGTATAACTCGAAGATTGAAACACATAAAAAGGTGTACTGTTAGAAACTTACCGGCAGCACGTGGTTTTCCGCCGTGTGCATATCCAGAGAAACCTCCGGGATTCTCCTCTCGATCCGCTCCCTGATTAGCCACTTGATCTGGCTTATATAGCCCTGTCTGGTGTAGGCTTTGGGGCTGATGCGGAGGGAATCTTTCTTGGATGACGTGATGGAGTGCATCAGTCGATCTCCGTGGTACTGAAGGGGCTGGATCCGACGTGAGACCTAGCATTGGACCAAGTCAGATCCCCTCAGTCCCTTGTGTTTGATCAAGTATTCGATCCGCCTCTTAGCGAGGATCAGATTGTCAGAGAGAGCCGGAGCAGCCTCGTCCCAAGAAGGTTGGGCCGTGGCCACTCCATCAACAAAAGCCGGCAAAGCAGTGGCTTTGCCGGGAGCCGGAATATCCCTAAGATAGAAAAACGTGGATGGCCATTGTTTGACCGAGTCACTAGCTAGAATTTTTTGATACGCGCGCTCGCGTCTAAGCGAAAAACTAATAGTACCGGTGATGTAAGGAACACCGGCGGTAATGGAGTTTCTTCGGACATGAAAATAGTATCGGAAAAGAGTCAAACTCGGCCTAATGCCGAGAAAGCCCTCACACAAAGAAGCGCACGTGCTCATCTCTAAGAGAGAGTTGGGAGGAAGATGATGGATTTGAACTCCGTAATGATCAATCACCTCGGATAAGAACTCCGAGGGAGGAAACAACAAACCTCTGTCGAGGTGGGTGCCAAAGTGGACCCGCTCTCCGTCGCGTGGGTTGGGGACGGTTTCCTCGAAGCTGCTCCGCCAGTCGTCGGCAGCAAGAAGCCCCTCCTTCTCCACATTCTTGAGTCCTTCGTCTTGAGCGCGCAGGGGATCCAGATCCCGTGAAAGCTCTCTTTCTCTGCCACCGCTTCCGCCATTGCCGCTGCCACCGCTGTCGCCAAGCTGGAGGAAGAAGATGAAGCCATTTCTCCGGCGAGCAGTTGACCTAAAAGGGGCGGCGCTAGGAGTTCTGTGGGGGGAGGAACGGGGGAGCTCTGTGCGTGCAGGGAGATTGGGAGGAGAGGAAAAGGCAAAGGACTGGTGGAAGGGGAAGGAGAAAATCCTAACCCCTTATATCCACCTAACTGCACCAAGATTTGTGCAAATGCTATAGTATAACCGCCACGCGTCGTGGAAGGAACTGGGAAGGACCCACGCGATGATTGCGTCGCCTCGATCTCCACGCACGCATTTAAACGGCGCCTCGGTTCCACAAACCGCGGACCCACCAACGGTCGTGCTGACAGAATGCCTGTCAGATGACGTGACTTGACCATGACTTGTGTCAGGTGGCGTTAGAAACCAAGTTCCGGCTTAGTTTGAAATCAAGCTAGAAAATCCCAGTAACTTGTTGATAGGTCCAACTTATTTTTTAAGACCCGGGTCGTATTTTTTGTTGTGAAGTTTCAGGAACCCTTCAAGATTCTGCAAGCCGAAGATTAAGCTAGACGATGATGAATCCGACTTTGGATCTTGGAGGCCTCCGGGGGCTGGTGTTGGGGATATACTTTTCGGGTATCCTCACAGTTCCTCACTAACCAGGGTGGCCCACTTCGGGTTAGAGCTTTGCTTCACGGGCGACCCAGTCAGGGAGAAAGACGGAGTCCAATCCGGCTACGGGAAGGCCCAGAAGACTTACCGACTTAGTCCCATAATCTTACTTGTAGTTCAAGATGTACTCTCTAATCGACCCTTAGTCATAGCCAGATAGATCTCTCCTATAAAACCTAGGCCGAATATCTATATAAGCCGACCTAGGGAGAGCCTTTAGGGCATCCAATACTTTAGACCCTCAACTCGCACAGGCGAAACCCTTGTAACCCATATTCCAGCTCTGCCATATTACTGGATTGCTAGCAGGAGTAGGACCCGTCCAAAGCCGGCGGATTCGAACCTGGGTAAACTTGTGTGCTCATCGTCCCGGAACACCGTACGTCTCACACCCCTCTCTTCCGCATGCCTTGAGGACCCCCTCATGGCGTACTTGTCCTCAATCCGACGACAATGCGACACAGAGGAGAGAAGAGAAGAGATGGGGATGGGAGGAGATTGTCCCATGTCACCTTTTGCCCATAAGGTAGTGATACATTGCAAATGTATCTATAATTTTTGATGTTCTATGCTTAGTTTTATCCACTTTCTTGTGTTTTGTTCCAACTTTGGAGTACTTTTCATATGATTTCTTGGACTAACCTATTAACAAGAGCCACAGTGCCAGCTGCCTATTTTCTGCTGTTTTTGGTTCCAGGAAAGTCAGAAAATGAATATTCTCGAAATTGGACGGGACAAAAGCCAAAGTGCCTATTTTTCCAGAAGTCATCAAGTGCCAGAATACGAGACGGAGAAGGGCCAGAGGCCGGCCACGCCACCTGGCCGCACGGCCAGGCTGGTCCCATGCCAGGGGGTGGTGTGGTGGCCCCTGGCACCCCCTCGGCCTCTCCTTCCACCTATAAGATGCCCTCGGGACGAAAACCCTAAGGGCCCGATCAAAAATCCACGAAAGAGTCTGTAGCCGCCGTCATCTCCATCCCTAGATCGGGAGGGATCTGAAGCTCTTCCCGGCACCCTGCCGGAGAGGGGAATTCACCCTAGAGGCCTTCTTCATCACCATGCAAGCCTCTGGTGTGATGCGTGAGTAGTTCATCCTTGGGCTACGGATCCATGTAGTAGCTAGATGGCTGCTTCTCCTCCTTTGTGCTTTTATGTCTAGATCTTGTGAGCTCCGTTCATGATCAAGATCATCTATTTGTAATTCTGCATGTTGTGTTTGCGGGGATCCGATGGATATTGAGATGCTATTTCAGATTGATTATTGATTCTATCATGTCTTTGTTATTTGTGATCTTGCATGCTTTCCGTTGTTAGTAGCTATCTTGGCCAAGTAGATGCTAGCAACTCCAAGAGTTAGTATTTATGCTCGATAGTGGGTTCATGCCTCTGGTAATCTGGGAAGTGACAGTAATCTCTAAGGTACTAGATGTGTTGTTGCTACTAGGGATAAAACAACAATCCTTTGTTCATAGAACAATCGTATTGTTTACTTTACACGCAGTTCGTAAAGCAATAATCTGCTGCTTGCAACTTAATACTAGAGGGGGTTCGGATGATAACCTGAAGGTGGATTATTAGTCATAGATGAAGTTGGATGGCGGTCTATGTATAATGTTGTAATCCCAATCGAATCTCAAAGGAGTCAAGATGATTAGTATATGCATGTATTGCTATCTCGATGTTTGTCAATTGCCCCGCTGTAATTTGTTCACCCAACATGTTATTTATCTAAGGAGAGCCATCTCTAGTGAACTATGGATCCCGGTCCTTGTCTTTTACATACAATCTACAATCTTTTACAGCTTTGTGTTTACTTTCTGCAAACTTTTACTTCTTTCCATTCGATACGTTTAATCCTTTGTTTTCCGCAAAACACGGTGAGATTGACAACCTCATCGCAAGTTGGGGACAAAGTTCTGTGGTTGTGTTGTGCATGTCTCCATGTTGCTACTAGCACCGGTAGTGCGCCCTGCCAAGGCTCGGCTAGCAACACCTTTGGGGTGTTTCCTTGCTCCTACTAGTTCGATTAAACCTTGGTTTCATAACTGAGGGAAACTTGCTGCTGTGCTCATCATACCTTCCTCTTGGGGTTCCCAACGAGCTCTACGTCAACCACGCACCAGCACTTTTCTAGGCGCCGTGCATTGAGCCATCAAGCATTTTTCTAGCACCGTTGCCGGGGATCGAAGAATAAGAAGAAGAAACTCCCACGTCAACTACACGCCATCAAAAGACATTTTTCTGGCGCCGTTGCCGGGGAGTCAAGGACATCTTCACAAGGGGAGTCCCTCACAACCAATCTCTTTACTTTGTTATTTTTGTTTTGTTTTGTTTCTTTTTGCTTTGTTTGCTTGTTTTGTTATGAAAAAACACAAAAAAAATTAGTTTTACGAGTTTGCTTTCTTTATTGAAAACACACAAAAAATTAGTTCCTACTATAGTTGTTATTTTCATTGGTCTATTATTGTCTTGCTTTATCATGCTTTCTATCAATGGTTGGTTTCTTTGAAACTAAATCTTATTGGCAAGGTGGGTTCACAGAAGAACAAAAATATTATTATAAGGAACACCGCTTGTCACAAAAAGGGAAACACTTGTGGGAACAAATTGATAAATCGTATACCATTGTTATAAATGTGTGCTCTACTTATAATGTTACTTATTGCTTTGACAAATCTTGTTGCTGTAGGAGGTATAAAGACCTCCCTTTTCAATGTGAGTATAATGATAATGTTACCATATCTTCTTATGTTAAGGGAAATTATGACTTTTATGATGTGGAACAAATTGAAGAATTTATTGCTTGGAAGGGTGCATTCGAACTTGCTTACTTGCTTGAAAATATTGATGATGCACCTTATAAATATGAGGTTTATGATATACTTAAATTTTGCTTTGATAACTACAAGGAAGAAAATGGCTATATTCTTCAATATCTTAATAGATGCTCTCCACCAATGGAAGAGACTAATGCCTTGCAGGAGCCTATGGAAGAAGAAATTGCTGAACTTGAAATCTCACTAGATGAAAAAGAGGAGAAGAGTGATGAACAAAAGGAGGAAGAATGGATCTACCCATTCCTACCTTCTAATGAGAGTAACTCTTTACCCCTTACATTATTTGATTGTCCCCCATGCTTACCAAAGGAGGATGAATGTTATGTTCCTGTGGATTCTTTTGAAAATGTTTATAATAAAGCTCTAGTGCTTGTAGATCATGAAAATCATGTTTTATGTGATAGTTATAGTTGAGTTTATTCATGAGGCTACTGAAAATTATTATGAGAGAGGAAAATATGGTTGTAAAAGTTTTCATGGTACTGAAACACCTCTCTATTTGCTGAAAGTTTTGAAGTTACTCTCGTTTTATCTTCCTATGCCTGTCACTTTGTTCTTTATGAATTTATTTTCATACAAGATTCCTATGCATAGGAAGTGGGTTAGACTTAAATGTGTTTTGAATTTGCTTCTTGATGCTCTCTTTTACTTCAATTCATATTTCTTATGTGAGCATCTTCTCAAACTATCATGCCTAACTTAAAGGCGTTAAAGAAAAGTACTTATTGGGAGATAACTCAAAAAATTTAGATGAGTCTTGGAAGTTATTACCTCTGTAATAACCTCTCCTTATCCTTTTTATTTGCTTTTTGTGCCAAGAGTAACCTCTAATGAGAGAGAAGTAATGATTGGGAAAGTTGCTGTCCCGAAACAGATTTCTGTGCTTCACCGTAAAACTTCGTGTAAAATCTCTGAACGTCTTTTTGAGGCGTGAATTTTTTTGCTTCTGCCCCAGGTTGTTATCTAACTTTCGTTAGTTCAACACTTTTTGATTTGAGCAACAGAAGGTCTTCGAAACAATTCATCTTTACCTGCTGGTCTGTTTTGACAGATTTCTGCATTTTCTGCATTTGCTTCTTGTTGGTTCCTTTTTGAGTTCTTTTGAGGAACTGAGCTTTTTGAGGGAAGTGCTATAGTAGCTAGTGTTCTAATGGAAGTTTATTTGGTGTTAGAACTGAACCTTAAGACTTATTTATCTTGAGTGCACTAATGTTGCTAATAAAGATTGTGTGAAGTTTTGAATGAAGGAAAATTTTCAGGTGTATGGAAGGAATGAGTAATGAGATGAAGGATGGACTAAAGCTAAAGCTTGGGGATGCCACGCGTGTCACCCCAAGAAATATCCAAGAAGTACAAGCGTCAAAGCTTGGGGATGCCCAAGGCATTCCCCTTCTTCATTAATAAAAATCCCAGGTTTCTTCCAAACACTTCATTTTTATTGTTTTATGCATAGTTGTGTTGTTCATGGAGCGTGAAATAAAAGTGGAACTTGTAAGATCATGGAGTTTGTATGTGTGTTAGAGAAACACCTGGGCTGCTAGCCTAAGCCATGCCTAATCATGGTGGAAACTTGCAGCATCACCACAATGAGCACTCTATGAAGCATCCTCAATAAAAACCTATGCAAATAGCAAATAAAAAGATCGCTGAGATGCTCATTGTCTGCTTACCTTGTCATTTTGATTATGGGAAAGCTCCCGTATCATGTGGAAGGGGTACCCCGTTGGTGGTTCTTAATGATACACATGTACTTACAATGACAAGAGCTTACTCGTGACTGAAGTTGAGTAGCATGAGGATCGGTCTTCGTAAGTAAGGGGCATGAGATTTCGGTTTATAACTTGTCAAGCATATCCTCTTAGTTGTGTCACTTTAACCTTAATCACCTTCAAGATGCTTATGATAGGGGCAATGAGAGCTGAAAGCTATAAGTACCATAATTTTTGGAAGCTCTTTATGAGACTTGAATCCCTACTTCCTTTTATAAAAGGCCTTTCTTCCACCATAATATTGAGTCTCCACCTTCTATCTTTATGCACCTACTTTGAGAGCATAGTGGCCATTCTTAGTTGTATGTGCATTGTCCCAAGACTAGTTGATTGATGCATACTTTGATATTGCTTGTTTTAAACTATTGTATCTAGTCACTCTTATGAACTTTGAAGGTGTCCTATGCATTTATGTTTGCTACTCTATGAGGGACAAGCTGAATACTTTTATGCTATGTTTTCTTTATGTGAAACAAACAAACGTCTTGCAAAGCATTGTTATTCATGAATCTTTTGTTTGTGCGTTTTCATGTTGCATCATAGTTTCTTTGTCTTATTGCTAGAACTTTGTATTTCATGTTATGATTGAAGTACTATGATCCTAGTTTTGGATGTTTTACAAATACTTTGATCAAGTCTTTGATGGTGCATGTCACCTCAAAAATTATTCTTTCTTTTTATCACTTACCTACTCGAGGACGAGCAGGAGTTAAGCTTGGGGATGTTGATACATTGCAAATGTATCTATAATTTTTGATGTTCCATGCTTAGTTTTATCTACTTTCTTGTGTTTTGTTCCAACTTTGGAGTACTTTTCATATGATTTCTTGGACTAACCTATTAACAAGAGCCACAATGTCAGTTGCCTGTTTTCTGCTGTTTTTGGTTCTAGGAAAGTCAGAAAATGAATATTCTCGGAATTGGACGGGACAAAAGCCGAAGTGCCTATTTTTCCGGAAGTCATCAAGTGCCAGAATACGAGACAGAGAAGGGCCAGAGGCCAGCCACACCACCTGGCCGCGCGGCCAGGCTGGGCCCGTGCCGGGGGTGGTGTGGTGGCCCCTGGCACCCACTCAGCCTCTCCTTCCGCCTATAAGATGCCCTCGTGACGAAAACCCTAATGGCCCGATCAAAAATCCACGAAAGAGTCTGTAGCCGCCGTCATCTCCATCCCTAGATCGGGAGGGATCTGAAGCTCTTCCCGGCACCCTGCCGGAGAGGGGAATTCACCCTGGAGGCCTTCTTCATCACCATGCAAGCCTCCGGTGTGATGCGTGAGTAGTTCATCCTTGGACTACGGATCCATGTAGTAGCTAGATGGCTGGTTCTCTGATGACCCACAAGTATAGGGGGTGTATCGCAGTATTTTCGTGGGAAGTGAAACCCAATTTATTGATTCGACACAAGAGGAGCCAAAGAATATTTATCAGCCTTAACAACTGAGTTGTCAATTCAGTTGCACTTGGAAACAATCTTGCTCACAGCAGTTTATCAGTAGCAACAGTTTTGTAGTAGGAATAGTAAAGTAATAGCAGTAGTAAAGCAAAGACAGTAGTAACAAAAGCAGTAAATAGTGGGATTCGAGTGCGGTAGGCATAGGGATGGATGGATGGGCGTTGCATGGACAAGACAATTCACATAGCAATCAGAACATAGGGCAATTGCAGATAAAGCATCCAAGTACTAGACAATCCTAGGCATGTGTTCCATATATAGTCATACGTGCTCGCAATGAGAACTTGCACAACATCTTCTGTCCTGCCAGCCCGTTTGCAGCGGGGCCTCTAGGGAACTACTGGCAATTAAGGTGCTCCTTTTAATAGAGCAGCGGAGCAAAGCATTAACACTCTGTGAACACATGTGATCCTAACATCAAAGCCTTTCCCTTCCGGTTATCCCGATTTCTGTCACTTCGAGGCCATAGGTTCTGGACAACAACGTGTGTATACAACTTGCAGATAAGACCAAAAACAATACTATCATAATGAATCAATAATAAGTTCAGATCTGAAATCATGGCACTCAGGCCCTAGTGACAAGCATTAAGCACAACAAGTCACAACAAAGTCATAAAGCACTAATAAAAGATACTAGGCACCATGCCCTAACAATCTGATGCCATTACATGAACGATCTCATCCAATCCCTACCATCCCCATAGCCTATAGCAGGGGATTACTCACTCATAGATGGGGGAAACATGGATGGTTGATGGAGAAGCGATGGTGATGATGATGGTGATGATCTCCTCCAATTCCCCATCCCAACAGGGTGCCAGAACGGAGTTTCTGGTGCTGTTTCGTGGAATCTGGTGGTGGCGGCGGAGCGGACTCCTTCTGGAAAAACGTCGAAACCCTCGGAGTTTTAAGGTCAGAAGGCTCCTTATAGGCGAAGAGAGAGGCCGAGGGGGTGCCTGGGGGCCCCACACCACCCCCTGGCGCGACCTAGCCTGGCCCGCGCCACCAGGTGGTGTGGCCACCCCCTGGCTCCTCTCCGTCTCGTATTCTGGCTCCTGGAGTCTTCGGGTGAAAAATGATTTTTGGCATATTTTCCGGGATTTTTCCTGATAGTTGATTTTCTGCACAAAAAGTAGACACCAAGTCAATTCTGATGAAAACAGCGTCAGTTCGCATTAGTTGCATCCAAATCACACAAGTATAGAGGAGAAACAATAGCAAAAGTGTTCAGGAAAGTAGATACGTTTTGGACGTATCAACTCCCCCCAAGCTTAGCTTATTGCTTGTCCTCAAGCAATTCAGTTGAAAACTGTGTGCGATAAAAGAACTTTCACGAACACATTTGCTTCATATGATGTAAATATTCTCAGCACTGTGATCAACTACTTAGACAGTTCATAATAAAGAGTATGCAACTAAGTCTACTTAATAGTCATTGCAAGCTATGAAGAGATTCCAACTCAAGAATAATAAGTAGCATGAAGCACGAACATAAGCAACATTCAATGCTCATAAAAAGGTATGATAGAGTGGTATCTCGCTTGCCTTTGATTATGAATGCCAAGGCACCTCTGAAGTTCAAGTGATGACTAGAAGTAAAGATATCAAGAATACAAGCATCAAAGTCATAACACAAATAATCAAGTAATGGAACAAACATAAAGAATGACAACTATGCTCTCAAGAAGGTGCTCAAAGAATATGTGGAGACTCAACAAGTAGAAGAGAAAGGTTTTGAATAATTTTGAAAAGCTTCCAAATGCTGAAAGTATGGTACTCATTAGCTTTGAGCTCTCATTGCCCCTATCATAAGCATCTTTAATGTGGTTAAGGTGAAAGTGAGGTCCAATCTGAATTATATGCTTGACAAACTATAAACTGAAAATCCCATGTCCCTTGAGTACGAGGGCCGCTCCTCATGCTACTCAACTTTAGTTACCGGTAAGTTCTGTCATCGTAAGTATGTGCGTATCATTGAGAACTGCCAACGGGGTACCCCTTGCCCGATGATACGGAAGAATCCCCATATCAAAATGACAAGGCAAGCAGACAACGAGTATCTCAGCAATCTTCTTATTTACCATGGGAAAATGGTGCTTTTTTCTCTCTTTCCTCTTTTCATAAATCTTTTTTTTTCTTTTTCTCAATAGCTATTTCTCTCTTTTTTATAAGAAGAATGCTTCATAGATATCATTATGGTTACGCTGCAGGTTTCCACCATGTCAGCATGGATTAGACCAGTGGCCCAGGCGTTTCCCTAACACACATACATAACTCCATGGACTTACAAGCTCCCCTTTTATTTCACACCGACGACATCCGCAAACAAAAGAGCAAGGTATCAAGTGGGTATATATTTACAAGTGTTGAAAGCGTTCCCCGTGACAGCACGGTTCTGCTAATCCCCAGCCTATAATTTGCAAGCATATAACTTTCATGGAGAGTTCACAATGGTTCAGGTTTATTAAGTGCAGGAAATAAAGTGTGCCATCAAGTTTGTGAGAGCTTTACTAACTAATTTTCCCATAACAAGCAAACATTTTATTCGGAAGAAAACAAGGCATATTGAATATGCACGGGAGCAACAAATGATGCTAATAGGTAGGTATGGTGGACACTTTGGAAATATTCGGTTTAGGGAGTTGGAAGCATGAGTAAAACACTCAGTGTAAATGAAGGCTAGCAATAGTAAGGGAGCGACAAACGAGAGAGCAATAGCTGTCATTATCATGCTTGCAACAAAACAGGACTACTCATGGCATGAAAGTGATTCAAGATCCTCAAGGCAAAATAATCCATCGAGGCTTAACTGATTATTACAGTCATGTGCATGCGTGAGCATGTGCCAAGTCAATCAAATGAAACATTCAGAGGAGGATACCACGGTGTCATACCAATTTATGAATAGAGCAATGCCAGCAAACATTCATAAGACATGCTACAAACTATTAGCGAGCTGGAGCTAATCATAAGAAAGCAAGAACTACTAAGCATCCAAAGAAAACATACACTCTACATGAACGGACTAAGCACGCCCATAATGATGAGTATATGTGCAAAATGAAAACAAATAGAGTTCGTTACCAGCCTCTTACCACGCCTCAAGTTGTCATTGATCCTCATTATTGCTCTTCACTTGTGTGGCTTGAATAATAATATGAAACCAATATCCACTGAGGACTGCCAAACCCTGAAGCAAACTCGCAAAAACCAAAGAAGAATGACAAATATTTTTGGTATTTTCGATTTTTAAACAAGAACCAAAAGGGAAAAGCAAACAAAGCAAAATCTTTTTGGGTTTTTCGAATAGTTCAAACAAAGCAAAAAGGGAAAAACAAAACAAGGCAAAAAGGAAGAAGCAAACCAAAGATAAACAACATAAATATGTTTGGTCTTTTTGTGTTTTTAGAACGCAAAAGCAAAGAAGAACGAAAACTAAAAAGAGAACGAAAACATGAATATACAAAGTACCGACGCAACATGATATGGAGATGAGTGCGGTGTCGGCGTACCTCCCCCCAAGCTTAGGCTTTTGGCCTAAGTGGGTATCAATCCCAGGCTGGCCAGGATGAAGTGTCACCATGGTATGACGACGAGGTACCCTCGTCCTGGTGTGAACTCGAGTACGTCCCTCCGTAATGCGCGGAGTAATCATAGGAGGGCACATCCTCCTGGTGCTTCTCGTGGAAACCCAGCAAGCGAAGCTGCTCGTCCACCTCCTCCTTGGAGCGCGACCAAGGTCTCCTATGAACACTAAACAAAGCAAGTTGTGGCAAAAGGATCTCCCTTTCATCCCCGTCAGTGAAAAGCATCCTATATACTAGATTGTTCAAATCAGAGGTAGCAGTGACAAAGTGATGAGTTTTCATGGCAACAAGGTCAAGCCTCTGTGGTGCCAACATAGCATCATCGGTATCCACTGAAAGACCTAATGCATTGACTATGCGCGGTGCAATGATGCCCCCATAGATAGGCCCCCTAGCAGCTAGGCGGCGAGCAATAAGCGAGCCAAGATTGTACCGAGTATCATTGTTAAGTGCAGTAGCAAGGAATGCTAAATGATAGTTGGAGATATTACTAGTGTTTTCCCTACCCAATACACTAGTGGCAAGATAATATGCAAAGTATCTAAGAGCAGGGAGTTGGATATTTCTTATCTTTCCACGCTGCGCCACGCGGTCATCATCATTGGTCACCCCTCGGTAAAGCTCCAACAAATCAGCGGGTCGCCCTTGAATTTTCTTCACGGTCCCTGTCATACGCACACCTACAATACTGCAAAATCTCTCCAAAGGCATGGTGAAGGGCAGATCATAGATTTTAAAGGAGACAGTAGATTGATAAGGTGTGTTAGTAAACGTGAAGCTCTCAACAAAGGTTTTGGTGAGCATAGCATATTGTGCACTCTCATCTTGCATATATGAGGTCAAACCAACCCTCTCAATCAGTAGCAAGAAATCATCAAGAATACCTGCAGCTTGCAAGAAAGTAAAACAAGGAAAAGAGGATGGGTGAGCATCCCCATCATCCCTTTCACTACCAATACGAGTTGCAATGAGATCTTCATTGTATGATGGCCTAGCTTGAGAGGCTGTTCTTGAGGGCCTCGACCTCCTAGGTGCATCACTCTCAAATATCTCTCCAAAAGTATGGTTGTTCATGCTTGGTATTCTGAAATTTAAACACCTATTAAACAAGTGATTGCAAAGTAAATATAATGAAGGATTATACTCATAGGGACTTGCAAGAGGCCTAAACATGCATAAAAACTATATCTCTAAGCATCAAACAAGCTTACAAGCTCTCATAACCAGTGACCTACAGCAGCAAAATACTCAACATATAATCCACTAAACACAAATCTATTTGGACAAGGGGAGGAGTCACATACCAGGGAACAAATGCTCCAAAATTTTAGAAAGAAAGATGGGCTGAGCAAGGAGATCAAAAAAATCGAGAGCAAGCACAGCAAGAACGCGATTTTGAGTTATGAACTGGAGCTTACTCGGGAGAGAGAAGAAAGTGGCATGTGAGAGAGTTAGTGGGGGCCAGGGGTGGCCCACACCAGGGCATGGCGCCACCCAAGGCTAGCCGCGCCACCATGTGGTGTGCCTGCCTGGTGGGCCCCCCTGGTACCTACCAGGTACTCCTCTGCCCCTTTTTCACGTAAAAATTTAATATGAATTTTCTGGAATTTTTCGAAACACTTTATTTTTGGGCATTTTTCAGAAATAGAAGAATGATTTTTCTGACAGACAGATTTTTTTCTTCTTTTTGGAAACATGATGCAAGGACAAAACAAGGTTAGAACTACAGAAGTTCTAACATGCAAGCAACTAACAGCACAAAGAGAACTAAACGAAAACAAAAACTAAGATGCAAATGACAGAAATAAACGGAGATAATCATAATGAAAACATTGTTTTGTTCAATGGAATCCTTTTGTTAGCAAGGTTGATCAAGTATTGCTACCAAAACAATTGCATATGAGACAAAACTTTGTACCCCACTAATGATTATGTTACCTCAACCTTGATAGCAATGGTCCCAATCATAATAGTTTCAAATTTTTCTCTTGGTATGGGACAATATATTTCTCCAACTCGAATGCCTTCAACATGTTCAATTGAATTCAAACCATAAGTCCTTTCAATCCTCTTGGGGAAATAGACAGTATGTTCCTTGTCATTAACATTGAAGGTCACCTTTCCTTGATTACAATTAATAACAGCTCCTGCAGTATTAAGAAAAGGTCTCCCAAGAATAATAGACATATTATCATCTTCAGGAATTTCAAGCACAACAAAATCATTTAATATCAAGCAATTATGAGCCACCTGAAGAGGTACATCCTCACATATACCCACAGGAATAGTGGTAGATTTATCATCCATTTACAAAGATATATCAGTTGGTATTAATTTTTCAAGTTGAAGCCTCTTATAGAGAGAGAAAGGCATAACACTAACTCCAGCTCCCAAATCACACAAAGCAGTTCTAACATAACTGTTCTTAATAGAGCAAGGGATAGTTGAAATCCCTGGGTCTCCAAGTTTCTTAGGAACCTTACCATTGAAGGAATAATTAGCAAGCAAAGTAGAAATTTCTTCATTAGGGATCTTCCTTTTATTCGAGACAATGTCCTTCATATACTTTGATTAAGGAGGCAATTTAATAGCATCAGTCAAAGGAATTTGCAAGAATAAAGGCTTCATCCACTCACAAAACTTATTATAGTGTTCATCTTCCTTTGACTTGTGTTTCTTATCAGGGAAAGGCATAGGTTTTTGGACCCAAGGTTCTCTTTCACTACCATGTTTCTTAGCAATAAAATCTTATTTAGTGTATTTAGTAGTCTTAGTGTGATTTTCAGGTTCTTCTTCAACTTTTTCTTTATTAGCAACTTCATTTTCTTCATTACCACTTTCAGTTTCAGCATCAGAGATAGATATACTATTAGGATCTATAGCAGGTTCAGAGGGTTCTACAAAAGTTTTATGTTTCTTTTTCCTTTTCTTACGAGTAGAACCTCTATTTTCAGCTTGTTGAGAATCCTTCTCAATTCTTTTGGGATGCCCCTTAGGATATAGAGGATCCTGGGTAGCAGCACCACTTCTAGTTCTAATTTCATAAGCATGTTTTTCTTTAGCAGCATTAACTAGCAAGTCGTTTTGCACTTTAACGAGTTGATCTATTTGAGTTTGAACCATTTGAAAGTGTTTAACAATCATTTTAACATCATTAGAGGTTCTTTCCACAATATCTTTCAACTCAACAATAGCTCTAGTGTTTTCCATTAGATGATTTTGCACCCTTTTATTAAAGTTATCTTACTTAACAATAAAGATATCAAATTCTTCTAAGCATTGATCAGGAGGTTTCAAGTAAGGGATATCACCTTCATCAAAGTGTTGGAGAGAGTGCACCTCAATAGTGGGTGAGTAGGGAATAGGCTTACATAATTCTTCTATAGGAGGTAAATTCTTGACATCTACAGCTTTAATTCCCTTCTCCTTAAGACATTTCTTAGCTTCCTTCATCACTTCATCATTTAATTCAATAACTCCCCTCTTCTTTGGTGTTGGAATAGGCACCGGAATAGATGGTTCAGATACAATTACTTCAGGTGTAACTTGTTTAGGAGGAGTCCAATCTTCATAATTCTTGCTTATTTTAGCCATTAATTCCTCAGCTTCCTTGGGAGTCCTATTCCTGAAAACACAATCAGCACAACTATCTAGGTATGTCCTAGATTCCTCGGTTAGTCCATTATAAAATATATCAAGAAGCTCATTCTTAGGTAATGGACTTCCAGCCTGTGCATGAATCAAAGCACAAAACCTTGCCCAAGATTCGGGCAATACCTCTTTTTCTCCATGTTTAAAATAAAAAAGTTCCTGCAAAATAGCATGTCTAGCACTGGGAGGAAAATATTTCTGCAGGAAAGTACTAATCAAGCACTCAGGACTGTCAATAGATCCAGGAGGTAAATTACTAAACCAAGTTTTAGCTTCTCCTTTCAGTGAAAAGGGAAAAATCTTAGCAACAAGGTAAGTACGCATCTTAATATCATCAGAAAACAAGCCACTCATGGTAGAAAGTTCATTCATATGTGCTACCGCACTTTCATTCTTAGTCCCACAAAAAAGGTTCTTTCTCGACAATAGCTATGTAAGATAGATCGAGAGAGAAATCATAATCTTCATCTATAATGTTTATGGAAGAAGCAGCAAACTTAGCAGCAGGATATAATTTCAGTCTAATAGTACGCCTCTCAAGGAGACTCTTAGCAGCGCTCTATCATGGGTGTTCTTACATTCTTTAATAAACTCATCGGTCATCTCAACATAACCATCTTCAATATCATAACTCTCACTAGACTCAGGTGAGCTAACATGTGTGGTAGTGTCTTCATTAGGAGTTTCGGTATTTCCAGCTATAGTTCTAGCAAACGTAGCATCTTGGAAAGGACCTACTGAACCACTCTTATCAAGCACAGTAGAAGCAGCATCATAAGCATCAGAAGTTTCAGATTCAGCAGTAGTAGCAGTGTGTGTAGCATGTGTATGTGGTGGTGTAACGAGCTTACTTATAACAGACGGTGAATCAAGAGCAACATAGGTGTTCAGAACTGTACCTCTTCTTGTAGTGGATGGTAAAATAGGAAACTTGCCATCACGAGACTTACCCATGATGGATGGATAGCAGCGAACAATAGAGAATCCAAGTGAACTTGATAAAAAAAAGCTATGCTCCCCGGCAACGGCGCTAGAAAATAGTCTTGATGACCCACAAGTATACGGGGTGTATCGCAGTATTTTCGAGGGAAGTGAAACCCAATTTATTGATTCGACACAAGGGGAGCCAAAGAATATTTACAGCCTTAACAACTGAGTTGTCAATTCAGCTGCACCTGGAAACAATCTTGCTCACAGCAGTTTATCAGTAGCAACAGTTTTGTAGTAGGAATAGTAAAGTAACAGCAGTAGTAAAGCAAAGACAGTAGTAACAAAAGCAGTAAACAGTGGGATTCGAGTGCGGTAGGCATAGGGATGGATGGACGGGCGTTGCATGGACAAGACAATTCACATAGTAATCAGAACATAGGGCAATTGCAGATAAAGAAGATAAAGCATCCAAGTACTAGACAATCCTAGGCATGTGTTCCATATATAGTCATATGTGCTCGCAATGAGAACTTGCACAACATCTTTTGTCCTGCCGGCCCGTTTGCAGCGGGGCCTCTAGGGAACTACTGGCAATTAAGGTGCTCCTTTTAATAGAGCACTGGAGCAAAGCATTAACACTCCATGAACACATGTGATCCTCACATCAAAGCCTTTCCTTTCCGGTTATCCCGATTTCTGTCACTTCGGGGCCATAGGTTCCGGACGACAACGTGTGTATACAACTTGCAGATAAGACAAAAACAATACTATCATAATGGATCAATAATAAGTTCAGATCTGAAATCATGGCACTCGGGCCCTAGTGACAAGCATTAAGCACAACAACTCGCAGCAAAGTCATAAAGCACTAATAAAAGATACTAGGCACCATGCCCTAACAATCTGATGCCATTACATGAACGATCTCATCCAATCCCTACCATCCCCATAGCCTACAGCGGGGGATTACTCACTCATAGATGGGGGAAACATGGATGGTCGATGGAGAAGCGATGGTGATGATGATGGCGATGATCTCCTCCAATTCCCTGTCCCGGTAGGGTGCCAGAACGGAGTTTCTGGTGCTGTTTCGTGGAATCTGGTGGTGGCGGCGGAGCGGAACTCCTTCTTGAAAAAAGTCGAAACCCCCGGAGTTTTTAGGTCAGAAGGCTCCTTATAGGCGAAGAGAGAGGCCGAGGGGGTGCCTAGGGGGCCAACACCACCCCTGGCACGGCCTGGCCTGCCCCGGGCCACCAGGTGGTGTGGCCACCCCCTGGCTCCTCTCCGTCTCGTATTCTGGCTCCTGGAGTCTTCGGGTGAAATACGATTTTTGGCATATTTTCCGGGATTTTTCCTGAGACTTGATTTTTTGCACAAAAAGTAGACACCAAGGCAATTTTGCTGAAAACAGTGTCAGTTCGCATTAGGTGCATCCAAATCACACAAGTATAGAGCAGAGACAATAGCAAAAGTGTTCGGGAAAGTAGATACGTTTTGGACGTATCATTCTCCTCCTTTGTGCTTTCATGTCTAGATCTTGTGAGCTCCATTCATGATCAAGATCATCTATTTGTAATTCTGCATGTTGTGTTTGCGGGGAGCTGATGGATGTTGAGATGCTATTTCAGATTGATTATTGATTCTATCATGTCTTTGTTATTTGTGATCTTGCATGCTTTCCGTTGTTAGTAGCTATCTTGGCCAAGTAGATGCTAGCAACTCCAAGAGTTAGTATTTATGCTCGATAGTGGGTTCATGCCTCTGGTAATCTAGGGAAGTGACAGAAATCTCTAAGGTACTAGATGTGCTGTTGCTACTAGGGAGAAAACAACAATCCTTTGTTCATAGAACAATCGTATTGTTTACTTTACACGCAGTTCGTTAAGCAATAATTTGTCACTTACAACTTAATACCGGAGGGGGTTCAGATGATAACCTGAAGGTGGATTATTAGTCATAGATGTAGTTGGATGGCGGTCTATGTATAATGTTGTAAATCCCAATCGAATCTCAAAGGAGTCAAGATGATTAGTATATGCATGTATTGCTTTCTCGATGTTTATCAATTGCCCCGCTGTAATTTGTTCACCCAACATGTTATTTATCTAAGGAGAGCCACCTCTAGTGAACTATGGATTCCGGTCCTTGTCTTTTACGTACAATCTACAATCTTTTATTGCTTTGTGTTTACTTTCTGCAAACTTTTACTTCTTTCCATTCAACACGTTTAATCCTTTGTTTTCCGCAAAACGCGGTGAGATTGACAACCTCATCGCAAGTTGGGGACAAAGTTCTGTGGTTGTGTTGTGCAGGTCTCCACGTTGAGACTAGCACCGGTAGTGCGCCCTGCCAAGGCTCAGCTAGCAACACCTTTGGGGTGTTTCCTTGCTCCTACTGGTTCGATTAATCCTTGGTTTCATAACTGAGGGAAACTTGATGTTGTGCTCATCATACCTTCCTCTTGGGGTTCCCAACGAGCTCTACATCAACCACGCACCAGCACTTTTCTGGGCGACGTGCATTGAGCCATTGATACATTGCAAATGTATCTATAATTTTTGATGTTCCATGCTTGGTTTTATCCACTTTCTTGTGTTTTGTCCACAGTTTGGAGTAATTTTCAAATGATTTCTTGGACTAACCTATTAACAAGAGCCACTGTGCCAGCTGCATGTTTTCTGTAGTTTTTGGTTCCAAGAAAGTCATAAAATGAATATTCTTGAAATTGGACGGGACAAAAGCCAAAGTGCCTATTTTTCCGGAAGTCGTCAAGTGCCAGAATACGAGACGGAGAGGGGCCAGAGGGCGGCCACACCACCTGGCCGCACGGCCAGGCCTGGCCCGCGCCAGGCGGTGGTGTGGCCAGCCCCGGCACCCTCTCAGCCTCTCCTTCCACCTATATATTGCCCTCGGGAGAGAAACCCTAAGGGCCCGATCAAAAATCCACGGTGTAGCCGCCGTCATCTCCTTCCCTAGATTGGGAGGGATCTGAAGCTCTTCCCGGCACCCTGCCGGAGAGGGGAATTCACCCCGGAGGCCTTCTTCATCACCATGCAAGCCTCCGGTGTGATGCATGAGTAGCCCATCCTTGGACTACAGATCCATGTAGTAGCTAGATGGCTAGTTCTCCTCCTTTGTGCTTTCATGTTTAGATCTTGTGAGCTCCGTTCATGATCAAGATCATCTATTTGTAATTCTGCATGTTGTGTTTGCGGGGATCCGATGGATATTGAGATGCTATTTCAGATTGATTATTGATTCTATCATGTCTTCGTTATTTGTGATCTTGCATGCTTTCCGTTGTTAGTAGCTATCTTGGCCAAGTAGATGCTAGCAACTCCAAGAGTTAGTATTTATGCTCGATAGTGGGTTCATGCCTCTGGTAATCTGGGGAAATGACAGAAATCTCTAAGGTACTAGATGTGTTGTTGCTATTAGGGAGAAAACAACAATCCTTTGTTCATAGAACAATCGTATTGTTTACTTTACACGCAGTTCGTAAAGAAATAATCTGTTGCTTGCAACTTAATACTGGAGGGGGTTCGGATGATAACCTGAAGGTGGATTATTAGTCATAGATGCAGTTGGATGGCGGTCTATGTATAATGTTGTAATGCCCAATCAAATCTCAAAGGAGTCAAGATAATTAGTATATGCATGTATTGCTTTCTCGGTGTTTGTCAATTGCCCCGCTGTAATTTGTTCTCCCAGCATGTTATCTATCTTAAGGAGAGCCACCTCTAGTGAACTATGGATCCCGGTCCTCTTTCTTTACATACAATCTATAAACTGTTTATTATTTTGTGTTTACTTTCTGCAAACTTTTACTTCTTTCCATTCGATACGTTTAATCCTTTGTTTTCCGCAAAACACGGTGAGATTGACAACCTCATCGCAAGTTGGGGACAAAGTTCTGTGGTTGTGTTGTGTAGGTCTCCACGTTGCTACTAGCATCGGTAGTGCGCCCTGCCAAAGCTCAGCTAGTAACACCTTTGAGGTGTTTCCTTGCTCCTACTGGTTCGATTAAACCTTGGTTTCATAACTGAGGGAAACTTGCTGTTGTGCTCATCATACCTTCCTCTTGGGGTTCCCAACGAGCTCTACATCAACACCGCCATCAAGCATTTTTCTGGGCGCCGTGTGTTGAGCCATCAAGCGAGTTTCTGGCGCCGTTGCCGGGGAGTCAAGGACATCTTCACAAGGATTGAACTATTCTTCAAGGAATCTATTGGATTCTCCTGCTGGAGGTACCTTTATGACCATCAATTTGGTGCTGCAACAAAACTTTTGTACAATATGATGGTTAATTATTCTGAATGGCATACTGAGAGAGCTCCACAAGGTAAGAAGGTAAATTCTATTGAGGAAACCCCCTCCTTGAGTGATAAAATTGATATTATTATGTCTATGCTTGTTAATGGGAAAGCCCATATTGATCCAAATAATGTTCCTTTAGGCTCTTTGGTTTCTCAAGAAGAGCAAGTTGATGTGAACTTCATAAGAAATAACAATTTTGGCAACAATGCTGATGGTAATAATGCTTATAGGAACAATTTTGGTAACAACAATTATAAGCCATATCCTCCCAACAATGGTAATGCTTATGGAAATTCTTACAACAATAATAAGAGTGCTCCCTCTGAACTTGAGGTTATTCTTAAAGAGTTTATTAGTAAACAAACAGCCTTCAATAAAACTATTAAGGAAAAACTCTCTAATGCTGAAAGAAATATAGCATCTTTGGCCGAAGCTCAATCTTCTTTGAATAAAATGGCTGCTAAACATGAAACTAATGAGAATCCCTTTGTAGCCACTAATGCTATACAAGTAAGAATTCATGAAAATGTTAGATTATTAGCTGAATTACATGCTAAGTGGTAAAAAGAAGATGAAATTGCTAGAAACATTAGTGTTTCTACTATTACCACCACTAGTGTTGAGGTTAGTAATAGTTCTACTACTTTAGATGATAAATTTGATTTTGATCTTGATGGTTGCAACATCTCTGAAGTTATTAAGTTCCTACAAAAGCTTGCTCAAAGTCCTAATGCTAGTGCTATGAACATGGCCTTTACAAAACACATTACTGATGCTCTCATAAAGATTAAAGAAGAAAAGATGAAACATAAAGCTTCTATTCCTATAAAACAAGAAGATGGTTGGGAACCCATCATTAATATGAAAGTGAATGACTTTGATTTCAAAGCTTTATGTGATCTTGATAGTAGTGTTTCTATTATGCCTAGAAGGATTTATGATATGCTTGATTTGCCTCCTCTTGAAGATTGTTATTTGAATGTCCCACTTGATGATAATGCTAAAAAGAAACTCATGGGGAGTCTTAATGATGTTCTTATTATGGCTAACGATTCCTATGTCCCCGTTGATTTCTATGTTTTGGATGTTGAATACAATGCTTCTTGTCCTATTACTTTGGGAAGACCTTTTCTTAGAACTGTTGGTGCCATCATTGATATGAAAGAAGGCACCATAAAATATCAACTCCCACTCAAGAAAGGTATAGAACACTTCCCTAAAAAAGAGAAAAGATTTCTTTTGCTTCTCCTATGAAAACAAAATTTGGTCTTAATGCTTCTTAATTTGAGAACACTTGATTCTTTCTTTGCTTCTTATGCGTAACTTAAAGGCGTTAAAGAAAAGTACTTATTGGGAGATAACCCAAAAGTTTTAGATGAGTCTTGGAAGTTATTACCTCTGTAATAACTTCTCCTTATCCTTTTTATTTTCTTTTTGTGCCAAGAGTAACCTCTAATGAGAGTGAAGTAATGATTGCTAAAGTTGCTGTCCCGAAACAGATTTTTGTGCTTCACCGTAAAAATTTGTGAGAGACCTCTCTATGTCTTATTGAGATATAATGTTTTGTGCTTCTGCCCCAGGTTGTTATCTAACTTTCGTTAGTTCAACACTTTTTGATTTGAGCAACAGAAGGTCTTCGAACATATTCGTCTTTACCTGCTGGTCTGTTTTGACAGATTTCTGCCATTTTCTGCATTTGCTTCTTGTTGGTTCCTTTTTCAGTTCTTGTGGGAATTGAGCTTTTTGAGGGAAGTGCTACAGTAGCTAGTGTTCTAATGGAAGTTTATTTGGTGTTAGAACTGAACCTTAAGACTTATTTATCTTGAGTGCACTAATGTTGCTAATAAAGATTGTGTGAAGTTTTGTATGAAGGAAAAATTTCAGGTGTATGGAAGGAATGAGTAATGAGATGAAGGATGGACTAAAGCTCAAGCTTGGGGATGCCACGCGTGTCACCCCAAGAAATATCCAAGAAGTACAAGCGTCAAAGCTTGGGGATGCCCAAGGCATCCCCTTCTTCATCAATAAAAATTCCAGGTTTCTTCCAAACGCTTCATTTTTATTGTTTCATGGATAGTTGTGTTTTTCTTGGAGCGTCTTCTTTTTCGTTTTAGTTTTGGTTTTTAGTTTGCTTGGTTTGCTTAGTTCGCTGAATAAATTGGTTGGACCCCCTCTTTCATACATTGTTTTGCAAATAGTTTGGTTTGGTTTGGAAAAGAGTAGGAAAATTCATGCTTATGTGATAAAAAGAGCTCGTTTTTGACTGTGGCATATGCTTTGTCATGCCATGCTTGATATTGTTTTGGCTTTATTCTTAGTATTCTTTGCTGTATCATGACTTGTTATAAACAATTGAGATTGCTTAATGTGCCTTGGATGAATCATGCGTTGTTTTAGCATATTAAAGCATAGTATAGTGGTATTCTCCTTTGATGCTTTATTTGGGTTGACTTGGCACATGCTCACACCATGTTATGACTATGTCAAGTCACCATAGCCTTTATGATCCTTTAGTTTTCAACTTGTAGTATCACTTTATGCTTTGATCAATGATGTTTTGTCTCTCTGCATGATTATGGCCATTATTGCTCTCTTAGTTTGTCGCTCCCAGTCTTTTGCTAGCCTCCACAACAAAATATGAGTTCCACTCATGCATCCAACTCCCTAAACCAAGTTATTCCAAAGAGTCCACCATACCTACCTACTAGCTTATGCTATTCCAAGTATATTCATGCTTTGTTTACCTTCCAAATTAAACTTGTTATGAGAAAACTAGTGATTAAAGCTCTCACGAACTTGATGGCACACTTTACTTTATTGCCTCTAATAAACTTGAACCATTGGGTACTTCTTTGTTGCGTATATGCTTGCGCTTTATAAGTTGAAATTAGCAGAACCATGGTTCATGGGGAACGCTTTCAACATTGCACTTGTACTTTGTACCCCGTTGATATCATGTTCTTTTGCTTACGGATCCCGGCGGTGTGAAATAAAAGTGGAACTTGTAAGATCATGGAGTTTTTATGTGTGTTAGAGAAACGCCTGGGCTGCTAGCCTAAGCTATGCCTAATCATGGTGGAAACTTGCAGCATCACCACAATGAGCACTCTATGAAGCATCCTCAATAAAAACCTATGCAAATAGCAAATAAAAAGATCGCTGAGATGCTCATTGTCTGCTTGCCTTGTCATTTTGATTATGGGAAAGCTCCCGTATCATGTGCAAGGGGTACCCCGTTGGCGGTTCTTAATGATACACATGTACTTACAATGACAAGAGCTTACTTGTGACTGAAGTTGAGTAGCATGAGGATCGTTCTTCGTAAGTAAGGGGCATGAGATTTTGGTTTATAACTTGTCAAGCATATCCTCTTAGTTGTGTCACTTTAACCTTAATCACCTTCAAGATGCTTATGATAGGGGCAATGAGAGCTGAAAGCTATAAGTATCATAATTTTTGGAAGCTCTTTATGAGACTTGAATCCCTACTTCCTTTTATAAAAAGGCCTTTCTTCCACCATAATATTGAGTCTCCACCTTCTAACTTTATGCACTTACTTTGAGAGCATAGTGGCCATTCTTAGTTCTATGTGCATTGTCCCAAGACTAGTTGATTGATGCATACTTTGATATTGCTTGTTTTA
This sequence comes from Avena eriantha, assembly GCA_910589775.1. Lineage (NCBI taxonomy): Eukaryota > Viridiplantae > Streptophyta > Magnoliopsida > Poales > Poaceae > Avena > Avena eriantha. The sequence goes on from OU342742.1 coordinate 418,273,319, forward strand.
AACTATTGTATCTAGTCACACTTATGAACTTTGAAGGTGTCCTATGCATTTATATTTGCTACTCTATTGAGGGACAAGCGGAATACTATTATGCTATGTTTTCTTTATGTGAAACAAACAAACGTCTTGCAAAGCATTGTTATTCATGAATCTTTTGTTTGTGCCTTTTCATGTTGCATCATAGTTTCTTTGCTTATTGCTAGAACTTTGTCTTTCATGTTATGATTGAAGTACTATGATCCTAGTTTTGGATGTTTTACAAATACTTTGATCAAGTCTTTGATGGTGTATGTCACCTCAAAAATTATTCTTTCTTTTTATCACTTACCTACTCGAGGACGAGCAGGAGTTAAGCTTGGGGATGTTGATACATTGCAAATGTATCTATAATTTTTGATGTTCCATGCTTGGTTTTATCCACTTTCTTGTGTTTTGCCCACACTTTGGAGTACTTTTCATATGATTTCTTGGACTAACCTATTAATAAGAGCCACAATGCTAGCTGCCTGTTTTCTACTGTTTTTGGTTCTAGGAAAGTCAGAAAATGAATATTCTCGGAATTGGACGGGACAAAAGCCAAAGGGCCTATTTTTCCGGAAGTCGTCAAGTGCCAGAATACGAGACGGAGAGGGGCCAGAGGGCGGCCACACCACCTGGCCGCGCGGCCAGGCCTGGCCCGCGCCAGGGGGTGGTGTGGCCAGCCCCGACACCCCCTCGGCCTCTCCTTCCGCCTATATATTGCCCTCGGGACAGAAACCCTAAGGGCCCGATCAAAAATCCACGAAAGAGTCTGTAGCCGCCGTCATCTCCATCCCTAGATCGGGAGGGATCTGAAGCTCTTCCCGGCACCCTGCCGGAGAGGGGAATTCACCCTAGAGGCCTTCTTCATCACCATGCAAGCCTCTGGTGTGATGCGTGAGTAGTTCATCCTTGGGCTACGGATCCATGTAGTAGCTAGATGGCTGGTTCTCCTCCTTTGTGCTTTCATGTTTAGATCTTGTGAGCTCCGTTCATGATCAAGATCATCTATTTGTAATTCTGCATGTTGTGTTTGCGGGGATCCGATGGATATTGAGATGCTATTTCAGATTGATTATTGATTCTATCATGTCTTCGTTATTTGTGATCTTGCATGCTTTCTGTTGTTAGTAGCTATCTTGGACAAGTAGATGCTAGCAACTCCAAGAGTTAGTATTTATGCTCGATAGTGGGTTCATGCCTCTGGTAATCTGGGGAAATGACAGAAATCTCTAAGGTACTAGATGTGTTGTTGCTACTAGGGAGAAAACAACAATCCTTTGTTCATAGAACAATCGTATTGTTTACTTTACACGCAGTTCGTAAAGAAATAATCTGTTGCTTGCAACTTAATACTAGAGGGGGTTCGGATGATAACCTGAAGGTGGATTATTAGTCATAGATGCAGTTGGATGGCGGTCTATGTATAATGTTGTAATGCCCAATCAAGTCTCAAAGGAGTCAAGATAATTAGTATATGCATGTATTGCTTTCTCGGTGTTTGTCAATTGCCCCGCTGTAATTTGTTCTCCCAGCATGTTATCTATCTTAAGGAGAGCCACCTCTAGTGAACTATGGATCCCGGTCCTCTTTCTTTACATACAATCTATAAACTGTTTACTGTTTTGTGTTTACTTTCTGCAAACTTTTACTTCTTTCCATTCGATACGTTTAATCCTTTGTTTTCCGCAAAACACAGTGAGATTGACGACCTCATCACAAGTTGGGGACAAAGTTTTGTGGTTGTGTTGTGCAGGTATCCACGTTGCTACTAGCACCGGTAGTGCGCCCTGCCAAAGCTCAGCTAGTAACACCTTTGAGGTGTTTTCGTGCTCCTACTGGTTCGATTAAACCTTGGTTTCATAACTGAGGAAAACTTGCTGTTGTGTTCATCATACCTTCCTCTTGGGGTTCCCAACGAGCTCTACATCAACACCGCCATCAAGCATTTTTCTGGGCGCCGTGCATTGAGCCATCAGCCATCAGGTAGCTGATTTGATTCGGTGCCATGATTCTTACAATGATTTTTTTCTCAGTATAGTGATATCGATACAAATGGAGAGTCCATGGCTCTGCACCCCTCTAGAGATTAGGCAAAAACACAACACACCCTTAGTACGATAAATGGTACTGACAGGAGAGGCACAAATACATACAGGTCCGTGCAGTTCATGACTGCTTTATCCATGATGCTCTGAATTTGCTCTGCATATGTACTAATTGTTGATTGATGCACATCATGAATTTTTTCTAGCCATGTTCATGTTTACATTAGTGAGAGAGATTTGGTGCATAGGCTGCATTTCTATCTATTTAATTTGTATGCAGGTTCTGCAAGAGAGAATATATCAGAGTAGCTCTTGAACCATGACTAATATGTAGCGGTGGTGATGGTGCTGGTTGGTTTTGTCATTCTTTCTTCACGACTCATGTACGTGAAGAATGCTTCACGTCTCTGTTTCATCTATAAGTACCACTCGTGATACAATGATTCCACCCCGAATGAATGAATGAATGTAAGGGAAGAAGATTTCATTTATTTCAGGAGGCAAAGGAAGTGCCTGAGGTGGTCAGCATGCCTGGTACGACTCTTAAGTTCCAACACTATTTGGTAAAGGAAAGGAAGAATAAGTAACAAAAGTCATCCATTCACGGATGGTACATGTGCTGCTGCTTCTGTTACCATTGCCAGTCTTCGTCTAGGTAGCATTGCTAGAAGTGGATAGCATGTTATGGTACATGGATGTAAAGAGTTGACAAGGATGTTTAGTGTTGTTTTCCTACCTGTTGTTGTCAATTTGGTATTGCCTGCTGTTGTTGTTCGGGCATTGTGATATCTAATAAACCACTTGGGTGGCCGAATGCACACACGTAATCGGACATTTTCAATTTTAGGATGAGTTGTGATTTGTGAATGTGAGGATATCTCTTAGATTTGTAATTTGTAGATCCTGAAAGTAACTAAAAACAGTCTAGAATAGTAGATTTATAATTAAAAGATGTATAAAACAAGAATCAAATAAAACTAATAAAATTAAAGACTTTTCTTCAAAAATGTTTTCCTTTCTCCCGGTGCAACGCACGGGTATGTTTCCTAGTCTATATCTATACCTAATAATAAAGAACGGATCGCTTCTGTCAACCAGCTTTTTTTCTGGACGGTTTTACCCTCCCGCCCACCACCAAATTACCCACCTATGCCACTTATAAGTCGGGTACCGTTTTGTTCTTTTTTCTTCGTCCATCATGTCCTCCCGACCAAGTTCCCCTTTCTCCACCACACCCCGGTCAGACCGCCACTCTCTCGCGAGTTTCTCCGGTGGTTAGAAGTAATTCCGCCGCGGGAGGGTCGGCGGCCGCGTCGATGGTGGGAAGGGAGGCAACGGTGTCATTCAATCTGGCTGTGGAGAGGAAGATTCTTGCTTTGCAGGGCCTAATCTGAGCTTGCTAACTCCGAATCAAGCCATGGATTTGACGAGGCGACCGTGTCCGTGGGGGGAAGGGAGTCGGCTTCGTTCGATCTGGCCGTAGAGAGGCCGTTCTTGCTGTGGAGGACCGGATCCGAGCTCACTTGCTCGGGTTCCGCTCGGCCACCTCCATTCGCGACCTCACGAGTCCTACAAAGGGCGCCATGGCGGCCACATATGATCTAGCCATAGAGTATGGGGCGCAGCGTGCCACCCGAGCGTCGGCGCAGAAAGACAGGGAGCACAGCGGCGCGGCCCTACAGAAGGAAGGCGCCTCGGCGAGCTCCGCATCGGGGCTGAACGACGGCGCGTGAATACTGGTAAGTGGACATGGTGGACCCTGTGGCGCGTCGGGTAGCCACACAGCAGCGAGGTTGGAGCACACTTATCACCGGTTGTGGGTCGGGTCGCGCAGGGGAGACTGTCTGTGGCAGAGGGGGGGCACGGCGTATAACGCAGGGGAACCTCTCTGGCGGCGAGGGACGCGGTTCACGGGGGTCCTGCCGTGTCGACGCCGGTTACTTGGTGCGGATCAGGGGAGACTGTGGAGGATGGGGAACGCGGGTTTGGTCCCCAGCACCGCTGGAAGCCCGATTCCGTTGGTTCTGTGCACTTCCCCTAACAGGCTGAGGTGCCTTGCGTTTGATTCGCTGAAAAAATCCGGCCGCCGGAAGCCCAGTCCTCCCCACGGCTGGTTGATTTTCTGATCCGATTAGGTGGCCATGGTGAATAGGTACAGCAAATCCTCCACTTCCCCTGACTCACTCGGGTGCCTCGCGTTTGATTCAAACTGCTTCAGGCGGTGGCCTTAAGCATGGAGGTAGAACTAGAATGGCCACCACAACACCATCGAAACACGTGTGTGATGGACCTCTGGGCTCTGGTACGAGGTACTAGGACTACCTGCTGCCGATTCGGGGTGCTGGTGGTGCCTGGTGGTCGTTGAGCGCCGCCGCTGGTGCATGCTGGTCGTTGAGCGGCACCATTTGTACTGGTGACGAGCAGCTGAGGAGGCGTTGAGATGGACGCAGAGGATCCTGCAGCTAGGTAGGGGCGTAGAGGGGAGAAGGAAGTGGGCGAGAAGTTGAGTGCCGGACTTGTTCTGGAGTCAAGCGGTCAAGCCAACCATTTGGGATTTCAGTGTGTACAGTTCTGACTTTTCATCTCTCTAACTTCTGTTATTTTCTAAAATCTGATGATTATTTTTAACATGGAGAGTTTCACAGTAAGAAAATAAAAGGGGCTAATGAGTTAGGATATCCACTTCATGTCTTTCGTACGATTGCTACCCTGATTTGCTATAGTAGGGAACTGGAAATTGATAAGACAGACAAGAACAATTCGATTGGTGGCCTAGGAGAACGACAACCGAGTGGATGTCACGTTGGTATTGTAAAAATGTTAATGACAAGATTTGTGTTATTTGAAGCTAATTATCATAAATTATGGTATTTTGTGAAAATAAATTATGACGCGGTTATGCGAAAATCTTCACTCTACGCGTCTAACGGAGATTTCTCTCTCCCGTAGCAACGCACGCGCATGTGTGCTAGTCTATACCTAATAATAAACCAAGGAGTGCTACTGTCAACCAGCCTTTCTTTTGGACGATTTTACCCCTAGAGTTCGGATATTTTACACGTATTGCCACCGCTTAGTCAATCACTTCGGTCGGTCGAGAGTGTGGGGAGGGCCACGTGAGACAGAGGATGGGAGTACGGCTTCAGGATGTTTTCTATTATATGAAATGATGTTTTGATTAATTTGTTAGGTGATCTTTTGGGTCTATAATCAATTCTATTGATCATTCCGGAATACTTAGTCTTAGAGGTGGTACCTTTTCTCGCGTAAAAGAAATCAACATTTGAATAAGCGATGTTTTAATAGGAAGGATAAGAACCATGAGGACGAATGAGCAAGGCTATCACGAGGATCTACCGTCTTCGTCGTGAATAGAAAAAACATAACCTCGACGATTGAGACAAAAGGACAAGTGTAATACAAACGATTAACTAAAGCGTAAGAGTTTTTGAATTTATGATTTTCCCGGTGCTACGCACGGAATTTTTACTAGTCTATACCTAATAATAAAGCAAGCAACGTTTCTGTCAACCAGCCTTTTTTTGGACGGTTTTTCCCTCCCACCAAACGATAAATTACCCACCTATTAAGTAAACAAAACGGTTTGACAGAAAAAAAAATCCTGCAACAACCCCGCCTTCGTCCCCGTTCGTTCGCGTGCCGCCCTGCCTCCCCTGTGTCCCGCAGATCCGAGGCGCCCCGGCCTAGGCCCGCCCAATAGCGCACTCCGCCCTGGTGCGCAAGCCCCAACCTCGACCCGCTCACCTGCCCACTCCGCCCCGCCGCCCCGCACCATCCTTGCGGCGTGCTCCCCCAACAATATGTTCCTCACCGTCTCTCTACACACCGGCACATCCTTGGTCGAAGGTGAGCTCCGCTTTGTCCCTCGTCGTCCTGATTCGTCCCGGACCATTAATTGTTGGTCTGCTGCGTCCGAACCTTGCTCTCCTCTGCCGCTCTCTGGCCGGACCGTTCCCTTCCCCGCACCTCTCCTCCCTCGAGGTCGATCCGTCCTCCCTCATTCTCCTCGTATGGCCTCGCCACCGAGAAGAAGCATGGTCACCTGGCGGTCCAGGAGGCCCCCAATCTGGTGAGGGCGGCTTGTTGTGCGTGTGCCGCGCGGGTTCCTGGCCTTTCCACATGCGAGGTCGTTTGTTACTTTGATGCTTATGCTCCTGCTAGCTGCCAAAGAAAACCTTGACCGCCGCCGTGGGCCGCCACGCTCGCCGGACCGGGAATCCGTAGCTATTCTGCCCGCCTCTCCTGTATCCCGAAGAACCCTCCCTGTCTGCCACTTCCTCCCTGGCTTCCCCTGAACCCAAATCAGATGTTGTGGAAACATGACTCGATCGAGGCATCAAAGAAAAGCAGTTTGTGGTGGGGATTCGGTGGAGAGAGAACAGAACCGAGAGGATGGATCTGTCGAGGCGAGAGATAGAGAGAGGCGGCAACCCTCGACTTGGTGAGGGAGATAAGCGGGTGTGCCGCGAGGTGAGGCAGAGAGAGTAGGGAGATGGAGCTGGTCCGGTGGGTCGCTGCTGAAAATTACGTGGAGTACATGTGAGGCTCCTTTCTGAAGTTCAGTATACTCGCTGAAGTTTCCACCTCTTGGCCTCTGACTTTTCTTACTGTTTGATGAACTGTACTACAGATCGCTCGATGAATTTTACACAGGAAGCTCCTTGCTAAAATTTGTTGTTGTTGTGCTTCCTGCACCCTGCCATGCTTTGTGATGCACGGACTGTCTGCTTGATTTGGTACAGCCAACTCGCTTGACGAGGGAAGGAGATCTTCAGGTCACTTGATTAGTACAACCAAGTCACTTTTTTTTGCGGCGCACAGCCAAGTCGCTTGTACAGAGAAGAAAATGATTTTTTTAGAAGAAAAGGACTTCTTCCACTGCCTGTTCAAAAGACAGAGATGTATATCTATGAGCATTAAAACAGTGACCCGATTACATACATCGGGAGAGTTCTTGATTATCACAGGGGTAGCTAATTGGACTGGTGGATCATCAGCAATTAGTACACTACTAAGAAATGAACCAAAATGGTTGTTGGGTGCTAAATGTAGTAGATGCTTTCACTAACATGTTTGTACAAGTATTGAAAATAATACTAATATGTATTGCTGGATTCGATTTTTGCTTGTTTTTCTTGGTTCTGAAAAATGATTGATTGGATTTTCCTTATTTCTATTAAATAGTTGAAGCGATACATCTTCTAATGCATGGAAATATGATTCCTAATAAATTAATGTGAGAAAATATATTAGTAACAAATGCTTCAAATCTAAGCTACTATAATGATTTTATCAATATTTTGACCTGCCTTGGCTAGAAATAGAAATAACACTCTACATATGGGTTCGACACGACGATTTGGGGTATCACTACCTCATGTAGAAAAACAACAAAACAGAGCGGTTGCCCTCCTGTTTGATGTGGTTGGATTTGATTATTGTGTCCTGGTTAACTTTTTTCTTATTTCTTGCATGCAAAAACATGACCAGTGTATATATGGTGGGGATTGAAGATGAGCAATGCGTCAACCTGGAGGAGCAGACTGCGCAACTATAGAAGGAGTTCAGGTTCAAAGAAAGGGCAATGTTTCATGTGCTCAAAGAACTTGAGAAAGACAAGAGTATTATCGCAGTTTGGCAGCTCAAGTTACTGAGGAAAACACGTGATGCATGAGAACCAATAAAACTTGAGGAGAAGCAACCTAAGGACAACTAATGTATCACCGAAGTGCCCACAGTAGAACATAGAGACGCCACCTTTGGGAAATGCTGAAGCTAATCTCGACATGTGTAGGGCTCTTGATAAATAAGATAGCAACAACAGCACCATGGTTCACTCTTCGACCCGGACAATCAAATGCAATTTTCTACTGGACATGGAATCACCTGTGCATGCGGACTATGCTCCACCGGCGGCGTTGGTAGAGAGCACTCCTTGAATTCACATCGGTCAAAAAGGTGAGCTAATGGTCAACATTAAGTCAGTGAACCAGTCCAAGCAGGAAGTGATGGAGCACATTGACATGTTTAGGATTGCACATGGAGAGAGCAATAATGATCTCGGTGCCGTGAATATATAAATTGCTTATTTTACATAATTACATTATATTGAGCTCCAACCACTGTAACACATTTACATGCATCTTTGCTGGAACCCTTTGATACATTGCAAATGTATCTATAATTTTTGATGTTCCATGCTTAGTTTTATCCACGTTCTTGTGTTTCATCCATACTTTGGAGTACTTTTCATATGATTTCTTGGACTAACCTATTAACAAGTGCCACAGTGTCAGTTGCCTGTTTTCTGCTGTTTTTGGTTCCAGGAAAGTCAGAAAATCAATATTCTCGGAATTGGACCGGACTAAAGCCAAAGTTGATATTTTCTCGGAAGACTCACGGAGCCAGAAGGAGAGTCGGAGAGGGGCCACAGGGTGGCCACACCACCCCATGGTGCGGGTCCCCCCAGGCCGCGCCAGGGCATGGTGTGGGCCCCCTGGCCGCCCACCGACCTTTCCCTCTGGCCTATAAGAAGCCTCCCGATACCAAAACCCTAAAGAGTCAATCAGAAATCCACGAAAAGTTCCGCAGCGCTGCCGCCACCGAAGGGGAGATTCGGGAGACAGAAAGTCTCTGTTCCGACACCCTGCCGGGATGGGGAAGTGCCCCCGGAGCCATCTCCATCGATCTCCACCACCATCTCCATCACCATTGCTGATTCCCATGATGAGGAGGGAGTAGTTCTCTCTCGAGGCTAAGGGTTCTACCGGTAGCTATGTGTTCATCTCTCTCTCTCTCTATGCATGATCATATTGTGATCATGATTTGTAATCAAGTAGATCTACCTTGCTACTCAAGTACTTTAATAGATCTCTGCTCTCTCCATGTGTGTGAAAGTGACAGCATGCACACCATGGTGGCACTTAGGCTAGAGATTACAAATACTTGTTATGAGTTATATTTGGAGTTGGATATCTTTATGAAATTGTGGTGTTTGTTGGAACCATCTAGTGCTCAAGGTGATAGTGTGGGGTTTTCTAGATGGGAAAGACTTACTTTGAGGAGTGATGTTATAGCCCTACCATCGATTAGAGTGTTCAACTGGAGAGTAGTTAAGAGTAGTATCATAAAGATAATATATTTATATGAGAGTGTTCACTAGTGAAAGTATGATCCCTAGGCCTTGTTTCTAAGCATTGAAACTTCGTTTGCAATTAGATCTGTTACATGTTTGCTTGCTTCCATCTTTATTTCAGTTTGCCTTTAGTCTTTTCCACGCCACCAAGCTATTCTCTATCACTGTTACCACTTATAATTATGTATACCACTTGTATTTTACTATCTCTTCGCCGAACTAGTGCACCCATACACCTGACAAGTGTATTGGGTGTGTTGGGGACACAAGAGACTTCTTGTATCTTGATTGCAGGGTTGCTTGAGAGGGGATACCTTTGACCACTTCCTCCCTGAGTTCGATAAACCTTGGGTGATCCACTTAAGGGAAAACTTGCTGCTTTTCTACAAACCTCTGCACTTGGAGGCCCAACAACTGTCTACAAGAATAGAAGTGTGTAGACATCAAGCTATTTTCTGACGCCGTTGCCGGGGAGGTAAGGTAAAAGGTACTCACATCCTCTAGTGTGAGTGCTTGAAGTTATTTCCTTTAGATTCTGCAATTTTGTCTTTTTGTTTCTTGTTTTCACTAGTTAGGCTTAATGGAAAACAACAACAAAAATTAGAGAGCTTTATAATATTTATCTTGAGTTAGGACATGAAGTGTTTGAAGAGAAAATTAAAAAACCTATGGAACTTTATTTGCATGGTAATAGCAATGTTGTTAGTATGAACTCTTTGGATACCATTATTGCTAATGCTATGGAAAAGTCTAAGCTTGGGGAAGCTAGTTTTTATGAAAATGATCTTTTTAGTTCCCCAGCTTTGGAAGATAGCTATTCTATTGCTTATGATGATACCAAACCTCCAATATATGATGATTACAATGATGCATATAATATTTTAAGTCCACCTACTATTGAGGAGGAAATTAATTATGACTACAATATGCCTCCTATATTTGATGATTATGGTGATGAGAATAATAATGATAGCTATTTTGTTGAATTTGCTCCCACTACGATTAATAAGAATAACTATGCTTATGTCGAGAGTAATAATTATTATATGCATGTGGCTCATGATAAGAATGTTTCATGTGATAGTTATATTGTTAATTTTATTCATGATGCTACTGAAAGTTATTATGAGAGAGGGAAACATGGTTTTATGCATCTTAATAATATTAAGTTTCCACTCTTTATGTTAAAAGTCTTGAAGTTGCATTTGTTTTGCTTTCCTATACTTGTTGCTTTGTGCTTTCATGACTTGTTTATTTACAAGATTCCTATGCATAGGAAGTGGGTTAGACTTAAATGTGTTTTGAATTTGCTTCTTGATGCTCTCTTTTACTTCAATTCATATTCCTTATGTGAGCATCTTCTCAAACTATCATGCCTAACTTAAAGGCGTTAAAGAAAATTACTTATTGGGAGATAACCCAAAAGTTTTAGATGAGTCTTGGAAGTTATTATCTCTGTAATAACCGCTCCTTATCCTTTTTATTTGCTTTTAGTGCCAAGAGTAACCTCTAATGAGAGAGAGTAATGCTTGGGAAAGTTGCTATCCCGAAACAGATTTCTATTCTTCACCATAAACATTCGTGTGAAATATCTATATGTCCTTTTGAGGCGTGATTTTTTGTGCTTCTACCCCAGGTTGTTATATAACTTTTGTTAGTTCAACACTTTTTGATTTGAGCAACACAAGGTCTTCGAAAAAATTCGTCTTTGCCTGCTGGTCTGTTTTGACAGATTTCTGCCATTTTTTGCATTTGCTTCTTGTTGGTTTCTTTTTGAGTTCTTTTGGGGGAATTGAGCTTTTTGAGGAAAGTGCTACAGTAGCTAGTGTTTTAATGGAAGTTTTATTGGTGCTAGAACTGAACCTAAATACTTATTATCTTGAGTGCACTAATGTTGCTAATAAAGATTTGTGTGAAGTTTTGTATGAAGGAAAAAATTTCAGGTGTATGGAAAGAATGAGTAATGAGATGAAGGATGGACTAAAGCTCAAGCTTGGGGATGCCACGGGTGTCACTCCAAGAAAAATCCAAGAAGTACAAGCGTCAAAGCTTGGGGATGCCCAAGGCATCCCCTTCTTCATCAATAAAAATCTCAGGTTTCTTCCAAACACTTCATTTTTATTGTTTCATGCACAGTTGTGTTGTTCTTGGAGCGTCTTTTTTTTCGTTTTTGGTTTTCGTTTGCTTGGTTTTCTTAGTTTGCTTGAATAAATTGGTTTGACCCCATGTTTCATACATTGGTTTTCAAATAGTTTGGTTTGGATTGGAAAAGAGTAGGAAAGTTCATGCTTAAGTGGTAAAGAGAGCTTGTTTTTGACTGTGGCCTATGCTTTGTCATGCCATGCTTGATATTGTTTTAGCTTTATGCTTAGTATTCTTTGCTGTAGCATGACTTGTTATAAACAATTGAGATTGCTTAATGTGCCTTGGATGAATCATGCGTTGTTTTAGCATATTAAAGCATAGTATAGTGGTATTCTCCTTTGATGCTTTATTTGGGTTGACTTGGCGCATGCTCACACCATGTTATGACTATCTCAAGTCACCATAGCCTTTATGATCCTTTAGTTTTGAACTTGTAGTATCACTTTATGCTTTGATCAATGATGTTTTATCGCTCTGCATGATTATGGCCATTATTGCTCTCTTAGTTTGTCGCTCCCAGTCTTTTGCTAGCCTCCACAACCAAGTATGAGTTCCACTCATGCATCCAACCCCTTAAACCAAGTTATTCAAAACAATCCACCATACCTACCTACTAGATTATGCTATTCCAAGTATATTCATGTTTTTGTTTACCTTCCAAATTAAATTTGTTATGAGAAAACTAGTGATTAAAGCTCTCACGAACTTGATGGCACACTTTACTTTTCTTGCCCTTAATAAACTTGAACCATTGTGTCGTCTATGTTGTATATGCTTGCACTTATTTGTTGGGAATTAGCAGAACCATGATGTCATGGGGAACGCTTTCAACATTGCACTTGGTACTTGTACCTAGTTGATATCATGCTCTTTTGTATATGGATGTCGTCGGTGTGAAATGAAAGGGGAGCTTGTAAGTTCATGGAGTTATGTATATGTGTTAGAGAAACGCCTGCGCCGCTGGTCTAATCCATGCTGACATGGTGGAAACCTGCAGCGTAACCATAATGAGCTGTCTATGAAGCATTCTTCTTATATAAAAAAGAGTCCTATATTGAGAAAAAAAGAGAGAAAAAGAAAAAAAGGAGATTATGAAAAGAGGAAAGAGAGAAAAAAGCACCATATTCCCATGGTAAATAAGAAGATTGCAGAGATGCTCATTGTCTGCTTGCCTTGTCATTTTGATATGGGGATTCTTTCGTATCATCGGGCAAGGGGTACCCCGTTGGCGGTTCTCTATGATACACATGTACTTACAATGACAAGTACTTACCGGTGACTAAACTTGAGTAGCATGAGGAGCGGCCCTCGTATACAAGGGACATGAGATTTCCGACTTATACTTCGTCAAGCATGTACACCATAGTTTGTTCACTTTAACCTTAATCACTTCAAGATGCTTATGATAGGGGCAATGAGAGCTGAAAGCTATAAGTACCATAATTTTTGGAAGCTCTTTATGAGACTTGAATCCCTACTTCCTTTTACAAAGGCTTTTCTTCCACCATTACATTGAGTCTCCACCTTCTATCTTTATGCACTTACTTTGAGAACATAGTGGCCATTCTTAGTTCTATGTGCATTGTCCCAAGACTAGTTGATTGATGCATACTTTGATATTGCTTGTTTTAAACTATTTGCATCTAGTCACTCTTATGAACTTTGAAGGTGTCCTATGCATTTATATTTGCTACTCTATGAGGGACAAGCTGAATACTATTATGCTATGTTTTCTTATTGTGAAACAAACAAACGTCTTGCAAAGCATTGTTATTCATGAATCTTTTGTTTGTGCCTTTTCATGTTGCAACATAGTTTCTTTGTCTTATTGCTAGAATCTTGTCTTTCATGTTATGATTGAAGTACTATGATCCCAGCTTTGAATGTTTTACAAATACTTTGATCAAGTCTTTGATGGTGCATGTCACCTTAAAATATATTCTTTCTTTTTATCACTTACCTACTCGAGGACGAGCATGAGTTAAGCTTGGGGATGTTGATACATTGCAAATGTATCTATAATTTTTGATGTTCCATGCTTAGTTTTATCCACTTTCTTGTGTTTCGTCCACACTTTGGAGTACTTTCCATATGATTTCTTGGACTAACCTATTAACAAGTGCCACTGTGCCAGTTGCCTGTTTTCTGCTGTTTTTGGTTCCAGGAAAGTCAGAAAATCAATATTCTCGGAATTGGACCGGATAAAAGCCAAAGTTGATATTTTTTCGGAAGACTCACGGAGCCAGAAGGAGAGTCGGAGAGGGGCCACAGGGTGGCCACACCACCCCATGGCGCGGGTCCCCCAGGCCGCGCTAGGGCATGGTGTGGGCCCCCTAGGCGCCCACCGACCTTGCCCTCTGGCCTATAAGAAGCCTCCCGATACCAAAACCCTAAAGAGTCAATCAGAAATCCACGAAAAGTTCCGCAGCGCCGCCGCCACCGAAGGGGAGATTCGGGGGACAGAAAGTCTCTGTTCCGGCACCCTGCCGGGATGGGGAAGTGCCCCCGGAGCCATCTTCATCGATCTCCGCCACCATCTCCATCACCATTGCTGATTTCCATGATGAGGAGGGAGTAGTTCTCTCTCGAGGCTAAGGGTTCTACCGGTAGCTATGTGTTCATCTCTCTCTCTCTATGCATGATCATATTGTGATCATGAGCTTGTAATCTATAGATCTACCTTGGTACTCAAGTGCTTTAATAGATCTCTGCTCTCCCCATGTGTGTGAAGTTGACAGTGTGCACACCATGGTGGCACTTAGGCTAGAGATTACAAATACTTGTTATGAGTTATATTTGGAGTTGGATATATTTATAAAATTGTGGTGTTTGTTGGAACCATCTAGTGCTCAAGGTGATAGTGTGGGGTTTTCTAGATGGGAAAGACTTACTTTGAGGAGTGTTGTTATAGCCCTACCATCGATTAGAGTGTTCAACCGGAGAGTAGTATCATAAAGATAATATATTTATATAAGAGTGTTCACTAGTGAAAGTATGATCCCTAGGCCTTGTTCTAAGCATTGAAACCTCGTTTGCAATTAGATCTGTTACATGTTTGCTTGCTTCCATCTTTATTTCAGTTTGCCTTTAGTCTTTTCCACGCCACCAAGCTATTTTCTATCACCGTTACCACTTATAATTATCTATACCACTTGTACTTTACTATCTCTTCGTCGAACTAGTGCACCTATATGCCTGACAAGTGTATTGGGTGTGTTGGGGACACAAGAGACTTCTTGTATCTTGATTGCAGGGTTACTTTAGAGGGGATACCTTTGACCACTTCCTCCCTGAGTTCGATAAACCTTGGGTGATCCACTTAAGGGAAAACTTGCTGCTGTTCTACAAACCTCTGCACTTGAACGCCCAACAACTGTCTACAAGAATAGAAGTGTGTAGACATCACCCTTCATGGTGCAAACTAGGTGCTTGCTTTATCTGGTTAATTGTCATGTGCATGAGAGCATTGGCTAATATGAAAAGAGATGCAAAGGAGAAAGAACAAAATGCATTGCTTTTTTGAGATCATTGCTTCATTGAGGTATATTCGCCTCATTATCTTAAGAATTTTAAGTGAAGTGCTCAATGTTTAACTTTTATAAAGTAGTTGGAAAAATTAGAACACTATTGTTTCTTTTCTGCTTCGTAGTTATTTTATTAGTGCCATTCCTAACGCTGATGGAGTAACTAGGTTCAAGCATGAGCCGGAGACGTCAAGAGCATGGACTCGGCTGCCAAGCTTTTAGAATATGTTAATAAATGAGCTTGAAGGATGATGTGTTTTCCACACTGCGATGAGATTTATGTTCAAGATTTTCATGTTGTTGATGTTACGCGGACATGATGATCGTATACTGACGGACAAAATATTATTACCAAAATAGATTTGGGTACACTCCGTTGTTTGTTCATGAACAAGATGCGAGCATAGTGGATTGTATACATGTTAATTTTTTTAAAAATTGTTTTCCACGAATTTATCTGGGTATATATTTTTTGTGTTGCAAATCATGAATGTAATTTCCATGCGAAAATAGTTGTACTTCAGATCTTAATCTTGTGATTCGATGACAAGATCGCACCTAGCCTTGCCTAATAGTGTGGGAATCCTCAATGTGGATGAAGCTAATACAAAAGCAAGGCATTGGGATTAGGGATGGCACCCGTCGGGTTCGGGTCCGGGTCCACCCCCATACCCGCCCCCGCCCCATTTCCCCACACCCTCGACCCGCCCCGAATCCATTGGCGGGTACAGATCCCCACCAGACCCGCCACCCGCCGGGTAAACGGGGACCCGACAGGTACCCGCCAAGGTCTGCGAGGCGGCGACGCTGGAGGTCTGCAAGGCGGCGGCGCTACTGGGATGCGGTTTGCAAGGCGGTGGCGGTCGCTGGAGCTCCCCTCCCCGTGGTCCTCGACCTTGACCGGTGGTGCAGGTAGTCGCCGGAGCTCCCCTTCTCATGGTCCTCGACCTCCACCGGTGGTAGCGCGAGGGAGTCCCCGCACGGCACAGGGAGGAGGTGGTGGCAGGGTGGCGCGACAGGTAGGATCTGGCAGCGGTCCATCCTCATCGACTAAGATCTGGTGGCGGTGCATCCCTCCTCGGCTAGGATCTGGCGGCGACCGGTGGTGTAGGAGGAAGCCAGGAGGCGGCAGTGCATCCCTCCGCTAGAAGGGAGGCGGCGACAACGCTAGAAGCCAGGAAAGAGATGATTGCGCGATAAGAGTGCATGAGGCCACGAGGTGTGAGTGCATGTGCGTCATGCACGCGTGGGATGAGGGTGTGGGACCGCCGGGGTTAGTGGGGTTAGGCATTTATTGTTAGGACTAGAAATTAGAATTATTATTTGTAGGATATAGTCGGGGTCTATGGGTCTGCGGGTATGGGTATGCCACCTCCAGACCCGCCCCTGCCAGACCCGACGGGTCTAGCTTTTTTCCACTAAGCATCCCCATGGGTTTTTTTTTCTTTACCAAACCCTCTCCATTTAAGACGGGTACCAATCGGGTTAGCGGGTTTCGGGGCCCATTGCCATCCCTAATTGGAATAGACCAGGAAGAAAGCAAATAATGGAGACATATGGAAAGAGTTTGCTGATGCGGTGTGAGGAGATATGAAAAAAATGTGGTGGAGGTCAACTATTTAATAGAACGTACAAATTTGTGATATAATATTATTTGCAATTTCGGAATTAATGCTTTAGCGAAAAGCATAAATGTATATAATCAAGATTTAACTTTAATAATGAATTATAGAAGAGTATATCAAATAAAAATTAAGATGAAAAGGCGAACAGATGCTGGGTTATATGCGTTGTTCGACTTTGGGCAAAATTTAGGTCGCCTCGATATTTTTGTTCAAAAAATAATTTTTTTCTCATTGCAACGCACGGGCAATTGTCCTAGTCTATATCTTACCTAATAATAAAATAGCTAAGGTTTCTCTCTTTGTCCTTCGTAGTGCGCTTTGGTCCATCCTCAAAGGCGCCATCATATGTCGTACCACGGTGTACCTTCACCGATCTGTGTACCAGACTCAAACCCGATGGACCCGGTTAAGGATTTCCTAGCGGGTCGTGTCCGGACTCTCACCTTGATCCATATATATATATATATATATATATATATATATATATATATATTAGGAAACATATCCGTGCGTTTGCATCGGGAGAATTTTTTTTTATTTTTTAACGATTCATAATTTGTTCATCTTTTAATTAATCAACTATTTTGGACATTATTTTTAATTTATTTCCAATCCACAAATTATAAATCTAAGAGATATGTTCACATTTACAAATCACAACTCACCTTATAATTGAATTCCCAAGTAAAATAATTACTATGCATGATTATGCGCATTCGGAAACCCAAGTGGATGGTACTTAATTACATTCAATAATAATAATTAAAAAACGAATCAAAAAATAGTACAGTTTCTAGGAAGACTCAACTCCTCGAAACATAATTTATGTTCTTATAATGCAATATATTTTTTAATAAGTTAAGATAAGATTCCTCTTTGATAATTTATGTTCTAATACAATAATAGCTATTTAATAATTATTAGTAGTAATTTATTACTCCCTCTGTCTCTGTTTACAGGGCTCAAAATGTTTTGCATTATGACCAATACAATTTTTTATTAGACTTCTCCTCTCTCCAGACTTCTCCTCTCTCCAATTAGATGGCACTGTTAACTCCATCTCTTTAAAATTGCACGCATGCAACCAATCTGAGGTACAAACTGTTTTTGTTTTGCACCACCCTCATTCATGGATTACTACCTATAAAGGCCTGTGGCCAACCCGCCTCCCCAGGGCTTCCCCGGTGCGCACGTTCGTGGGACGTCCGATTGGCCTGTAACAGTTCAGTTTCAACCCCACTTTTGACAACAGCTGTTGGATTCTATTGTTTCTTTTTTCACTTCTTACTGATCTCAATTGTTCAATGACGGTTGGGCCCATGTGTGCGCGGGGCCAGAGTCTCAGTTGGAGATCTAGCTTAGTCCGCATGTCTGGCGTCACATCCGCGTCGCGCACGCCGCCCACATCCCGCACGTCCTCCTCCTGTAATGAAAACCTAGATCTCGATTTGCTGAAAAATACATCTCTCTGGTCTCTTCTCTCTCCAGCTCCACTCTCCCTCCGCGAGCTTCATCTCAACGGCGAGCGGATAGAGTCGGATGGGACGGCTGCGGTGGCGGGTGGCAGGAGGTGTTGTAGAAGCGCGTCCCGGAGAAGGGCAACGAGACAGGAGGCCTTGCATCGTGTCCCAAAGAAGGGCGGCGGCGTACACGATGAGTGACGAGCGGACGGAGCCGAACGTGGTGGACGCGGCAGCTGGCAGGAGTGCGTCCCGGAGAACCTAGGGCGGTGGCGCTCCAGTGGATTCCCCGGCTCTAGCACTGCGCTGCCTCGAGAAGGCCGTCCGCCGCCGCCTGGCATGGTCATAGGTTCCTCCCCATTCACGTCATCTTCAGCAGTGCAACGGTGGCGATATTTCTTGGCTCATGCGGCGCCAGTTGCAACCCCATCTCCACTCTCTATTTGCCAACGGTCCAGCAGGTAGAGCCTCTCCCAGGTAGAAAATACAAATTTTGCAATGTATTAGATGGGATGAGCTTGTTAATTTCTATATGCTTGTCACCACGGCCGGCCGGAAAGGGATCAGCGGGCGAGCAGTCGCCACGGGAAAGAGAAAGCACGGAGAGGCAACAATCAACACACTGTCGACCGGCACCCCCGCCGCCTCACTCGCCACCATGGTCGGCCGAGGTGGGGGGGGGGGGGGGGGGGGGGGGTGGGGGCGACACACATGGCAGGTCGCCACCAGGAGGGGGCCTTATTGGAGGCGCGGGCGGCCCGCCGGCGAGCAGGCAGCGACGGCGAGAAGACCCAGCCCCCAACGGATCCGACCCCAAGAACCCATCTTTGACCTCCTGGCACATAGCCAAAAACCGGCAAATAGCCAAACCCTAGACCTAATATATACAGGGGGCCTGGCGTCGGTCCTCAGCCTCCGGATCGACCCGGGGCAGGTGGCGAACGAGGCGAAAACTGTAGCAAGAGGGGGAGGGAAGGGATAAGGCTCAGGTGTGTGGTTGCCAATGAAGATGCAGAAAATCTTGTGGTGTTTGACAAAATGCCAACACGAACGAGGATGTTGGACAACCGCTGTTCTTTCTTGCTTCTGATTTGTTCACTCTCCATCTGATTATTTTTGTTAATAGAACTAGGATTGGGGTAGGAGAATCTTATGCCGGAGGTGACATTGGTCATAGTTGGTGCAAGCAGGTTTTCATGGCTTTCTATGGTGTGCTACTGCTAGTGCTACTGCTACGGGTGTGCTCCAATCCCCTCTCTCGTATGCGCTCCTGATTTACAGGTTGTCGTCTTTGTCTTTCCTTTTTTATTCCTGGTTTTAGATGAAAATTTCCTCTTTACTAGAGCTTACACGATATAATTCTAAATTACTAATACTATTGTCTTCTCCTATTTGGAAGCATCGGACAATTTATTGTTGCGTGCGTCTTATATATGATAAAAGAACTTAAGCTATCATACCTACTTTGTGAAATCACTAAATTTGCTCACTATTTCCGTTGCCATGGCTCTCTACCTAGCGTATGGAAGTATTGGACTATTTATTTTACTTATTTTTTGTGGCCAGAGAAAATCTTGGAGAAGGTATATGCAAAATGAGCCTATTCTGTTTTTTTGGATGCCATATAGCTATGATACTAAGGTCAAAGATTGAAATTATTTTGGCACTGTTAATGCAAATAGCTCGCTCCTATATTTCAGTGATGGCGAATGATTAATTTATGCAGGTCATGTCATGGTCATAGTGACTATGTGAAGGACAAGATAATACGGATCAAAATAGCTTTCAACCATTTTGGGGACAGAATGATTGAGATAGGCCAAGGTATGTTCAGTAATTTCCCTGGTTTTGGTAGCCCATATGTGATTGCATTTGTCCAGCATTGTATTGCATAGACCGCTTCCGTGTGGTTTCTGTATTCAAAGTATGCCCACAACTTGTGAGTAGCGGTTTAGGTTTGTTTTGTTTATATGCTTGCATGATGTGCTCTCAACGTTCATGTCCCGACACCCTTTAATTGTTTGGTTATTTTCATTGTAATAGGAAGCCATGGGCTAGAGAGAATGAGCTTTGCCAATTAGCGGCCATGTCAGGGCTCTCTTTCCTGCATAGACAGGCTGCAAAGCCGTCTACAAGGTAAGCTAACCATGTTTAGTTGTAGTATTTTTGAAAGAATGTTTGCTGAGGTACTTCTGAAACATGCTATCCACTTTCGATGTTTGTTGAGGTACTTCTGAGACAATGTGTGCAAATGAGATGGGGCATTATAGTTATAGCTAAGTTTTTGGGATTCTATTTTTGGACACAGTTGTCCTTTTCCAAAGAGGACGTAGACATTAAACTCTAGGCAGATGATTATGCCAGAAGATAATGAAGATGATATAGTTAGCATACAGAATGCTACTTGTTCAAGAGATTTTTTATCAACATTTGTTCCTGCTGGGAGGGTTATCTGTGATGCCATGTATTCATGTTCAGTTTTTATTCCCACTGATCAAACCCAGGAACAGTATGTTGTTTGTTCACTTGTTTACCAAGATTACACCTGCCATCACTTACAGGTAGTTTAAGCTGATGTGAAGTTGTTTACGTGTTAAGTGCCCTTCTGAGATTGATGATGAACAAGTCACCGTGCCTATACTCTACCTTGTGTGTTCTACAGTTCCAGAATGGTGGCACCTCGTACTGGTCACTCACCTGAGTGTTGACTTCTTTGTGCTAAACTGTCGACTACCATGGACATCGTGTTTGCTTCGGCCGAAGACTTTTGGTATATTATCCATGTGAAGTGAAGATTTTTATCAAGATATATGAAACATATATTCATGGGCAATTATGTTGGTTGTTAAATTGAATCATTTACAGTTACAAGTGTGACATGCGTAAGCAACTTTATGGCAATGCACGGATCTTAGTTCTTCTTTTCTAGATTTACTTTGACATACTTTTTACTTATCTTCTTTCTCTTCATTATTTTCTCTTCACTTTGCAGGCTTGGCCAATCTGCTTTGAGGCCTTATAGATTTGGTTATTTCAAGCTTTTGGCTGATCTGCTTCGACAACATCTTGGTTTGGTTGGATTTGTCTTGGTTGATATGGTTCAAGGGCATCAGTCAAATTATTTTCACAGTATCAAACGTCAAATTGCCAATGTGAGCAAAGCTAGAGGCAAGCAAGGTTCGGGTTCTCTTCTGTGCCATCAGTGACATCCAGGTCTCACCAACAGTAAATGTACATCTTCTATACTATAGTTAAGTTGAACTAGGGTGAAAATATGATATCCTTGTCATGCTCCATGTCCAAACATGCACATCATTTGCAAAAAAGGCATGTAATTTTCCACACAAACTCTTGTGAATGATATATCGAATGAGCAATTATCTTCTACTATGGCCGGTTCTATGGCTCAGCATCAAGGACACCATAGAATTAAAGTGAAGAGCACTATAGTCTATTATAATATTTGACCTAAATCTTTCTACTTGTAGATCCCACATGTAAAAACTGCAAGTGATTTCAAATTTACAAAGTTAATACTAATTGAGGAAATGTACACCGACCGCGTTGTTGTCATTAGTGGCAAATTATGATGCTCGATGAATACCGCAAACTTTTAGATTTAACTTAGCCATATTTAAAATGTGTTCATGTGGAAACAATTTTTGCATGATTCCGGTGTGATCACAATATGTTCTCTCGTCTCTAAATGAAAATACATATTCCTTCTATTGTAGTTGTTCAATTTAAAACTGAAATTTCTTTATTGTTTCCGGCTAAGATTAGCTACAATCACAAATAATAAAACTTATGGCTAAATTATTGTCCCACTTCCAGTCTCGGCGCCAGCGGCGCACCGGATCATCTAGTATAATTAATGAGGGACTACTACTCTTAATTAAATGCATGCAGGCCTTAGAGGAGAGGTATTATGGGACAAATATTTTTTCAGATTAGGCCTAGTAAACCGGGACGGAGGGAGTACTAAACAATATTGTGATAACGCGATTTAATATTAGTTTCAAATAATGTCTGAAATCAAAATAATAATAATCTCAACTATCACGGTACACCTTCACATGTGTGCTTGCACGTCTGCAGGAATGATACGGTTCAGAATCAAATATGATATCTATGAATAATAAAAGATCAAGTTTGAAATCAATGACACGGAAGCCAATAAAAGAAAACCCAAAATAATAGACAAAACGACACCAATAGCTTGTATGGTTTAGAACTGCATATAACACCCTAAAAATTCCAGTTCGGCGGTAATACACAAGACTAGAAAAGATCTGCCAAGAAATAAAATTTCTACAAGAAAAAGAGTGTTAAGTTAAACAACAGCAAGGATGCATCGACTGATTTGACTCCCGCGATCAGCAGCCATACGTTGAATCTCTTCCCGGCGCCTCGACCATGTGGTCATATCGAATCCGAGTTGACCTGAAGGCGCGTCAGCGCCGCTATGGCTCCCTCCCTAATCTAGCACTGGTTGGTCTTGGGCTGCCATGGACATGAACCCGAGCTCTCGCCGCCAGGCATGGTCAGTGACCTGCGCTGCCCAGCCATGTCTCCCTCCTGACAGTACCGTTGGTTGGTCTCTAACTCTCTTGTTGCTCAGATGCGCCACCACTGCCAGGAAGTAGGTCCTCACCGCGGGTCGTGTTGCTACGAGTACCGGCATCAACCTGATCTTAGGTTTTTATGCATGAATTCTTCCCTAGCTCCATGTACGTTCCATGCAGCAGCCAAAAGCAGCATCATACATGCATTGATGCATATCATGAGTCTTCCAGCACACGCGGATCGATCATCATGGAGCGGCACCACAGTCCACAGCACCATAATCCTCTGCATTTGATTCTTTCAACGATCATGAGCATGTTCTAGTAGGATCAGGAGACTTCCAGTGGATCGGTCATCATGGAGCGGCAGCACAGTCCACAGCACCATACTTCTCCGCATCTGATTCCTTCAACATTCGTGAGCACGTTCCTGTAGGCGTCGCCATGCCGGTCGCACAACGCCACAACCTGCACAGGTGGTAGACTTAAACGGCGCGAAACGAAGCAGACAGCGATTCGGCGGCGACACGGAAGGATCCAGAGCAGACGTGACCGACAAATAGCGCACAACCAATCGACAATGTCCTTGAGTGAGATAGCCTTGGCCTCGAAATAGCGGGTGCCGCCCCTTCGACGCCATCGTCGTACCTTTGGCAGCGCAAATCTTGGCGCACCTTCCTCACCGACCGGCAGGGATTCTCAACTACGAACCTAGCTCTAGATTCAGCAATCGCATGTGATTTTGGATTCGGGGATCGGGATTGGGAGAGGAGGCGACAGTCTTATACAGTATATTTTGTCGAGCCGGTGGCTGCAATTTTGGATTCAGAATTGGGAGAGGAGGCCACAACTATCTCATAAGTAGTAGTATTTTAGTATGTAGTTAACCTGGCCCGGTTGACGATGATCGAGCCTATCGCGGGAAATCGAATCGAACCCAAGACGCTTGAGTCAGCACTATACACGTCTCATGCACGAGTCTGCATTAGTCATGTCCACGCGTTTTCCACGTCTAGGAGTCCAGGTGCAGGCGTCAGAGGAAGCTAGCAACCCTTGTGCTGTTAGTATCTTATACGGACGAAACAAATAGGAGGCGTACTTCTGGACGGACCAAAGCGTAATTAGATGGACCAAGAGAGAAACACTCCTTTTATTATTAGTTTATTATTAGGTATAGACATGTGAGATCGAGATTCGAGACACGAGATCATCCACCGTGGAAACGAGAAGTGTCTCCTGCACGGGTCATGACTCCTGACCACGACGAAAACCGAAAACAAGGAGACGAGATCGACCACGTTGTTTTCTGGTTTGTTTAAGCGGGATGTGATCTCTGCACCCCGATCATGGACTCCTGTCCAGGCCGCATAGAGCGTCAGCAACGCTGTTGCGCCTAGACTCCTGCTAGCACGCCATGGAAAAACGAATCTCGATCTCGGCACCCTGATCATGGAGACATGGACTCCCGACCAGACGGCTAGCGCGGCATAGAAAAAGTGGGGATGGAGAAAAACGCAGAGCAGCAGAGTGACGGGAGGGGAGGCCGCTTCTGTGGCAGCCATGGACCCGGTGTTGAACATCTCGTAGAGGCTACACTAGAGGCAAACATGCAAGTACGCACTTGTCGTGGTCCAGCAGCCTCCTCCCTCGCGAAGTTGTCGGGATCCAGGAAGCCATGGGGTGGCACAGGTGGTGCGGATTTGGATTCCACATAGGTTTCTAGGGGGATGAGAAATTGAGAACGGTGGAGTGGAGATGGTTTCGTGCGTATCGTGTTCTCCTACTAGCAAGGATCTGAGGACTCGAGATTGAAGATGCTGAATCATGTACAGTTTGGGAGCGTAGTATGCAGAAGGAACTTGTCTTCAAGGAAGACGCATACAACAAGGTGTTGTCTCAGCATGGCGACGATGAGGAAGTTCAGAAACTTGGCCAACGTAACCAGCTCCCTGGACTGTACCATAAATGTCTCTTATATGCACTGCAGCTTGCTTTTGAATCGTTGGTCAGCTGAAAGCCTACCTCCTGCAAACCGACCAATCCAGGAATCAGCAAAACTTTGATCTCTTAGGATCTTATGATGAGAGGACATCAGGAGTGGACTCTCGGTTTCTTCGATTTTGTCTCTCGAAATCTATTGTTGGCCAACGAATTACAGTTCATATGCAACGAACTGAGCATGTCAAATAATTTGCTTAAGCACAAAAAAAACCAGTTGTTCGCTGGACTTGACCATGAATATCTAGATCTAATAACGGCTTATGCAATATACATTGAGTAGTGCAACTTTTGACATACATCTTGCATGGACTCGACCTATGAAATATGCGTTAATGTGTTCTGTCAGTTTACGAATAATGTGTTCGAGTCAAACTCTGCTACAAGATCGGTGGAGATAGCACGGGTCAAGGTTAAGCCATACCCGACGTACAACGATGAAAGAACATGCCCTTGCTCGTTACAACTGGATAGCAAAATCTCTAATCGGAAGAAACTACAAATCATATTCCTCCAAGCATTATTTTGGCTGAATCACTGGTTTACATCAGATTACTTTAAAAAAATGATCAAGTAAATTGTTAAGGCGACCTGCTAAAGAGTTTGGAAGATATCATTCACAATTCACTCCTGCGCACGTACCTGAAGGTAATTTTACACTTACACGAATCGATTATGTTAAACGACATATGAATCGGAATTAGAAATCGCGCACGCGCGCTGGCAGCAGTCTGCGGCGAGCGGTACGGGCGTCGACGATGAGACGGCTCCGGTGGCGGGTTTTGTCGGAGGCGAGTTCCAGGAGGTAGGCGTCGTCGAGGCGAAGCTGACTGACATGGTGGTGCGTCTCGGCGGCTAAGGGATCAGCGGTGAGCGGTGGAGGACATGCAGACGGGAAACAGACTAAGTAGAGGCGGCACTGCTGTGCAGTAGTGCCGGGGACGTGCGTGTGCGTGTGGATGCAGCACGCGCGGGCGTGTACGTGAGTGCATATGGGGCGTGTGCGTGCCAGGCAGTGCCCAGTTTTTAGGCACTTTTGTTAATGCCACTATTTTCTTTTAAAGCATATTCAATAATTGTAATGTAGTTTTGGGGCACTTTTGATAACGGAGCAAGATTTTTCTCTTCGTCCGTCGCAGTGCGCCTTCATCCGTTGTGAAAGCTGCCTTCGTAAGTCTTGGTGCATCTGGTCGCGCGCTTTGTCTTCGTCATTCGGTTTCCACGATAACACGGAGGCGTTCGGAAATTTAGCCCTCCTCAGATTGGAGTTTTAACTGTCCACGACTACACATAGCCTCGTGAGTTTAGTCTCCGTCAAACAAAACAACTCCAAATAGCCTTTCCTACCACGTTGTAGCTGGCGCGTTCCTAATTCTCACACCCTGGTTCCATATATAGGCAACCGCAACATGAAGTCGACCACGAGACCATGACCATCGGGAGAGGTTTTAGATCTTCGGTGAAACCCTGACCGGGATTCATCTGATGTCATCGAAAAGCCCCAGACCGATCTGATAGTTCATCACCGCCGCCTGCCGGCCGCAGTCCGTGGCATTACAATCATTTATTCTTAGTAGGCATTTAACAGTTCAACACAACGTCGATGCATTGGCGCAGGGAAGGGGACCACAGATGATGATATCTATGATCTCAGTCCTGCTTTGGAGTTGGTTCATCGCCTACATCTGCACTACAAGGCAGCGGATGGGTCTGCTCGAGGCTTGAGTGGAATGCATAGGCAGTGAGGTCCACATCATTGCACAATTTGTTAAAAAGATCAACAAAGAATCTAACTCCAAAGGTTGGACGATTAGTTTGCAAGATGTTTTGGTACGCTATTTTATTCCCACGACATCTTATTTTTAGGACGGAGAGAGTATCAGGTATAGATTTAGATATCTGGAGAATAAAACTTCAATAGAATGTTTCTTTACAGTACTCTTCTCATATAATGATGTACTCCGTATATCGTAATACTCATATGAACCACAAGGTTAATGTTAAATAAATTCTATTGTGCTTACAATACAAGAGAAATCCACACTACCATTATACCCTGTGTCATGTAACCAGACATCTTGACATGGTAATGAGAATTAGCTTTTTGTACGGTTGTTTTCTCTCTTTCTCTATCGTTGCAACGCACGGGTATTTTTCCTAGTCTAATAATAAAAAACGCAACGCTTCTGTCAACCATCTTTTTTTGGACGATTTTACCCCTATAATTGCTGGAAATTACCCACCACTGTCACCAGTTAGTCCAAAACGATTCGAAAAGAAAAAAACGAGCTGCTGCAGCCAACGAGCCTGGGCGGGGGCTGACACGCTGGGCTCGCGCGCAAGTGCAGTGGGAGGCCGACGCGCACACGCACGTCGTGGTGAGACGAGACCAGGGCGTTGGTGATGGGCTTTGGCTGCAGCTCCTAGAACTTAACAACATCTTGACAGCGCCTTGTCGGCAGACGTGCGGACGAAGGACCGAGCTTGAGGGCGTCGGGCTTGGAAGCGGCCGGCGCGAGGAGACGAGCGAGGCACACGGAGAAGCCCGAGGCGGCATAGGTCGGCCCGTGCGGGGCGTCGAGGAAGGTGTGTGCATGGTAACCGTCAGGACCTTGGAGCTCCATATGGCGGGGACGGAGAGGCACCTGGGCGGAGCCCTTGGCGGCGAGGATGCGCGGAGAGAGGAGGGCGACGGCGGGGCCCGTGGAAGGTCGCAGACGAGACGGCAGGGTCGCGCTCCTGCCCAATTTCATCAGAATTTCTCTTATGGAACCCCCAAAACCGGCACTCATCCTCGTGCTTGATCCAGTCTCCCATTCCGCTTGACACCAAACAACACCGTCCTCATCTCCATAATCCCACGTAATAGCTTAGAAGATCTGGACGGCGTTTGTGGTCTGCTGAGAATTTTATTTGTATGTCGCTCTTATTTCCGAATTGGCTTTAGCGTGCGTTAATACAGAGCAGGGAGGAGGAGGTGGGGAATAGCCGATTAGGAGCAGGAGCACTGCATGTCATTTGACTACCTTGTTTATCTATATTTTATCTCCGACTAACTATCTGTATCTCTTTTTTTTATGTGGGTAACATAAGAATGTTAAACAGTGTGCTCTTCCTGTCTCTATCGTGGCTAATTTTAGCTAAACCAACAAATCTGATATCTTTCCTAAGAATATTTTAGAAGTGCCATAAGTAAGAAGTTACTCTCTTTATCTCAATTAGATGTTAAAGATTTGACTATATTCGCATGTATCTATACACTAAAATGTAAACCATGTCTAGATAAATTTGAGAGATCTAAACCACACGTTGGCTCCTCGGGTGCGATGATTAGAAACAAACTGGTTTAGCACATTGTATCTGCCTGGGGTTTCTTACACTCCTGTCCCAAGTGCTGAATCTAGATAAGTGATTGCAATTCTGGAGGAACTGAAGGTGGCATTTACGTTCTCTGGAAACTCACTGATTTTTTTAATCTGATTGCATCTCAGTTTGTGAGGATTTTTTGTACTCCCTGATATTACCCTTGGGTTGATGTCAAGCCGTGTATACAGTTCAAGAGATCGCGGGGTTGCTGACATGGGCGTGCAACGTGTGTATGTATTTGTTAGAATGTCTAAGCCACCGGCTCTATTTTATATTGCCACGGAGATTTCATCATCCATATCTCAGTATAATTTGTTGTGGTCTCTTTTAAGGCGAGCTTTACTGTTCCTTCTCCATCGTCGATAAATTTTGCAAGTCTCCTTTTCACCATGTCAACCATAGATATTAGATTTTGTAGTGCTAAATCATTAACAATTATTTGCTTAACTTCTATATACACCATATATATATGATAATTTGAATTGGCATGAAGTTTTATCTCAGCAGTAGTATCTTAAGCTTAGTCAAATATTTGATCGCTTGTGGGACTGTCATCAACACACGAGTAGTCGGAGTAGTAACGTGGTGTGTCCAAAGTGCACTTCTCACTTGTGTCCCGTCGGCAATCGCACGGGCATATGTGCTAGTATATATATCTATACCTAATAATAATAAAGGACGGATTGTTTCTTCCGTTCCAACACTTTTTTGGACCTTTTTACGCTCCCATTGGACACCATATTACCCACCATTGCCATTGGTAATTGGTAAGTCATCTACCACTCGGTAAACTCACGTCCGTGTCCCGTAGGGAATCCTCCGTCCCGCGCCTAATAAACAGCCTCCGACGGCAAGACGTGGTATAAGTCGATCTAGACGATGAACATGGCTTCACGCCACGATCCCTAGCCTTCACCGGCGTGCTTCGATGCCGACGTTGGACTGGACCCCTAGCCTTCTTTGGCGCCCCGCAAAAATCACTACTAGAAAAACGCGTTGTTTTTGTGCATTACATCGTCATGACCGCATGCTCATGTCATCATGCCACCTTGCATTTGAGCATTGTCATGTCATCTTACATTTGTTTGCATAAAACTACTTTCGAAAAGTCTAGTTTTGTTTTCTAAATGCCCGTTATTATTTCAAATCAAAACCCGGGTCTCCGAAATATTTTGTTTCGTCTACCAACGGATTTCAAAAGCCCCGTTTTAAATATTAAAACATTTATTTTATTTTTGGGAGGCAGCCCGCCAGGCCCGAAAGCCCGGCCGACCACCTCCAAATCCTAAATCTAATCTACCTAGACCTGTCTAAACCAAACCCTACCCTAACATCCCTCACCCTAACCTAATCTACCCTAGCTAACCAGCCAGCCAGCCGCGCGCGCAGCTCTACCTCGCCAGCCCCTCCACCACCCGGCCACCTCACTTCGTCCATTCGCAGCGCGCCACATCACCCAACCTGGCCCCACCCCACCCTGCACGTATCCCCTGGCGCCACCTGCCCTTTTCCCCATCCCACCTGGGCGCGGCCCCCAACTCCACCGACCAGAACCACCTCGCCCCGCGTGGACACGCTACCCAGCCCAGCCCCACACCGCCTCACCCCACGCGCCAGCTCCCACTCCCCAGTCCCACCACACGCACGCAACCGCGTGGCCCCACGCGCCCCACCACGCGCGTCTCGCGTTCTCCTCTCTCTCTGCGTCGCTCTCCTCCTCCTCACTGTTCCCCACCTCATCGCCGGCCGCGTCCGCACCGGCCTCGCTCCGCCGCCCTCCATCCCGTCCTCCGTCTACCGCCACCGCGACCTCCTCCTCCCGCGTCCTCGACGGCCGCCGCTGCATCCTTCTGCAGCGCCGCCTCCGCTCCCCGTTCGGCCCCGCCCTCCATCTGCAGGCCGCCGCCGCTGGGGCTTCTCTCCCCACCTCCGGCGACTCTCCGGCCGCCGCGCTCGCCGCCCTCGTCTCCTCCTTCCTCGGCCCCGGCCGCGCCTCCCTTGCTGTCGCCCCTCTCTCCTCGTCGCCGCCGGTCCCTCTCCGTCGTCGTTCCGCGAGCGCCCGCTGCCAGCCTCCTCACCTCGCCTCTGCTCTAGCGCCCCTAGCCGCGCCACCGGCTTCGTCCCCGACGACCTCCCTGTGCCCCTCGTTTCCCGGGGCGACCCCTGCGAGCTCGCGCAGGCCTGCCTTCCTCCCCTCCGCAGGCCACCTCCTGCGCCAGGACCCGCGTGACCCCGAGCGACGCCCTGCCTCGCGTCTCCCCACCGCTGCCGCCCGCCAGCACGTCGTGGCCCTCTGATCCGTGCTCCGGCCGAGCCTCCCCTGCGCCCCCGAGATCGTCCTCGACACTGCGGAGATTCCCAGCGCGTCCCGCCTCAATGCCAAGGAGCATCCAGAGCCACCACCAGGAACCGCGTGTCCGCATCCCCGTCTCCAGATGCAAGTACGACCATGTAGCGATGTGGCCAATAATGCCCTCTTCCTGGATGTGCTAGGGCCTAGTGAAGAACAGATGTGGAGATGCCTTGTGTTGATGCGACCGAGACCATCAAAATGTGTCTGCGGGTTAAGATGCTGTCGTTGGCATTGTTGTGGCTCGAGTTGTACTGCTTCGACTACTTCCGCCTTGAGATGACCCAGGTCCGACACCCGACAACCGAAGTGGAACCGATGCCAATCCAAGTACGCCATCAACCACCTGCGTCGAATTTCGAGAACTTCGTCCTGGAACTCAAAGATCTCCCGGCGCCAAACCCAAGACCGTCATCGTCACCCGAGCACTTCATCCCGAACACCAAGTCCGATCCGACCCGCGGACCCGACAAGATCTTCGCGACGACAAGATCGACACCGACCAGGGCGAATCCGATGCGCCCCGACGCCAAACCAAGTCCTTCTTCCCGAATGCGACAAGATCTACTCCATTGTCCGAGAACGCTTCCGCCGAGACCGATCCCCGTCGAACCCTGTCGAACCCCGGACCCCCGGAACACAAGATCTGCCGACCCAGATGTGTGAACCTTTTCCCGAGCCCCCATTTTTATAAATGCTATATATAAAACTTGTTGCATATTAATTGTTCATCACGCATGCATATCATAATCATGCAGGATCTTCTGCCGTGGTATTAAATATTTCATCCGATTTTTCTTCTAGTGTTTGCTTCTTCGCGGATTAGGCCGATGAGTGGATGCGAGTAACGACAAGTTCTCCGGATATGATCCGTCGGCAGTGTTTCCCAGGCGAGCATCTCTCCCCCTTCTACCTATTTTGCATTTATAGTCTTTATTTCCTCCTGTTGGTCTATTGCTATCCGTGTCGCGATGCTTTAGTTTCCGCACCCCAGTTATATCCCGTGCAGCCTCTATATTGCCTGGGACACCTCCTATTACCTGTGTGTGGTAGATAGCTGGCCTTACGAGTCGTAGTCGCATTCTCAGGTGTGATCTCATGTTGTCAAGTACCACCATTGTTGGAATGCTGGCAGATGTTTATCGGTGGAGATGCTTATTGGTGGAGATGATCATGACTTTAAATACAACTAATAAAATGCTAGATATAACTAATGCAGAGGCATCGGTGGGCAATAAATGTTATTTGGTTGTTCCACGCTCACTTGTGTCTCGTAAGACCCCGAGTACTTGATACCTGTTCCTTGATTTTTTGCACTATCCACATCCGGGAGGCCTTATGGACCCCCTGAGTCAGAGCTTGATTCATTTCTATTTCTTGAGGCCACAAGTAGTTTGGGGCTTTATTACTATTCTGTACCTATGCCATGCTTTACTGCTTTATTTAAGATTGTGCGTGGAGCACCTGTACTGTTTTGGAACGTGGAATGTTTTCGCGGTATCGACAAGCCCAGTCACACTTTCGGGTTCCCAGTCGTTTACAGCCATTGACACAAATCCTGGGTCTGTTCCGGAGTCGGCCAACTTCGTTGCGGGTAGCTTAGTGTGGTGGCCCCCTGAAATATTTTATGAATCCTGTGATCGCTTTGTCGTGAATGCCTCGTTGGGTTTTGAGTTGGTTTTTCCGAGGTTGATCGAGTGTGTGTTGCTATTTGTGCACCCCTGCAGGGTAAAAACTTTCTGAAAGCCGTGTCCGCGGTTATGGACGACTTGGAGCATAGTATCTCGATCATAGACAAGCATAACTAAATTAGTGCTATAAATTTGACTTAATATATCTGACTAGTAATCAGCTTCACTATAACGGAATGGATATTAAAAATGCCAACTGCTGGTGGACCTGGGTTATTTGTTATATCTGTCTAGTAAGTATGGCAACTCCAATGGAATGTGATAAAAGTGCCAACAACCGCTGGGTTTTGGGATTCCTCAGGACAATTATATTTGACTAGTAAATGTTTCTACTACAAGGGAATGTTAACTAAAACTGCCCACTACTTATGCTATCAGGATGACTCAAGCTCTATATCTGATTAGTAATTGCTGCAACTATAATGGAATGAGTAAAATTGCCAACTGTGTGAGTTCCTTGGTCCGACTTCCTCGTTTGGTCTCGAGGGGGAAACCAGGATGGGTTTGTTTGGTGTTAGCTTCAGGTTGGATCCAAATAGGTCTTTCTTATCCCTCTCTGATAACCGCCAGTTGTATCGAGTCTCTATAGGTTGTTTAGTGCCGCTGCGCTGCCGCTTCAGCCCACCATACCTATGTAGGCGAGAGCCGTCGAATTCTAGCCTCACCGTGTACTGGCCTCAGTACTGACGCTCCTCTTTTTCCTTTGCCCTTTGTCGGCACCCCTTTTGTTTTAGCAGGTTTGAGATCGACGTCGTTAGTAGGGTTACCCTTCCGGCTTGGCCTGGGCAGGGTTATGGACGCCATTGGTTAATCTTCAGGGCTCTTAGCCCCATTTGCATCTTGTCCGTAGTCGGACGCTCTATCGATTTCAAGGTGATTTAGATCTTTGTATTGTATATCTGTATTCTAGACTCGTGGAGTCGTGTTGTATATATCTCTGTTCTGTGGGTCTCATCGAGGACTGTTGTGTAATGGTATTACTTCGTTTTCCACCCGCACGAAAGTGCCTGGTGGGCGTCTTTGAATCATTTCTATGCGGGTTTGTTGGGAAGCGCTAAAACTTGCATAGGGCCGATTTGAGGGTGTTACACCTTCGCCGGCGTGCTTCGATGCCAACGTTGGACTGGTAAGGCCCTTCTCATCTTCGATTTGCGCTATCTTTGTAATGACCAGATCCTTCTCATCCCCACGGTTCTCCGTCAGGAGCTCGATGCCCGTGTTCTCCTCACGGCCATGGCACTGGAGGATCCTATTGATCACTGCTATTTGATCCTACTCGTGGCTGTTGATTGCCATCTTGGAGATGCATGATACACGCTTGTATGATTCGTTTCTGGTTTCTGTGGAGATGTGCATATTGACATACCTGCCACCGCTGTGCGCTGCCGTCCTCCCACGCCGCCCCGCACCGGCCTTCTGCCCCTGCCGAGGTACTCCCCTTACCTCCGCAACATCCCAACCTGATTTCCGTCCCGGGCTTCACCTTAGATCAATCCGAGCTCAAGCCCATGGCATCGAAGAGATCCCTTCTCAGAAATCCTCCTCCTTTCCTTGCAGCGTTTTGGGCTGCGCGCTCGTTCTTCATGGACCACCCAGCTTGGCCGGCAGACAAGTACACGAGGGCACTTGGTGTTGCTCTCAACATCGGCTTCAGAATACGGTGGAGCAGCGGCTGGAGTTTCTTGTGGCTGAGGCGCTGCAGCAGCAAGGCCTTTTCGTGACTCGACCCCCCTGTCAGAATCTTTCCCTGTCCCCTGCCCTCAGCTAATTTTTTTTAAATAATACACTTTTTTTATTCAATTTCACGAATATTACGTAAAAAAAAAATTTACACATCTAACGCACTGTCGTTTTTTGAAAGAACGACCAGCCCGTGTCGTTTTCTGAAAAGACGATCGGCCGGTCAGAAGATTGGCAGCCAGTTGATCGTTTTTTGAAAAAACGACAGGCTGTGTCGTTTTTGTGAAAAGACGATAGGATGAGCTGATCGTCTTTTGAAAAAACGACGGACCCTGTCTTTTATTGAAAAGTTGACGGCTAATTTTTTTTAAACATTGGTCGTTGATTGAAAAGCCGACGACCGTATGCTCCGCTGCTGTCGGTCGACAGCCCGGCCAGGTGGGCCTGGGCAGCTCCTAGTCGTTATTTCAAAAGATGACACTTCCTGGTCGTTATTTCAAAAGATGACAGCTCCTGGTCGTTATTTTAAAAGCTGATCATGTCTACTCGTTTTTTCAAATGACGACGCCGTGTTAGATTTAAGATTAACCAGATTCGTGTACTATTCCTGAAATTAATTTAAAAAAAGTATTATTTTAAAAAAATTAGCCCTGCCCTCGTCTCAAAGACTCCAGCCATAGATGGATGATTTATTTCAATGCCTAGAAGCGACAAGTGACGTAGTTCTCTAGGTTATTTGTTTTGGTGAATATTCAGTCATCCAACAACTTATATCCCTGGCAAGTAGTACTCCCTCCGTTTTAAAATATAAGATGTTTTAGCTTTGTGTAAGGAGTGTATTTAGACCTCTTTTAGTATCTAGGTTCACTCTAAGCCAAGATGAACCTAGATACTAAAAGAAGTCTAGATACACTTTATTCACAAAGCTAAAACATCTTATATTTTGAAACGGATGGAGTACGTGCAAATCACCATATTATTTCAAGTATTAGACTTCTGAGGTGGTACAGCATGCTCTACAAATGAATATTAGTTAGTGCATATTATTTGCCAACACAAATATCCATTGCTTTTCCGGATGTGTAACTGTTTTTGGTTGAGAGACTTGTTGCGAAGAATGTGCTGATTAAAGAAAGCATCGTGTATCATACTGAAGATGAGAGCATGTGCTAAGCCACTAACTTCTTGAAGGTATGCATAATGTATTTTGATCTTAAAGGAAAGTACCGCAAATGGAAGCAGCGGGGGATTACAAGCATGAATTTTTTTCAGTTAACTGACATTTCTTTACATATTATACTTGCACACATAACATAACACACCCATTCCTTTCAAAATCCGAACAATTTTTTCTAAAAAAAAGATAAAAGCATGAGATAAAACCGATTCATAGGAGTTCTGGATCGACACGACAGCATTAAAATATACTCCCATGAATTTTTCAGTATAACTTCTCTCTCTAAAATTAAAAGCAAGTAAAAGTAGGGTTGCA
The DNA here is from genome assembly GCA_910589775.1 of Avena eriantha. Classification (NCBI taxonomy): domain Eukaryota; kingdom Viridiplantae; phylum Streptophyta; class Magnoliopsida; order Poales; family Poaceae; genus Avena; species Avena eriantha. Next base: position 418,308,437 of record OU342742.1, read on the forward strand.
CCATTTTTCCATCTATAAGTGTCTTTCTTATTCTCCCGGTGCAGCGCACGGGTATGTTTCCTAGTAATAATAAAAAACGGAACGCTTCTGTTAACCAGGTTTTTTTTACCGTTCTACCCTCCCACCAATTCCCACATATTACGCATAAATGCCATTATACCGTTTCGTTCGTTTTGTTTCTCTGAACCGTGGCTAGACGCGCTGGGAGGTCGATGAGCTTCGAGGCGAGGTGCGGCTGGGCGACTGCCGTGCGGGCTAGGAAGAGCGGCACCAGCTGGACGACGTCGTGCTGTATCAGGTACTCACGGGAGAGATAAAGGTGCCCAGGGAGGCGTAGGGAATATCTAATTAAAAAAGTCAAAATCTCCGCCGCCGGTCCTGTCTCCACCGCTGCCCACCTCTCCGGCGAACTCACCGCCGCTGGCCAGGCGTCGTTCTCCCTCCTCTCTTCCTCTCCGACGCCTGAGGGCCTCTGCCGCGGAGATGGGTGGGTAGAGATCCTTGGCCTCTCGATCTGTGGCCATACCGACCGTTCGCCTACACCTCTGTTCCCCAGGAATCCACACACTATCGATGTCGGCTGGTGCGCACACCCGGCGGGCTGCACTAGATGGAGGGGAGCAGAGGCAACATGGAAAGGGGAGAGGTGGAAGCCAGGAGGAGGATATGGGGAGGTGCCGAAGAGAGTAGAGGGTCAACACGACACTACTCGGGCAACAACCAATGGTACTCCAACTTTCACCGTCCCTCCTCAATTGAACTGCATAGCATCAAAAAAGACGAATCAGCATCCGAAGCATCCTTGACAGGTCACCCTGTATCCCGATTCTGCTTTTCTCTATTAGATGAACCCAATACCCTTTCTGTGATTAGCCCCACGTATCTACTACTTGCTACTGGACCTGAAGTATTCATACGTACTTACTGAAATTGGGACATGGATCACTTCCAACACCTGCCGGCCTGGTCTATAACTCTGTATCAATGTCAATGCGGTCGTCTTCTCTTCCTCAACGAGCACAACAGCAGGCATGGTGCACCGAGACCATTTAGGATGGCGTCTGACAGTTTGCTGTCACTCCTTTGAGGGAGTTACCTTCCCAACATTGGCTGAAGCACTTGTAGCGCGTTCCGGCGTTGCTTCAGGATGGCTGCCACAAAGATTAAAGTTGTGCTCCAATCTAATTGCTTGTCGCTTGTTCTGTTAACTCAAAATAACATGACATATCTCGGGCGCCGTTTTATTTATTGTGTGTTAGTTCATGTCAACCGTAGTGCAAATGATGCAGGTCATATGTATGCTAGATCAAGTGAGCTTTCTGCTTGTAATATCTCATGCGTACTGGCTATAATGTAAACCTTCTCACTCTGTTTTGTGTCGTTTCAGAGTTCTAGCTATTCTCAGTTGTTTCGTAGTTAGACTCTGGTATGTCTGAAATGGACTCCTAGCTTTTATTCCAGTCTGGCAATATGGACAAACTAGACAAGGCCAACAACGCGATGCGAGCTCAAATTGCAGCGCGAGCTTCAAGACGGAGAGAAAGAATACACCTTCTACAAACTCAAGGAAGACTTGATCAAGAACATTGGGGAGTACCAAGTGCAAATTATCACCGGAGAGACGGGCTATATACCCGGTACCTCCGCGATGCTAGGTACATGGCGAAGGAAACAAGATAGTATGCTTTCGAGGGTGGAAAGATAACGGCCATGAAAGTACTATCATTCTTGATGGTAGCATGAGAAGTCGGAGTCAGACTCTGGTATGTCTAAAATAAACTCCCCGTCTTTATTTCCGTTGCAACGCACGGACATTTGTGCTAGTATATATATATGAACGCTTCTGTCAACCAACTTTTATTTTGAACGGTTTTGTCCTCAAAAGTTCGGAGAAATTACAGGAACCGCCACCGCTTAGGCAATCGCCCCGGTTCGGTTCGCCTGGGTGTCGACAGTCTGGGACACCTCGCCATCCCGCTGGAGCTCGGGCGCCCGCCCAGTACCACCCAAAGGATCCCCTCCCCCCGAGCAAAATACAAGTTGCTGCCACCCCCTTGATCTCTAGCCACTGGAGCCGTCGCCCTCCTCCGGCCGGTGGAACGGAGAAGCCGTGGCTGCGAACCCCCTTCCCCGTCGCTGATTCGCTTCAATAAAGACGTCTGGAAATCGGTGCTTGGATTTATGGTGCCGCCGGATCGTTTTGGTGGCTGGGGGTAGGGCCGGGATCTCCTCTCGCTCCTCATTTTTCTTCTCATCATGATGGTCTGCACGGTACGTTGGGTGCTGCTATTTTTGCTATTTTACAGTCAGTTTCCTCCCTGACAAAGCACCACCGCTGTGCTGTGGTCGTCAACGACTCCTTCTCCATCCATAGGAGGGCCACAGCCAAGGGGAACTGGCAGACAAAGTATATCGCAGCGTTGCAAAGGGCTCGTGGATGAGTTGCGGCAATAGGTGGATGGAGATGGAAGGGAGGTGGCGGCCGGCATATACGTAGCAACAACCGGATGGATGCTTCTTGGTCTATAATATTCCCCTTTGCCTGCAGATCCAATTGTGTTGGTTCTCTGACTTTCTTTTCTTGGTTTAAACTATTGCCCTTTGCCTACAGATCCAGTTCTTTTGATGATGCAGATAATTTCCTATTTCATCCGATTTTGGTTCCAATTTCTGGTTTTGAACTCCATAAAAATCATTGTTCATTGCACAAATTATAGATCATTCCAATTCTATATTCTCGATCCAAAAGTTTTAATGGTGAAGCTCTTTTTTAGGAACACACGCTGGGCCAAATGGGGTAGTGAATGCGCATGTGAAACCCAAAAACATGGGTGATATTATTCCGGCTGCAACGTTGAGATTGGACTCAAATTGACAGGCTGATCAAGCTTTACAGAGAGGCTAAGGTAGTATTTATGGAATTACCACTCCAGTTCAAACGGGGGTGTGGCAATGCTTCTAGATGGTCAGGTTGCAAGCGCACAGAGCCAAGAAGCATGAATGGGAAGAAGCGAGTCTGATGGTTGGAGTCCTGGCCCAACTATAGTCCCTTATTTTCAGACCCTATAATCTGACCAGGATGGCATGATCTTTTTTTAAATTAAAACCAAGTTAGGGGGACTCCTCCCAATGTTGCTAAAAAAGGTTCTATTTTCAGTGTTGAAGTTGGATATTTTTTGGGTAAATCTGTTTTCTTCGTTCTTTGTTCATAATCCAGACTTGTAACATCGGGTGCAGATTTTTCTTTGGTTCATCAAGCAAAGTTATGTATGGATATTACATTTGGTTCCATTTAAAAATGTCACATGTTTGAAATTGTTTTTCTATTATTTTTTTTAATCATTTGTTTGTTATTTTTACTGAAACGTGATAGAAAAGGCATGTCAATTAAACAGGCTATCATTTGGTTCATTCGACAGATTTAAACATATGAAACGATGTTCATTTCATTTAATGCTCCACCGTAGCAACGCACGGGTTTTGTGCTAGTTATAATAAAGAAAGCAACGCTCCTGTCACCTAGTTTTTTTTTCCGATTTTGCCCTCGCCCGTTCGGAGTAACTACATGTACTGCCACCGTTTAGTCAACCGCCCTGTTCACTTCGCTTCCGCCGAAGCGAGACAGAGCCACGCAGGTTTGGTGTTCCCGTGTGGATAAGAAAAGAAATCCCAAAGCCAGGCCTGTGTCGCGCCGTCCTCCTACTTCCCTGCTCGACCGGGAAACAAGGGCGGCGGGCGGCGCAGAGAACTCGATGCGTGTGCCAGGGAGGAGGGAGACCGTTGCGGTGGGTTTCGAATCAAGGGCTGGACACGAAGCCCAGCGGCCGCACGATGTTGCGGTGCCGGATCCTCCCAGCGTGCGCACCTCCGCCGCCGAGAACCCTCCTGTCGCGGCCCACGAGGCGCTTGATGGCAAGCTCGGCGCCCGTGTATGTCACGTTGTGGTAGACTATTCCCGCGCCGCCCTTTCCGATGATGTTATCCTCCTTGAGGCACTCCACCACGTCGTCCACCGAGAAGTCCAGCTTCTGGAACACCGTCATCTTCCACGCCCCGGACCGCCGCCGCGCCGCCTCGCGCGACGCCTCGCACCCCTTTCTACCGCCGAAGAAGGCGGCCATGAGGGAGGCAAGGACCGCCGCGAGGCACACCAGCATCTTCTTTGAGTCCCATTGACGGAGGGACAACACGCCTGTGGTGGCGCCGGAGCTGAGGTCGCTGGAGGCGAGGGCGTCGTCCGCGGCGGCGAGGACCGCCGCAAGGCACACCAGCATCTTCTTCGAGTCCCAGGGACGGAGGGATAGCACGCCCACGTTAGCGCCGGAGTCGAGGTTGCTACAGGCGAGGGGCCTGCCGCAGAGGCCCGGGTGCCGACGAAGCAGCTCTCGTTGAACACCAGGAACAAGCCCTACATTGACAGAGGACATGTCCAGCGAGGTGAGGCTCTGGGACTCGCGATGGGGAACGAAGATGAGGATCAGATCTCCTGGCGGTGGGTCGGTGGGAATAGGAGCGTGCTTCTTGGCATTCACGTGTGTGCGAGGTGTGGTGGCGATTGGGGCTGGTGTGCGTGCCTGCATGAGAAGTGAGTTACGTTCATTTTCTAAATTCTACCGCACACGATGTCCCATTCAATTGATCTTTTCTCTTGTCAAGCATGCATCAAATCGATATCTTCCTGTAGACACTACTGGTATTTTATTAAGACGTTGATGTATTTTTCTAAATATTCAGTGAAAGTTAGTAAGATTTAACTTTTAAATAATTCTCAGCCACATTATATTTTCAAATAGAGTGAGTATGAGTGTATATGAAGAATTTCTTTCTCCTGGTGTAACGCACGGGCACTTTTACTAGTCTATATCTATATCTATATCTAATATCTATATAATATATATATATAATCTATATCTGTACCTAATAATAAAGGACGGATTGTTTCTTCCGGTCCAACACTTTTTTAGACGTTTTTATCCTACCACTAAATCACATATTACCCACCGTGCCACCTCTAATAATTGGAAAAAATGTTTCTAAATCAAACACTACCACGGGTAAGTGGAGAAAAACATTTAGATTTTTTGCAATAAAGAGTGGGATGTCACCTTCTTAAGGCAATCCATCTCCAAAACCGCAAATTCACTTGGAGCAATGAACAAATCGACCGTATTCTTTGCAAGCTTGATGGTTTCTTTTGCAATGAAGAGTGGGATGTCACCTTCTCAAAGCACCTCCTCCATGCTCTCTCCTCGTCTTTATCGGACCATATTCCCCTACTCCTTGCAAATGACAGTGGCCCAAAAAAAACAAAATCCTTTCGCTTCGAAAACTTTTGGGTAAAAATGCCAAAGTTCAAGGAGGAGGTGGACAAGGCTTGGAGCGAGCATTCAACCCATGTGGAGCCTTGCCATCGGCTTTTCCACAAGCTTAAGAAAACTGGACAAAGATTGAGAAAGTGGAGTAGAACTCTATTCTCCAAAGCAAAAGTGGAGCTCCATATGGCCTTGGAAGTTATCCTTCGACTTGATATAGCGCAAGAAGGGCGAAGTCTAAGTACGGAAGAGAGAGATCTTCGGACGCGACTTAAAAGAAGAGTTATTGGGCTTGCGGTACTCGAAAAAACTAGGAAGAGGCAAGCCTCCCGCGTGACTAATCTAAGAGAGGGTGACGCCAACACAAGATACTTTCATCTCCGGATAAATGGAAGAAGGAGGAAAAATCACATCCATAGGCTAAAGCACAATAACGGTTGGATCACGGAACATAACCAAAAGGAAGAAATCATCCACGCCCACTTCCAAAACATTATTAAAAAGGGGCCTTTGAGATGACGAAACTTCAATTGGAATGTCATCCCAACACCGCAATGTGACCTCTCCAATATCGATGTACCCTTTACGGAGGAGGAAGTAAAGGCCGCGGTGGACAATACCTCTAGTGACAAGGCATCGGGACCGGATGGATTCAGCGGGGCTTTCTTCAAAGCTTTTTGGAGCACCATAAAAGATGACATATTGGTTGTGGTTAACCAATTCGCAAGCCTCCAAGCAAACAATCTCCATTGGCTAAACTCCGCAAATATTACCCTCATTCCCAAAAAATAGGGGGCCGAAGATGTCACTGATTTTAGGCCAATTAGCCTCATCCACGCCGTCTCCAAGCTCATTTCAAAAATGATAGCGGCGCGTCTTGCCCCACACATGAACAAGCTAGTATCAAATGCCCAAAGTGCTTTTATCAAGAAAAGAAGTATTCACGTCAATTTTTTGTATGTAAGGAACCTTGCTAGGAAGCTCCACAAGTCAAAATCTCCAACACTACTCTTCAAGCTCGACATCAAGAAGGCCTTCGATTCGGTCCGATGGGACTACTTAATGGATATGTTGCAAGACTTGGGCTTCCCTAGTAATTTCAGAGATTGGATCTCGGTGCTACTCCGTACCGCTACTTTGAGAGTCCTCCTTAATGGTGTCGCCGGTGACCCTATCAAGCATGGAAGAGGATTAAGACAAGGAGACCCCCTATCTCCGCTTCTTTTCGTTTTGGCTATTGACCCGCTTCATCACATCCTTCGTAAAGCCACGGACCAAGGTCACCTACACAAGCTCCGCGGGCGTGCCCCCACTGTTAGAACCTCACTCTATGCTGACGATGCTGCCATCTTTGTGAAGCCTCTCAAACACAATATTGAATTCCTTGCCGCCACGCTTGACAATTTTGGAGAGGTTACCGGACTTGTGACGAATTGTGCAAAAAGCCAAGTGGCGCCTATTCGATGTGACAATATCAATCTTGATGACATTCTACATGCCTTCCCGGCTACCCGCACCACCTTTCCAATGAAGTACCTTGGGCTTCCCTTGTCGGTGACTAGACTTAGAAGAATCCATTTCCAACCACTCGAAGAGAGGGTGGCGGCTAAACTCGTTCCGTGGATTGGAAAGCATGTCACTATGGCGGGTCGGACAACACAAGTGAAAGCGGTCCTTACAAGCATTGTCATATATTTCATCACCGCTCTTGAGGTCCCTATTGGGGTCCTAACGAAGATTGATAGTTTGAGAAGAGCCTACTTATGGGTGGCTAGTGATAAAGTTACCGGTGGGAAGTGCAAAGTCAATTGGGATCTTGTATGCAAACCAAAAGAAAAAGGGGGGCTAGGAATTTTGAATCTTAGAAAATTTGCCGGTGCTCTTAGGCTAAGATGGCTTTGGCAAGAATGGAAAAAACGAGGAAAAACCGTGGGTGGGGCTTGGTAACCCTTGCAACCCAGTGACCATAACCTCTTCGCGGCGGCGACCAAAGTAACCATTGGGAATGGTAAGAAGGCACTTTTTTGGGAGGCAAGTTGGCTAGACGGAGAGAGACCTAAAGATGTGGCCCCCCTTATTTTTGACATCTCAAAGAAGAAATGATGCTCGGTGCAACAAGCTCTTCTAAATGACTTTTGGGTCTCACAAATCAACACGCAAGATGGCCTCACCGTCCAACATATTGACCAATTTTACAAGCTCTGGGAGAGGCTAGCCAACATCAATTTGGACCAACACACCCCGGATGATATCACTTGGAAACTAACAAGAGATGGGTGTTATTCGGCTAAATCAGCATACAACATGCAATACTTGGGACAAGTCAACTCCTTGATGCCGAACATGGTTTGGAAACCTTGGGCGACTCCCAAGTGCAAAATATTCGCATGGTTGGTTCTACAAAACCGGGTTTGGACGGCGGATAGACTCGCTCGAAGGGGTTGGCCCAACTGTGACCGTTGCAAACTATGTAATCAAACACAAGAATCCTCCTCACACCTTCTTTTCAAATGTCGCTACTCAATGAGAGTTTGGAACAAGATAAAAGATTGGCTCGGCCTACAAGACATCGACACCGCAAATTGGCACAACTATAGATCCGTGAAAGAATGGTGGAAAGAAGTGATACACAAAAGGGGAACGCAAAGGAAGGCTATATCCTCAATGGCAATGTTGGTCTCTTGGGAAATTTGGAAGGAGCTAAACGCTAGGGTCTTCCAAAACCACACCGTATCCGTGGAAATGGTTGCCAACAAAATTAAGGAGGAGACTTCTATGTGGTGCCTTGCCGGCGCCAAGGCCATTAGTAGTATAATGCCGTGTGAAGAGGAGGAAGACGATGGCTGGGGTCTCATCCTTTGCTGGGTTTCCGGTGCACTCCAGCCCGTGCCTTAAAGCAAAAGGAAAGGGCATGCCAATTGCAAAGATGGCGGAGAAGCTGCTATGCCAAAGGATGGGCATTGTGGATGAAGGAGAGGAGGTGACGGAGGCTACCATTGCCAAATTCATTGAGATGTTCGATGGTCGCCTCCCGGACATTGCCATTGCAGCTCTGCGAGCGCTATTCAGGCTCGACTGCGATTTCGCGACTGTAGTGGAAGACGCGCTGCTGGACCACGGAGGAGCTGCAGCACTTGAGCAAGCTGACGCGCAGGCGACGCCAAGCTAGACGACGAGTTCCTAAAGACGCAAGTCCTAGTAGTATTCAGTCTCGATGATAGATTACAATTCCAATACTTGTCTCAGCATGTGTTTCTCTTCCCAGTACTTGTTCTGCACCTTATGCCTGTTTACAGCAGCTACGTGTAGCTGGCCCTGGCCTTGGCAAGGCATTATGTTCCTCACTTGCGAGTCGGGTTGCAGTCTGCCTCTAAGTATTTGTGGTAGCTCTAGTTTTCCATGTTAGACATCGAGATTAATGTAATGAGTTGGAACCCAAGGGGTTTAAATTGCCCAAGAAGACGTGATGTTGTTAGTGATCTTGTTGCCTCCACTTCCTGTCATTTAGTTTGTCTGCAAGAGACCAAATTACAGCTTGTGGATGCCTGCATAGCTGCTCATCTTGGAGGTCAAAAGCTGTGGCAGTTTGCACAGTTACCAGCTAATGGAACAAGAGGGGGAATGCTACTCTTATGGGATGAGAGAGTGCTTGATGTTACTGATATTTCCATTGGCACCTACTGTCTATCTGCATCCATCCATGCCAAAGACACTGCTACTTCCTACAAGATCACGAATGTTTATGGGCCAAATAGAAGCAACTTGAAAGAGGCTTTTTTCACCGAACTCTTAGATGCGAAGCCTACAAGTGGAACACAATGGCTCGTCACCGGAGATTTTAACCAAATTCATAGAGCCCAAGACAAGAACCGTGGAAACATAAACCGAAGAAGATTAGTTAAATTCCGAAGCACTTTAAACTCCTGTGGCCTTAAGGAAATCCATCTCCAAAACCGCAAATTCACTTGGAGCAATGAACAAATCGACCCTATTCTTTGCAAGCTTGATGGTTTCTTTTGCAATGAAGAGTGGGATGTCACCTTCTCAAAGCACCTCCTCCATGCTCTCTCCTCGTCTTTATCGGACCATTGCCCCCTACTCCTTGCAAATGACAGTGGCCCAAAAAAACAAAATCCTTTCGCTCCGAAAACTTTTGGGTAAAAATGCCAAAGTTCAAGCAGGAGGTGGACAAGGCTTGGAGCGAGCATTCAACCCATGTGGAGCCTTGCCATCGACTTTTCCACAAGCTTAAGAAAACAAAATAAAGATTGAGAAAGTGGAGTAGAACTCTATTCTCCAAAGCAAAAGTGGAGCTCCATATGGCCTTGGAAGTTATCCTTCGACTTGATATAGCGCAAGAAGGGCGAAGTCTAAGTACGGAAGAGAGAGATCTTCGGATGCGACTTAAAAGAAGAGTTATTGGGCTTGCGGTACTCGAAAAAACTAGGAAGAGGCAAGCCTCCCGCGTGACTAATCTAAGAGAGGGTGACGCCAACACAAGATACTTTCATCTCCGGATAAATGGAAGAAGGAGGAAAAATCACATCCATAGGCTAAAGCACAATAACGGTTGGATCACGGAACATAACCAAAAGGAAGAAATCATCCATGCCCACTTCCAAAACATTATTAAAAAGGGGCCTTTGAGATCACAAAAATTCAATTGGAATGTCATCCCAACACCGCAATGTGACCTCTCCAATATCGATGTACCCTTTACGGAGGAGGAAGTGAAGGCCACGGTGGACAATACCGCTAGTGACAATGCACCGGGACCGGATGGATTCACCGGGGCTTTCTTCAAAGCTTGTTGGAGCACCATAAAAGATGACATATTGGCTGTGGTTAACCAATTCGCAAGCCTCCAAGCAAACAATCTCCATTGGCTAAACTCCGCAAATATTACCCTCATTCCCAAAAAATAGGGGGCCGAAGATGTCACTGATTTTAGGCCAATTAGCCTCATCCACGCCGTCTACAAGATCATTTCAAAAATGATAGCGGCGCGTCTTTCCCCACACATGAACAAGCTAGTATCAAATGCCCAAAGCGCTTTTATCAAGAAAAGAAGTATTGACGACAATTTTTTGTATGTAAGGAACCTTGCTAGGAAGCTCCACAAGTCAAAATATCCAACACTACTCTTCAAGCTTGTCACATCCCAAATTTTAGATTTGGCACTGCATACATACATGTCATTGCATCATGAGCATCTTTGCAAAAAGTTTCAGTTTTAAAGTTTTTGCCAAAACACCTCCTCTTTGCTAGTTCATCCTATTTGCAAGCCTACTAGGACTTTTGCCTTGAATCTACTAGAATAACACCTTTTGGGCATTCCAGTTGCATAGATGCGTAGAGTTCATCAATACGAACCCGTAGGATTTTGTTTCACTCAATTCGGAGTTGTAGATCAAAAGTTATACTAGTTTTGGTTTGGACTGAGTTTTAGATTCAGGAAATTTCAGAAAAACAGACAGTTTCAGAGTTAACAGCAGAGCAGAAAAGATTAAAAAAAAGAAAAAAAAAAGGGGAAACTGGCAGCCCAGCCGGGCAGCCGCCAGAGGCCCACCCGGGGCCCAGCTCCTGCCAGCGGCCGCGGTCGAGCCAGCCGGCCCGCCAACGGCCCAACACCCCTCCCCCGCGCACCCCTTTTCTTCTCCCCTTTTTTCCCCTTTTCCTTTTTCTTTTGTTTTTTTCTCTGGCACCGGGCCCCACACGTCAGCCCGTCCCCAACGTGCTTGCCTCGGACACGAACAACAGCCATGTTTTCGGCACAAGTTCGGCCTCCCCTTGCCTCGATTTCTCCCCTGGCCTACTTAGCCTCGACTTCCCCTCCCGAACCCCCAAAAACCTAGCTAATCGCCGCGCCGAACCCGCCGGATTTCTCGCCGGAGTCCGCGAGCCGCCGCCGCTCCGTCCGTCGTTTGCCGTCGCCCGAAGCCGCCATCGCCCCTCCACCCGACGCCCCTTGCCGCACCTCGTAGACCACTCCGCCGCCCGCAGCCGCCGCCGGAGCTCCGCCCACCGTCGCCGCCGACCCACCGCCGTCGTCGCCTGGTGAGTCCCCACCGCAGTCACTCCCGGTCGCTCGATCGCGCGCGGACGGCCTGGATCGGCCGTTGACTGGCCGGTCAACCGCTGACCGGTCAAAGGTCCGGTCACCGCCGCGTCAGCCAGGCCCGCTTGTCAGCGGGAATATTCCCCCGTCGATTTTCAGAGTTTATTTATTTTCCAGAAAATATGTCTATTTTCAAAAATTCATAGGAAAAGATCTACTTGGCCAAAAATGGCAAATAAGGTATCGTTGGATTCGCAAAATTGTGTAGAATTCTATTCTTCAATAATATCTCGGGTTTACTGTATGTATTTTCCTGAGATTATAGAAAGACTTAAAGTAGTATTTAATTCGCAGAAAAAGATCTGTAAATCTTTTTGACGTAATTCCTTTGGGTCTAGGCTCTATTTGGAGTTACCTATCCAATAGTATTTTGTCAAACTTGTACGGCACTGTTTACAACTTTGGTGTAATGTTTTGACTAAAGACCTATTAACTAGACCTCTTTTATACATAAATTGTTTAAATGTTTTCTCATGCATCATCCAGTAGTAGAATTGATCAGAGAACTTGACCAAGCTACTGAAGCTTTGTGAAAGTACCATGCATGCATTGTGTTGCATCTGTTGATCTTTATATGTGGTTTTTTTATTGTTTGAATTGCTTTCATGTAGATTGTGAGGATTGTAACCCGTGTGACTGTCCGGACTGTGCTTTTGACTCCGGCAACTACCAAGGCAAGTGGAGCTTCATAAATGTCCTATTTACTTTCTATATGCATTGTAGCTTGTTTTGTTTTACAAGTTCTACCTATTGCTATGCTATATCCTACTATGCCGTAGCCTACCTTGTTAGGCGAGCCGTCGTAAGTAGCTATGCTTAGCTGTGCTTATGTAGACGAGGATGGGATACACCATGGCAAAGCTTGTTTTGAAAGAACGTGTTTGGAAAGTGAAAACAACTTAATTAATGAACTATCTGGATGGATTGGTAATTGCTTGGTTCGTGAATAACGGGCCCATGTCTATGGTTTACCCGAGTAGCTCACTTGTGGATGGCCACCCAGGTTTCTGAGAAATGATTAGTATCTTGATTTGGTAGCTTACGTGTACAGCCATATGCCAGTGAGTTATGGGTGGCTGGATGGACTTAGTAGGTCGTGGCGACCCGAGCTCTTCGTATCCAGAGATGTAGTGAAAGTGATAGGTTGGTACGGTGTGTGGATGGGCTTGGGGAGCTACTTCCCGAATTGTCTCTTCTTGGGATTCTCCCTATCATGACTCAATATGCGAGTCGTGGTATGAGCGGGTCGACCAGGTAATATGGGTAAAGTGTGCAACCCCTGCAGGGTGTAAAACTAAGTGCTTAGCCGTGTCCCCGGTAATGGACGTTTGAGTTGCTAAATTGTGGGTGCTATGACATGTTCTCATTCATTCTAACTTGTAATTGCTAAAACTTGTGGTTGAAACCTAATTGGGTTGTTTGTCGAAAATTAAAAGTTTTACAAATGATTTACAAAGGTTAGGATAAAGTATTTTGCTGCTGCAACTAAGCCTGAACCCCACAAGCCAGATATGCATATAGCTATTAGCCTTGTTGTTCCTCTCATTATTCCACTTGTCAGTGCATTCCAAGTGCTGACCGTTCGGGGTTGTTATGTTTCATGTTGCAGGTTACTCTTTCGGTTACTCTGAGTAGTAGTGTTGGTTGCGACCCTCCACTCAACATTTTGTTCGCCTGTGGCGTCTAATGGAGACTGGAGCTACTTTATTTATGCTATCTATTTGCTACTTGCTTATTTGTGCGAGCGTTATGCTTTGCAAACCTTGTAATAAATGCAATGTTCTAGATCATACCGCTATAATAATGATGCACTGTTAATTCTTTGATGTCTATCGATACTATGTATGCCAATGAACCGATCCAGGGATTGGCGTGATACATAGAGGTGCAATCCTTGCGGGTTGTACCATTTCAGATGGTATCAGAGCAGTGTGTTGACTGTAGGATCGTGACCTAGGATTGGAATAGGAAGCCTTATGTTTACTTAAGCCTATTTTAAATTCTGTCTTTATTCTTATGCCATTCACTCTAGTAAATTCTTTTCTTTTGCTATTCTCACTCTTTCCTCTTTACAATTGATAGATGGGAGATTCCAACAGAGTTGAGTATGTTGAGCTCCAATCACCAAGGCCCTTCGCAAGACAGCTGGCGGAGCTGTGCCAGAGACTGGGCATGCTAATGCCGATGTTCAAAGGGAAAAGGATGAACACCTATGTGCCTGGAGATCGCATATGGGAGATCACCGCGATTGTTCTTGCAGACCCCACCGTGCCTGGTATTGAGAACCTGAACCTCACCAAGAAGTACCTTACCTGGGAGCAAGGAGTGGAGTCGGCCATGCACGAGACTCTGTCACACCTGTGCTATCTCCACCGACACCGACTACCAGCAGGTTCACCCTTCCTTGCATTTGGAGGTCGGAATGAGCAAAGGCTTGTGATGATTACCACAGGTGATCGGAACAACATGCCACTCCAAGTGAAGCAGTTGGAAGACATGGAGATCAAAGCTTAGGAGAGGGAAGAGAAGTTGATGCAACAAAGAGAGGAGCTGGATTACTTTCAGGGCACTGTGCATCTGCAAGGGTATGAGATGGAAACCTTGCACACTACTGTGAATACAATGGAGCAAGCCCTCATTGGAAGAGATGCCACGATTGCAGCGTTGAACCAAACCATTGTGCAAAGGGATCAAGTTGTGGCTGAACGTGATCAAACCATTGTGGACATGGCTGCCCAGATTGCTGCCCTTCAAGCACAGCAGAATCCTCCACCAAACAATGGTAACGGTGATGATGGGAACAATGATGATGGTGGAGGCAGTGGTGATGATGATGCGATGATGATGATGGAGGAGATGTAGCGGGCGCTTTTGTTGAAGGAAGTGATGAGGAGGATCCCGAAGAGGTCGAATTCGAGGACTCAAGTGAAGAGGACTCGGGATAGGTGTACACACCACCACCGTGGCATGCACGAGGAGCGAAGCGTCAGCGCATGGACTCCAGAACCTACTGCAACCTATTCATCAAATAGCTAGAGATGGTCCTCCAAAACTAGTCTTCGTTAGGGATATTCGTTAGTCTTAGTGTAACACCCTCAAATCGGCCCTATGCAAGTTTTAGCTCTTTCCACCAATCCCGCATAGAAACGATTCAAGGACGCCCACCAGGCACTTTCCTGCGGGTGGAAAACGAAGTAATACCATTACACAACAGTCCTCGATGGGACCCACAGAACATATATATATATATATACAACAGCGACTCAACGAGTCCAGAATAAAGATATATAATACAAAGATCCAAATCACCTTGAAAACGATAGAGCGTCCGACTACAGACAAGATGCAAATGGGGCAAAGAGCCCTGAAGAATAACCACTGGCGTCCATAACCCTGCCCAGGCCAAGCCAGAAGGGTAACCCTGCTAACAACGTCGGTCTCAAACCTGCTAAAACAAAAGGGGTGCCGACAAAGGGCAAAGGAAAAAGAGGAGCGTCAGTACTGAGGCCAGTACACGGCGAGGCTAGAATTCGGTGGCTCTCGCCTACATAGGTATGGTGGGCTGGAGCGGCAGCGCAACGGCACTAAACAACCTATAGAGACTCGATACAACTGGCGGTTATCAGAGAGGGATGAGAATACCTATTCGGATCCAACCTGAAGCTAACACCAAACAAACCCATCCTGGTATTACCCCTCGAGACCAAACGAGGAAGTCAAACCGAGGAACTCACATAGTTGGCAGCTTTACTCATTCCATTGAAGTTGCGGCAATTACTAATCAGATATAGATAGCATGAGTCATCCTGATAGCATAAGTAGTGGCAGTTTTTAGTTAACATTCCGTTGTAGTGGGAACATTTACTAGTCAGATATATTTGTCCTAAGGAATACCAAAACCCAGCAGTTGTTGGCACTTTTATCACATTCCATTGGAGTTGCACCACTTACTAGGCATATATAACACAACAACCCAAAACCAGCAGTTGTTGGCATTTTTAATGTCCATTCCGTTATAGTGAAGCTGATTACTAGTCAGATATATTAAGTCAAATTTATAGCACTACTTTAGTTATGCTTGTCTATGATCGAGATACTGTGCTCCAAGTCGTCCATAACTGCGGACACGGCTTTCAGAAAGTTTTACCCTGCAGGGGTGCACAAATAGCAACACACACTCGATCAACCTCGGAAAAACCAACTCAAAACCCAACGAGGCATTCACGACAAAGCGATCACAGGATTCAGAAATATTTCAGGGGGCCACCCCACTAAGCTACCCGCAACAAAGTTGGCCGGCTCCGGAACGGACCCAGGGTTTGCGTCAATGGCGGTAAACGACTAGGAACCCGAAAGTGTGACTGGGCTTGTCGATACTGCGAAAACACTCCGCGATCCTAAACAGTACAGGTGCTCCACGCACAATCTTAAATAAAGCAGTAAAGCATGGCATAGGTATAGGATAGTAATAAAACCCCAAACTACTTTGTGGCCCCAAGAAATAGGAATGAATCAAGCTCTGGCTCAGGGGGGGTCCATAAGGCCTCCCAGATGTGGATAGTGCGAAAAATCAAGGAACACGTATCAAGTACTCGGGGTCCTACGGGACACAAGTGAGCGTGGAAGAACCAAATAACATCTATTGCCCACCGATGCCTCTGCATTAGCTATATCTAGCATTTTAATAGTTGTGTTTAAAGTCATGATCATCTCCACCAATAAGCATCTCCACCAATAAGCATCTGCCATCATTCCAACAACTGTGGTACTTGACGATACCAGATCGCACCTGAGCAAGCGACTACGACTCGCAAGGACCGCTATCTACCAAACACAGGTAATAGGAGGTGTCCAAGGCAATATAGAGGCTGCACGGGATATAACTGGTGCACGGAAAACTAAAGCATCGTGACTCGGATAGCAATAGATCAATAGGAGGAAATAAAGACTATAAATGCAAAATAGGTAGAAGGGGGAGAGATGCTCGCTTGGGAAACACTGCTGAAGGTTCATATCCGGAGAACTTGTCGGTACTCGCATCAACTCATCGGCCTAATCCGCGAAGAAGCAAACACTAGAAAAACACCGGATGCAATATTTAATACTACGGCAGAAGATCTGGCATGCTTATGATATGATGCATGGCGTGGCAAAGACGCAGTGCAATTCGGAAGTATTAAGCGGAAGCGGGGTCCCGCCAATTAATTAGAAGGTTCAAGTTGTGTAGAAACCTCGAAATTTAAATGTCGTATAAACAAGACAAAACATGGCATCGGTTCGCTACACGAATTCAAATGGAGCCAATATGAGACAAGTATAGCCTGCATATAGTCTCCATATTTAATTATGAGGTGAATCGACTATACAACCCGGACCCACAAAATATGTATGCAGGCATGTACAATTGATATGCAACAATTCATATAGATGGCATTTATAAAATAGAGGTCTTGGTTAGGGGATCACATCAGGGTTCGGCGAACTTGGTGTTCACCGGGGGTCGGTTGGATTCGGTTCCGGTGGGATCGGTCTTCGGGGTCGGACTCCGTGATCAGGCTTCAGGATCCGAGGACAGAGAACTTGGCGTCCGGGGAGAAGATCTTGGCGTCCTTGAGGAAGTACTTGGTGTATCCGTGTCGACGACCCTGGCGCTCCAGGAGAAGATCTTGGGGTTCCGCGTCGAAGGCCTTCGGGTACGGGGTCTCAGCGAACTTGGCGTGTCGAGGTTCGGTCTTCGGGTACATTGCGATGCTCTTGTCGTACCGGGATGAAGATCTTGGTGTGCCATCTCGGTGCTCGGTACCCACGAAGTAGATCTTGGTGTTCCTTGACGGAGTACTTGGTTTACGGGGTCTTGGCGGGGTCGGGACGGTCTTCGGTGTCCAGGAAGGAGACCTTGATGGAAGGTGTGGTACACAAACATGCTGCCTTGGACTTGCACGGAGGGACACACACATCACCGCAGAGACAAAACAACAAGCAGGAAGGAGCGCTCCTGGCGGCAGGGTCACCGCTGCAGCACCGTGGTGGAGGCGGCCATGGCGACGGGCAGGCGCGATCTCTGGCTGCAACGGAGCTCTCAGGGAGAGGTGCTCGGGAGGCGGCGAGCTTGGCCGGGCCACCGCGGAGGAGAGGGGGTCATGCCCGCCGGAGGAGGCCGACGCGGGTGGCGCTCGGGGGCACGGATGTGGGGCGCACGCGCTGCAGTTGGTCGTCAGAGAGGAAAACGTGGGGGCGGACGAGGCGCTCAGCTCGACGCGGAGAGGACCCCGGCGGCACGCCTCACGGGCGGCGGAGGCCTGCGAGGACACAGGGGCGAGCCCTGGCGTGGCGAGGAGCTCGACGGGGTGGGGACGATGGCGGCAAAGGGCAGGGTCGCGGGGAGGATGGGACCCAGGCGAGGGCGCCCCTGGTATCAGAGGTGAGGACGGCGGCGCTGTCGGTTGGAGAGAAGGGCGGCGGGCCTGACGCATAGGAGATGGAGGGCGGCCACGGCGTAGGTTGACGGCGAGTGGCACGGAGGCGCGCGCCAGGCGGCGGTCGGGCGAGGCTGGAGGGATGGAGGCGAGGCGACGCAGGGGGAGTGACCACGGCGCGAGGAAGGCGGGGGCGGCTCACCGGCGACAGTGAGGAAGGTGGAGGCGGCTGGGAAAGTGGAGAGGGAAGGAAGGGGAACACATGGGGCGGGGAAACCGAGGCGGCTGTCGGCGCGTGGAGGGACGCGGTTAGCGGCAGGTGGGGCCGGCCGAACGAGATTAGGGGGGCTGCGTGGGAGTGCGCTTGTCCATCCCAGGAGGGTAGGGCCCGCGCGGGCGGGAGAGGGAGACGCGCGCGGCTGGCGGAATCAGCGTGAGGGCGCGCTGCTGCGTCCGCGTGGGTGGGGCTGGGATGATGTGGCGGCCTGGGATAGGCTGGGGTGGTGTGGAGGTGTGAGGTGGAGGGAGGAGATTGGCCAGGGTGAGGTGGAGGAAGGGTGGGTAGGCTAGGTTTAGGTAGAAAAGGGTTTGGGGGGATCTAGGGTAGGTAGAATTTTTATCTGGAGGTGGCCGGCTAGGCTTTCGGGCCTGGCTGGCTGCCTCCCAAAAATAATTTAAATATTTTATTTATTAACAACGAGGCTTTTGTAACCCGTATTTAGACAAACCAAAATATTCCGGAGGTCCGGGTTTTAATTTGAAATAAAGATGGGGCGTTTAGAAAACAAAAACAGACTTTTCAAAAATAGTTTTATGCGAACAAATGCAAGATGACATGACGATGCTCAAATGCAAGGTGGCATGATGACATGAGCATGCGGTCATGGCGATGCAATGCACCAAAAACAACGCGATTTTCTAGTAGTGGTTTTTGCGGGGCGCCACAATTCGACACCACTAACAATGGATCTCGCCCTCGAGATCCACCTCATGGTACCGGAAAGAAGGTCGGCGATCTGAATCTTCTCGCTTCGTGTCGATCCTCGCGACACCACTAACAAGGGTCCTTGTTCGTGATCATCGAGAGAACACTCCGGAAACAAAAGGCGAAGGTAGAGGTATCCACAAATAAAGCCACCTCTAGCTTCCGTGGATGGAGTAAAATTGCTGGATCCACCGATTCAATGTACAAAGCGAATGATAAGAGTAGTGTTATGGTAGCTACTCCATACCGCACTCAAAGCATTACTTTGCACGTGAATAGGAGAATTATGCAACCAACTCTCGGAATTCAGACTGAAGATCTTGGCAAGCGAGGTTCGGAAACAAAGGAGTGATGCAAACTCTGCATCAGATCTGGCGTAGATGATGTCGTCGCGTCGGAAAACTCCGGAAGGCACAAGAAGGGGCAAAGAGGAGTCCAACAAACAAAGGATTCCTCGGATAGCACGAAGACCGGATGTAGAAGCACCGTTACCAAAGGAGGAAGCGAAACCCTGAAGGTACGACGGAAACCCAACCATGAGAATTCCTAGACTCGAAGAAAAAGAAGAGAGCGGATTCAAAACACGCTGAGGTAAGAGGAGAACAGCAGAGGGGTAAGGAGTAAAATCATACCTAATCAGATCTATCCAACCGATTTTCCAAAATAGTTTTGACACCCTACTTCGGCCGTTAGCTAGGTTATCCTACAGGATGGACTTGTGGGGTATCGCAACTGCTGAGGTCTGATACCACTCTGTAACACCCTCAAATCGGCCCTATGCAAGTTTTAGCTCTTTTCGCCAATCCCGCATAGAAACGATTCAAGGACGCCTACCAGGCACTTTCGTGCGGGTGGAAAACGAAGTAATACCAATACACAATAGTCCTCGATAGGACCCACAGAATAGATATATATACAACGACGACTCAACGAGTCCAGAATACAGATATATAATACAAAGATCCAAATCACCTTGAAAACGATAGAGCGTCCGACTACGAACAAGATGCAAATGGGTCAAAGAGCCCTGAAGAATAACCACTGGCGTCCATAACCCTGCCCAGGCCAAGCCGGAAGGGTAACCCTGCTAACGACGTCGGTCTCAAACTTGCTAAAACAAAAGGGGTGCCGACAAAGGGCAAAGGAAAAAGAGGAGCGTCAGTACTGAGGCCAGTACACGGCGAGGCTAGAATTCGGCGGCTCTCGCCTACATAGGTATGGTGGGCTGGAGCGACAGCGCAGCGGCACTAAACAACCTATAGAGACTCGATACAACTGGCGGTTATCAGAGAGGGATAAGAAAGACCTATTCGGATCCAACCTGAAGCTAACACCAAACAAACCCATCCTGGTATTCCCCCTCGAGACCAAACGAGGAAGTCAAATCGAGGAACTCACACAGTTGGCAGCTTTACTCATTCTATTAAAGTTGCGGCAATTACTAATCAGATATAGATAGCATGAGTCATCCTGATAGCATAAGTAGTGGCCGTTTTTAGTTAACATTCCGTTGTAGTGGGAACATTTACTAGTCAGATATATTTGTCCTGAGGAATACCAAAACCCAGCAGTTGTTGGCACTTTTATCACATTCCATTGGAGTTGCACCATTTACTAGGCATATATAATACAACAACCCAAAACCAGCAGTTGTTGGCATTTTTAATGTCCATTCCGTTATAGTTGCATCTGGTTACTAGTCACATATTAAGTCAAATTTATAGCACTACTTTAGTTATGCTTGTCTATGATCGAGATACTGTGCTCCAAGTCGTCCATAACCGTGGACACGGCTTTCAGAAAGTTTTACCCTGCAGGGGTGCACAAATAGCAACACACACTCGATCAACCTTGGAAAAACCAACTCAAAACCCAACGAGGCATTCACGTCAAAGCGATCACAGGATTCAGAAATATTTCAGGGGCCCACCCCACTAAGCTACCCACAACAATGTTGGCCGGCTCCGGAACGGACCCAGGGTTTGCGTCAATGGCGGTAAACGACTGGGAACCCGAAAGTGTGACTGGGCTTGTCGATACCGCGAAAACACTCCGCGATCCTAAATAGTACAGGTGCTCCACGCACAATCTTAAATAAAGCAGTAAAGCATGGCATAGGTACAGGATAGTAATAAAACCCCAAACTACTTTGTGGCCCCAAGAAATAGGAATGAATCAAGCTCTGGCTCAGGGGGGTCCATAAGGCCTCCCGGATGTGGATAGTGCGAAAAATCAAGGAACAGGTATCAAGTACTCGGGGTCCTACGGGACACAAGTGAGCGTGGAAGAACCAAATAACATCTATTGCCCACCGATGCCTCTGCATTAGCTATATCTAGCATTTTAATAGTTGTATTTAAAGTCATGATCATCTCCACCAATAAGCATCTGCCATCATTCCAACAACTGTGGTACTTGACGACACTAGATCGCACCTGAGCAAGCGACTACGACTCGCAAGGACCGCTATCTACCAAACATAGGTAATAGGAGGTGTCCAAGGCAATATAGAGGCTGCACGGGATATAACTGGTGCACGGAAAACTAAAGCATCGCGACTCGGATAACAATAGATCAACAGGAGGAAATAAAGACTATAAATGCAAAATAGGTAGAAGGAGGAGAGATGCTCGCCTGGGAAACGCTGCCGAAGGTTCATATCCGGAGAACTTGTCGGTACTCGCATCAACTCATCGGTCTAATCCGTGAAGAAGCAAAAACTAGAAAAACACCGGATGCAATATTTAATACTACGACAGAAGATCCGGCATGCTTATGATATGATGCATGGCGTGGCAAAGACGCAGTGCAATTCGGCAATATTAAGCGGAACCGGGGTCCCGACAATTAATTAGAAGGTTCAAGTTGTTTAGAAACCCCGAAATTTAAATGTCGTATAAACAAGACAAAAGATGGCATCGGTTCGCTACACGAATTCAAATGGAGCCAATATGAGACAAGTATAGCCCGCATATACTCTCCATATTTAATTATGAGGTGAATCGACTATACAACCCGAACCCACAAAATATGTATGCAGGCATGTACAATTGATATGCAACAATTCATATAGATGGCATTTATAAAATAGAGGTCTTGGTTAGGGGATCACATTAGGGTTCGGCGAACTTGGTGTTCACCAGGGGTCGGTGGGATTCGGTTCCGGCGGGATCGGTCTTCGGGGTCGGACTCCGGGATCAGGCTTCAGGATCCGAGGACGGAGAACTTGGCGTCCGGGGAGAAGATCTTGGCGTCCTTGAGGAAGTACTTGGTGTATCCGTGTCGACGACCCTGGCGCTCCAGGAGAAGATCTTGGGGTTCCGCGTCGAAGGCCTTCGGGTACAGGGTCTCAGCAAACTTGGCGTGTCGAGGTTCGGTCTTCGGGTACATTGCGATGCTCTTGTCGTACCGGGATGAAGATCTTGGTGTGCCATCTCGGTGCTCGGTACCCACGAAGTAGATCTTGGTGTTCCTTGACGGAGTACTTGGTTTACGGGGTCTTGGCGGGGTCGGGACAGTCTTCGGTGTCCAGGAAGGAGACCTTGATGGAAGGTGTGGTACACAAACATGCTGCCTTGGACTTGCACGCAGGGACACACACACATCACCGCAGGGACAAAACAACAGGGGTCGGTCGGGCGAGGCTGGAGGGATGGAGGCGAGGTGACGCAGGGGGGAGTGACCACGACGCGAGGAAGGCGGGGGCGGCTTGCCGGCGATAGCGAGGAAGGTGGAGGCGACGGGGAAAGTGGAGAGGGAAGGAAGGGGAGTGCATGGGGCGGGGAAACCGAGGCGGCTGTCGGCGTGTGGAGGGACGCGGTTAGCGGCAGGTGGGGCCGGCCGAACGAGATTAGGGGGGCTGCGTGGGAGTGCGCTTGTCCATCCCAGGAGGGTGGGGCCCGCGCGGGCAGGAGAGGGAGACGCGCGCGGCTGGCGGAATCAGCGTGAGGGCGCGCTGCTACGTCCGCGTGGGTGGGGCTGGGATGATGTGGCGGCCTGGGATAGGCTGGGGTGGTGTGGAGGTGTGAGGTGGAGGGAGGAGATTGGCCAGGGTGAGGTGGAGGAAGGGTGGGTAGGCTAGGTTTAGGTAGAAAAGGGTTTGGGGGATCTAGGGTAGGTAGAATTTTTATCTGGAGGTGGCTGGCTAGGCTTTCGGGCCTCGCTGGCTGCCTTCCAAAAATAATTTAAATATTTTATTTATTAACAACGACGCTTTTGTAACCCGTATTTAGACAAACCAAAATATTCCGGAGGTCCGGGTTTTAATTTGAAATAAAGACGGGGCGTTTAGAAAACAAAAACAGACTTTTCGAAAATAGTTTTATGCGAACAAATGCAAGATGACATGACGATGCTCAAATGCAAGGTGGCATGATGACATGAGCATGCGGTCATGGCGATGCAATGCACCAAAAACAACGCGATTTTCTAGTAGTGGTTTTTGCGGGACGCCACACTTAGGCATCGATCAATTTAAACTTCTGCACTGTTAGCTTATCGTGTTTAGATTGCTCAGTTAAGCACCTTGAAGTTCCAGTAATTTTCGTGAGATTTATTAAATGATTTTTGAACAACTTTGGGTAATTTTCGTGTTTTTACTGCTGCAGTTTCTGCCTGACCAGTTTTACCGCACGATTTTTATTTCCTTACTGGTAACTCGGTTTGCGCTCATATTTTATGATCTGGAGCGTAATTACCTGTAGCATCTGTAAAAAAATTGGCTAAAATTTCTGATGAGTTTAAGGTGCCCAGAAAAATTCGTGAACAGGACAGAACTGTTCTGCCAGATTTTCTGGTTTTGCTTATTTTGCTGTTTTGCTTTGCCAAACGCTGTTGCCAGCATTTCTAAACTATTTTTGTAGCTATATACTGTTAGTGAAAACCTGGAACAATGTTTGTGTGTGTGTTTTATCATGTGGTGATTGCTTATGATTGTTGTGGCTTGAGCTTGTTGCATGGGTAGAGGCTAACGCTCATCTGTAGTTGTTTCCTTCTAATCTTACCTGTGCTGAACCGCAGATGTCACGCCGCCGACCAGATGAGATGGCTCAGCTCATGGCCGCTCAAGCACAGCTGACCCAAGTGATGACGCAGTTCATGGCAACTCAGAACAACAACAACAACAACAATAACAACAACGACAACAACGGAAACAATCGGCCGCAGGGGGATGCTCTCACTAGGTTCTTGAGGCTGAGGCCAACTAAGTTTTCCTCTGCACCTGAGCCCATGATTGCTCTCGACTGGCTTCGTTCGGTGAACAAGGACCTAGTGACCATTGGATGCACTGATGCTGAGAAGGTGAGGTTTGCTGCTCACTTGCTGGAGGGATCAGCTGCCTCATGGTGGGATGCTTTCCAGATTACCCACCTGCTGGAGACAGTTACCTGGGCTATTTTTGAGGAAGGATTCAGGACAAACCACGTATCTGTCGGGACCATGAGCCTGAAGAGGAAGGAGTTCCGCAACCTGCGCCAGACCAACCGTATTGTGGTGGATTACATAGAGGAATTCAACAATCTCTCTCGCTACGCCCCTGAGGATGTGGACACTGATGCCAAGAGGAGGGAGAGGTTCCTGGATGGTCTCATTGATGAGCTCTCACTTCAGCTATTTGTCGTTTACTGTCCGACATTTGAAGAACTGATGGACAAGGCTAGAATTCTGGAGGGGAAACAGCAGCAGGTGGAAAGGCGTAAGAGGAAGAGCAGCCATCACTCATCAGGATCACACCACCGTCCTCGCACCTCTTATGATGGACACTCTGGATACTCTAAGCATGGCGGAGATGACCGTAACCACCGTGGAAGTAGTGGACATCGCCACGAGGGTCACAGGAGTGACAATCGCCACCGTGGAGGAAATGGTCACCACCATAATGGCCACCACCACAATGGCCACAAGAGCTACAACAGCAACTCTAGAAGGAACAATGGACGCAACCGCTCTGGCAGGAGGGATCTCAGTGAAGTGGAATGTTTCAAGTGCAAGAAGATGGGGCACTATGCTGATAACTGTCCAGAGAAGAGGATTGAAGCAGGAAGCAAGCCTAATGCAAACCAGAAGGTGACGGTCAACCATGTGAACGTCGAGGAGATTCAGAATGAACCAGAGCTAGTGGTTGGTAAGTTTCCAATCAATACCCACATTACATTTGTTCTTTTCGATACTGGTGCATCGCATACATTCATATCAAGGGCATTTGTGGATAAGTATAAGCTACCTACCGAGGCTCTTAGACGATCAATTAGAGTAAGTTCCCCTGGGGAGAGATGATAGCTAGTGCTGCATGTCGAGGATTGACACTAGAAATTGGTGCTTATGCATTTCCTGCACACCCGGTTATACTAGAATCCTAGGGTCTAGATGTCATATTGGGCATGGACTCGATGTCGGAACATCAGGGTCAGATAGATTGTGCTGAGCGAGCAATCTCACTCACCACACCAAAGGGAGTAAGGATCAGATATAAGTCGCCTTTCAGTATTGGAGTGGCCGAGTTGAATTCTCTTAAGGGGGTTAGCCTAGAGGATGTGGCCGTAGTAAAGGAGTACCCCAATGTGTTTCCGAATGAGCTGCCAGGGATGCCACCTGACAGGGACGTGGAGTTTCTTATTGACTTGATGCCGGGGACAGGACCGATAGCCAAGAGGCCGTATAAGATGGATGTGGAGGAACTGAAGGAGTTAAAGAAGCAGCTTAGGGAGCAACTGGACAAGGGATTTATTCAGCCCAATTCAGCATCTTGGGGCGCGCCAGTTCTATTCGTGGAGAAGAAGGACAGTAGTAAGAGATTGGTGGTTGACTACCGCTCACTTAATGAAGTGACTATCAAGAATAAATACCCATTGCCCAATATAAATGATTTGTTTGACCAGTTGGAAGGAGCAAAGGTGTTTTCCAAGATTGATTTAAGGCCGGGGTATTTCCAATTGAAGATCCGTGAGGAAGATGTACCAAAGACCACCTTCACCACTAGGTATGGGTTATATGAGTATACAGTTATGTCTTTTGGACTAACAAATGCCCCGGCATATTTTATGACCATGATGAACAAGGTATTCATGGAGTACTTGGATAAATTCCTGGTGGTATTCATTGATGACATATTGATATACTCCAAGAATGATGCTGAACATGAGAAACACCTGCGACTAATTATGGAAAAGCTGAGGGAGCATAAATTATATGCCAAGTTTAGCAAGTGTGAATTCTGGTTGAACACTGTTGGTTTTCTTGGACACGTGGTGTCAAGTGAAGGAGTCACAGTTGATCCAAACAAGGTGGTGTCAGTTACTGAATGGGAGTCACCCAAGAATGTGGGAGATATTAGGAGCTTCTTAGGACTTGCTGGATATTACAGGAGGTTTATAGAGAACTTCTCCAAGATTGCAAAGCCAATGACTGAACTACTGAAGAAGGAGAAGAAGTTTGAATGGACCAAGGAGTGCGAAGCAAGTTTCCAGGAACTGAAGCAACGCCCAGTGACCGCACCTATCCTGTGTTTGCCAGATATTCAGAAGGATTTCCAAGTGTATTGTGATGCCTCTCGTCAAGGACTGGGTAGTGTACTGATGCAGTATGGGAGAGTGGTATCCTATGCCTCGCGCCAACTCAAACATCACGAGAGGAATTACCCCACGCATGACTTGGAACTAGCGTCAGTTGTGCACGCGCTCAAAGTATGGAGGCACTACCTGATGGGTAATCATTGTGATGTGTTTACGGATCACAAGAGTCTGAAATACATATTCACTAAGAAGGAGCTGAACATGAGGCAGAGGAGATGGCTGGAGCTCATAAAGGATTACGACATGAGTTTGCAATATCACCCAGGGAAGGAAAATGTTGTAGCGGATGCGCTGAGTCGCAAGGTTTATGCTAGCGGCCTGACAGTGGGGGAGTTACCCAAGGATTTGTGTGAACAACTCAAGGACCTCAGGTTGGAAGTAGTATCCGAGGGATACTTGGCAACAATGGAAGTTAAGCCAATGCTTCTGGACGAGATTAGAAAAGCTCAAAAGAAGGATAGTGACCTGGAGGAGATAAGAGTAAACATACCCAAAGGCAAGGCCGAAGGTTTTCACGAGGATGATCAAGGGACGCCATGGTACAAGGACCGCTTGTGTGTGCCCAACGATCTGGAGATTAGGAAGCTGATATTTCAGGAAGCTCATAATTCGCCATACTCTATACATCCAGGTAACACGAAGATGTACATGGATTTGAAGGAAAGTTTTTGGTGGGTTAACATGAAGCAGGAGATTGCAGAATATATTGCTCTATGTCATGTCTGTAGTAGAGTGAAGGCCGAGCACCAAAAGCCAGCAGGGTTACTACAACCATTACCGATACCTGAATAGAAGTGGGATAGAGTTGGAATGGACTTCATCATAGGATTACCCAGGACCAAGTCAGGATATGATTCTATTTGGGTAGTGGTGGATCATTTGACCAAGGTAGCTCACTTCATACCCGTGAAGACCACTTACACCAGTGCTAAGTTAGCCAAGATCTACATGAACAGAATTGTGTGCCTACATGGAGTCCCTAAGAGCATTGGGTCAGATAGAGGCACCCAATTTACTTCTCACTTTTGGCGCCAGCTCCATGAGTCGTTGGGAACGAGGTTGGAGTTTAGCACAACTTTCCACCCCCAAACGGATGGTCATACCGAGAGGGTGAATCAGATTCTGGAGGATATGTTGAGAGCCTGTGCCTTGGCTCATGGCGCTAGTTGGGATGAAAATCTACCATATGCTGAATTTTCCTACAATAACAGCTACCAATCCAGCATCAAGATGTCACCATTTGATGTACTATATGGTAAGAGGTGTAGAACGCCTTTGTTATGGGATGGTGTAGGTGAACGTCAATTGTTTGGACCTGATTTGATCAAGGATGCTGAAGAGAAGGTTAGTTTGGTCCGGGATAGGTTGAAGGTAGCACAATCGAGACAAAAGAGCTATGCTGATTCTAAATGCAAGGAGGTGGCGTATGAGATTGGAGATCGGGCATATCTCAGAGTTTCGCCACTACGTGGAATTAAGCGATTTGGGATTAAAGGCAAGATGGCACCTCGGTTTATAGGGCCCTACAAGATCCTGGCACGCAAAGGAGAGGTTGCGTACCAGCTGGAGATGCCAGAGGTTCTATCCGCTGTTCATGACGTGTTCCATGTGTCTCAGCTAAAGAAATGACACCCGGAGATGGTAGATACACCATTGAGGGATACCGTGCCATTAGATGAGGTTCAGCTAGAGAGCGACCTGACCTATGAGGAGAAACCGGTCAAGATCTTGGAAACAGCGGAGAGGTTTACACGCACCAAGGCGATCAGGTTTTGCAAGGTGCAATGGAGCCATCATACCGAAGAGGAAGCCACCTGGGAGCAAGAGGATGACCTCCGAGAGGACCACCCACACCTATTTGCTAGCCACGGCGAATCTCGAGGACGAGATTCATCTTAAGGGGCTTAGTCTTGTCACATCCCAAATTTTAGATTTGGCACTGCATACATACATGTCATTGCATCATGAGCATCTTTGCAAAAAGTTTCAGATTTAAAGTTTTTGCCAAAACACCTCCTCTTTGCTAATTCATCCTATTTGCAAGCCTACTAGGACTTTTGCCTTGCATCTGCTAGAATGACACTTTTTGGGCATTCCAGTTGCATAGATACGTAGAGTTTGTCAATACGAACCCATAGGATTTTGTTTCACTCAATTCGAAGCTGTAGATCAAAAGTTATACTAGTTTTGGTTTAGACTGAATTTCAGATTCAGGAAATTTCAGAAAAACAGACAGTTTCAGAGTTAATAGCAGAGCAGAAAAGTTTAAAAAGAAAATAAAAAAAGGGGAAACCGGCATCCCAGCTGGGCAGCCGCCAGAGGCCCACCCAGGGCCTAGCTCCCGCCAGCAGCCGCGGCCGAGCCAGCCGGCCCGCCAACGGCCCAACACCCCCTCCCCCGCGCGACCCTTTTCTTCTCCCCTATTTTCACCTTTTTCTTTTGTTTTTTTCTCTGGCACCGGGCCCCACATGTCAGCCCGTCGCCGACGTGCTCGCTTCGGACACGAACAACCGCCGCGTTTTCGGCACGAGTTCGGCCTCCCCTCGCCCCGATTTCTCCCCTGGCCTACTTAGCCTCGACTTCCCCTCCCGAACCCCCCAAAACCTAGCTAATCGCCGCGCCGAACCCGCCGGATTTCTCGCCGGAGTCCGCGAGCCGCCGCCGCTCCGCCCGCCGTTCGCCGCCGCCCGAAGCCGCCGTCGGCCGCGCCGACCCCGCCCCTGCACCCGACGTCCCTTGCCGCACCTCGTAGACCACTCCGCCGCCCGCAGCCGCCGCCGGAGCGCCGCCCACCGTCGCCGCCGACCCGCCGCCGCTGTCGCCTGGTGAGTCCCCGCCGCAGTCGCTCCCGGCCGCTCGATCGCACGCGGACGGCCTGGATCGGCCGCTGACTGGCCGGTCAACCGCTGACCGGTCAAAGGTCCGGTCACCGCCGCGTCAGCCGGGCCCGCTCGTCAGCAGGAATATTCCCCCGTCGATTTTCAGAGTTTATTTATTTTCCAGAAAATATGTCTAACTTCAAAAATTCATAGGAAAAGATCTACTTGGCCAAAAATGGCAAATAAGGTATCGTTGGATTCGCAAAATTGTGTAGAATTCTATTCTTCAATAATATCTCGGGTTTACTGTATGTATTTTCCTGAGATTATAGAAAGACTTAAAGTAGTATTTAATTCGCAGAAAAAGATCTGTAAATCTTTTTGACGTAATTCCTTTGGGTCTAGGCTCTATTTGGAGTTACCTATCCAATAGTATTTTTTTCAAACTTGTACTGCACTGTTTACAACTTTGGTGTAATGTTTTGACTAAAGACCTATTAACTAGACCTCTTTTATACATAAATTGTTTAAATATTTTCTCATGCATCACTCAGTAGTAGAATTGATCAGAAAACTTGACCAAGCTACTGAAGCTTTGTGAAAGTATCATGCATGCATTGTGTTGCATCTGTTGATCTTTATGTGTGGTTTTTTTATTGTTTGAATTGCTTTCGTGTAGATTGTGAGGATTGTAACCCGTGTGACTGTCCGGACTGTGCTTTTGACTCCGGCAACTACCAAGGCAAGTGGAGCTTCATAAATGTCCTATTTACTTTCTATATGCATTGTAGCTTGTTTTGTTTTACAAGTTCTATCTATTGCTATGCTATATTCTACTATGCCGTAGCCTACCTTGTTAGGCGAGCCGTCGTAAGTAGCTATGCTTAGCTGTGCTTATGTAGACGAGGGTGGGATACACCATGGCAAAGCTTGTTTTGAAAGAACGTGTTTGGAAAGTGAAAACAACTTAATTAATGAACTATCTGGGTGGATTGGTAATTGCTTGGTTCATGAATACCGGGCCTATGTCTATGGTTTACCCGAGTAGCTCACTTGTGGATGGCCACCCAGGTTTCTGAGAAATGATTAGTATCTTGATTTGGTAGCTTACGTGTACAGCCATATGCCAGTGAGTTATGGGTGGCTGGATGGACTTAGTAGGTCGTGGCGACCCGAGCTCTTCGTATCCAGAGATGTAGTGAAAGTGATAGGTTGGTACGGTGCGTGGATGGGCTTGGGGAGCTACTTCCCGAATTGTCTCTTCTTGGGATTCTCCCTATCATGACTCAATATGCGAGTCGTGGTATGAGCGAGTCGACCAGGTAATATGGGTAAAGTGTGCAACCCCTGCAGGGTGTAAAACTAAGTGCTTAGCCGTGTCCCCGGTAATGGACGTTTGAGTTGCTAAATTGTGGGTGCTATGACATGTTCTCATTCATTCTAACTTGTAATTGCTAAAACTTGTGGTTGAAATCTAATTGGGTTGTTTGTCGAAGATTAAAAGTTTTACAAATGATTTACAAAGGTTAGGATAAAGTATTTTGCTGCTGCAACTAAGCCTGAACCCCACAAGCCAGATATGCATATAGCTATTAGCCTTGTTGTTCCTCTCATTATTCCACTTTCCAGTGCATTCCAAGTGCTGACCCTTCGGGGTTGTTATGTTTCATGTTGCAGGTTACTCTTTCGGTTACTCTGAGTAGTAGTGTTGGTTGCGACCCTCCACTCAACATTTTGTTCGCCTGTGGCGTCTAATGGAGACTGGAGCTACTTTATTTATGCTATCTATTTGCTACTTGCTTATTTGTGCGAGCGTTATGCTTTGCAAACCTTGTAATAAATGCAATGTTCTAGATCATACCGATGTAATAATGATGCACTGTTAATTCTTTGATGTCTATCGATACTATGTATGCCAATGAACCGATCTAGGGATTGGCGTGATACATAGAGGTGCAATCCTTGTGGGTTGTACGGTTTCAAAGCTCGACATCAAGAAGGCCTTCGATTCGGTCCGATGGGACTACTTAATGGATATGTTGCACCACTTGGGCTTCCCTAGTAAATTCAGAGATTGGATCTCGATGCTACTCCGTACCGCCACTTCGAGAGTCCTCCTTAATGGTGTCGCCGGTGACCCTATCAAGCATGGAAGAGGATTAAGACAAGGAGACCCCCTATCTCCGCTTCTTTTCGTTTTGGCTATTTACCTGCTTCATCACATCCTTCGTAAAGCCACGGACCAAGGTCACCTACACAAGCTCCGCGGGCGTGCCCCCACTGTTAGAACCTCACTCTATGCTGACGATGCCGCCATCTTTGTGAAGCCTCCCAAACACGATATTGACTTCCTTGCCGCCACGCTTGACAATTTTGGAGAGTTTACCGGACTTGTGAAGAATTGTGCAAAAAGCCAAGTGGCGCCTATCTGATGTGACAATATCAATCTTGATGACATTCTACAAGGCTTCCCGGCTACCCGCACCACCTTTCCAATGAAGTACCTTGGGCTTCCCTTGTCGGTGACTAGACTTAGAAGAATCCATTTCCAACCACTCGAAGATAGGGTGGCGGCTAAACTCGTTCCGTGGATTGGAAAGCATGTCACTATGGCGGGTCGGACAACACAAGTGAAAGCGGTCCTTACAAGCATTGTCATATATTTCATCACCGCTCTTGATGTCCCTATTGAGGTCCTAACGAAGATTGATAGTTTGAGAAGAGCCTACTTATGGGCGGCTAGTGATAAAGTTACCGGTGGGAAGTGCAAAGTCAATTGGGATCTTGTATGCAAACCAAAAGAAAAAGGGGGGCTAGGAATTTTGAATCTTAGAAAAATTGCTGATGCTCTTAGGCTAAGATGGCTTTGGCAAGAATGAAAAAACGAGGACAAACCGTGGGTGGGGCTTGGTAACCCTTGCAACCCCAGTGACCATAACCTCTTCGCGGCGGCGACCAAAGTAACCATTAGGAATGGTAAGAAGGCACTTTTTTGGGAGGCAAGTTGGCTAGACGGAGAGAGACCTAAAGATGTGGCCCCCCTTATTTTTGACATCTCAAAGAAGAAACGATGCTCAACACGCAAGATGGCCTCACCGTCCAACATATTGAGCAATTTTACAAGCTCTGGGAGAGGCTAGCCAACATCAATTTGGACCAACACACCCCGGATGATATCACTTGGAAACTAACAAGAGATGGGTGTTATTCGGCTAAATCAGCATACACCATGCAATACTTGGGACAAGTCAACTCCTTGATGCCGAACATGGTTTGGAAACCTTGGGCGACTCCCAAGTGCAAAATATTCGCATGGTTGGTTCTACAAAACCGGGTTTGGACGGCGGATAGACTCGCTCGAAGGGGTTGGCCCAACTGTGACCGTTGCAAACTATGTAATCAAACACAAGAATCGGCCTCACACCTTCTTTTCAAATGTCGCTACTCAATGAGAGTTTGGAACAAGATAAAAGATTGGCTCGGCCTACAAGACATCGACACCGCAAATTGGCACAACTATAGATCCGTGAAAGAATGGTGGAAAGAAGTGATACACAAAAGGGGAACGCAAAGGAAGGCTATATCCTCAATGGCAATGTTGGTCTCTTGGGAAATTTGGAAGGAGCGAAACGCTAGGGCCTTCCAAAACCACGCCGTATCCGTGGAAATGGTAGTCAACAAAATTAAGAAGGAGACTTCTATGTGGTGCCTTGCCGGCGCCAAGGCCATTAGTAGTATAATGCCGTGTGAGTAGTTGTTCATGTGTGTTGTCTTTGTGGCTGCCTTGGTGTTTTGCCAAGGCTTTGTTGTAACACGCTAAGAACTTCTCTTTAATTAATGAAAATGGTAAATCTTTTGCCGCGTTTCAAAAAAAAAAAAGTGGTAAAAGAAACAGAGGCACGGTTGTCTGGTTAGAAGAGCTAAAAAAAGCAAGAGGGATTGTGTATATGGTGCATGATTAAAATAAGAGGGATCGTAGGCTATACATGGGGAGTATATATGGTGCATGATTAAACTAAAATAGGAGGGATCGAGCGCTCTGCATGCGAGTAAATATGGTGCACGAATGCGTCTACTCGATGATTAGTCTCCACTCTCCAGCTCCATGAAC
Source organism: Avena eriantha (assembly GCA_910589775.1). Taxonomy (NCBI): domain Eukaryota; kingdom Viridiplantae; phylum Streptophyta; class Magnoliopsida; order Poales; family Poaceae; genus Avena; species Avena eriantha. The sequence continues at coordinate 418,341,769 of OU342742.1, forward strand.
AACGCACTAGCGCGCACAATCAGGGTGCTTCCGTGAGGCCGGGAGTAACGGGCGCAGGTCGGCACCGGGGCAGTCCTAGCGCGGCGGAGGCACACAATCAGACTGCTTCTTCGAGGGCGGGCATTTGGTTTTCTAGGGCTACTGGCCTACTCCACCTTCCCAGAACGGCGACATGTCATCATTAGCTTGGGCTCTGAGGTACACATTATAGCTTCAATTTGTTTATCCCATCATACAAAACCTTACCACAGTTAGTGAATTAGTGATTGTAAAAAACAAACTCGAAGATAGTTGGCCAGCATTCAGTAGCGAACACCAATTTATCTCACAGAACAACCATACACTTAATTAAAATCCTAAATTATGCTCAACAAAATATCTGATTTTGTATCTATACCTAACAAACCTTTTAGTGACGTTGGGTATCTGTCCTGCTTACGATTGTACATGGTGTCCAGTGTTCACTACTGAATACTTTATATACTCTTTAAAAATGATTATTAATTTTATTTATGTGTCAATTTCCAATGTCTATTTGTTATGGTCTATGCCACTATGCCTAACATCAAAAGGGTGGAGTGCGTGTCCCCTATTTTTTCTTTTGTTTTCACCTATTTTCAATCGAAAAGCCAATGAAAAAGTAGAGGAACGACGACTCCAGCAGACGGGTTATTGGCAACGTTTTGTGGTGGTGAACGATGGTGCTCGGTGCAAACAACCGCAGATGCCAAGAGGGGAACCGAGGTGAGGCATATGCTAGAAGCTCACCAAGATCTCCATGGATGGTCGATGGGTCCGAGGACGCACAGGAAGGACAGTAAGGCAGACCGTCTGAGCAAGGATACATCAAGTAAGGCCTCTAGGACGTGTGCCTGCTCGCGGAGGGTCTCGTTTGTTTCATGAGGATACCGTGATGCTCTAGGCAAAGGACCGAGAGGCATCAGGGCGGGTGATTCAACGCCAACGACTACCGAGGCGAAACAATGTGGAGCTAAATGACAATGGTGCAGTGTACTTGCAACCAAAACCTATTGTTTGTAGACATATCACAACACAGTTTGTACATATATTGTTTATTGTCAAGGAAATATATCAAATTCTTGAGAGCCTCCAATGGTCATGGTGTCATGGCTTGGATATGGGGTGTCCGACTCGTCTCAGAAATCACGTGAGCATATTATCGCAGCAACGCGCGAGCATGCTGCTAGTCTATACCTAATAATAAAAAACGGATTGTTTCTTCCGATCCAACACTTTTCTGGACAGTTTTACCCTCCTACCAAATAGCTAATACCCGCCAATGCCACCCATATTTTTTACTCGCGTCTGCCTCAGCTGGTGGCGTACTCCCGTCTGCCTTCGCTGGTGGTGAGCCTGCCGAGGCGAGTAGGTCAGACGGGCCATCCGGCGTTCAGCCCATTAACCGGGTGTACAGAAATCAGACAAATTGTATCGTAATAATAAATGACGGATTGTTTCTTCCAGTCCAACACTTTCTGGACAGTTTTACCCTCCCATCAAATAGCTAATACCCACCAATGCCACCCATATTTTTTACTCGCGTCTGCCTCAGCTGGTGGCGTACTCCCGTTTGCCTTCGCTGGTGGTGAGCCTGCCGAGGCGAGTAGGTCTGACGGGCCATCCAGCGTTCAGCCCATTAACCGGGTGTACAGAAAGCAGACAAATTGTATCGTAGCAATGTTGGTATTAATTAGTACCACCTCGCCCTCTCAGACCAAATTCCACCTATTTATAAACTTTTGCAGATTGGCTGTCAACAAGCCAAAAAAAACATGAGTTCGATGAGCGTTTCAAAAATAATGAGCTTGATGAGATAGAATGGAATGGCTATGAAAAATCAAGGAGCGAAGAAAGAGGGGGGAAATCGAGTGGCCGGTGACCGGAGGAGGTGAGGCGCGCTCGGCAGGGAGCGTTCAGCCCATTAACCGGGTGTACAGAAATCAGACAAATTGTATCGTAGCAACGTTGGTATTAATTAGTACCACCTCGCCCTCTCAGACCAAATTCCACCTATTTATAAACTTTTGCAGATTGGCTGTCAACAAGCCAAAAAAACATGAGTTCGATGAGCGTTTCAAAAATAATGAGCTTGATGAGATAGAATGGAATGGCTATGAAAAATCAAGGAGCGAAGAAAGAGGGGGGAAATCGAGTGGCCGGTGACCGGAGGAGGTGAGGCGCGCTCGGCAGGGAGCGTTCAGCCTATTAACCGGGTGTACAGAAATCAGACAAATTGTATCGTAGCAACGTTGGTATTAATTAGTACCACCTCGCCCTCTCAGCCCAAATTTCACCTATTTATAAACTTTTGCAGATTGGCTGTCAACAGCCAAAAAAACATGAGTTCGATGAGCGTTTCAAAAATAATGAGCTTGATGAGATAGAATGGAATGGCTATGAAAAATCAAGGAGCGAAGAAAGAGGGGGGAAATCGAGTGGCCGGTGACCGGAGGAGGTGAGGCGCGCTCGGCAGGGGCGAGGATTTCCTCGGGGATGCGGAAGAGAGAGGGGGAAATCGTTCTGACCAGAACGGAACAGCGATTGAAAAAAGGAGCGAAGAAAGAGAAGCTGTCTAGGCGAGCAGCAGGCCGCGTACGTGCGAGTGGCCGGCGACCGGAAGAGGGTGAGGCGCGCTCGACTAGGGGCGAGGATATCCTGTAGGGGCTGAGGAAGACGACCAAGACCAGGTCGCTGTTGGCGGCGCTCCTTTGGGAGGAAGGAGTCGAGCGAGATTGAGGTCTCTCTGTCCACGTGCGATTAGGTTAGGCTGGCCCATAGTAATCCGGTAGGATTTCTCGTGCATAAAAAATGTGCTAGCTCCGCAAAAAAAAAACACATGCCTACTACTTCTACTTTTTTTTGGAGAAACATGGATACATCATGGGACGTGACCACTCCATGGCATGTGCCACTTCGTTTTCCTTTAGCTTATTTGGAACTGAATCCTCTACTCCTGGTCCAAAGTAAAATGAAACACTTATTATTCTAAGTTTAACTGGTTTATATGCGGCACCACGATTGTTGTCTAATTACCATGGTAGAGAAATAAACGAATGAAAAAACTGCGCGCACTATGAGAAAATTGCATCCATAGGAATTCAGAGACAAGAACGGTCATATGATATCATATATGTGTCTTGCAAAGGATGGAATCCTTATTGTTCCGAGTTAAACCGGTTTATATGCGGCACAATGATTGGTTCGTCTAATTACTGTGGTAGAGAAAGAAAACGAATGAAAAAACCTCGCGCTCGTATGAGAAAATTCCATCCACAGAAATTCAGAGGCGAGAACAGTCATATATGGGGTATCATGATTGGTTCGTCTAATTACTATGGTAGAGAAAGAAAACGAATTAAAAAACTGCGCACACATATGTGAAAATTCCATCCACAGAAATTCGGAGGGAGAACAGTCATATGATATCATATACGTGTCTTGCAAAGGGGTTTTTTTATGAAAAATGATACGCATAACCGGAGGGATCGCGTGACTCGCGACCACCGCCTCACGCAAGCGACACGTGACGCCCGGACCCACCACCCCACCGCCCGCAAAGACTAAGGGACCAAAAAGAATCAAATTACACTATAATAATGATTAAGTCAATTCGCATCCTGACTATTCCCCAATGATATAGTATCTTCTAGAGGTGATAGCACATGGCTCTCCCGACGTCAAGGCACGTGTAATGGATGAAGCCGGCACAAATATTTCTCTGTCCCGTCGCAACACACGGCCACTTTTCCTATAGATGTTAAATTACAAATTGTCCAATATGGATTTATTTTATTTCTCTATTTATCAATTATCGATCCGGTGCAACGCACGGACGTTTCTGCTAGTATAATATATAATAATAAATGACGAATTGTTTCTTTCGGTTTAACACTTTTTTAAACGAATTTACCCTCCCAAAAAAATACATAATACTGTAGATCGCCACCTACCGATTCCGTTTGGTCGGGTATGATTTCTCTGTCGTTTCTTTGTTTACTCCTTTATCTATCGATCGGCCTGGGTCTTGTACGTCGCGTGCTTTGCCGGTCAATCCGTTGGTGTGGGCTAGCCCAGTTAATTAAATGTGTCCGTGGTGGACAATAGGAAAACATTTTGTTCCACCCGATCCCTTAGATTAATCTACACCGGTTTATATACCTTCGCAAGGTACTGGAATATCAGCAAGCATACTCAAAGGAATTGAATTCCCAATGTGCTGTGACGTCTGACTTGGCCAAGGGGGAGATAGAAAGCCACGACGTGGGTTTAAGTGGGGGTTTAAGTGGGATCCAAGGGAGAGAGTGACCACGTGAGCTAATTAAACTGCCATGTCCGTCATATCATGCAGCTGCAGTTAGAGAAGAATTAAGAGATTATTATGAGATTATATTATGGGCAGTTAAGCAAAGAAACATCTAACTGCGATTTTGGGCAAAAAACAACCAGATCAGGCCAGGTGCACGCTGCGGCGATCGATTTGCTCTAGGCGCCGCCTCGACCAACTTCTCGAAGGACCCGAATGCCGAATCGTGCTACATCTGTGGGGAAGACTGGCGTACGAGGGAGGAGAAGCACCGCGAGCTGGCCTGCCCCTTTCACTACTCGGTGTCGCTGGCCGGTAATATTCGATTTTGAACAACCTATGACAACACACTTGTGTATGGATTGCTTAAAATAGGATTCTATTTTGAAATTTAACTGTTATTTACTAACAATCTCAAAGGATCCAAAAGCCAAATCGTATTGCATCTGCGAGGAAGACTGATGAACGAGGAGGAGAAGCACGACGACCTGGCCTGCCCCGTCCACACCCTGGTGTCGCTTGCCAATAATATTCACTTTTGAACAACCTGTAGAAACACACTTGTATGTGGATTGCTTGAAATAGGATTCTACTTTGAAATTTTTATTTACTAACAAAGTAAATAGAATTCTACTTTAAAATTTGACAATTATTTACTAACAAAGTAGAAATATTATTGGGAAACAAAAGGGTAAGGCGATTTTTTTTTTCAATTTAGTCAACATGCTCTTTCGCAGCAACTTGTCAACACCCGGATTTTTAAGTCCAGATGCCTGTTATGCCGTACATCGCAATCCCAGGATTACCATTTTTGCGACACATAACAAAATTGGTACCACAGTATATCATCCATTACAAACCATCATAATGGTCTTACAAATAAAGGATCTCATGATCCAGTCTTAATACAATCAAATGAGCGAAAAGTAAACGTAGTAGGCTCCATCTTCAGGGTCACAGGCAATACTGACGATGGGAGATGATCCTAGTTAGCATAGACCTCATGCTGTCCATCTTCCAGATAGTCCTCCTCATAGTCTGGCCATGGGAATAGCCAGAGAGAAAGCCATGAGTACTCTTTAAGTACTCGCAAACTATTACTAACATAAGTAAAGTAACACTAGTAGGAATCATAAGATCTAGATTTGTTTTTAAAAAGCCAGGTTTGTTTCATAAAGACTTAAGAGTAAAGACCTAACTTTAGTTTTCTACATTACTTAAGTGGAAACTCAGATTTCATGTCCACAACTCTGTTATGCTCAAGTCAAGGTCATCTTTCATGTCATAAGTCATTTTGAAAATATCTGACAACTGAACAGTATGGCCACTCCAACTGTCCATAACCGCGGATGCGGCTATTCGAATAGTTTGACACTCTGCAGAGGTGGTACACTTTCGCCACAAAATTCGATACATCTTCCAGGGATAACCCTGAATCATCATACTTGGTATGCGGATAATCAATCCTAACCTTTCAATTACATACTCTAGTATATGCACCTCCCCTATGAGTTTAGCCTCCCAGCCATGGCCAGCTGCCATCCCGGGAACTGCATAGGTGGACATTCATTCACGAGGTAGCCTCAGCTCACCTCTTCCGCAAGGGAACCCATACTAAGACATATAAACTTCCAGTTAAGCCCTACCCAACTCAGATATTGTAGTTGTACGGTAAAATTGAAATTGTATCGCATCCGAACCCAATCATCAATTTTTATCAAAGTTAAGGCTCATGCCTCACTCATTTTCATCATCAAACCATTGTGTACCATAACACATGTCAAAACATTTCAATAGAATGAATCATCATTCCAAGGTTTTCATAATCCTTTTCACCAAGTGTTCCCATCTAAAGTGATCAAGTTTTAGTTTAGCACTAGACACTAGTATGGAGTGTATCACTATAGGGGATGCTAGTCAAGTATAAGTATCCAAGACTAGTTCCATGATCTTGATGGCATCCATCCTACCTTTCCACTAATCACAATTCATTAACCAGATAAGAAACTTTGCTAAAGGAAAAGTAAAGCTTGTAAGTAAAACTGGGATTTGTATAATCAAAGTTGCATAACCAAGCATGTATAGTGCAGCTTGCATAGGTTATCTGGTATAGTGGGCTTGCATAGATATCATGCATATTCTTAGCTTGCCTTGAGCAGTGGTTGTTGAAGTTCTCTTCTTCTTCCTTGAAGTACTCCTCCTCGTCGTACCCCGGGTCGGTACTAGCGTCCATCAATACATACAATGTACACAATCACCAAATGTAACACCCTCAAATCAGCCCTATGCAAGTTTTAGCCCTTTCCGCCAAACCCGCATAGAAAAGATTCAAGAACGCCCACCAGGCACTTTCGTGCGGGTGGAAAACAAAGTAATACCATTACACCACAGTCCTCGATGGGACCCACAGAACAGATATATATATACAACAACGAATCCACAAGTCAAGCTTACAGATATACAATACAAAGATCCAAATCACCTTGAAAACGATAGAGCGTCCGACTACAGACAAGAGGCAAATGGGGCTAAGAGCCCTGAAGAATAACCAATGGCGTCCATAACCCTACCCAGGCCAAGCCGGAAGGGTAACCCTGCTAACGGCGTCGATCTCAAACCTGCTAAAACAAAAGGGATGCCGGCAAAGGGCAAAGGAAAAAGAGGAGCGTCGGTACTGAGGCCAGTACATGGCGAGGCTAGAATTCGGTGGCTCTCGCCTACACAGGTATGGTGGGCTGAAGCGGCAGCGCAGCGACACGAAACAACCTATAGAGACTCTATAATACTGACGGCTATTAGAGAGGGATAAGAAAGACCTATTCGGATCCAACCTGATACTAACACCAAACATACCCATCCTGGTATTCCCCCTCGAGACCAAACGAGGAAGTCAAGCCGGGGAAAACTCACACGGTTGGCAGTTTTATTTAATCTTTTCATGGCAGTTATCCAACTTACTATTCATCTCAGATACAGGTCAAATTATAACAGTAAACTTTAGTTATAGTTGTCTATGGTCGAGAAACTGTGCTCCAAGTCATCCATAACCGCGGATACGGCTTTTCGAAAATATTTAACCCTACAGGGGTGCACCAAAGTATCCACACGCACTTCGACCCTTTTTGCCAGATCAATTAACATACACCCATCGGTATGTCGGCGGGGCCTAAGTCATGATGTTTCCCAGACCCAAAGCAAGTACATGGGGGGCCACCCCACTAAGCTACCCGCAACAAAGTCGGCCGGCTACGAGGCGGACCCAGGGTTTGCGACGACGGCGGTAAATGACTGGGAACCCGAAAAAGGGGGGACTGGGCTTGTCGATACCGCGAAAACGTGGCGCGATCTAAAACAGTACAGGTGCTCCACGCACAAATTAAATAAAGCAGTAACATGACATAAGTACAGAATAGTAATAAAGCCCCAAACTACTTGTGGCTCCCGGTACAGTACTTTGAAATCAGGTAGTAAGCCGATGGGGGTGCCCACACACCCCACCTGTGGTTAGCGCGCTCGATTTCGGAACATGTGTCAAGACCTCGGGTCCTAGGGGACACTAGTGAGCGGTTAAGAACCAAATATTGACTATTACCCACCGGTGCCTCTGCATTATATCTATTTCTAGCATTTTTAATTAACAAGTTAAGATGTAAGCCATGATCATCTCCACCGTTAAGCATCTCCACCATTAAGCATGTGCCAACCTCCCAACAACGGTGGAACAACAACGACGCGAAGCAGCACTGGAGCAAGCGACTACGACACGCAAAAGCCGACTATCTATCAACAACAGGCAATAGGATGTGTCCAAGGCAATATAGAGGCTGCAGGGAATATAAATGGTGCACGGAAACTACAGCATCGCAATCCGGATAGCAATAGATCAACAGGAGGAAATAAAGACTATAAATGCAAAATAGGTAGAAGGGGAAGAGATGCTCGCCTGGGAAACACTGCCGACGAATCATATCCGAAGAACTTGTCGATACTCGCATCAACTCATCGGCCTAATCTGCGAAGAAGCAAACACTAGAAGAAACACCGGATGCAATATTTCATACCACGACAGAAGATCCGGCATGATCATGATATGATGCATATGCGATGCAATCAGGCAGTTTTAAGCGGAACCGGGGTCCCGACAATTAATTAAATGATTCATGTTCTTTAGCTACCCCGCAATTTAAATGTTGGATTAATAGAGCGAAACATGGCATCGGTCCGCTACACAATTTAAATGGAGTCCGGAATAAGACAAAGATATCCCGCATACTGGCTCCATATTTAATTATGAGGTGAACCGGCATAATGCCCCCAACCCACTAAATATGTATGCGATCAAGAATGATTCAATGCAGCAAGTTGGTATCATATATTATAAAAATAGGAGAATGGATCAGGGTCACACATTAGGGGGGGTTCGGAACCGAGGTTCGGCGGGGATCGGTTTTCAGGGTCTCGGTCATCGGATCTGTGAAGGAGATCTTGATGTCTCGGGGCGAAATGCTCGAGTGTCGGTGGTGAACTCGGGTTTCGGTGTCGTGGCGATCTTTGAGTGGCACCAAGTACAACCTCCGAAAACATCGGCATCGAGCCGGCCTTGACAACAAGGGATCTCGAGGCCTTGTTGGCGAGAAGATTTTTCCCAAATTTACTCGAAGATCGGAGCATCCAAGATAGATGGCCACATGTTGGCCGCCACATCCCTGCATTGTTTATCGGAAAGGGACAGATACAGGATGCCTCATTAATTATATGGATAAAGAGATGACCAACAGAGCCTGGGCGGCGTGAGGGCTACCAGGAGAACAGGGAGGCCGGCGTGCTCCTTCCCATGGTGCGACGCCTATGACCTGAGCGTTGGCGGCCAACAGAGGGGCGAGCGGGAGACGCGGGCATGCTAGGTAAGGCCGATGGAGGCTCGCCGACGACAGCGGATGAGCTCGAGAGGGGCGGGCGAGCAGCACGGCACATGGAAGAACATAGGCGTAGGCAGGCAGCCTTGGCGGCGGAGGAGACAGGAGGACGACGAGGAGGTGGGGGCCCGCGGCGGCTGGGCTCCGCAAGGACGAGGCGGCGTCGAGGAACACTGACGTGGGGTGGGGAGGAGGAGACGGGCACCAGCGAGGGGAACGGGGACCGCGGCTGACGACGGGTATCCATGGAAGAGAGGTGGTCAGCGGCAGCGCTGGCCGGTGAGAGGGGCGGCGGCGCTCCGGTGAGGGGTGCTGGCAGAGGCGGGGAAGGGGCGCCGGGGCGCGATGCGGTCGGCCGAAACTCGAGGCGGCCTGGTGGAGGGCGGCGGCGCGACGGGACTCCGGCCACGAGGTGGGGGTCCAGCGGCGGTGAGGCGCCGGCCGGAGCAGGGTCGGCCGGGTCCCGGGTTTGGAGGAGCACGGCCGGCGGCGGGCCCGACGGGGTCTCGAGCAGCGGCGGGCGGGCGGCTCCTGCTGCGGGGAGGAAGGCGAGAAGGAGTGAGAGGACGGCGCTGGGGAGCTCTACGGGCAGAGGCGAGGCGGACGCGGGGCTCTCCGCCCGATGGGATGGAGGCGTGGTGATGGTTGGAAGGGGCACGTCGGCGGAGCTTCGAGGCGGGGAACGCGGGCGCGGTACGGGACAGGTTGGGAGCAGGGTTGGGGACGGGGATGGAATCGTGGGCGGGTGCAGGTGGTTGTCGGGAGGAGGGACCAGGTGGATGGGGACACGGCCAGGGGCGGTGTGCGGTTGGTGGGATCGGTCGCGTCGCGCGCGGGTTGACGCTAGGGCGCGCTGGCATGTAGCGTGTTGCGTGCGTGCGTTGTGTGTGTGCGTGGTGTGCGGGGTGCGTGTTTGGGGCAGTGACGTGGTGTGGGGGTGAGGTGTCAAGCAGGGATTGGCCGGAGTGATGTGGCAGGGGTGGAGGAAGGCTGTGTGGGGTACTGCGGTGTGTGTGGGGCTGGGTTAGATTAGGTTAGGGTATGGCGTTTTAGATAGGGTTTGGGGGTGGCCGGCTGGACCGGTTTGGCCTGGCTGGTTGCCCCCAAAAATAAAAATAAATATTTTATTATTTAAAACGGGGCTTATGAAATCCGTTGGTAGACGAAACAAAATATTCCGGAGACCCGGGTTTTAATTTGAATAAAGACGGGAATATTTAGAAAACAAAACTAGGCGTTTCGAAAATAGTTTTAGACAAAACCATGCATGATGACGACGATGCTCACATGCAATGTGGCATGATGACATGAGCATGCAGTCATGATGATGTAATGCACAAAAATCATAGCAATTTTCTAGTAGTAGTTTTAGCGGGATGCCACAATTCGACACCACTAACAATGGATCTCGCCCTCGAGATCCGCCTCATGGTACTGGGAAGAAGGTCGGCAATCCGAATCTCCTCGCTTCGTGTAGATCCTCGCGACACCACTAACAAGAGGTCGTTGTCTGTGATTGTCGAGAGAACACTCCAGGAAACAAAGGGCGAAGGTAAAGGTATCCACAAATAAAGCCACCTCTAACTTCGATAAAAAGAGAGAAATGACGCATTCTCATCCACTTCAATGTGCACGAGAAAATAGAGTGAGTAGTCGGCATGGGGGCCAATCCATCTCGCACCCAAACTATTACTCCGCACAATCAGTAGAAAAGCGTGCATCCATTTTTAGAATCAGACTGAAGATCTCGACAAGCGAGGTTCGGAATAAAGGAGTGATACAGGCTCTGCATCGGATCTGGCGTAGATGATGTCGTCGCGTCGGAAAACACTGGAAGGCACGAGAAGGGACAAGGAGAAGTCCAACAGATGAAGGATTCCTCAGATAGCATGAAGACCGGATGTAGAAGCACCGTTACCAAAAGAGGAAGCGAAACCCTGAAGGTACGACGGAAACCCAACCACGAGAATTACTGGACTCGAAGAAAAGATAAGAGAGCAGACTCAAAACACGCATGGGTAAGAGGAGAACAGCAGAGGGCTAAGGAGTAAAAGCAGACCTAATCAGATCTATCCAACCAATTTTGCGAAAATAGTTTTGACACTCTACTTCGGCCGTTAGCTAGGTTATCCTACAGGCTGGACTTGTGGGGTATCGCAACTTCTGAGCTCTGATACCACTCTGTAACACCCTCAAATCAGCCCTATGCAAGTTTTAGCCCTTTCTGCCAAACCCACATAGAAACGATTCAAGGACGCCCACCAGGCACTTCCGTGCGGGTGGAAAATGAAGTAATACCATTACACAACAGTTCTCGATGGGACCCACAGAACAGATATATATACAACAACGACTCCACGAGTCAAGCTTACAAATATACAATACAAAGATCCAAATCACCTTGAAAACGATAGAGCATCCGACTACGGACAAGAGGCAAATGGGGCTAAGAGCCCTGAAGAATAACCAATGGCATCCATAAGCCTGCCCAGGCCAAGCCAGAAGGGTACCCTGCTAACGGCGTCGATCTCAAACCTGCTAAAACAAAAGGGATGCCGGCAAAGGGCAAAGGAAAAAGAGGAGCGTCAGTACTGAGGCCAGTACATGGCGAGGCTAGAATTCGGCGGCTCTCGCCTACACAGGTATGGTGGGCTGAAGCCGCAGTGCAGCGACACAAAACAACCTATAGAGACTCTGTAATACTGGCGGCTATTAGAGATGGATAAGAAAGACCTATTCGGATCCAACCTGATACTAACACCAAACATACCCATCCTGGTATTCCCCCTCGAGACCAAACGAGGAAGTCAAGCCGGGGAAAACTCACACGGTTGGCAGTTTTATTTAATCTTTTCATGGCAATTATCCAACTTACTATTCATCTCAGATACAGGTCAAATTATAACAGTAAACTTTAGTTATAGCTGTCTATGGTCGAGAAACTGTGCTCCAAGTCGTCCATAACCGCGGACACGGCTTTTCGAAAAGATTTAACCCTGCAGGGGTGCACCAAAGTATCCACACGCACTTCAACCCTTTTTGCCAGATCAATTAACATACACCCATCGGTATGTCGGCGGGGCCTAAGTCATGACGTTTCCCAGACCCAAAGCAAGTACATGGGGGGCCACCCCACTAAGCTACCCGCAATGAAGTCGGCCGGCTCCGAGGCGGACCCAGGGTTTGCGACGACGGCGGTAAACGACTGGGAACCCGAAAAAGGGGGGACTGGGCTTGTCGATACCGCGAAAACGTGGCGCGATCCAAAACACTACAGGTGCTCAACGTATAAATTAAATAAAGTAGTAACATGGCATAAGTACAAAATAGTAATAAAGCCCCAAACTACTTGTGGCCCCCGGTACAGTACTTTGAAATTAGGTAGTAAGCCGATGGGGGTGCCCACACATCCCACCTGTGGTTAGCGCGCTCGATCTCGGAACAGGTGTCAAGAACTCGGGTCCTAGGGGACACTAGTGAGCGGTTAAGAACCAAATATTGACTATTACCCACCGGTGCCTTTGCATTATATCTATTTCTAGCATTTTTAATTAACAAGTTAAGATGTAAGCCATGATCATCTCCACCGTTAAGCATCTCCACCATTAAGCATGTGCCAACCTCCCAACAACGGTGGAACAACAACGACGCGAAGCAGCACTGAGGCAAGCGACTACGACACGCAAAAGCCGACTATCTATCAACAACAGGCAATAGGATGTGTCCAAGGCAATATAGAGGCTGCAGGGAATATAAATGGTGCACGGAAACTACAACATCGCAATCCGGATAGCAATAGATCAACAAGAGGAAATAAAGACTATAAATGCAAAATAGGTAGAAGGGGAAGAGATGCTCGCCTGGGAAACACTCCCGACAGATCATATCCGAAGAACTTTTCGATACTCGCATCAACTCATCGGCCTAATCCGCGAAGATGCAAACACTAGAAGAAACACCGGATGCAATATTTAATATCACGGCAGAAGATCTGGCATGATCATGATATGATGCATATGCGGTGCAATTAGGCAGTTTTAAGTGGAACCGGGGTCCCGACAATTAATTAAATGATTCATGTTGTTTAGCTACCCCGCAATTTAAATGTTGGATTAATAGAGCGAAACATGGCATCGGTCCGCTACACAATTTAAATGGAGTCCGGAATAAGACAAAGATATCCCACATACTGGCTGCATATTTAATTATGAGGTGAACCGGCATAATGCCAACAACCCACTGAATATGTATGCGATCAAGAATGATTCAATGCAGCAAGTTGGTATCATATATTATAAAAATAGGAGAATGGATCAGGGTCACACATTAGGGGGGTTCGGATCCGAGGTTCGACGGGGATCGGTCTTCAGGGTCTCGGTCATCGGATCTGTGAAGGAGATCTTGATGTCTCGGGGCGAAGTGCTCGAGTGTCGGTGGCGAACTCGGGTTTCAGTGTCGTGGCGACCTTTGAGTGGCACCAAGTACAACCTCCGAAAACATCGGCATCGAGCCGGCCTTGACAACAAGGGATCTCGAGGCCTTGTCGGCGAGAAGATTTTTCCCAAATTTACTCGAAGATCGGAGCATCCAGAATAGATGGCCACAGGTTGGCCGCCACATCCCTGCATTGTTTATCGGAAAGGGACAGATACAGGAGGCCTCATTAATTAGATGGATAAAGAGATGACCAACAAAGCCTGGGCGGCGCGAGGGCTACCAGATTAATAGGGAGGCCGGCGTGCTCCTTCCCATGGTGCGACGCCTATGACCTGGGCGTTGGTGGCCAACAGAGGGGCGAGCGGGAGACGCGGGCGTGCTGGGGAAGGCCGATGGAGGCTCGCCGACGACAGCGGATGAGCTCAAGAGGGGCGGGCGAGCAACACGGCACACGGAAGAACAGAGGCGTAGGCAGGCAGCCTTGGCGGTGGAGGAGATAGGAGGACGACGACGAGGTGGGGGCCCGCAGCGGCGGGGCTCCGCAAGGACAAGGCGGTGTCGAGGAACACTGACGCGGGGTGGGAAGGAGGAGACGGGCGCCGGCGAGGGGAACGGGACCGCGGCGGACGACGGGTATCCATGGCGGAGAGGTGGTCACCGGTGGCGCTGGCCGGTGAGAGGGGCGGCGGCGCTCCGGCGAGGGGTGCTGGCAGAGGCGGGGAAGGGGCGCCGGGGCGCGATGCGGTCGGCCGGAGCTCGAGGCGGCCTGGTGGAGGGCGGCGGCGCAACGGGACTCCGGCGACGAGGTGGGGGTCCAGCGGCGGTGAGGCGCCGACCGGAGCAGGGTCGGCTGGGTCCCGGGTTTGGAGTAGCACGGCCGGCGGCGGGCCCGACGGGGTCTCGAGCAGCGGCGGCCGGGCGGCTCCTGCTATAGGGAGGAAGGCGAGAAGGAGCGAGAGGACGACGCTGGGGAGCTCTACGGGCAGAGGCGAGGCGGACGCGGGGCTCTCCGCCCGATGGGATGGAGGCGTGGTGGTGGTTGGAAGCGGCACGGCGGCGGAGCTTCGAGGCGGGGAACGCGAGCGCGGTACGGGGAAGGTGGGGAGCGGGGTTGGGGACGGGGATGGAATCGTGGGCGGGTGCAGGTGGTTGTCGGGAGGAGGGACCAGGTGGATGGGGACGCAGCCAGGGGCGGTGTACGGTTGGTGGGAGCGGTCGCGTCGCGCGGGGGTTGGGGCTAGGGCGCGCTGGCATGTAGCGTGTTGCGTGCGCGCGTTGTGTGTGTGCGTGGTGTGCGGGGTGCATGTTTGGGGCAATGACATGGTGTGGGGGTGAGGTGTCATGCAGGGATTGGCCGGAGTGATGTGGCAGGGGTGGAGGAAGGCTGTGTGGGGTACTGCGGTGTGTGTGTGGGGCTAGGTTAGATTAGGTTAGGGTATGGCGTTTTAGATAGGGTTTGGGGGTGGCCGGCTGGACCGGTTTGGCCTTGCTGGCTGCCCCCAAAAATAAAAATAAATATTTTATTATTTAAAACGGGGTTTTTGAAATCCGCTGGTAGACGAAACAAAATATTCTGGAGACCCGGGTTTTAATTTGAATAAAGACGGGAATATTTAGAAAACAAAACTAGGCGTTTCGAAAATAGTTTTAGACAAAACCATGCATGATGACGACGATGCTCACATGCAATGTGGCATGATGACATGAGCATGCAGTCATGATGATGCAATGCATAAAAATCACAGCGATTTTCTAGTAGTGGTTTTAACGGGATGCCACACCAAACAACACTTAACTACTTCTATTTAGCACATAGGGGGTCATATTAGATGATCTACCATCATCTCGATCCTTACATGTAATAATGACACATTCTTATTTATCTTGTTTGGGAAAAGTAATTTCTACCGATTGAAAATACTTAAGATTTAATATTCTCCAAATAAAATAGTGGATCATGTTGACACATTTCATCACCACATATTCCAATACTTGGGAATGTGATTTAAAATGGTGGTCATGTATTACAAGATTTAATATTACTATTTAATAATATTTAAGTGACTAGAAATGCCTATATATCATTCTTTTAATACGAATCCATGTTTAATATCTCTACATCCAAATATTTTTACATATTCGTGTAGAGCATGGCAAATGTGATTTTGAGAGTTGGAATCAACTCAAAAGCATTTTTGATTGATTTTATAATTTTTATTGAAGTGGTAAAAGTCTCTGTATTGTTATTTTTAGTATAAGTGATCCATAGTTTCAATTTGTTTGAATCGAACGGGAGTGATTAGATATTTTTAATACTTTTCTAAAAAATTGGAATCATGCATTTTAGATTATTACGTCTCTTTGCATTGAATTTTGAATCTGCTGATAGAATAGGATTTTAAACTAAATAGACAAATTCTATTTGAATTGCTGGGCTCTGCGCGGGAAAAGAAATGGGAAGGCCCAACTGCACAGCGTGCGCACAGCAGGCTACTAACAGGTTGGTCCCACGCATCAGCAGCTCTATCTAACCAAAACGGTATCAGCAAATCTGAGCGCTACGATTAGAACAGGATCTACGGCTGAGGTTCATCGTCTACGTCGAACTGCTCCGGCGAGATATTAAACGTAGCGGCACGGTGGGGGTCGTGGGAGACTTACCAGGGCTCCAGCTAGGTCCGGCGATGGGGGCGAATGGGCTGGTAGACGACGACAAGTCGATTGGTGGTTGTGGCGGCTCCAATCGAAGGCGTCATTCCTTCACTACAGCGGCGGGTTCGGTCAAATTCTGGCGGGGTGGTGCTCGCCTTGCTCCAGGAAAAGGCCTAGGGTATTGTTGAGAGAGTAGGGAGTGAGATGTTGTGCCGTTTGAGGTCCAGGGTGGCTCCTATTTATACACCGGCGTTGGAGGCAGGGCGGCATGGTCGGGCTCATCAGCGACGCTGCTACAGGTCGCGCTAAGCATGGCGGAGGGCATGGGTCGACCTGGTGGACTGTGGCGATCGTCACGCACGTAGTGGCGCGATAAGGGGCGGTCTTAGTTGGTCGGGCAACGTCGGCGCTCTGTTCAGGTACGGAGGTGTTCATCATAAAGTACGGTGGTCACGGGGTGCGTGGTGGCAAATGATCGTGTCTGGGAGGTAGCTGGTGACGCGGCAGGTGCGGGTACGAGTGGAGAGAGCGAGGCGCGGCGTGGTTGAGCAGGGCGACTTCGGCGCTCTGTCGTGCTCTCAGCATGGCAGAGACTTAAATGGTCGTGGCGATTTTAGCTTCTCCACTTATCGCCGTTGGTCAAGGGGTGGATAGAGAGGGGCGGTGAGGTCACGACTAGCAGCTAGGCATCATGGGCGAGGGCGGCGCGGCGTGTGGCGACCTGTCCATGGTCGACCGCCATGACCTCCCTCGGGTACGGCATGCCACTAGTCAATGTGGCAAGTGAGGTTGCTCCTTTGCACGGCCAAGTACTGGGATGATCGTGGGTGAGCAAGTGAGGTTGATTGTAGTACCAAGATGAGCACACGATTGATTTCAAACAGTATATAGTTGTTGAGTTTGTACTCTGTCTGCTTGGTGTCCGACTAAATGGCCGCATGAATTCATCTTTGAAAATTTTCCATGATTTTTGGTGGGTGAGCTGATCATATGCTTAGTAGTCTCTGGTTGCTGGGAATTTTCAAGTGGTGGAGGTTTGAGTGCTTTTTGAAAAATGGTGATCTATGCACCTACACTTGATTAAATTTGAATTGGCTCTTAAATGGATTTGAAAATAGTTTCTCTAGGTTTGTAAAGTTTGCTTGGGTTCATTTTTACTTAGTCTAGCCAGGGGTGAAAAGATGTAGAATTGTTTCTGTTGGAAATCTTTTACTAGAGACACCCAAATTGGGCTAGAGGTTAATTTTGGCCAAACTGACATATGCTCATATGATTCATATTTGACTTTCTTTTCATTTGATTTTGCTTGGAAATGATCTAGGTGATGTGGTAATCCTCTTTAAGCTAATCCTTAACATTAATAGCAATCAAACATGGTATAGTAACATCCATGCATCAAATAATAAGCACATATGTATTCATATAGATCTTAATAGTTAAAGTGTTTTTGTTAACCCTAAACTTGGGTGATTAGAACTTGATAAGCTTGTTTAATATTTTTGAGATGTTACAAACCTTCCCTCCTTAAACAAAATCTCATCTCGAGATTCAGGGAAAACTAGGAACTATAGAGATTGGGAAACTCGGTCCTAATATAATCTTCTCGTTCCCAGGTGGCTTCTTCTTCGGTATGGTTACTCCACTGGATCTTGAAAAACTTGATACTCTAGGTCTGGGTGGTTCTAAAGGCTTCTTCCAAAATATGAATGGGCACTTGATGATAGGTTAAATCCTTGTTGATATCTATGGCTCGGTGATCGATGTTCTTGAAAACTTTGGTCTTCTCTAGAACTTCTAGGCATTTGTGAAGTAACGAGATATGGAACACATTTTGCACGGCTAACATCTCCTCAGGCAGTTCCAGTTGATAGTATACTTCTCCTCTGTGTCTTAGAATCTTTAAGGGTCCAATATATCTAGGGGCAAGCTTCCCTTATAGTTGAAAATGTTGCATTCCTTTCAAGGGTGATACTTTGAGATACACAAAATCTCCAACATTGAAGGTCAGTTCTCGACGTCTTTTGTTAGCATAACTCTTCTGTCTGGATTGAACGGTCTTGAGGTGTTCACGGACTTTGTGAACCTTCTCTTCAGCTTATCGTAGGATGTCGGGTCCGAAAATCTGACTCTCTCCTACTTGCGACCAATTCAAAGGTGTAGAACACTTTCTTCCATATAAGAACTCAAATGGGGCCATTTGCAAACTAGCTTGATAATTGCTGTTGTATGAGAATTCCGCCAAAGGCAGACAATCTTCCCATTTAGATCCATACTCTAACACACAGGCTCTTCGCATATTTTCTAAGATCTAGTTTACTCTTTCTGTTTGTCTGTCGGTTTGCGGGTGATAAACTGTGCTGAAATTCAGTTTGGTTCCTAATCCTTTTTAGACTTTCTTCCAGAACCTTGAGGTAAACTGGGTTCCTCGATCCAACACAATGGTCTTGGGGGTTCCATGCAGACTGACTATTCTAGCGATATACAACTCTACTAGCTTTGAACTTTGGTAGGTAGTCTTGACGGGTATGAAATGGCTTACCTTGGACAGTCTATCCACTATGTCCCAAATAGAGTAATTTCCACTACTAGAGGTAGGAAAACCGGTGATAAACAACTGAATCCCATTTCCATTCTGGAATCTGTAATGGTTGCAAAAGTCCTATGGGTCGCTGATGTTCTGACTTGACTCTTTGACAGATATCACACTTTGCTATGTAGCTTCCGACTTCTCTCTTCATTTTGTGCCACCGGAATTGCTCCTTCAAATCCTGATACATCTTGGTTCCTCCCAGGTGAATAGAATAAAGGGTATGATGGGCTTCCTGCATAATGACTTGTTTCAACCCCGAATCTGCTGGCACACAGATACGTCCTTTATACCACAAAACTCCTTGTTCATCTTCAGTGAATCAGGGTACCTTCTCGGTACTAATACGATGCTTGGTTCCATCAATACTGGCGTTTCCTTTCTGGGCTTCCTTTATCTGACTGGTCAAGGTCGGTTGAAGTTCAATACTGGCTAGAAATCCTTCGCTAACTATCTACACTCTGAAATTCTCCATCTCCTCATGCAGACTTGGCTGGGCTTCCTTAATCATGGTGTTTAATCTACATGGTGGTGTACTAAGAGCATCCGCTACCACATTGGCCTTGTCGGTGTGATAGTGAATGTCAAGGTCATAATCCTCGGTTAACTCTATCCATCTCCTTTGCCTCATATTCAGCTCCTTCTGGGTGAAAATATACTTCAAACTCTTGTGAACTGAATAAATCTCACAGCGGCTACCCATAAGGTAATGATGCCATGTCTTCAAAGCTAACACTACGGCTGCCAGTTCTAAATCATGGGTGGGGTAGTTTTGTTCATGTTGCTTCAGTTGTCTGGACAGATAGGATATGACTTTGCCTTCTTGCATCAACACACATCCGAGACCAATCTTGGATGCGTCACAATACACATCAAAATGCTTCTTGATATCCGGCATGATCAAAATTGGGGCTGAAATAAACCTCTTCTTGAGATCTTGAAAACTCGCTTCGCATTTCTCCGTTGATGACCCACAAGTATAGGGGATTGCAACAGTCTTCGAGGGAAGTAAAACCCAATTTATTGATTCGATACAAGGGGAGCCAAAGAATATTTATAAGCCTTAACAACTGAGTTGTCAATTCAGCTGCACCTGAAAACAATCCTGCTCGCAACAATTTATTAGTAGCAACAGTTTTGTAGTAGTAATAGCAGTAGTAAAAGTAAAGACAGTAGTAACAATTGCAGTAAACAGTAGGATTGAATCACGGTAGGCATAGGGATGGATGGACGGGCGTTGCACGGACAAGACAATTCATGTAGAAATCAAGATATAGGGCATTTGCAGATAAATAAGGTAAAGCATCCAAGTACTAAATAATCATAGGCATGTGTTCCATATATAGTCATACGTGCTCGCAATGAGAACTTGCACAACATCTTTTATCCTGCCAGCCCATTGCAGCGGGGCCTCAAGGGAATCTACTAGCAATTAAGGTGCTCCTTTTAATAGAGCACCGGAGCAAAGCATTAACACTCCATGAACACACATGATCCTATCATAGCCATCCCCTCCGGTTGTCCCGATTCTTGTCACTTCGGGGCCTTTGGTTCCGGACAACAATATGTGTATACAACTTGCAGGTAAGATCATAAACAATAATATCCTCATGAATCAATAACATGTTCAGATCTGAAATCATGGCACTCGGGCCCTAGTGACAAGCATTAAGAATAACAAGTTGCAATAATGTCAAAAAGCACTAATAATAGATACTAGGCACCATGCCCTAACAATCTGATGCAATTACATGAACGATCTCATCCAATCCCTACCATCCCCATAGCCTACATCGGGGGATTACTCACTCATGGATGGGGGATCATGGATGGTTGATGGAGAAGCGATGGTGCTGATGATGGCGATGATCTTCTCCAATTCCCCGTCCCGGCAGGGTGCCAGAACGGATTTTTTGGTTCCGAATCGTGGTTTCTGGTGGTGGCGGCACAACGGAACTCTATCTGGAAAAACGTCAAACCCCCCTCTGTTTTTAGGTCAGAGGGCTTTATATAGGCGAAAGGAGAGGTTGAGGCGGAGTCCTAGGTGGCCACATCACCCCCTGGCACGGCTTGGCCTGGCCCGCGCGGCCAGGTGGTGTGGGACCCTCGTGGCCCCACTCCGTCTCGTCTTTTGGCTTCGTGAGTCTTCTGGTAAAATAGGGATTTTGCGATATTTTCCGGGATTTTTCCTGAAAGTTGAATTCCCGGACAAAAACAAGACACCAAAGCAATTCTGCTGAAACCAGCATTAGTCCACATTAGTTATATCCAAATCACACAAATTAGAGAAGAAACAATAGCAGAAGTGTTCGGGAAAGTAGATACGTTTTTGGACGTATCAACTCCCCAAAGCTTAGCTTATTACTTGACCTCAAGCAATTCAATTGAAAACTGAGTGCGATAAAAGAAACTTTCACGAACACATTTGCTTCATAAGATGTATATATTCCCAGCATATGATCAAATACTTAGGCAATTCATAATAAGGAGTATGCAAATAAGTTTACCCAATGGTCATGTAAGCTATGAAGAGATTCCAACTCATTAATAATAAGCAACATGTCACATAAGCATAAGCAGGATTGTAGTGCTCATAAGAAGATATGATAAAGTTGTGTCTCCCTTGCCTTTCTTTGGAGCAAAACATAAATTCCAAGACACCTCTAAAGTTTAAGTGAAGACTAGAAATAAAAATATTAAAGATACACGTGTCAAAGTTATGTCATAATTAACCGTGTTTTGAGACAAGCACATTACACTAAGAATGACAGCTATGCTCTCGGGAAGGTGCTCAAAGAATAAATGGCGACTCAACATAAAAGTGAAAGAAAAAGATTTAAAAGTTTGAAAGGCTTCCAAATGTTGAAAGTATGGTACTCATTAGCTTTGTGCTCTCATTGCCCCTATCATAAGCATATTTAGGTGATTAAGGTTAAAGTAAACAAATATGAGGATATGCTTGACAAGTTATAAGTTGAAAATCTCATGCTCCTTGCTTACGAGTACCGGACCTCATGCTACTCAACTTTAGTTACGAGTAAGTTCTTGTCATTGTAAGTGTATGTGTATCATAGAGAACCGCCAACATGGTACCCCTTGCCCGATCATACAGGAGCTTTCCCATATCAAAATGACAAGGCAAGCAGACAATGAGCATCTCAGTGATGTTTTTATTTGCTATTTGCATAGGTTTTTATTGAGGATGCTTCATAGATTGCTCACTATGGTTATGCTGCAAGTTTCCACCATGATTAGGCATGGCTTAGGCTAGCGGCCCAGGTGTTTCTCTAACATATATACAAACTCCATGATCCTACAAGCTCCCCTTTTATTTCACACCGCCGGGATCCATAAATAAAAGAACATGATATCAACTGAATAAAGTGCAATGTTGAAAGTGTTCCCCATGATAACGTGGTTCTGCTAATTCACAACTTATAAAGCGCAAGCATATATGCAACATAGATGGGCACAATGGTTCAAGTTTATTAAGTGCAAGAAAAGTAAAGTGCCATCAAGTTCGTGAGAGCTTTACTAACTAATTTTCACATAACAAGCAAACATTTTTATTGGAAGAAAATAGAGCATAATAAATATGCAAGGAATAGCAATAATGCTAATACGTAGATATGGTGGACTCTTTTTGACAACTTTGGTTTTAGGGAGTTGGATGCACAAGTAAAGCTTATACTCAGCACAAGTGAAGGCTAGCAATAGAAAGGGAGCGACAATCAAGAGAGTAGTAACTGTCATAATCATGCTTGCGACAAAACAAAATTAATAGTGGCATAAAAGTGACACAAGAACTCTAAGGCAAAATAAATCATCGACGCTTAAGTGACCTTTTGTTTAGTCATATGCATGCGTGAGCACGTGCCAAGTCAATTCAAATAGAACATTCAGAGGAGGACACCACAATGTCATACCGAGTTATGAATAGAACAATGCGAGCAAACATTTATATGACATGTTACGAACTATAATGGATTGGAACTGATCATAAGCAGGCAAGGACTACTAAGTATCCATTAAATAACATACACCTCACATAAACAGACTAAGCATGCTCACAATAATGAGTATATGTACAAAAATGAAAACAAATAGAGTTCATACCAACCTCTTACCACACCTTGAGTTGTCATAAATCATCATTGCCTTTCACTTGTGTGACTTGAATAATAAGATAAAACCAAACTCCAAGGAGTCACTGAGGAACACTGAACCCTGAAACGAACTTTAAAAAACTAGAGAAGAACACAAATATTTTTGGGTTTCCGAATTTTTTCAAAGGCAAGAACCAAAGGGAAGAACGAGCAAAGCGAAATCTTTTTGGGTTTTTCGAATAATCAAAACAAAGGTAAAAAGGATGAAGCAAACCAAGGATAAAAGACAAAGAAGCAAACAAAGAGAAATAACGAATATATTTTTGGTCTTTTTGTGTTTTGGAAAGCAGAAATAAAGCAAGGACAAAAACTAAAAAGAAAACGAAACATGGATATGCAAAGTACCGATTGAACATGATATGTAGATGAGTGTGATGTCGGTATACCTCCCCCCAAGCTTAGGCATTTGGCCTAAGTTGAGATCAATCCCAAGCTGGCCAAGATGGATGTAGCATCCCATCTGTCTAACATATGTAATGCTACATGGTGTAGTAATATAATTTCTACTACCTACATATAATTGTTGCATCATAATTATATCATGCTCATGTCATCATTTCACCTTGCATTTGAGCATCATATAAAACCCTTTTCATTTGGTTCTTATCTCATATGCATTATTAATTGTATTTGGCTCTTGATATATTGTATTTGGTTCTTGATAAATGCTTGATGCCCAAGTTGAGTTGGGGGCATATCTTTTATTCAACTCCACCACCTTTTCCTTGTCACCACCTTATAATTCCACCATCCTAATTATCCATGAGCTTTTACACTTTTCCTTTGGCATTAAATCTAGCTCATGTGGGTTGGGATGGATCCACTTCTATTTTCCACATGCCCTCACATTAGCATCATGTTGTTTTCACATTATTGATATGTGGAGCCACCTTTGCATGCATTATGAGTGGAACCCCTTTTTCTAGCTTCCATATGGATTGTATTGGAATGTATGCTCATGTGGGAGTATTTTGTGACTATTAAACATCTAGTGGGACATACACACTAGCAAGTCCAAATGATATTCAAATATGATCATCTTCATCTACTCCCCATGGAACCTCCTTCTATTTTCTTTTAGTTAGCCTTACTCCATAATTTGGGAATGCATGTGTATAAATGCCATGATTATTATTTTGTTTTCACAAGATTAGACATGGCATTTAATGCCCATGCATGGGCCATGCAACAAGCCTCGCCATCTTATCCTTTTTGGGTTTTACTTGGTTTTTGAGTGATCTTCTCTTTTGAGCTCTCCTTCTCTCTAAACCCTCACCATCTTGGTTGTTCTCTCCTTATCATGTGCTCACAAGATCATCACCCCTCACCTCCATCTCACTCCATCCCTTGCTTGATCATGTGGGCATGTGGAAAAACCCTAAACCCCAACCCCTTGCTTGATCTTTCACTTATACATGTGAGATCAAAAGACCCTACCCCTACCCTCTCTCCCTAATCCTCCTCTCTAACCTAACCATCTACCCCACTACCCCAACCTGCCGAGCTACCCCCTCCAACCCTAACTCTAACCCTAGCCGAGCCCCAACCCTAGCTCCAAGCCGAGCACCTCCCTAGCTAACCCCCTCTCTCTCTTTCTCTCTGCCGCCAGGCCCCATACCCGAGCCACCCTGCGCCCAGGCCCACCTGCAGCCACACCACCCCTCCCATGCCCTGGCCGAACCGGTCGAGCACATGGGGGTAGAGGAGAAAAGGTGGCCGAGCCACCTTTTCCACCACCACGCCTCCCACGGCCTCCCTCTCCCTCACCTTTATCTCCACCCTCCCTCGCTGCCGTACCGACCACACCTACCCAAGGCAGCTGCGCCGCAACTTCCTCCCTTTCTTCCCCTGCCACCGTTTCTTCTCCAACTCCGGCCACCACCTCGGCATCTACCACCATCCTCTGGAACAGGCGGCGAGCACAGTTGTGGAGGTGTCGAGGAAGACCAGCGCGGACCTCTGCATCACCCCGTACACAGAAGTGAGGAGGGGCCGGTCCAGCCCCGCCGCACACCGACGCGCTCGAGAGGAACCCTAGCCGGCTGTGCGTCTGCAACGCCGACGATCCCCGGTGCCCCGACCCGATCTAGCTCCACCAACCCTACCGCGGTGAGGCCCTGATCCCCCCTGACACCTTTCCTCTCGCTGTCGTTTCCTGTGCACGCCGGACTTTTAGTCGAGCGCCCTCTGTGCGGCGAGCTCGCGAGCGTTTCTTCGCCGGCGCGCTGCAGGAGCCTTACCTAGCCGCGCAGCAGCAACCCCCCTAGCCCAGCGGTAGCCGCCGCCACGCGCGCGCTGCGACGCGAGTTCGATCCCCTGTCTCGCCAGCCGCGCGTCCTCCGTCAGATTCGTCAGACAACGCAAGAAGAGAAATAGTAGCTCGTGCGCACTTTGCAGATCCCCCCCAAACCTTTTTACTGCTCAACCCGCGGTCCAGCCCAGGCCCACATGTCAGCCTCTGTGGCCTTTTAACAAAAAGGCACCCGTGTTTTCGTATTCCTCAACCCGCGCTCCAGCCCGGACCCACCGGTCATCCACCGTAAGAATTTTACGAAAAAGCACCCCAGGTTCTAGATCCTCAACCCGCGGTCCCCCTCCGCGCCGCGTGGCCCGCCCACACCCTCTTCTGTCACGTGGGTCCCGTTTTCCCGCGGACCCACCGGTCAGACGTTGTGGCTGGGTATAGCCGCGGTAAGAAAAGCCTCGGTGCGCCGTTTCCGCCTAGTCAGCGCAGGTCCACCTATCTGTGACTGGGGCTAGAGTTAGCCTGGGTGTAAAAAGTCTTTCTATTTATCTATTTAAATGAAAACAATTTCAGAAATGTTTAAATTCAAATTTAAATATGTTTTTAAATAACTTTTGAATTATAATTCCAAATAATACAAATAATATATGTTTTTGAATCAGAAAAATGTGGGGAATTCAAATATGCCATTCAAAATATTATTTGAGCACTTTAAAATTTCGAGTTGATTAAAATTACAATAAAATGCCCTTTTTCTTAATTAATTAATAACTTTAAATCTGTAACTCCAAATTCAACAAATAATATGTCTAACTCGATCAGCGCGACGAGCCCGTTCTAACTATGCATTCCATGTTCTGAATTGAAGCATGCGTCATGTCATTATTAAAAATCAGAACTGTTTATGGCAATAAAACTTAACCACATAAATAATAAAATGCTTTTTTCTTGTACCCCACACCTCACCATGCCATGCTACATTATTGCCATGTAAATTATGCATCATTCATCATGGCATGCTTGTTTGCTTATCTCATTTTAATTCGTATGATTGTGCACTTTATTTATGTTGGCCCTTGTTTGTTTGGTTCTTCTTCGAATAGACGCTCAGCAGGAGAATTATCAGGAATCACAGGAGTTCTACCCAGATCCATCTGTCGCTTCAACTGAGCTGCCAGGCAAGCACTACCACATGCTTGCATACATATAGTACCTAATTGCCTCTATCTTATTCTTGCATCATTGAGTCGCGATTGCATTAAATTGAATCCCAAGTATTGCATGGCCTTTACTTTTAAACCCCACCGAAGCTTGTTCCTCCATCCCATGAGCCATTACTACAGGAGTTGTTTGAGCCATGCGAGTCGTAGAACAGCATGTGTAGGGTATGTGAGTGTCTGATGAATAACGAGGTACCTAAACAACTTAACCTGAGTAGTAATGGGATAACTACTGAAAGAGGCACCGGTGAGCAATATCTGCTATTTGGTTTTTCATGCTCACTTATGTCCCGTAGGACCCCGAGTACTTGATTCCTGTTCCTTGACTATTCACACTATCCACATCCGGGAGGCCTTATGGATCCCCCTGAGCCAGAGCTTGATTCGTTTCTATTTCTTGGGGCCACAATTAGTTTGGGGTTTTATTACTATCCTGTACTTATGCCATGCTTTACTGTGTATTTACGATTGTGCGTGGAGCACCTGTACTGTTTTGGATCGTGACACGTTTTCGCTGTATCGACAAGCCCAGTCACACTTTCGGGTTCCCAGTCATTTACCGCCGTCCACACAAACCCTGGGTCCGTTCCGGAGCCGGCCAACTTCGTTGCGGGTAGCTTAGTGGGGTGGCCCCCTGAAATATTTCTGAATCCTATGATCGCTTTGTCGTGAATGCCTCCTTGGGTTTTGATTTGGTTTTTCCGAGGTTGATCGAGTGTCTGTTGCTATTTGTGCACCCCTGCAGGGTAAACCCTTCTTAAAGCCGTGTCCGCGGTTATGGACGACTTGGAGCACAGTTTCTCGATCATAGACAAGTATAACTAAAGTACCGCTTTTAATCCGACTAAATACTTGACTAGTAAATAGTGCAATACTCATGGAATGGTTAATAAAACTGGCAACGGATGGGTTGTTAGTCCGCTTTCTCGTTGGTAAGCGAGAACGAGGATGGATCTGTTGATTATACTGTTATAACTGTTGTTACTAATTAACGGACATCCGTCTATCTTTGATTAGGCGGATGGTTAGCGAGTATCTATAGACTTGTTAGTTATTATCTTTTGCTGCAATTGCGTGACCCCAGGAATATGTCCCCGTTAAAGGCATAAAGACTTGATGAGTACCCCTAGGGTCTCACACGATAAATTGTTTGATTCAGATGAACAGGTGTATTCGCAAGATGGATACTGGGTGGAGGAGACAGATGATGTTGGCAAAGATCATTCGGTGTGGAGATTCCAGGAACGGGGATCCGTGAGATCTGTGGGCGGGATGTGTTTATTTATGTGGCATCTTATGCCCATTTGCTTCTTATCCGTACTCGGATCTTGATTTCCGCTTCCGCCTGATACTCTGATGTTTGTGGTATGAGGAGCTATCCTAAAGTATTATCTATATCTAGGATATTTGGATCTTGCCGTATGGCGTTGCAATATTTCTATTTCTTTTAGATGGAATGGCTCTGTGAACAGTTGTATGGTGGCTTGCATACATACTCACTTGTGTATGTAATTGATCCCTTCGCCTGCCGACTACGCCGCTCGTTCTTGTCCCAATGTTCTGAAAGTGGTTAGGATGGCCGACGAGTCTACCTGTGGGTGGCCCCTGGGCCCCCACCGTACTATTCTAACCACTTTCGTGTTCGAGATATGCCCAACATATTTTGAGCCAAAGGAACTAAAGGTCTCACCAAAGGACCAAATTTATACAATGCCATCTCATTGGAGAATGAGTAATGCGTAGAGACGCAAGGACATGCAAATACACACGGACCTGGAAGTGTCAGATCCGAAGATTATGTTTAGCACTAGCAATAGTGTCTATACAACACCAGAAAGCCATAGGTGTTGAATGCACAAGTTTTTAACTAGATTATTGACTCTAGTGCAAGTGGGAGACTGTTGGAGATATGCCCAAGAGGCAATAATAAAAGTGGTTATTATTATATATTTATGTTTATGATAAATGTTTACATCCCATGCTATAATTGTATTAAACGGAAACATTAATACTTGTGTGTTTTGTAAACATAAAAGAGTCCCTAGTAAGCCTCTTGTTAAACTAGCTTGTTGATTAATGGATGATCATGGTTTCCTGATCATGGACATTGGATGTCGTTAATAACAAGATAATATCATTACGAGAATGATGTGATGGACAAACACCCGTAGTAAGCATAGCATAAGATCAAGTCATTAAGTTTGTTTGCTATAAGCTTTAAAATACATAGTAACCTAATCCTTCGACCATGAGGTTATGTTAATCACCATCACCGGATGGATACTTTGATGACATCAAACAACGCTTCGTAACTGGGTCGTCATAAAGGTGTCATTGGGTATTCTGGAAGTATGTGTTGAAGCACATGAACCAAGATTGGGATTTGTCCATCCATATGACAGATAGATATGCTCTGGGCCCTCTCGGTGGAATGTCATCTAGTTAGCTTGCAAGCATGAGACTAGGTCACAAGGGATGACATATCACGGAACGAGTAAAGAGTACTTATCAGTAACGAGGTAGAACTAGGTATAGAGATACCGACGATCAAACCTCGGATAAGTAAAGTATCGCGTGACAAAGGGAATTGGTCTCGTATGTAAATGGTTCTATCGATCACGAAGTCATCGTTGAGTATGTGGGAGCCATTATGGATCTCTAGGTCCCGCTGATGGTTATTGATATGAGATGTGTCTCTGTCATGTCTACATATTCACGAACCGTAGGGTGACACACTTAAGGTTCGAAGTTGTTTTAAGTAGATATGGAATGTGCGTTGGAGACCGAATGTTGTTCGGAGTCTCAGATTGGATCCGGGACATCACGAGGAGCTCCGGAATTGTCCGGGGAGTAAGATTCATATAATGGGGATCTTTTTCTGAGGTAGGAAATGTTCCGGAGTATTTGTATGAGGTTTCTAGAAGGTTTCGGAATGTTCCGGAAGGTTCTGGAAGATTTCTTGGAGTTTGCTTGAAAACCAAGAAAGGATCAAGGAGTCCTTGTGGGGTAAGACAAGGATTCGTGGTGGGGGGAGGACTCCTCCCCCCACCTCCCAATCCGCCGGCCATAGGAGGGAGGGGAGTCCTACAAGGACTCCCCCTCCCATGGCGCCTCCCCCCTTTAAATAGAGGGGTAGGGGCGCCCCCTCAAAGCCCTACTCCACTACTCCAAACCCTAGCCGCCTCTCTCCTCCTCCTTTCTTCTGCTCAGGCTTAGCCGAAGCCCTGCAGAATTCTCTACTCCACCACCACCACCACGCCGTTGTGCTGCTGGGATTCCGTGGAGAAGATCTACTACCTCCGCTGCTTGCTAGAACGGGGAGAGGAAGGTCTGCTTCGACTCCGCACGTGTGACCGACTGCGGAAGCACTGCCGGAACGCGGTGCCGGAAGGATCGTCCACTCGATCTTGAGATCGGCAAGTGATCGACTACATCAACCACGAGATCCAATCTCGTAACGCTTTCGGGTCTACAAGGGTTAGTACAGATCTTTCTCGTTGCACATGTCTAATAGATTAGATCTTGGCTTTTATCTAGATTAGATCTCGGTTTTGTTCGTTCTTGCGGTAGAATTTTTTTTTCCATGCTACGAACCCATCAGTGGTATCAGAGCCGTATCTATGCGTAGATCTGTTGCACGAGTAGAACACAATGTTTTTGTGGGCGTTGGTGCTCGTGCCGTCTTTTGCTTTGTGTACTTTGCATCTTGCGGTATGGTGGGATAAAGCGGCTCGGGCTAACCTTACATGTCATCGCACATGAGACTTGCTCCACGCTTGACGTGTAACTTGCTTTGCACAAGTGGCTTTGCGGGTGTCTGTCTCTCCCACCATAGTATAGATCCAATCTACACTTTGCACTTGTATCAACGTTGTGGTTCATGTTCGTAGGTAAGATCCGTTCTTATTCGAAGGCCCCAAGCCACGTAAAACAGGCAAAGAAGATTAGAGGCGTCTAACTTGTTTTTGCAGGGGTTTTTTGTGATGTGATATGGCCATTATGTGATTGTGATTATATTTGATGTATGCAATGATCCTTATTGTAATATGGCAACCGGCAGGAGCCTAATGGTTGTCTTTAAATTTTGTTTAAGACCTGCGTGTCTATTCATCATGTAATAGCTTTATTCCAAGTAGTTGTAATAGTTACTGTTGGTGATGGACAACCATGAAGCGGCGCCACGGACCTTGACGCAATGCTGGTGATGATGGAGATCATGTCCTTGCTTTGGAGATGGAGATCAAAGGCACAAGAAGAAAGGGCCATATCATATCACACTAATTATGAATTGCCTGTGATGTTAATCCTTTATGCATCTTGTATTGCTTAGATCGCGACGGTAGCATTATAAGATGATCCCTCTCACTAAATATCAAGTAATAAAGTGTTCGTCCTTAGTTGGCACCGTTGCTAAGACTCGTCGTTTCGAAGCATCTCGTGATGATCGGGTGTGATAGACTCTACGTGTGCATACAACGGGTGCAAGCCAGATTTGCACATGCGGAAACTAAGGTTAACCTTGACGAGCCTAGCATGTACAGACATGGTCTCGGAATAGGGAATACCGAAAGGTAAAGCATGAGTCATATGGATGATATGATGAACATGTTGATTGTTCGCCTTTAAAGCTACATCATCTCACGTGATGATCGGACTTGGTGTAGTGGATTTGGTTCATGTAATCACTAAAACAACTCGAGGGATGTTGTTTTGAGTGGGAGTTCATTTGTAATTTGGATTAGTCGAACTCAATTTATCATAAACACAATCAAAGTAAATTTGCATAGTTTGTTGTAGTCATTGGCATCCGTTCACCA
The DNA here is from genome assembly GCA_910589775.1 of Avena eriantha. Lineage (NCBI taxonomy): Eukaryota > Viridiplantae > Streptophyta > Magnoliopsida > Poales > Poaceae > Avena > Avena eriantha. The sequence continues at coordinate 418,373,133 of OU342742.1, forward strand.
CCTTACGCTTAGTTATAGTTGAGATAGTGGAACTATAGAAATTCTGGATATTTGCTTTACGAACTGGTATCGTATTGTTTTGAGTGTCAACCTAAAGTTTAAAAAGTCCTATTGCAAACTTTCAGCAAACTCCGTTTACTCTGTGAAGTTTAATAAATAGTATTAAATCAAGAGTAACAATTCCAATGTTAGTATCTAATGTATCATGTATGCCTCCATGATTCTTGATACTCAAAAGATTGTTTTTAATATCAAGTTTATCTAAGAGCTGAAAGCAATGTTTCAGAAACCATCATATGTGAAAGGTATTGCGATATCTAAAACAATGTGTTGGTTACAACATGATAGAGTATACGTCCTCATATTTGATGAGAATTTGTGAAGGTTGGAGACGCTAGTTGTCCTAATCCTCCAAAAGGTTTTGAAAAAGAAACATTATACTCGCAATTCACCTTTATAAGCTATAGCAGCTTGATCATGAAAGTTGTCATGATAAGGATGAATAGAAGATGTAAGTAAAATGTTTACTACACTAACAGATTAGTAAAGAATGGTTTTTTTAAAGAATGCCAAACATTTGATGATGGTGATCCACTTCAAAGTGCAAGTCCAAAGGTATTAGTATTTGACTATATACGCTTTGTACTATGTGTCATGTGAATGACACCACTATTGATGTTGATAGATTCTTTTAAAAGAAAAAAAGGAATTGCTGAAAGAGAATCTATAAAATATTTGGCAGAAATTATAAGGTTGGAGATGTCCAACTTGGGTATGTAGAAGATATACATGTTATGGTTGTTTTCCTTGCTTATTAAACAATGTGGCTCTTAGGTATTGGATACCGAATCGGTTGGTATGAAGTGTCATAAAGGACAACGCAATTCATGAACTACAATGGCCTAAGTAACTAGCAAGAGAATGAGTGATGATGTTCATCGAAAACAAATAAAGTGTTATTGTGTTTTTCGTTGTCATCAAACCTAGCCTTCAATATTTGTTTTAATAATTTTTATTTTGTTCCGATATTACGAGAACAATGGTTGTTCAAATAATAACCGTATTCCATAAAGGATGGATGAACTTTTACAAGTCTAGTGGGAGAAATCACATCCATAAACAATATTGCTAAAATGTCGCAAGACAAATGATTGAAAGATCACTTATGAAGTGACATCACTGTTTAAATTATATTTGAAAGAAAACATGAAGAAACTCCATGTTGATGGAATTTTGGAGTCTTTGATTTTGATCAATTGACGCATGTGAGACTTTCCTCGAGATAATTGAAACTCCGTCCATAGGCCAGATAGGAACGGATGACTAGCTTATTGGAAATTGTGCATGCTGATGTGCATACTCCATTATGTGTAGCCATATGCGATGGATCTTTTTGCTTCATATGCTTTCTCCGAAAATTTTAGTGAATATATCTGTATATTTACTTAATAAGGAGGAAGTATGAAACATTTGAAAGCTGTTCAAAGACTTTCAAGATGAAGTTGAAAATCATTGTAACAAGAAAACAAAGAGTTTATGATTTGATCATAAAGGAAGATATTTGAGTTACATGTTTAGCAAAAACACCTAAGACTTGACAAATTGTTGCATGATTTGTGTTTCCCGATAAACCATAGGAGTATGGCATATTCGAGAGATGAAATCAAACCATGTTTGAGATGGTAAGATCAAGGGTGTCATTTATAAAACTGCCATTATATTTTAAAGATTAAAGCTTTAGTGACTACCGCTTTTTCACTGAAAAGAGCTCCATCGTGATCCGTTGAAATGACACCATATGAGTTATGGTTTGGGATAAAACCCGAATTGTCTTTTCTTAAATTTTGGTATGTTATGCATAAGTAAAATGTTTACAACCAAAGTCGGATAAGCACATCTTTGTAGGTTATCCCAAAGAATTTGTTGGGAATTTCTCGATAACACCGAGGACAAAAGAGTTTGTTACTTGGAACGTTAAGTTTCTTGAGAAGGAATTTTTCGTGAAAAGTTAAGTGGGAGGACAATAGAACTTTGATAAGGTTGTTGAACCTTAGCTATATGTGCTAAGTAGCGCAGTGCCGGAAAGTGTCCCGGTGACGGCCACAATGCTCATGGCTCTTGTGATTACAAAAGGTGTGATCTCGGAGATTGGAGTTCCTATAGAACCGTGTGGGTCGGTAAGAATCAAATAGTAAGATTTGATAAGCAAATCGTTACTGTTTTGACAATGATGAACCGACTACATGCAAAGAAGCGATGATGGGCCCTGACTCCATAAAATGACTAGAAGTCATGGAATCCGTGATAGCATCCATACACGAGAAATCAAGTTTTTGAACTTTGAAGGCCCTCCGGAAAGGCGTGAAGCCTATCGGTCGTGTTTGGATCTATAAAGAAATAGACATGGATGTTTAAAATCTATGAAATAGTTGACATGTTGGAAAGAGTTTACGACAATGTTCAAGGAATTGACTATGATAAGATTTGATCTTTCATAGCGATATTTAGTCTGGACGGATTAATGTAGCAACCACTACATATATTTTGGTATATGGTAGTTGAACAAACAAAACAAGTTTTTCTAATAGAATGGTTACCTAGGACGTGTACATGACACGATCCAAAGGGTTTTGTTAAATTCAAAGGATGCTAAAAGAGTATGCAAAACTTCAATGGTTGAAGTAAGCATAGCGGAGTTGGAATCTTCACCATGATGAAACTTTTAAAAGAGTTTAAATTCATCGGAGATGATGAAGATGCTTGCATTTGCAAGAAATTAAGTGGGAGCGCTGAGACATATTTCTAATACATTATGTAGAGGACATATTGTTGATTGGAAATGATGTATCTTGTATTGACACAGGTTAAGAATTTCATTTTGATGAAAGACTTAGGCATAACCCAAGAATTAGGCATTAATGTCTATATGGATAGATTGAGGCGCTAATATGGTTTTGCCAAATGTACATAGATAAGATGTTGAATGAGTTCAATATGGAAACAACAAGAAATGTTCTTGACGCACGGAAAGGACTGAATCAAGATTCGAGTGTGTTGACACGAGATTCAAGTGTTTTGACACTTGGTGAAATCACAAGAATATTTTGATCAATCATTCTTCGAGATGTACACATCCAGATATGTCCTATGCTCTAAATGTTATGAGCATATACCAGAATGATTCATAAGATGATCATTGGACAATAGTAAAGATATTCTTATGAGCTTTGGAAGAACTAAGAATATACCATGTATAAGTGACAAATAGTTAAAGATAGTTCATTGTAAAATGTTACATTGATACTAGTTTTGTCACAAGATACAAATTAAATTTATCTCAATTTAGACTATGGGTAGCACAATATAATGGAAAGGATGTTCCATGATGGATTTGGATGAGTTCCAAAGTTGAGACATTGTGACGGATACTACAACAAAAGGCTAAGTATATAACTGCTATAGTAGCAGCAAAGGAGGGCATTTGTGTTAAAGTAGTTTGTTATCAAACTAGGTGTGGTTCAAAGTGGGCTAATACTATGAAGATATATTGTGTGACAATAATATCAACATATTTTGAGCCAAAGGAACTAAAGGTCTCACCAAAGGACCAAATTTATACAATGCCATCTCATTGGAGAATGAGTAATGCATAGAGACGCAAGGACATGCAAATACACACGGACCTGGAAGTGTCAGATCCGAAGATTATGTTTAGCACTAGCAATAGTGTCTATACAACACCAGAAAGCCATAGGTGTTGAATGCACAAGTTTTTAACTAGATTATTGACTCTAGTGCAAGTGGGAGACTGTTGGAGATATGCCCAAGAGGCAATAATAAAAGTGGTTATTATTATATATTTATGTTTATGATAAATGTTTACATCCCATGCTATAATTGTATTAAACGGAAACATTAATACTTGTGTGTTTTGTAAACATAAAAGAGTCCCTAGTAAGCCTCTTGTTAAACTAGCTTGTTGATTAATGGATGATCATGGTTTCCTGATCATGGACATTGGATGTCGTTAATAACAAGATAATATCATTACGAGAATGATGTGATGGACAAACACCCGTAGTAAGCATAGCATAAGATCAAGTCATTAAGTTCGTTTGCTATAAGCTTTAAAATACATAGTAACCTAATCCTTCGACCATGAGGTTATGTTAATCACCATCACCGGATGGATACTTTGATGACATCAAACACCGCTTCGTAACTGGGTGGTCATAAAGGTGTCATTGGGTATTCTGAAAGTATGTGTTGAAGCGCATGAACCAAGATTGGGATTTGTCCATCCATATGACGGATAGATATGCTCTGGGCCCTCTCGGTGGAATGTCATCTAGTTAGCTTGCAAGCATGAGACTAGGTCACAAGGGATGACATATCACGGAACGAGTAAAGAGTACTTATCAGTAACGAGGTAGAACTAGGTATAGAGATACCGACGATCAAACCTCGGATAAGTAAAGTATTGCGTGACAAAGGGAATTGGTCTCGTATGTAAATGGTTCTATCGATCACGAAGTCATCGTTGAGTATGTGGGAGCCATTATGGATCTCCAGGTCCCGCTGATGGTTATTGATAGGAGATGTGTCTCTGTCATGTCTACATATTCACGAACCGTAGGGTGACACACTTAAGGTTCGAAGTTGTTTTAAGTAGATATGGAATGTGCGTTGGAGACCGAATGTTGTTCGGAGTCTCAGATTGGATCCGGGACATCACGAGGAGCTCCGGAATTGTCCGGGGAGTAAGATTCATATAATGGGGATCTTTTTCTGAGGTAGGAAATGTTCCGGAGTATTTGTATGAGGTTTCTAGAAGGTTTCGGAATGTTCCGGAAGGTTCTGGAAGATTTCTTGGAGTTTGCTTGAAAACCAAGAAAGGATCAAGGAGTCCTTGTGGGGTAAGACAAGGATTCGTGGTGGGGGGAGGACTCCTCCCCCCACCTCCCAATCCGCCGGCCATAGGAGGGAGGGGAGTCCTACAAGGACTCCCCCTCCCATGGCGCCTCCCCCCTTTAAATAGAGGGGTAGGGGCGCCCCCTCAAAGCCCTACTCCACTACTCCAAACCCTAGCCGCCTCTCTCCTCCTCCTTTATTCTGCTCAGGCTTAGGCGAAGCCCTGCAGAATTCTCTACTCCACCACCACCACCACGCCGTCGTGCTGCTGGGATTCCGTGGAGAAGATCTACTACCTCCGCTGCCTCGCTGGAACGGGGAGAGGAAGGTCTGCTTCGACTCCGCACGTGTGACCGACTGCGAAAGCGCTGCCGGAACACGGCGCCGGAAGGATCGTCCGCTCGATCTTGAGATCGGCAAGTGATCGACTACATCAACCACGAGATCCAATCTCGTAACGCTTTCGGGTCTACAAGGGTTAGTACAGATCTATCTCGTTGCACATGTCTAATAGATTAGATCTTGGCTTTTATCTAGATTAGATCTGGGTTTTGTTCGTTCTTGCGGTAGAATTTTTTTGTTTTCCATGCTACGAACCCATCATTTCGCTCATCTAGGCATGCAACTTAGAGCGTAGTTCACCGAGGTAGTTACAATGGAGCGCCTCCATAATATGGCGAGGAAGTGCCTTCATCCTAATACGAACTCGAGGATGCCCGAGCGTAGTGCGTAGAGTAGTCGTAAGAGGGCACATCCCCTTGGTGATGCCCATGGAAACCAAGCAGGCGGAGCTACTCGTCCACCTCCTCCTTGGAGCGCGACCATGGCATCCTGCAAATACTGAACAAAGTAGGTTGTGGCAAGGGAATTTCCCTCTCATCTCCGCCAGTGAACAACATCCTGTAAACTAAACTCTCTGCACTAGAGTTAGTAGTAACAAAGTGGTGTGTTTTCATAGCAGCAAGATCAAGCCTTTGTGGTGTCAACACAATATCATTAGGATCAACAGAAAGTTCCAAGGCAGCGACCATGCGTGTGGCAATAACGCCCCCATAAATGGGTCCTCTAGCAGCTAAGCGACGAGCAATGATAGAACCAAGATTATACTTGGTATCATTATTAAGTGCAGCAGCAAGAAAGGCTAAATGATAATTAGAAATATTACTAGTGTTCTCCCTACTAAGAATGCTAGTGGTAAGATAGTAAGCAAAATATCTAAGAGCTGGGAGTTGAATGTTTCTTATCTTCCCGCGTTGAGCTGTACGGTCATCATCATTTGTCACACTTCGATAGAGCTCCAGCAAGTCAGCGGGTCGACCCTGAATCTTTTTCATTGTCCCAGTCATGCTAATGCCTATAATGCTGCAAAATCTTTCCAATGGCATGGTAATAGGCATATTATAGATTTTGAATGAAACAGTTGACCGATAAGGGTTGTTAGTGAAAACGAAACTTTCAACGAAAGCTTTGGTGAGCACGACATATTTCTCACTCTCATCTTCCATGTAAGTGTTCAGACCAACCCTCTGAACAAGAAGTAAGAAATCATCGAGGATCCCTGCAACTTGCAAAAAGGCAAAACAAGGGAAGGTAGGTGGGTGAGCATCTCCCTCGTCTCCTTCATTGCCAAAGCGTGGTGTAATAAGATCTTCATTATATGATGGCCTAAATTGAGAAGCTGATCTTGAAGGCCTTGCCCTCCTGGGTCTGTCTCTCTCAAATACTTCTCCAAAAGTGTGGTTGTTCATCTCCGCTATTTTGAAATTTTAGACAACCATCATACAAGTGATTGCAGAGTGATTACATAATGAAAGGAACTACTTGTAGGGACTTGTAAGAGGCCTAAACATGCATCAAAACAATTTTTCTAAGCATTGAACAAGCTTACAAGCTCATATAACCTGTCACCTACATTAGCAAAATACTCAAGATATAATCCACTAATCACAAATCTACTTGGACAAGCGAAGGAGTCACATACCGAAGAACAAATGCTCCAAATCTCAGCAGCAAAGATGGGCTAAGCAAGGAGATCAAAAAATCGCGAACAAGAACAACAAGAACACGGGTTTGAGCAATGAACGGGTGTTTTATCGGAAGAGAGAAGGTAGTGGCAGGAAGGAGAATAAGTGGAGGGCCAGGGGTGGCCCACCATGGCCAGGCGCGCCCCTGGTGTGGCCGCACCACCAGGTGGTGTGCCTGCCTGGTGGTCCCCCTGGGTCACTCTAGGTACTTCTCTGCCCCTTTTTTCACGTAAAAATTTAAAATGAATTTTCTGGGAAACTTTGTTTTTGAGCAATTTTCAGGTATTGATGAATGATTTTCCGGCAGAAAGATAATATTGAAAGGATGCAATAACAAAACAAAACCTAAACTTCAGAAGTTCTAAGACACTCTAATACACAAGTAACTCACAAAATAGAAAAGTAAACTAAGGATAAAATAAAAGTAAGCAAGCATAATCATGGTGAAAGCATTGTTTTGTTCATTAAAATCCTTTTGTTAACAAGGTTGATCAGGTCTTGTTACCAAAACAATTTTACATGAAACAAAACCTTGCAATTCACTAAACGATTATGTTACCTCAACCTTGATAGAAATAGTCTCAATCATAATAGTTTCATATTTTTCTCTTGGTATGGGACAATATATTTCTCCAACTTGGATGCCCTCAATATTTTCAATTGAATTTAGGCCATAAGTCTTATCAATCTTCTTGGGGAAATTGATAGTATGTTCCTTGTCATTAACATTAAAAGTTACCTTTCCTTGATTACAATTAATGACAGCACATGCAGTATTAAGAAAAGGTCTTCCAAGAATAATAGACATATTATCATCTTCAGGCATTTCAAGCACAACAAAGTCAGTTAATATCAAGCAATTATGGGCCACTTGAACAGGAACATCCTCACATATACCAACAGGAATAGTAGTAGATTTATCAGCCATTTGCAAAGATATATCAATTGGTATTAATTTCTCCAATTGAAGTCTCTTGTAGAGAGAAAAAAGGCATAACACTAACTCCTGCTCCCAAATCACACAAAGCAGTTCTAACATAACTATTTTTAATAGAGCATGAAATAGGTGGAATCCCTAGGTCTCCAATTTTCTTTGGAACCTTACCATTAAGGAATAATTAGCAAGCAAAGTAGAAATTTCCTCATTTGGGATCTTCCTTTTATTAGAGACAATATCCTTCATATATTTTGAACAAGGAGGCAATTTAATAGCATCAGTTAAAGGAATTTGCAAAAATAAAGGTTTCATCCACTCACAAAACTTATTATAGTGTTCATATTCTTTTGACTTGTGTTTCTTATCAGGGAAAGGCATTGGTTTTTGGACCCAGGGCTCTCTTTCATTACCATGTTTATTAGCAACAAAATCTTCATTTGTGTATTTAGTATTCTTAGTGTGCCTTTCAGGTTCTTCTTCGACTTTTTCTTTATCAGGAGCATCATTTTCCTCATTACCACTTTCAGTTTTAGCATCAGAGATAGATATACTTATGGATCTTTAGCAGGTTCAGAAGACTCTACAATATTTTTATGTTTCTTTTTCTTTCTCTTAGGAGAAGTACCACTGTTTTCAATTTGTTGAGAATCCTGCTCAATTCTTTTAGGATTCCTCTCAGGATATAGAGGATCCTGAATGGCAGTACCACTTCTAGTTCTAATTTCATAAGCATGTTTTTCTTTAGCAGCATTCACTAACAGATCTTTTTGTACTTTAATAATTTGATCAATTTGAGTTTGAACCATTTGGAAATGTTTAACAAGCATTTTAACATCATTGGAGGTTCTTTCCACAATATCTCTCAACTCAATAATAGCTCTAGAGTTTTCCATTAAATGATTATGCACCCTTTTATTAAAATTATCTTGCTTAATAACAAAAATATCAAATTCTTCTAAGCATTGGTCAGGAGGTTTAGAATAAGGAATATCACCTTCATCAAAATATTGGAGAGAGTGTACCTCAATAGTGGATGAGTGGGAGATTGGCTTACATAATTCTTCTATATGAGGTAAATTCTTCACATCTTCAGATTTAATACCCTTCTCCTTAAGGAATTTCTTAGCTTCCTTCATCACTTCATCATTTAGTTCAATCACTCCCCTCTTCTTTGGCGTTGGCATTGGCTCACGCACAACTAACTCAGGTGTAGTTGACTCATGTGAAGTCCAGTCATCACAATTCTTGCTTATTTTAGCCATTAATTCCTCAGCTTCTTTAGGAGTTCTCTTCCTGAAAACACAATCAGCACAACTATCCACGTATGTCCTAGATTCATCAGTTAGTCCATTATAATATATATCAAGAAGCTCATTTTTAGGTAATGGACATCTAGGCTGTGCATGAATCAAAGCACAAAACCTTGCCCATGATTCAGACAATATCTCCTTTTCTCCCTGTTTAAAATCAAAAAGTTCCTGCAAAATGGCATGTCTAGCACTAGGAGGAAAATATTTTTGAAAGAAAGTACTAATCAAGCAATCAGGGCTATCAATAGATCAAGGAGGTAAATTATTAAACCAAGCTTTAGCTTCTCCTTTTAGTGAAAAGGGAAAATTTTAGCAATAAAGTAGGTGCGCATCTTAATATCATCAGAAAATAGGCCACTCATGGTAGAAAGCTCAGTCATATGTGCTACAACACTTTCATTCTTAGTCCCACAAAAAGGTTCTTTCTCAACAATGGTTATGTAAGAGAAATCAAGGGAGAAATCATAATCCTTATCTTTAATGTTTATGGGAGATGTGGCAAACTTATCTTTGGGAGATAATTTTGGTTTTATAGTATGTCTCTCAAGGAGACTCTTAATAGCACTTTTACCATGAGTATTTTGACATTCTTTAATAAATTCGTCAGTCATTTCTATATATCTGTCTTCAATATCATAGCTCTCTATAGACTCAGGTGAATTGACAGGTGTAGTAGTGTCTTCATTAGGAGTTTCAGTATTTCCAGCTATAGTTCTAGCAATCATAGCATCTAGGAAAGGACCTAATGAACCACTCTTATCAAGCACATTAGAAGCAACATCATAAGTATCAGAACTTTCAGATTCAGCAGAAGTAGCAGTATGTGTAGCATGTGTATGTGGTGGTGGTGTAAGGAACTTACCCATCACAAATGGTGAATCAAGAGCAACAGAGGTGTTCAGAACCTTTCCATCACGAGATTTACCCATGATGAATGGATGGCAGCGAACAATAGTGATTCCAAGTGAACTTGATAAATAGATCTATGCTCCCCAGCAATGGCGCCAGAAAATAGTCTTGATGACCCACAAGTATAGGGGATCGCAACAGTCTTCGACGGAAGTAAAACCCAATTTATTGATTCGACACAAGGGGAGCCAAAGAATATTTATAAGCCTTAACAACTGAGTTGTCAATTCAGCTGCACCTGGAAAAAATCTTGCTCGCAGTAATTTATCAGTAGCAATAGTTTTGTAGTAGTAATAACAAAGTAATAGAAGTAGTAAAAGTAAAGACATTAGTAACAATTGCAGTAAACAGTAGGCTTAAAGCATGGTAGGCATAGGGATGGATGGACGGGCGTTGCATGGACAAGCCAATTCATGTAGCAATCAAGATATGGGGCATTTGCAGATAAATAAGTAAAGCATCCAAGTACTAAATAATCATAGGCATGTGTTCCATATATAGTCATATGTGCTCGTAATGAGAACTTGCACAACATCTTTTGTCCTGCCAGCCCGTTGCAGCGGGGCCTCAAGGGAATCTACTAGCAATTAAGGTGCTCCTTTTAATAGAGCACTAGAGCAAAGTATTAACACTCCGTGAACACAGGTGATCCTCATATCATAGCCATCCCCTCCGGTTATCCTGATTCTTGTCACTTCGGGGCCTTTGGTTCCGGACAACAATATGTGTATACAGCTTGCAGGTAAGATCATAAACAATAATATCCTCATGAATCTATAACATGTTCAGATCTGAAATCATGGCACTCGGGCCCTAGTGACAAGCATTAAGCATAACAAGTTGCAACAATGTCAAAAAGCACTAACAATAGATACTAGGCACTATGCCCTAACAATCTGATGCAATTACATGAACGATCTCATCCAATCCCTACCATCCCCATAGCCTATAGCGGGGGATTACTTACTCATGGATGGGGGAATCATGGATGGTTGATGGAAAAGCGATGGTGATGATGATGGCGATGATCTCCTCCAATTCCCCATCCCGGCAGGGTGCCAAAATGGCGTTTCTGGTTCCGAATCGCAGTTTCTGGTGGTGGCTGCACAGCAGAACTCTATCTGGAAAAATGTTGAACCCCTCTCTGTTTTTAGGTCAGAGGGCTTTATATAGGCGAAAGGAGAGGCCGAGGCAGAGTCCACGGCAGCCACACCACCCCCTGGCGCGGCCTGGCCTAGCCTGCGTGGCCAGGTGGTGTGGGCCCCTCGTGGCCCCACTTCGTCTCGTCTTCTGGCTTCGTGAGTCTTGTGGTAAAATAGGGATTTTGCGATATTTTCCGGGATTTTTCCTGAAAGTTGAATTCATGCACAAAAATGAGACACCAAAGCAATTCTACTGAAAACAGCGTTAGTCCGCATTAGTTATATCCAAATCACACAAATTAGAGAAGAAACAATAGCAAAAGTGTTCGGGAAAGTAGATACGTTTTGGACGTATCATCTGTCCATTCAAACTTCTTGTCTTTCTTCAATAGCTGGGTCATCGGTCTTGCGATGCTCGAAAATCCTTCAATGAACTTTGTGGTAATATCCGACTAATCCAAGAAATGTGCGGACTTCTGTTTAAGTGGTTGGGGCTTTCCATTCTTCAACATCCTTAATCTTGGCAGGATCGATAGCAACTCCTCCTGCCGACAAGATATGGCCTAGCACTCCTACTTCCTTTAACCAGAACTCACATTTGCTAAACTTGGCATACAACTGATGCTCTCTAAGGGTTTCAAGGATGGTTCTGAGGTGTTCATGGTCTTCTTCTGACTTGGAGTAGATCAGAATGTCAAACATAAAAACAACGATAAACTTATACAAGAAGTTCATAAAAATCTTATCCATGAGACTCATGAAATAAGCGGGGGCATTGGTTAATCTAGAAGACATGACATTGTACTCATACAATCCATATCTGGTGGTGAAGGCAGTCTTTGGGATGTCTGTTGCACGAATCTTCAATTGATGATAACCAGTTCTAAGATCAATCTTAGAAAACACTCTGGCACCAGTCAGTTGATCAAACAAATCTTCTATCTTCGGAAGTGGGTACTTGTTCTTGATGGTGACGTCATTCAGCTTCCGGTAATCAGTACACGAACGGTTGGCACCATCCTTCTTATCAATAAACAAAACAGGTGACCTCCATGGCGATGCACTTGGTTGTATCAAACCCTTTCCCAACATATCATCCAGTTGCTTCTTGAGCTCCACTAATTCAGATGGGTTCGTACTATAAGGTCTCTGAGCTATGGGTTCAGTTCTAGGAACTAGTTCAATGATAATCTTGATATCCTGATCTGGAGGCATACCGGGCAATTCATATGGGAACACATCGAGGTATTCACATACTAGTCTAACTTGGTCAATGGTTAATTTGTCTAAACTCTTGTTGCACTTGAATTGACGGGGTAGTGTCTCAGATACATGTTCTACTGATACTCCGGTGCTACTGGTCATGGTTATGGATTTCTTGGCACAGTCGAGTAATCCTTGATGTTTCGACATCCAATCCATCCCTAGTACAACTTCCAAACCTTTGGTTCAAGTACTATTAGATTGGCATAAAAATCTATCCCATGGATTCTGATTGGTACGACCTTGCAAATTTTTCTAGCTTTGGGGGTTGAACCAGGTATTTGAACTATCATAACATGCTTCAAATTTGTTGGTTGAATCTTACTAGTGCATGCAAATTCTTTTATAACAAACGAGTGAGATGCTCCAGAATCAAACAACACTCTTGCTAGAACTGAGTTAACAGAAAACATACCCAGCATGACATCTGGCTCTTCCTGGGCTTCCTCAGCATTCATGTGGAATAGACGGCCAGTACGGTTGTGCGGGTTTCCCGGGGTAAACCTCTTTCCGGGATGGACACGACGCTGCTGTTAGGCAGGTGCATTCACATTGGTTGCTGCAGCAAGCTTCTTGGGGCACTCGTTAGAGTAGTGACCCATGACTCCACACTCAAAACAAGTTATCATTGACTTGTCTTTCCCTGCGACAGGCACAACATTGCTTCTAGTCCTTGGGTTGTTGTTGGACTTTGGCAGTGCACGGTTGAAGTTATTGGGGTTGCCGGGGTTGTTGTTGTGGTTTCCTCTAGGCCTTGGGTTTCCTCCGCCACGGTTGGGGTAGTTCGGACGGTTCATTGGTGGCCTGTTGTTTCTGGGTGCATATCCTGCAGACGGGTTGGGGCGGGGGTATGGTGGGGTCCTGGTTGGTGCATCATATGATGTTTGTAGTTCTCACAGGCTTGGTTTATCTTTCCTTCCATCTGGATAGCAGAATCCACTAAAGCTTCAAGGTCATCAAAGGGAATGTTGACTAGCACGGTCTGCATCTCATCATGGAGGCCATTCAAGAATCTCTATTTCTTCTTTGCTTTAGTATCGATCTAATCATGTGCATACTTAGCTAGTGACAAAAATTTATTACGGTACTCAACTACAGTCATCCTTCCTTGCTTCAAATATCTGAATTCATCCCTCGTTCTCTTGATCAAACCTAGGGGTACATGGGTCTTGCTGAACTTGAGCTTGAACTCCTCCCAAGTCATCATCTGACCTCCGTTCATCGTACAGGTACTATTCCACCATGATCTGGTGTATCTTGACAGGTAGTGGGTGGAAAACAACACCTTCTCATTAGCATTAACTCCTGCAACTTCTAGATTGTTTTCCATTGTTTGCAGTCAGTCATCAACATCCAAGGGTTCTTCTGACTTGCTAAACATAGGGGGATTGGTATTCTGGAAGTTCTTGAGCTTGTATCCATCATGATCTTGGTTTCCATGGCCTTGATTATTGTGGGCCATCTGGGCTATCTATTGAAGAGTGGCTAAGTTGGCTTGACGTTCAGCTCTATCGGCTTCACGATCGGAAACTAACATCTGTAGAATCTGAAGCATTGGGTCCTGAGATGAATTGCTTCCTCCGGGGTTACCGCGAGTCATCTAAAGATTGAGATAGATAGTGAGACAAGAGGGAAATTTCTATGGTTCATGGATTTGTTTCAAAAAGCTTTATACTTTGACTATGACTCAGGTTTGAAAACTAACAACTTCTTCTCATTCATTCATTCATTCTAAACACATAATACAACCACACACCACACTAGAAAACATATGGTTTTAAGAACCATTATGTGAAGCTACGATACAGTGGGACCGGGTACAACTCACACCTACGATAGTGCTTAGGTGTGATTACTCATCATCGAGGGTGTCGGGCTCCTCATCATCAATGAAGTCAACATCATCCTCATCAGTGTGGTCCTCCATGGCTGCGTCCTCTAGATAGTCATCGTCATCACTGAGGTAAGAGTGAATATCACCACGGATATCTTCACCTTCCTCCTCCTTCTCCTCCAGCTAGATCTCCTGGTCGTGGATGGTCTCCTCCAGGGTGGCTATCTTCTGACGAAGATGGGCGATGATGCAATCCCTTTTGTCACACTGGCGACGAAGTGACTTGGCTCCTTGGCGAGGATGGCGAGGGTTTGCTTCCTCTCAACAGCTTCAACATGGTTTTGATTGGCGTACGCATGGGTGTTGTCCAACTCCTTCTACGTCTCATGTAGCATGAAGTCTAAGTGGTCCATGTGATGCCTTAACTCCAGATGTGATGGCATGGCCAAAGGTTGTTCAGTAGAGTCATGTCTTGCATAGTGGGCATAGCGGGTGCCACTAATCTGGTTGATGTTCTGAGCACACAAGCGAGCAAGTGCCTCCTGCATTGCCCTGGCTAGACCGCCTACCAGTTGTTCTCCCTGACGCTGAACTGGATCTTCTCTAAAAGCGGTGGCTCCATTTTGTACTTTGTTTTGAAACTAAGTTTTGCAAACGTCCATTCTAACTAGGGTCTCCCAGGGTCAGGATGGCTCTGATACCAACTTGTCAACACCCGGATTTTTAAGTCTAGATGCCTGTTATGCCGTACATCACAATCCTAGGATTACCATTTTTGCGAGACATAACATAATTGGTACCATAGTACATCATCCATTACAAACCATAATAAAGGTCTTACAAATAAAGGATCTCATGATACAGTCTTAATACAATCAAAGCATCGGAAAGTAAACATAGTAGGCTCCATCTTCAGGGTCACAAGCAATGCTGACGATGGGAGATGATCCTAGTTATCACAGACCTCCTGCTGTCCATCTTCCGGGTAGTCCTCCTCATAGTCTGGCCATGAGAATATCCAGGGACAAAGCCATGAGTACTCTTTAAGTACTCGCAAACTATTACTAACATAAGTAAGGTAACACTACTAGGAATCATAAGCTCTAGGTTTGTTTGTAAAAAGCCAGGTTTATTTCATAAAGACTTAAGAGTAAAGACCTAACTTTAGTTCTCTACATTACTTAAGTGGGAACTCAGATTTCATGTCCACAACTCTGTTGTGGTCAAGTCAAGGTCATCTTTCAAGTCATAAGTCATTTTGAAAACATTTGACAACAGAATAGTATGGCCACTCCAACTATCCATAACCACGAACGCGGCTATTCGGATAGTTTGACACTCTGTAGAGGTGGTATACTTTCACCACAAAATTCGATACATCCGTCAGGGATAACCCTGAATCATCATACTTGGTATGCGGATAATCAATCCTAATCTTTCAATTACACACCCTAGTATAGGCACCTCCCCTATGAGTTTGGCCTCCCAGCCATGGCCAACTGCCATCCCGGGAACTACATAGGTGGACATTCATTCACGAGGTAGCCTCAGCTCACCTCTTCCCCAAGGGAACCCATACTAAGACATATAAACTTCCAGTTAAGCCCTACCCAACTCAGGTATTGTGGTTGTATGGTAAAATTGGAATGGTATCGCATCCGAACCCAACCATCAGTTTTTATCAAAGTCAAGGCTCATGCCTCACTCATTTTCATCATCAAACCATTGCGTATCATAACACATGTCAAAACATTTCAATAGAAGGAATCATCATTCCAAGGTTTTCATAATCCTTTTCACCAAGTGTTCCCATCTAAAGTGATCAAGTTTTAGTTTAGCACTAGCCACTAGTATGGAGGGTATCACTATAGGGGATGATAGTCAAGTATAAGTATCCAAGACTAGTTTCATGATCTTGATGGTATCCAGCCTACCTTTCCACTAATCACAATTCATTAACTAGATAAGAAACTTTGCTAAAGGAAAAGTAAAGCTTGTAAGTAAAACTGTGATTGGTATAATCAAAGTTGCATAACCAAGCATGCATAGTGCATCTTGCATAGGTTATCTGGTATAGTGGGCTTGCATAGATATCATACATAGTCTTAGCTTGCCTTGAGCAGTGCAATTGTTGAAGTTCTCTTCTTCTTCCTCGAAGTACTCCTCCTCGTCGTGCCCCGAGTCGATACTAGCGTCTATAAATACATACAATATACACAATCACCAACCAACACTTAAATACTTCTATTTAGCACACAATGGCTCATATTAGATGATCTAGCATCATCTCGATCCTTACATCTAATAATGACACATTCTTATTTATCTTGTTTGGGAAAAGTAATTTCTACTGATTTAAAATACTTAAGATTTAATATTCTCCAAATAAAATAGTGGATCATGTTGACACATTTCATCACCACATATTCCAATACTTGGGAATGTGATTTAAAATGGTGGTCATGTATTACAAGATTTAATATTACTATTTAATAATATTTAAGTGACTAGAAATGCCTATATATCATTCTTTTATACTAATCCATGTTTAATATCTCTACATCCAAATATTTTTACATATTCGTGTAGAGCATCGCAAATTTGATTTTTGAGAGTTGGAATCAACTCAAAAGCATTTATGATTGATTTTATTAAAATGTTTGAAGTGGTAAAAGTCTCTGTATTGTTATTTTTAGTATAAGTGATCCATAGTTCCAATTTTTTTGAATCCAATGGGAGTGATTAGATATTTTTAGTACCTTTCTAAAAAAATGGAATCATGCATTTTGGATCAGTATATCTCTTTGCATTGAATTTTAAATCTGCTGACAGAATAGGGTTTTAAACTAAATAGAAAAATTCTATTTGAATTGCTGGGCTCTGCGCGGGAAAAGAAATGGGAAGGCCCAACTACACAACATGCACCCAGTGGGCTACTAACAGGTTGGTCCCACGCATCAGCAACTCTATCTAACCGAAACGGTATCAACAAATCTCAGTGCTACGATTTGAACAGGATCTACCGCTGAGGTTCATCGTCTACGTTGAACTGCTCTGGCGAGATTTTAAACGTAGCGGCACGGTGGGGGTCGTGGGAGACTTACTAGGGCTCCAGCTAGGTCCGGCGATGGGGGCGAATGGGCTGGTAGACGACGGCAAGTCGATTGGTGGTCGTGGCGGCTCCTAGGGTGGCTCCAATCGACGGCGTCATTCCTTCACTGCAGCGGCGGGTTCGGTCAAATTACGGCGGGGTGGTGCTCGCCTTGCTCTAGGAAAGGGTCTGGTGTGTTGTTGAGAGAGTGGGGAGTGAGATGTTGTGCCGTTTGAGGTCCGGGGTGGCTCCTATTTATACACCGGCGTTGGAGGCAGGGCGGCATGGTCGGGCTCATCGTGACGCTGCTACAGGTCGCGCTAAGCATGGCGGAGGGCATGGGTCGACCCGGTGGACTGTGGCGATCGTCACGCGCGTAGTGGCGCGATAAGGGGTTGTCTCAGTCGGTCGGGCAACGTCGGCGCTCTGTTCAGGTACGGAGGTGTTCATCATAAAGTACGGTGGTCACGGGGTGCGTGGTGGCGAATGATCGTGTCGGGGAGGTAGCTGGTGACGCGGCGGGTGCGGGTACGAGTGGAGAGAGCGAGGCGCGGCGTGGCTGAGTGGGGCGGCTTCGGCGCTCTGTCGTGCTCTCGACATGGCAGAGACTTAAATGGTCGCGGCGATTTTAGCTTCTCCACTTCTCGCCGTTGGTCAAGGGGTGGATAGAGAGGGCGGTGAGGTCACGGCTAGCAGCTAGGCATCGTGGGCGAGGGCGGTGCGGCGTGTGGCGAGCCGTCCATGGTCGACCGACATGCGCTCCCTCGGGTACGGCATGGCACTGGTCAATGTGGCAAGTGAGGTTGCTCCTTTGCACGACCAAGTACTGGGATGATCGTTGGTGAGAAAGTGAGGTTGATTGCAGTACCAAGATGAGCACAAGATTGATTTCAAACAGTATATAGTTGTTGAGTTTGTACTCTATCTGCTAGGTGTTTGACTAAATGGCCGCATGAATTCATCTTTGGAATTTTTCCATGATTTTTGGTGGGTGAGCTGATCATATGCTTAGTAGTCTCTGGTTGCTGAAATTGTCAAGTGGTGGAGGTTTGAGTGGTTTTTGAAAAATGGTGATCTATGCACCTACACTTGATTCAATTTTGAATTGTCTCTTAAATGGATTTGAAAATAGTTTCTGTAGGTTAGTAAAGTTTGCTTGGGTTCATTTTTACTTAGTCTAGCAAGAGGTGAAAAGATGTAGAATTGTTTCTGTTGGAAATATTTTACTAGAGACACCCAAAGTGTGATAGAGGTTAATTTTTGCCAAAGTGACTATATGCTCATATGATTTATATTTGACTTTCTTTTCATTTGATTTTGCTTGGAAATGATCTAGGTGATGTGGTAATCCTCTTTAAGATAATCCTTAACATTAATAGCAATCAAACACGACATAGTAACATCCATACATTAAATAATAAGCACATATGTATTCATATAGATTTTAATAGTTAAAGTGTTTTTGTTAACCCTAAACTTGGGTGATTAGAACTTGATAAGCTTGTTTAATATTTTTGAGATGTTACACAACGCGCGAGCATTGTGCTAGTATTATATCTATACCTAATCTATACCTAATAATAAAGGGAGGAAGGTTTCTCTCTTGGTCTGTCTCTATGCGCTTTCGTCCATCCTAAAAGGCGCCTTCGACTATCACAGTGCATCCGTTGTTGTATGCCAGCTCTGGCTTTGCCGTGCTCGCGCTACCTCCACCGATCTTGTAGTAGAGTTTGACTCGAACCTCTCGTTCGTATGTCCATCGCTAGCCTCAGATGTTGGCCCTCCGAGTTTTTTCCGTCGTTTCCTAGCCCCACCCCTTCTACCGAGTCTAAATAGAAAAGGAAAGGTAGAGTCCTGTGTCCTTGGTGATCGTTTCCTATTTGTAAAGGAATCTGATCGAGGAAAAAACGCGTACGATAATTGTCTAGCTCCGACAGGAAACCAATCGGTACTATATAAACATGTATAGTACGAAACCAAAGCCACAAAAGGGTGTGAGGAAAAAAATTGCCATGACTGTGTTGGACAACAAACTGATCCAACCTTTTCATGATCATGCCACCCTTGATGTCCATTTAAATATGGGAGTGATTGACTGTCCAGCATCAAATCAATTAGGGTTCCATGACACGAGCTAGCTACTCGACTACATATCAAGCAAGATACAATGCAGCGACCAATGCATATGCAAGCAAAGTTTAGGAGAGATTGTCGGCAAGATGAGAGAAGAGCAAGATGATCATGCTAGCCATCTCTAATGGCAAGCGCACGAGTTGTAGCGATTGAGACCAGTTTCTAGCCAAAAATGTTTTGGTTTTCTTTCATCAGAAGAACCAAAGAGTTAATAGGACAAGAATAGGACTATGCTCGGGACTCGATCACAAAACCTATATATACTCAAGCACATTGAGTGTGATCGGACAAACTTCGATTTCTCGACCATCTCACGAAGTATCGACCTAATTGGTGCCATTGGGGACCGGTCATCGCAACGGTAGAAGACGCGTCTGGTGACGTTCCACGAGGTATTCCAAGTTTTTTCTTTGGATCATGAGTACACCGAGAAGGACAACGTTTCATAGAAGAGAGTAGTCGGGGAACATACGAGGACAAGACCGGGTGCCTGATATACTAGGCGTGCAAAGGAGCAACCTTGAGGTCCTGGGGGAGGTCGGCGAGCAATCTAACTAAAGTCGAGGATCAATAAGTCAACCCAGGTCGTCCAAATCCGAGGTGTTGAAGGAGGTCGCCATGGCCAGGTCCATGAGCTCGCCATTGGCAGCCTGTCCGGTATCAGCGCAACACTATCGTGTAGGAAGTGTGCCAATTCCAGGCGTTGCACCCTCGGGCTCATCTCTGATTGTTACGGTTTTACTTTTGCCGAGTATCAGAGTTGAGAGTACAATTCAAATGCTACACCTTGTTATTTTGGCATATCCGAGGCAGCCATGTAAACTAATGTCATTTATCAATCAACCATATAAACTAATGTCATTTATCAATCGACTATCTTGTCATATCAGATGCGACATCATCAGTTCGAATCTCTGGCACCGAGATTATGACTGCAACCAACGTCCACTACTATCTACTAGGACGTGGAGACCGATAAGTTTGGCTCTGGACAGAGCTTAGACAGACCTGCCAATCTTCCGATCAAGATTTTATTCCTGTGTTGTGTTGGATCGATGAGGTGAGGTGCTAGCTTAGATTCATTCATGTATTTCTTTTAGCAAATATACAAGAGGCTTTTGTATCTCTTCTTCCCATGTTCATTCGATGAAATGAGGTGCTAACTTATCTTTATGCATGTATTTGTTTTAGAAATATACAAAACACTTATGTATCTCTATATAGAACATTTTCCTCAATATAGACACAGTTTTTGTAACCTCCACCTTTGTTTCTTTTGTCTAACTATTCTTTAAATGCGATTTTTCAGGTAGAATACTAAAATATTTTTGAAAATAAAATAAAATAAAATAATAAAATTGCCATACTATCTAATAGCTGCCTATGGATATAGAAACTTATTCGATTTTGTTGGAGAACCGACACGTGCTACTCCTATGCCACCGCTGGAGCGACCACAAGGTGACAACCATGGCGATCCAAATATCAGGAGGTGTTGGTAGCGCAAGAGTAGATACATAGAGTACAAGATCACTATTGTGCATGTTTCCAGCTCCGCGCAACCGGCGACAGTCACTGGTGGTGCAATTGTCTCCAATGTGCATGTTTCCAGCTCCGCGCAACCGCGACAGTCACTGGTGGTGCAATTATCTCCATGGAACAAGTTATATTGCCATATTTTTCTCTCCTGTTGCAATGCACGGGCATGCTTCCTAGTCTATCTATCTATCTATCTATCTATCTATCTATCTACTCCCTCCGTCCCAAAATAAGTGACTTGAGTTTGTCTAAATTCGCATGTACCTATGTACTAAAACGTGATACATCCGAATCTAGACAAACCCATGTCAATTATTTTGAGACGGAGGGAGTATCTATCTATCTATCTATCTATATATACTATAATTTTTCCTATAGGTTCGATTTTACCCCTGGTTGTTTGAGGATATTACACGGGATGCCACCGCCAAGTGAGACATAATTGTTCATTAAAAAAAATCTCTCCCTATCCATCCCCGAGCGCAGCCCTCTCTCGTGCGTAGCAGCGCCGCCGGCCAAGCCACCCGAACCTTCCTGACCTCGGGGACCTCTCCCTATCCATCCCTGTCGCTCGCTCGAACAACGGTCCTACTCTCCAATAGAACCGCCCCTTGGACATCGCCGCCACCCCGTCGACCTCCTCCCATGGAAGTTGCGTCCCCAAATTTGGGCTCGCAGCTGCGTGGAGGGCAGCGACCCTGCTGGGTATGGAGATGGGGAGCACCAGGGTGGTACTTGAGAGGAGGGAGGATGCGACCAGCCGTAGGGATCTGGGTGTGGATGGAGTAGTGGCGGCGCGGTCCCGGTGGTGACGGAAGTCGATGCGCGTGAAGATCGAGATGCGTCGCTGATGGGCAGAGCGGGATGAGGGCGAGCAGGGAGAGGGAGAGACGTCGGGCTGTCCTGGTGACGTCGAGGAGAGGCGGCCGGGTGTGGCAGCAAGGTCGCCAATTGCTGCGCCGCCGCCCTCATCGTCTGGTGATGTACGGAGTCGCCGTCGCTGCGCCTACCTGAGCTCGTGCGGCCAGAGCAGACGTCGTGGAGCAGAGGCGGCGATGTTAGGTGGCAGCTCCTCCCGGCTACCTCTGTCCCCGTCGGAGGTCATCCCGCGGGCGCTGTCTCGGGAGGTCCAGGTCGTGCGCGCCACGCATGGGCACGACCCATGACCGCGGTGTTAAAACTACTTTGCAACTACTAGTCTAGATCTTTCCGGTAGCATTTTGCCTAGCACTGACTGTTGTATCTGAGAGAGAGAGAGAGAGTTTCACCTGCACCCTGGCTCGACAAGCACGAGCCAGAGGGGATGCCGGAGCTGGTGCCGGAGCTGGAGCCCCCGTCATTTGCCATGGGAAAAAGGGTCGACGGCGTGGGTGTGCGGTGGTGGCGGCGCTTCCCGTCGGCTCACGCTAAAACCCTAGATCGGTAGGGGTGTAGGTGGGGTGACTAGAGCAGCGGCGTTCCTTGTAACCCGTGCTGCCGGTCTCCCACCACTTTATATAGCACGGCGACAGGGGCCCACCAACCATGATAAGGTTGGGCGCCCCCGACCAGGGCGCGGATGAGGAGCTCATTCGGGCCGTTGGGCTCGAACGGGAGAGATCAAACTAACATTCTCCCCCTTGATCTCGACTTTACTTTTAACTTTGTACTTTACTCGTTTCATCACAGATCGATACATAGAGCATGTTTCATCGTCTCAGCTCAATTGCCGATAGAATCAGACAGCCACTACATACTTTTATATTTTGAAACAAATCCTTTTACTTTTAGGCCTCTGTAGTCCAGGAATCATAGGCTTTCCATTAATCCCATACCGGCTATGTGTTCCTTGAACATATTGGGTGGTAAGCCTTTCGTTAGCGGATCCGCAAGCATATCCTTTGTCCTTATATGCTCGAGTCTTATAGTTTGATCCTGGACTTTGTCCTTCACAACATAATACTTTATATCTATTAACTTTGTAGCATTACTCGACTTGTTGTTGTGAGCATAGAATACTGCGGGCTCGTTGTCATAGTACATCTTTAGTGGCCTGCTGATGCAGTCTACCACTCTCAAGTCGGGTAGAAATTTCTTTAACCATAACGCCTGTCCCATGGCCTCATAACATGCTATAAATTCTGCATACATCGTAGATGATGCAACTATCGACTGTTTGGCGCTTCTCCATGAAATAGCACCTCCTGCGAGAGTAAAGACATATCCTGTCGTGGACTTTCTGTCGTCTTTATCTCCCGCAAAATCCGCATCTAAGTACCCTTTTATCTCCAGGGAATCAGATCTTTTATATGTTAGCATGAGGCCTTTTGTGCCTTGCACATAACGCTTTCTTTAGCATAAGGCCTTTTGTGCCTTGCACATATCTCTAGGGAATCAGCTTTCTTTACCATCTTCCAGTGCTCTATGCCTGGATTCTCTTGATATCTGCCGAGTACGCCAGTGATAAAAGCTAAGTCAGGGCGAGTGCACACTTGTGCATACTGTAAGCTTCCAACAGCCGAAGCATATGGTACTGACTTCATTTGATCGATCTCATACTGGTTCTTTGGACATTGGGATTTCCCAAAACTATCGCCCTTGACTATGGGAGCAGGTGTTGCATTACTCGCATGCATATTGTATTTCTTTAGAATCTTTTCACAATATGCTTTCTGCGACAGTCCTAACACTCCATTCTTTCTATCTCGGTGAATTTCTATGCCCAAAACATAAGAAGCTTCACCAAGGTCTTTCATGTCAAAATTTGAAGACAAGAACTTCTTTGTTTCTAGTAGTAGACTGACATCACTGCTAGCAAGCAAGATGTCATCCACATACAGAATTAGGAAAATATATTTCCCACTTTTAAACTTTGCGTAAATGCAGTTGTCCTCAACATTCTCTTTGAATCCAAATCTTTTAATTGTATCATTGAACTTTAAATACCACTGCCTAGAGGCTTGCTTTAACCCGTAAATGGATTTCTTTAAGTGGCATCCCATATGTTCCCTCCCCTCCATGAAGAAACCCTTGGGTTGTTTCATGTAAACATGTTCATCTAAATCTCCATTTAGAAATGTTGTCTTAACATCCATTTGATGTAACTCTAGATCAAAATGTGCAACTAGTGCCATTATGATTCTGAAGGAATCCTTACATGAGACCGGAGAAAAAGTCTCATTGTAATCTACCCCTTCTCTTTGTGTAAAGCCTTTTGCCACAAGTCTAGCTTTGTACTTTTCTACATTCCCATTGGAGTCATACTTTGTCTTGTAGACCCATTTGCATCCTACTGTTTTGGCTCCTTTAAGAATTTCCTCTAAGTCCCAAACATTGTTGGAACTCATCGATTTCATTTCATCTTCCATTGCCTCCACCCACTTGGCTGAGTGAGGGCTTCTCATGGCTTCTTCATATGAGGTAGGATCGCCCTCCATATGAACTGTTTTTGTGTTATAGACTTTGTAAATTTCTTTGGAAATGGCTGGTCTTCGTTCTCTTTTAGACCTTCTGAGTTCATCAGACTCTTTCTCATTTCTTGCCTCGGGTTCTGGCACATTGTCAATATGTGGCTGTTCTAGCTCCGTTTCGTGCTCAACAGTGGGTTCAGGTGTCTCCTAACGGACAGGTTCCGAACCTTCTCCCATTGTTGTCACGTGTGGAGTCACAACAGGTGCCGGTACCACAACCTCAGGGGTTGTAGATGGTGGCACAACAGGTAGCGAGAAAAATGGCTCCTGAGTCATCGGATTAAGTGCATGCACCCTCTTCTCCTCAAGATCAATTTCCCGAGCTACCGTGCTCCCCCTCATCAATTTGTCCTCCAAGAAGACTGCATGTCTCGTTTCTATAAACTTTGTGTATCTGTCAGGACAGTAGAAACGATAACCTTTTGATCTATCTGGATAGCCAATGAAGTGGCAAGACACTGTTTTGGGCTCTAACTTTGCAATGTTTGGATTGAAAACTTTTGCCTCAGCTGGGCTCCCCCAGACCCTCAAGTGGTGTAGAGAGGGGACTCTGCCTGTCCACAATTCGTACGGTGTTTTGGGCACCGACTTACTTGGTACTCTGTTGAGAATGTGAATGGCGGTTTTAAGCGCCTCCATCCACAATCCCAATGGGAGGGTGGAATAGCTCATCATGCTGCGCACCATATCCATAAGGGTACGGTTGCGCCTTTTAGCTACTCCATTTTGCTGAGGTTCGCCCGGCATAGAATACTGGGCTACTATTCCATTTTCTTGTAGGAACCTTGCAAAAGGTCCTGGTACTTGACCATATGGAGTATGCCGACCATAGTACTCCCCCCCCAGGGTCAGACCGGACTATCTTAATTCTTTTATCATGCTGATTTTCAACTTCAGCTTTGAAAATTTTAAACTTATCCAATGCTTCAGATCTTTCTTTGATTGGATAAATGTAACCATACCGGGAGTGATCGTCCGTGAATGTTATGAATGAATCATAACCATCCACACTTTTCACCAGAAACGGTCCACAAATATCGGTGTGGATTATTTCTAGTGTTGCTATACTTCGGTTTGCACCCTTTTTAATCTTCTTTACATACTTTCCTTTGATGCAATCTATGCATTGCTCGAGGTCTGAGAACTCTAACGGAGGAAGAATGTCATTTTTGACGAGGTTTTCTATTCTTCCCCTCGAAATATGGCCTAATCTACAGTGCCACAACTTCGATGAGTCAAGAGTTCTCTTTCTTTTCTTTTGTTCTTTGTTCGACAAGGGGACTTGTTCGTTCACATCACACACAGAAAACACTTTCTCATGCAAGGATAATAAATAAAGCTTGTCATGTAGTGAAGCAACACACACACAAGTATCTTTCAACCAAATGGCACATTTGCCGTGTCCAAAATAACACTCATACATGTCTTTGTCCAGGCACGACACACTTATTAAGTTTCTATGGATGGAAGGAACGAATAAAACATCCTTAAGCAGAATAGTAGAGTCATCAGCTAGCTGCAGAGGAATGTCGCCAACAGCCTCGACTTCTGCTTGGACCCCATTAGCCACCTCAATGTGTCTTTCTCTTCTTGGCAAAGTCTTTGTCGAATGGAACCCCTGTAAAGAGTTGGCAACATGAACGGTTGCACCAGAGTCAATCCACCAAGTAGATTTAGAAAACTTTTCATACAAGGATTCATTTACAAAAGATACTATGTCTTTACCTTTCTTTGCCATTATGGACTTAAGCCATAAATGGCAATCCTTCTTGAAGTGACCAGGCTTTTTGCAATGGTGACAAAGGTCCTTGTTCTCAGGGAGAGACTGTTGATGCTGATGCTGGTGCTGTAGGGGGCCCTTGCCATGTGGCTTGGAAGGGGAGCCACCATGGTTGCTGTTGGTGAAGTGCCTCTTCCTGTTGTCCTTCACGTAGTTCAGGGAACCATCATGAATGGACTTAAGCCTTTCTTCCTCTTGAGAACACATCCCTATGGCCTTTTCAATGTCCCACTTTTCAGGGGACATGTTATAGTTGATGATGAAATTCTCGAACTGTTGGGGAAGGGAGGCCATGACAAGATGCACCAGTAGAGCAGGCTTGAGCTCGAGGTCCGCATCCATGGGCTTTAACTTAGCCGCCATGTTGGACATCCTCAAGATGTGCTCTCTAATGCCATGTGGCCCTCCCGTATACTTTTCTGTCACCAGCTGTTTTAGCAGCTGGGTCGCATACATCTTTGAAGAGCCAGTAAACTGGCTCTTTATCTTTGCAAGGTACTCACCAACCGAGGCACACTCTTCAATTGAGCCCACTATTGCGTTCTCAATTGTGTTTTTGACAAAAGCCAAGCACTTCTTGTTTGCATTGACCCATTTTTGGTTATCTATTGAGTAGGCCAACTCCAAAGGGGCATGGTCTCTCTTTCTCTTTTCCCATGCAACACTTTCCTCAGCATCACCCCTCATTGGGTCCTCGGGCTTGACTGGCTGTTTAGTATCAACAACCCAGTCCACTTCTGCACAGACAAAGGCCAAGTCAACCTTTTTCCTCCATTCTGAATAGTTATCCCCTCTGAGCAGTGGGATATCCTTCAGGCAACTCATGAGGTTGAGACCTCCTGTAAACCACAAAAGATGTGAGATAACCAGAAACAACTGTATGCATTAATCCAACGTTGGTATAAATTAAGCATGCAATTGTTTGTGCCATTTAAAATTATATCACCGTTGGGTAAAGATAAAATTAAATGCACCTTTAATACATAATGAAAGGGATCATGATCATGGTTATAATAATGTTGGTCAATTAATAACATGAAGCATAATCGGCTTTAAAGCATTTAATCACATCTTTTTAAACAAAATTCAATACACTTTATTGCATTCTAGCAATTTAAAACAACTAGATTTTCATGCATCACTAATCACATTCATGCTATTTACAACGTTGGTCAGAGAAATAACATGAATATGACCAGAATATAACTTTAACATGCTCTCAAAAAAAAAATTAATATCACTTTTGTCATTTATTAAATTTTTAAAAGAGCACATTCAACTATTTGCAGCGGAAGAATGAATTAAAATTCATCAACTTTAAAACTTTACTGAAACCTTTTACTGTTACTTTAGTATTTTCTAGACAAAATTTCGTTGGATGATTTTGTGTAGAAAATTCCGTGTAAAAATTATCAAAACAGATAATTAAAACTATATAAAAAAGGTACTGTACTGAAACTCGGGCAGCAAGAAACGGCCCATAGTCTCTTTGCGAGCCTGGGCGAAAAACAACGGCCACCCGCGGTCTGGCCAGCCTGGCCTGTCACGGCCCGCGAAGGAGCCCAGCCCAGCCCAGCGCCGCCCCATCGTATCCGTCGGATCTGGTCGATCCCGATCGGACGGACGCGCGCGTCTGTCGCTTGGTCAAAACGCCCCCCCCCCCGACGGAGGGAGCGGCAAAACCCTAGCCCACTTCACTGCCTCCCACTCCCCCGAGCCCCTTCTCTCTGGCGGCGGAAAAGCAGCGCGAGTGAGGTGAGGCGGCCGCGCCGCCCGGCGCGACACCGGCGGCGAGCCCCTCCCTCCTCCCTTTCTTTCTGTCCCCCTGTCCACCTTCTGTCCTCTGCAGCGGCGGCGGCGGCGGAGCCGTCCGTGGCTGCGCGAGCTGCAGTGGCTCGGTGAGGAGGCAGCGCCGCTCGGCCCTTGGCCGGCGACGAGCCCCTCCCGACCACCTGCTACCCCTCTCCGCATATGCCTCCCTCTCCCCGGTCTGTGTGAATCGCTCCCAGCAGCGGCGGCGCATTGCCCCGCGCTAGCGAGGTGGAGAGGAGGTCGCACCGCCCGGCGTACGGCCGGCGACGAGCCCCTCTCCCTCCGCAGCGAGCCCCTTTCCCCTTTCCTTGTCCCATCTACCCCCACCACACCGCAGAGAGATGGCGAGAAGACGGCGACGCCTCCCTGGCTCCTTGCCGACGAGCGCCTCCACCCGCGGGTGGGAGCGCCGCCGTCAAGTGGCCAGCGGTGGTGTCCTATGCCGGCGCACGGCAGCGACCGGTTGGCTCCCCTTTTTTGTTTGTTTGTTTTGTTTTGGTATGGGATTTGGATTTGCATGCGGGATCTGGGAAAAACTAGGGTTACGGTTCAAACTTTTCGATCTAGGCTTTGATTTTCTTTTCGGATTCGATCTGGGGCTTGGGGAAAAGGAGAAAGCGGGGATTTCTTTCTCTGTTAGGGAAAAATGCCAGGGGCTTTGCTTTTCTTTGCCCCGTTAGGGGTTTGTTCTTCTTCCCGACCTCGGCTTGCCGATGCGTCGGGATCGAGTGGAACGGCGCGGCCGTGTGGGCAGCGCACTTTGCCCTTTTAGGGTATGCCTTGGTATTCCCTTTCTTTTGCACCGAAAAAACTAGAACAAATCTGGCTCTGATACCAATGTTAAAACTACTTTGCGACTACTAGTCTAGATCTTTCCGGTAGCATTTTGCCTAGCACTGACTGTTGTATCTGAGAGAGAGAGAGAGAGAGAGAGAGAGAGAGAGAGAGAGAGAGAGAGAGAGAGTTTCACCTGCACCCTGGCTCGACAAGCACGAGCCAGAGGGGATGCCGGAGCTGGAGCCCCCGTCATTTGCCATGGGAAAAAGGGTCGACGGCGTGGGTGTGCGGTGGTGGCGGCGCTTCCCGTCGGCTCACGCTAAAACCCTAGATCGGTAGGGGTGTAGGTGGGGTGACTAGAGCAGTGTCGTTCCTCGTAACCCGTGCTGCCGGTCCCCCACCACTTTATATAGCGCGGCGACAGGGGCCCACCAACCATGAGAAGGTTGGGCGCCCCCGATCAGGGCGCGGATGAGGAGCTCGTTCGGGCCGTTGGGCTCGAACGGGAGAGATCAAACTAACACGTAGCTGCCGCCCGTGGCTCTCCTTGGTGCGATGCAGGGAATCAAAAGTGAACTGCGGGCGGCACCTGAGTGGAAGGAGAAGGATGGAGACGGGAGGCGGAACAGGACATATCGGGCTAGCGTGCTCTGGCGGAGGGGCGGCCGCGGTGGCGCATCCGTTCGTGGAGGGCTTGAAGAAATCGGGGCGTCGATCCCCTTTCACCCCTTCATCATTGCGTTGCAATTTTTTTTGGAAGGGATTGCGTTGCAACTTGCAAGGAGGAAACTGCAATCCCGTATTCTTTTCTTTATACAAGTCACATAGGGCCCATGTGCTTGTGTTAGAAACACTCAAGTCTCTTTTACATTTTCCCTCACACATTTCAATGACGTGTGTAACTTCTTTCTCGTGTTTCTTGGGCTTTTCAGGTTCCAGGAAAATAGAGCAATCCCAAATGAACGTACACGTTAGTGTTTCCTCATTTTCCCTCAAGTATTTCTAATAGGAAACTATTTCCAATGCATAAAAGTTCACAAAATTGTAGAATTTATTTAATTTTCGACAAACTCTGACAAAGGCGATCGCGCGGTGGAGTAAGCATGTGGGAGGCGCCACCATGTAGGATCTTGTGGAGGGGGTCAACTTCATTTGTCGAAGGCTATGATTAGGAAAGGCCAAACGGGAGTGAGAGCGAGAGATGACGAGAGTTGCAGACGTGCTTCCCGGCGTCGGACGAGATGTATATGTTATAGCAATATACCATAGTGTCTGGAAAAAGAAAAAAAAATAAGAATTTGCACCACTCACATTATTATTTATAAAGGATTCACATGTTTACTTCAGCTTGTTTGCACTTAGGTAACCTTAGGTATGAGGCATGCAAAAAAGTATGGATGTTTATCATGCATGCGACCATAAGACCGTCGAACAATCATGGCATAAAATAGATCCACATTGCAATAAATTTTTGTGTATTCTATTACCATTCCGTAGCAATGCACGGACATTCGGTATATATATACCTATACCTAATTAATAATAAATGACGGATTATTTCTCCCGATTCAACATTTTTCTGAACAATTTTAACCCTGTACCTCGGACATTTTACGTGGTATGCCACCGTCGGTCAACTGGACGGTTCAGTCCACGTCGAACAGAGTCAAGCCTATCCAGACGGGACCCTTCCATCCACGAACTTCTTCTTGATCCCCCGCCTCCAACCCCTATAGTTCGCGACCCCAGCGGCGTCGTCTCCTCTGTCTTGAGATCCACTGGTGGCGCCATCCTATCCGTCTCCAGATCCACCGGAGGCGCTGTCCCATCCCCTACATCATGCGCGGCCGAAGGCGCTGCCCATCTCCCATGCATCGCACGCGGCCGGCTGCGCTGTCCCCGTCCCCTGCATCGTGACCGCACCTCCCTCTGCCCATCCCCCGTCCTAATATGGCCTGGGCATGGGCGGCGATGGCGGGATACCGACGAGCGAAGGGGACCACGGGTGGTACAGGGGCGGGCATGGACAAGGGCTGGCCACGGGCGTCGAGATGTTTCCCCTCATCTCTTCCGTTCTCTCAGGACTCCTCTGTCTCCTCACCAACAGCGGCCGTGCAATAGGGCCGGCCATAAGACTGAGAGGCGAGCGCAGGACGTGTGTGAATGGCGGTGGTGGATTTCTCTCTCTCCATCGCTCGCTTGCATTGATGGTTCTACTCTCTTTGTCTGATCTATTTTTCACTTTGAACTTCAGTACAAGTACAGGCCAGGACTCAATGGCCGAGCCAGTTAAAATGCCACAACAACTGATTTGCTAGCTACTGATATTGATGTCTGCAGCTGATTTGCTGAGACAGTATGAGAGAAATTGAGAGACATGGAGAAGTTGTTTTGTTCTAATCCTCGATGCCGGTCAGATCACCGATTTGGATCTTGCTGGCCAAGAGGATTCTCGATTGGCCCCAGGAAGAGAGGCGATGGCTTGCAGCCGACGTTGGGAATTGACGCAACGGCCTGGATGAATATTTTTCATGGATTTCTTTCTTTATGATTTTCGCTGATGGGGATTGGTGTCAGCGTAGGTTCACAGATGGGGATTAGTGTCAGCGTAGGTTCACAGATGGGATTGGTTGTTAGTTCCAATTTTTTGTTACACAGGATATGTTCTTGATCCAATTTTATATTCATGGATGCCGATGGGTACTTTGTGGTCAGATACAAGATTTCATGGTTGCAGATTCACTCTCAAATGCCTATGTCTGTTATACATTTTTACTCTCGATTTCCTATGCCTGTTCTACCCATGTGCCTACATGGATTCACAGCTACAGTTGCAGATTTGGGTTTATAATTGGGTACGTAGAAGATCTAGAGCCGATGCCATCTACTTCATTAGCGATAAGAACAGAGTGTGCGTCACTGGTGCATGTATAGTGCTGCTGCTGTAACACACATCTTGTCGCTATTTTAGTGAAATCCCAGTCGTCTAAGCAGACCCTCTGTGGCTGGAATTCTCTTGAGGGATCTTATCTGCGCGACATTAAAATACACGAGATTCTGTCCTTACATTGAGCAAAACCAGCTGCTGACGAGGAAAGCAGCTGTGATTATGTGATCTCATTTCATTTGGAAGGAGACAAGGAGATATCAAGGAGATAGTAGGTGAGCAACCCATAGTTGGCTCTTATTATTTTCTGTGGTTATTCCACTGACTATATGGAATTGTTTGCATTAACACATTGGTAAAAACGTTTTTCTTGCCCGTAGCAACGCACAGGCAAGTGTGCTAGTCTAATAATAAATAACGGATTGTTTCTCCCGGTCTAACGCTTTTTTGGACGCTTTTTCCCTCCCACAAAAATACATAATACGCAGAGTGCCATTGGATACCAGTTGGTCTATTATTTTTTCAACTTATTTTTTTACTGCCTTCGCTCGATTATGTACATATCATGACCCGATCCCTTTACCAATTTTACAGTTCTTTTGCCTTCTCCAGACCACATCGTTTTCAGTTCAAAACACCACGGCCACATGAGGAGATAGAGATAGAAACGGATCCAAGAGAACGACGGCTACCTCATGCCTCCTTCCTCCAATGGTTCCACACCCATATATAGCCAGGGAACAAACCAAGCCAGGCCGCCCCCGACGAAATCAGATCGAACCAATCCGTCCTCCACCTTGAACCAATCCGTCATAGCAGTCGACAAGACGCACAACAAACAGAGGGAGGACCTCGCTCCGCCCTGGCTAGCCGGTATGTCTAGAAGATAATCGTGGTCGTGCTCCCGAGGCGAGTGATCTACGGGTGGAAGCCGAGAAAGTCACCGGTGCCGGGCATGGCGAGCCGCTATGGAGCGTCGGGTACCTGAGAAACAACTCGATCAACATGGCCCTGCCAGACACCAAATTTGAGAGAAAACTCAGTTCCTCGGGCAGCAGCCAAAGGTACTTCTACCTGGAGAACACGGTGATGCCGCATGGCCGTCAACCTGGTAATGGGCGTCAAAATCATAGCGCCCCAACATCGCTGACAAGGTTTTTGCCAAGGGCCACGGCCACAAGCTACAGGGTTTTCTACAGTGACTTCACCTACGGCGACGTGCATGGCATCGATTTGCATTAATTAGAGGGGTGCCAGCGTGAATAGTACCACCTCACTCCCTTACACGAAATTTCATCGGTTTATTTACTTTTACAGATTCACTATCAACAAGCCAAGCGACAGATGCTCGATAACATACAGAATGACGATGGTTGCGATGAGCAGAGCAAAGGTTGACACGGTGACAACCACTGGCAGGCTTGTGGTGGCTTGCTAGCTGAACGGGAAATCAGAGATCCAAGAAAAAGGAGACAAGCTAGATAGCGGGGGTAACCATAGAAACCATCGCCGACGACCATAGGTGATGCCGCCTATGAGACAGTAGTGGTGGAAGGATGGAGTTTTGCTTGGGGGAGGGCATGAGGCGGAGGAAGGAGGACTTGAGCGAGATGGGGTCGATCTCATCCGCATGTGGGGTTTAGGTTACTCTCGGACTGGGCCTGGCTGAGACGACTTGGCTGGCCCAGCTGTTTGGTCCCTCCTGTAAAAAAAGCTGGCTATGCATTGTTATACCACGAATAACTATTAAATTTTTTTATGACAAAATGATGGACAAGTTATGATGCGAGGTGATTGCATGAAAAATATTAGTTCAAAGGTATTAATGATCAGGATCTTCATGCAAAAAGTTTTTTCTCCCGTTGCAACGCACGAGTATTTGTGCTAGTATATATATAATAAAGGACGAAGTGTTTCTTGCGGTCCAACTCTTTTTAGACGGCTTTGTCCTCCCACCGACCCACGTATCACCACCAACACCACCGGTAAGTAAAAATAAAAAACTTTACGTATACACTTTTTTGGACTATTTTTTGCTCGCGAAGCTCTACTGCCGGGCTTTCTATTATGGGCCGTGATCAATCTGGTTTGGTTTAGCGGTAAACAAACTCCTGATAAACAACGAGTAGAGGAAAAATAGTGCCACCTTGCTACCTTAAATCGAGTTCCGCCGATTTATATATACTAGTGGAATGCCCGTGCGTTGCAACGGGATAATGGAAGAAAATTGTTAACATTGGTCAAAAAATTATTTAAATAGTTACACAATATTCTTAGTGAATGTCTCAACATTAGAAATGTTATCATCCTTTATCGGTCTAACAAGAACTTTTCATCACCGCAGGCACATGACTCTATAAAAGTCATCTAGACATGAGTAAGAATTTTATCTAAATATTTGACAGGAAGTGCTAGAGGAGATATAAGACTATCAATGTTCTCTACAAAGCTTTTAGACATGATAACAACAAAGAAGTAAATCGTACAAATCCGAGTTAAATATGGCTTTCATAGTCTTGTTCTTACACTACAATATGAATGTACATTTGCCACAAAAGAAAACCAAAGTAATTTGAAAATTTTGTTGCATAATTTCTTACCCTACTCTGTAAAATTCTTAGAAGCACCAAACTGAGTACACACTGCCTGAAATTCAGCACATAAGTGATAAAGTGTTTTTCTATAGTCTTGTATGAGCAAATACAATTGTACTGTACCAAGTCTATTCTCAAGTTGACAGGACATCGAAAATGAGCTAGAGAACGAAAGAACGAGAAAACAACCATTCATCTCTTTCACTCAGTCAAGATCTCTTAGATTAAAGCTTCCTGAGAGTTTTTTTGTGAAACCCCCACAAAGGGAAATAGTTCTGGCGTTCCTGTACTGTGAAACCAGCCGGTGAATCCAATATTTGCTCTATAAACTATACATCTTCGTATTACTTATGCACTTCAAAATCAGTTAATAGAATCCTGTAAATTTCAAAAAATACATCCATACCTGCTGCCTATGAGAATATGAACTGATTTAATATGAAAAGCTGAAGAGAAAAATAGATGAATAAGCTTATTCTGAATATCTTACATGCTAGCTCAATTATATAGGGGACACTCCTATAAGTATGATTTTCTCTTTCAAAATGAGTTCTTATTTCTAGCCTCTAGGAAGCAAAATGGCTAGGGCTCTATTCTCAATTTAGGACGCACATCAGGCGTAGAAGGGTGCCCTTTTCTTTTTCTACGTAACACCATGGTCGTCCTTCCTCCCGTACAGATAATCTTTTAGGAACCCCGAGTGCGCTTGTCGGATACGTTGAGCCTGATGTACTCGTGCTCTTCCTCGAGCTTCAGCAAGACATACCGTATCTTCTGAACCTCCAATTCCAGCGTCTCCATGCTATCTGACCCTTTTTTTCACCTGCTCCAAGATATTAGTTCTGCTGGGCAAACCTTCCCGCTCAGTGTTCATGCTATCCGACAGTGCAGGGCAATAAAACCAACACAAAAAAGAATCAACACACTGACGTCCAAGGTAGAAAATGCACACAAAATTGCATGGCATACAAGCAAAATGAACGAAGCACTAGCAGATATCTTAAGCAAGAATTAAGCTTTTCTTATGTGCAGATGAAAGAGATACAATACTGGGCAACGGTACAATAATCGACAAGATTCGACGGAGGCAATAGTAAATGTCAGGGGAAGTCAAAGATGGTTGCACGAGTGATCTTGTGTAGATGATGAAACTCAGACACGGACACCATATTCAGATATCCAGTTCACCCTTTCTTCACATTACACGATGACAATAATTCTATACATAGTCATTTCACTTACCTCTGCTCGCAGTTCAAGAGATTGTCTTGTAGGAATAGTTCGTAGTCAGTCCATCAAACCTACGGCCACAAGAAAAATATTGAACAAACTATATAACTAAACGATTAAAGGATGTGTGTGGTTTTTTATGTCCAGGTCGTTGCTTAAAATTATATAAAAAACATCAGCCTCCGAAAAAGAATTCAATACCTGTAGCTGTGGATTCTACTTTATAAATTGAACCTATCACATATTGGATTTGCTTACTGGTAGATCTGCACAATTTATGATTATATACTTACATCAGGATTATTCTTAAGTACACGAATTCTTAGCATGGTACCGACTGCAAAATGCATTTGGTGCCTTTTTCCAGTAAGACCATGTGTTAAACTATAGTATAATATAAGATCATGTACGGTGGCCCATATTTGCCCGCGAATGTGCAAAACTCATATTAGCAAGATGGTAGACAGTATTGTGCAACCAGGCAACATTACTGCAACAAATTACCTGGATATGCCTTAACAATTAAGGATATTTTGCTCCAGCTTTTTCTCAGTCTATTCTGAAATCCCCATCCCTGCACAATTTTTCAAGCACAACAGTCAGCATAAAAATTAACTAATTCAACGGACACAACACAGATTGTGTGCTTTTCCTCAGCAATTGATTGGAAGGCAATGGAAGCGTAGCAGCGGTCTTCCTTAATAAAAGGTTCACCGATTGCTTAGAAGTACTTTGCCATCAGTCAATTGTAACTCTCAAATAACATGGCTCATAAGATACATATATCTAGTTATTTGCAATTTAGTTAAATGAGTGCATTAGCACCACACTCGTGGCTTACAACAGAGATCACAGGAGATGACGAAGCCCTGACAGAAGGAAGCCACTTCCTTGGTGCTCTACTCTCCATGGCCAACATGATCACTCTAACATCCCGCGCTCCTCATCAAGGTTCAAGCTGAACCCGATGGCAAGCGACGGCCAATGGATACGGCCACAGTACTAAAACCATTGCCAGTGAACTTTTGATTAATTTTTGTTGGACATGTTTATGTAGATCGATACAGTGTGCGTATGATTGTGGATGCATGCAGTCGTAGCAGGGGTTATACACATATATATTCCTTTCCCTACTCCTATTGTTTGTGTAGAAGTCCTATATTCTAATATAATTCCTGTACATTTCTCATATCTTGGATACTCTATGCCTATTTGTATTCTTTCCTTAAATCTGACTATACGGTGAAGTGAAATTGGATGCTGATTTAAACTGTTATCTACAGAAATCTGATAATGAAATTGGCATTGCATGGGAAAGATGTACTATGGAATCTACTGAAATCCGGGCTTCTACACAACAGAATGTTTTACAGTTGAATTAAAGCATTGTATTGGAGCATATATATACCATTCTGCACGCGGGGAGATCTACAGTGACCTGGATCATGGCCCCGCCGAACCTCCTGGGGAGATCTAGAGAGCATTGGGCTTACGCTCAGGTGCAGCAGATGGCAAGGCACCACGCCGCAGCATCTCCGACATGAACGTGGGTGAGCAGGAGGATAGTAACAAGATGAAAGAGATGGAACCTCGAGGACCTGACCGTCCGGGTTAGTTGAAGATTCGTACATAACCAAGAATACGTAAGAGAAGGTCAACGGATCAAGTACCTCAGGAACCTCAACATCAGAGTCATCTTCATCAGGCCAATCCCTTAAAGAAGAGGCCTTACCAGAGGAGCGTTTGGTAATGTCCGGTGTGGGCAAGAAGCTCTCCGGGTCAGGCTCCTCCTCGTCTGGCTCGGCATGATCCACCACCCACTTGCTCCCCAGCACATGGCCATCCTCAAGTGGTTGCTGGAGATATCGCTGAGAACAAAAGTATTAGTGGTCGAGTTAGAGACTGCCCGGCATACCGAGAAAATTCGGAAAAACAGCAAGAGAGAAATTTACCTTTGGAAGCGGGTTGTCCCGGGTATAGGGCGCAAGCCCCCATTCCCAAGTCTCGGAGAACTCCTTCTCCACATTGAAGATGGCCTTGACCCGATAGAACACCGTCGAGTTGTTGAGCTCGAAAGAGGAAGTCCGGTGGGGGTCGAGGGGGCCGCTCAGGTAGCAGATTTTGTGGGCGCGCTTCTGCAAGGGGGAGACCCGGCTGCGGACGAATGTGATCATGATATCCTCGCCCCACAACCTCTCCTTGAGCAGCTCCTTGATCCGTCGGTCGACCAAGTTCGCTAGAGCCATGGGCCGCTTCGAGATGTTGGCCCACAGAGAGGTGTCCGGGACTCCGAGCTTGAAGGGGAGGAGCCGGATCAAGTCCTCGTCCATGGTATTCCGGACGTAGAAGAAGGTCTGGGCCCAGCCTTTGCAAGACTCGAGCCCGGTGACCCGGGGGAACACAAAGTTCTTATAGGGAGATATGGAGGCCGCACCGCATTGGGTCAGGTGTTTCTCAGCCGGAGTAAGGTGCTTATTTGGGATGACATTCTTTCGTAGACCAAAAAACATGATCCACATCTCCTTGGAGGGCCAAAGGCCGATGTACCCCTCTATGCCGGAAGCAAAAGAGGAAAGAGAGGTAATGGCGTTGGCGGGGAGATGGTGTGGTTGCAGTTGATAGGTAGAAAGGAAATCAAAGAAGAAATCAGAAACGAGGAGGCCGAAGCTGCCTTGGAAGTGGGAAAGAAAAACTACGAACTCCCCTGGATTTGGAGAAGGGGTAATCTCGTCGACGACGAGGCAGCAGGCGACGCCCGCGGGGATGCGGCGTGTCACGTACAGCCAGTCAATATCATCTTGACAGACAAAGGCACCGTCCCATCCACCGCGCTCGCGAGCTTCGTCTTCTTCCTCTTGCTGGGCAATAACGGCGGCCTCTTCCTCAGTCATGGTGAGGTCAATCTCCTCAAGGGCAAAGTCAAAAAATAAATAGCCGATTGCGGGGAATCTAGAGGCGTAGGTCCCCGTGGTGAAGCGGCTCAAGCAAAGGCAGCGACGCGGTCGCTAGGTGCGGTTGGGCGCAGTTGCGGCGGCGCGGTGATGACCCACAAGTATAGGGGGTGTATCGTAGTATTTTCGAGGGAAGTGAAACCCAATTTATTGATTCGACACAAGGGGATCCAAAGAATACTTATAAGCCTTAACAACTGAGTTGTCAATTCAGCTGCACCTGGAAACAATCTTGCTCACAACAGTTTATCAGTAGCAACAGTTTTGTAGTAGGAATAGCAAAGTAGCAACAGTAGTAAAGTAAAGACAGCAGTAACAATAGCAGTAAACAGTAGGATTCGAGTGCGGTAGGCATAGGGATGGATGGACGGGCGTTGCATGGACAAGATAATTCACAAAGCAATCAGAACATAGGGCGATTTCGGATAAATAAGATAAAGCATCCAAGTACTAGATAATCCTAGGCATGTGTTCCATATATAGTCATACATGCTCGCAATGAGGACTTGCACAACATGTTTTGTCCTGCCAGCCCATTTGTAGCGGGGCCTCAAGGGAACTACTGGCAATTAAGGTGCTCCTTTTAATAGAGCACCGGAGCAAAGCATTAACACTCCGTGAACACATGTGATCCTCACATCAAAGCCATTCCCTCCGGTTATCCCGATTTCTGTCACTTCGGGTCTATTGGTTCCGGACAACAACGTATGTATACAACTTGTAGATAAGACCAAAAACAATACTATC
The DNA here is from genome assembly GCA_910589775.1 of Avena eriantha. Classification (NCBI taxonomy): domain Eukaryota; kingdom Viridiplantae; phylum Streptophyta; class Magnoliopsida; order Poales; family Poaceae; genus Avena; species Avena eriantha. The sequence goes on from OU342742.1 coordinate 418,412,453, forward strand.
ATAATGAATCAATAACATGTTTAGATCTGAAATCATGGCACTCGGGCCCTAGTGACAAGCATTAAGCATAACAAGTCGCAATAAAGTCATAAAGCACTAATAAAAGATACTAGGCACCATGCCCTAACAATCTGATGCCATTACATGAACGATCTCATCCAATCCCTACCATCCCCATAACCTACAGCGGGGGATTACTCACTCATAGACGGGGGAAACATGGATGGTCAATGGAGAAGCGATGGTGATGATGATGGCGATGATCTCCTCCAATTCCCCGTCCCGGCAGGGTGCCAGAACGGAGTTTCTGGTGCTCTTTCATGGAATCTGGTGGTGGTGGCGGAGCAGAACTCCTTTTGGAAAAACGTTGAACCCACCGGAGTTTTTAGGTCAGAAGGCTTCTTATAGGCGAAGAGGGAGACCGAGGGGGTGCCGGGGGGGCCCACACCACCCCCTGGCGCAGCCTGGCCTGACCCGCGCCACCAGATGGTGTGGCCACCCCTAGCTCTTCTCCATCTCGTATTCTGGCTCCTGGAGTCTTCGGGAAAAATAGGCACTTTGACTTTTGTCCCGTCCAATTATTAGAATATTCATTTTCTAACTTTCCTGGAACCAAAAACAGCAAAAAACAGGCAACTGGCACTGTGGCTCTTGTTAATAGGTTAGTCGAAGAAATCATATGAAAAGTACTCCAAAGTGTGGACAAAGCACAAGAAAGTGGATAAAACCAAGCATGGAACATAAAAAATTATAGATACATTTGCAATGTATCATCATCCCAAGCTTAACTCCTGCTCGTCCTCGAGTAGGTAAGTGATAAAAAGAAAGAATAATTTTGGAGGTGACATGCACTATCATAAAATTGATCAAAGTATTTGTAAAACATTCAAAGCTGGGATCATAGTACTTCAATCATAACATGAAAGACAAAGTTCTAGCAATAAGACATAGCAATTATGTTGCAACATGAAAAAGGCACAAACAAAAGATTCATGAATAACAATGCTTTGCAAGACGTTTGTTTGTTTCACATAAAGAAGACATAGCATAGTGGCATTCAGCTTGTCCCTCATAGAGTAGCAAACATAAATGCATAGGACACCTTCGAAGTTTACAAGAGTGACTAGATACAAATAGTTTAGAACAAGCAATATCAAGGTATGCATCAATCAACAAGTCTTGGGACAATGCACATAGAACTAAAAATGGCCACTATGCTCTCAAGAAAGTGCTCATAGAATGTGTGGAGACTCAACAAGGAAATGAACAGGTTTTGAAAAGTTTGAAAGGCTTCCAAATGCTGAAAGTATGGTACTCATTAGCTTTGGGATCTCATTATCCCTATCATAAGCATCTTTAAATGGTTAAGGTTAAAGTGACACAATCAAGAGGATATGCTTGAAAAGTTATAAATCGAAGTCTCATGCCCCTTACTTACGAAGACCGATCCTCATGCTACTCAACTTCAGTCACAAGTAAGCTCTTGTCATTGTAAGTATATACGTATCATAGAGAACCGCAAACAGGGTATCCCTTGCACATGACACGAGAGCTGTCCCATAATCAAAATAACAAGGCAAGCAGACAATGAGCATCTCGGCGATCTTTTTATTTACTATGTGCATAAATTTTTATTAAGGATGCTTCATAGAATGCTCATTATGGTTATGCTGCAAGTTCCACCATAATAAGCCATGGCTTAGGCTAGCGGTCCAGGTGTTTCTCTAACATACATACAAACTCCATGATCTTAAAAGTTCCACTTTTATTTCACACCGCCGGGATCCATAAGCAAAAGAACATGATATCAACGAGGTACTAAGTACCAATGCAATGTTGAAAGCGTTCCCCGTGATACATGGTTCTGCTAACTTCAACTTATAAAGCACAAGCATATACACAACAAAGAAGGACACTATGGTTCAGGTTTATTAAATGCAAGAAAATAAAGTGTGCCATCAAGTTCGTGAGATCTTTACTAACTAACTTTCTCATAACAAGCAAACATTTTATTCGGAAGAAAACAAGGCATATTGAATATGCACTGAAGTAGCAAATGATGCTAATAGGTAGGTATGGTGGACACTTTGGCAATATTTGGTTTTGGGGAGTTGGAAACATGAGTAAAACATACTCAGTGAAAGTGAAGGCTAACAATAGTAAGGGAGCGACAAACGAGAGAGCAATAATGGCCATAATCATGCAGAGCGACAAAACATCATTGATCAAAGCATAAAGTGATACTACAAGTTGAAAACTAAAGGATAATATAGGATTATGGTGACTTGAGATAGTCATAACATGGTGTGAGCATGCGCCAAGTAAGCCCAAATAAAGCATCAAAGGAGAATACCACTATACTATGCTTTAATATGCTAAAACAACGCATGATTCATCTAAGGCACATTAAGCAATCTCAATTGTTTATAACAAGTCATGCTACAGCAAAGAATACTAAGCATAAAGCCAAAACAATATCAAGCATGGCATGACAAAGCATAGGCCACAGTCAAAAACAAGCTCTCTTTACCACTTAAGCATGAGCTTTCCTACTCTTTTCCAAACCAAACCAAACCAAACCAAACTATTAGAACACCAATGTATGAAAGTGGAGGTCCAACCAATTTATTCAGCAAACTAAGCAAACGAAAACCAAAACGAAAAACGAAAAAGAAGACGCTCCAAGAACAACACAATTGCGCATGAAACAATAAAAGTGAAGTGTTTGGAAGAACCTGAGATTTTTTATTGATGAAGAAGGGGATGCCTTGGGCATCCCCAAGCTTTGACACTTGTACTTCTTGGATATTTCTTGGGGTGATACGCGTGGCATCCCCAAGCTTGAGCTTTATTCCATCCTTCATCTCATTACTTATTCCTTCCATACACCTGAAATTTTTCCTTCATACAAAACTTCACACAATCTTTATTAGCAACATTAGTGCACTCAAGATAATAAGTCTTAAGGTTCAGTTCCAACACCAATAAAACTTCCATTAGTACACAAGCTACTGTAGCACTTCCCTCAAAAAGCTCAATTTCCCAAAGAACTCAAAAAGGAACCAACAAGAAGCAAATGCAGAAAATGGCAGAAATCTGTAAAAACAGACCAGCAGGTAAAGACGAATTTTTTCGAAGACCTTCTGTTGCTCAAATAAAAAAGTGTTTAACTAACGAAAGTTAGATAACAACCTGGGGCAGAAGCACAAAAATTCACGCCTCAAAAGGACGTACAGAGATTTTACACGAAGTTTTACGGTGAAGCACATAAATCTGTTTCGGGACAGCAACTTTCCCAACCATTACTTCTCTCTCATTAGAGGTTACTCTTGGCACAAAAAGCAAATAAAAAGGATAAGGAGCGGTTATTACTGAAGTAATAACTTCCAAGACTCATCTAAAACTTTTGGTTTATCTCCCAATAAGTACCTTTCTTTAACGCCTTTAAGTTAGGCATAAGGAAAAACTAAAATGGATAAAATAGAAGTAGGCGGAGATAATCATGGTGAAAACATTGTTTTGTTCAATGAAATCCTTTTGTTAACAAGGTTGATCATGTCTTGCTACCAAAATAATTCCATATGATACAAAACTTTGTATTCCACTTATGATTATGTTACCTCAACCTTGATAGCAATGGTCCCAATCATAATAGTTTCAATTTTTCCTCTTGGTATGGGACAATATATTTCTCCCACTTGAATGCCCTCAACATGTTCAATTGAATTCAAACCATAAGTTCTTTCAATCTTCTTGGGGAAATAGACATTATGTTCCTTGACATAAACATTGAAGGTCACCTTCCCTTGATTACAATTAATAATAGCTCGTGCAGTATTTAAGAAAAGGTCTCCCAAGAATAATAGACATACTATAATCTTCAGGCATGATAGTTTGAGAGGATGCTCACATAAGAAATATGAGTTGAAGTAAAAGAGAGCATCAAGAAGCAAATTCAATACACATTTAAGTCTAACCCAATTCCTATGCATAGGAATCTTGTATGCAAATAAATTCGGAAAGAACAAAGTGACAGGCATAGGAAGATAAAACAAGAGTAACTTCAAAACTTTCAGCACATAGAGAGATGTTTCAATACCATGAAAACTTCTACAACCATATTTTCCTCTCTCATAATAATTTTCAGTAGCCACATGAATAAATTCAACAATATAACTATCACATAAAGCATGCTTTTCATGATCTACAAGCACTAGAGCTTTATTATAAACATTTTCAAAAGAATCCTCAGGAACATAACATTCATCCTCCTTTAGTAAGCACGGAGGACAATCAAATAATGTAAGGGATAAAGAGTTACTCACATTAGAAGGTAGGCATGGGTAGCTAATCCATTCTTCCTCCTTTTGTTCATCACTCTCCTCCTCTTTTTCATCTAATGAGATTTCAGGTTCATCAATTTCTTCTTCCATAGGATCCTGCAAGGCATTAGTCTCTTCCATTTGTGGAAAGCATCTATTAATATATTCAAGAATATAGCCATTTTCATCCTTGTAATTATCAAAGCAAAATTTAAGTATACCATAAACCTCATATTTATAAGGTGAATCATCAATATTTTCAAGCAAACTAGCAAGTTCAAATGCACCCTTCCAAGCAATAAATTCCTCAATTTGTTCCACATCATAAAAGTCATAATTCCCTTTAACATAAGAAGATATGGTAACATTATCATTATAGTCACATTGAAAAGGGAGGTGTTTGTACCTCCTACAGCAACAAGATTTATCAAGGCAATAAGTAACATTATAAGTAGAGCACACGTTTATAGAAATGGTATACAATTTATCAATTTGTTCCCATAAGTGTTTCCCTTTTTGTGACATGCGGTGTTCCTTATAATAATATTTTTGATCTTCCGTGAACCCACCTTGCCAATAAGATTCAGTTTCAAAGAAACCAACCATTGACATCAAGCATGATAAAGCAAGACAATAATAGACCAACAAAAATAACAACTAGAGTAGAAACCAATCTTTTTTGTATTTTTGATAAAGAAACAAGCAAACAAGGAGAAAATAAACTTAGCTTGAACAATAGTGATTCCAAGTGAACTTGATAAATAAAGCTATGCTCCTCGGCAACGGTGCCAGAAAATAGTCTTGATGACCCACAAGTATAGGGGGTGCATCGTAGTATTTTCGAGGGAAGTGAAACCCAATTTATTGATTCGACACAAGGGGAGCCAAAGAATATTTATAAGCCTTAACAACTGAGTTGTCAATTCAGCTGCACTTGGAAATAATCTTGCTCACAACAGTTTATCAGTAGCAACAGTTTTGTAGTAGGAATAGCAAAGTAGCAACAGTAGTAAAGTAAAGACAGCAGTAACAATAGCAGTAAACAGTAGGATTCGAGTGCGGTAGGCATAGGGATGGATGGACGAGCGTTGCATGGACAAGACAATTCACAAAGCAATCAGAACATAGGGCAATTGTGGATAAATAAGATAAAGCATCCAAGTACTAGATAATCCTAGGCATGTGTTCCATATATAGTCATACATGCTCGCAATGAGAACTTGCACAACATCTTTTGTCCTGCCAGCCCGTTTGCAGCGGGGCCTCAAGGGAACTAATGGCAATTAAGGTGCTCCTTTTAATAGAGCACGGGAGCAAAGCATTAACACTCCGTGAACACATGTGATCCTCACATCAAAGCCATTCCCTCCGGTTATCCCGATTTCTGTCACTTCGGGTCTATTGGTTCCGGACAACAACGTTTGTATACAGCTTGTAGATAAGACCAAAAACAATACTATCATAATGAATCAATAACATGTTCAAATCTGAAATCATGGCACTCGGGCCCTAGTGACAAGCATTAAGCATAACAAGTCGCAACAAAGTCATAAAGCACTAATAAAAGATACTAGGCACCATGCCCTAACAATTTGATGCCATTACATGAACGATCTCATCCAATCCCTACCATCCCCATAGCCTACAGCGGGGGATTACTCACTCATAGACGGGGGAAACATGGATGGTCGATGGAGAAGCGATGGTGATGATGCTGGCGATGATCTCGTCCAATTCCCCGTCCCGGCAGGGTGCCAGAACAGAGTTTCTAGTGTTGTTTCCTGGAATTTGGTGGTGGCGGCAGAGGGGAACTCCTTCTGGAAAAACGTTGAACCCCCCGGAGTTTTTAGGTCAGAAGGCTTCTTATAGGCGAAGAGGGAGACCGAGGGGGGTGCCTGGGGGGCCCACACCACCCCTTGGCGCGGCCTGGCCTGACCCGCGCCACCAGGTGGTGTGGCCACCCCCTGGCTCTTCTCCGTCTCGTATTCTGGCTCCTGGAGTCTTCGAGAAAAATAGGCACTTTGGCTTTTGTCCCGTCCAATTCTAAGAATATTCATTTTCTGACTTTCCTGGAACCAAAAATAGCAGAAAACAGGCAGCTGGCACTGTGGCTCTTGTTAATAGGTTAGTCCAAGAAATCATATGAAAAGTACTCCAAAGTGTGGACAAAACACAAGAAAGTGGATAAAACCAAGCATGGAACATCAAAAATTATAGATACATTTGCAATGTATCACGCGGCACTAGAGCAGAAGCATTGGCGGTGGAGGCATCGTAGCGGAGGAGAGGAGGGGTAGGGGCGCGAAGTGTGGGGAATTTCCCCAAGATGGCCCCTGTCCCTTATTTAACCGCACGGTGAGAGCGTGTAGTGGGATCGATTGCGGCGTCCCAACCGCACGGTGTGGCCGTGTACGCAGCAGCTCAACCAATCAGGTGCGATCCACATCAAGGGGCACTGGGAACAAAAGATCCCATGACGTGATGTGGTGTTACGGTTAACGAGGTGCTACTGCGACAGGATGTGTGGAGCAGTTATTCCTGACATTACTACAGTAACTGGCGCAGTAAACAAGCGTGGCCCTTAAAATGAGGCAAGGTGACGATTAACCTCCACGTAGGACGTGGGGAAGGGTATGAAATAAGGAAAGATAACCCGGATACGAGAGTAAAAACTCGACCAACAAGGAATAACTCGGAACGAGCCAAGGGAACATCAAAATAAAGAGTCTAGGTTATAGGATAACTTAGCAGAAGAAGAGCAGATTCGGATAAGGGAACCTATTGTGGCCTTAACAGCTTAAGTTGCTAAGACCGCACTAGCTTCGGGGACTAATGTTGGGGGGATACCCTCGGGTAGGGTCACGCTGGGGTATAAAGTCCAAGTTAGCCGAGGTACGACACGGTCAAAGCAAGTGCTGGCCGAGTCACCTCAAGGCAGGCCGACTTACTGAGTAACCTGGCCCGTGTGGCATTCCCCTAACATTGATTCGGCCGGCATGTGACGTATGTCGGCCATGTTCACTTACTAATTTGTGCAGGTACCCTCATAGCCGGGTTAGCCAAGCGTTGGCCAGACTACCACTTGGCTTCCAAGAGAAGGAAGGAATCTGCCGCTAGTCAAAAGGTGGCCTTTTCTAGCTGTAGCGTGAGCGAAGCAAGTAGAGGGAAGGATCAACGAGGCGTGGCCGACCAAGATGACGCGGGCAGCATTGGCTGACGTAGCCCATGTCTAGTGACACTAAAAGGCATGGATTACACAGAGGGTTACGTCCATAGTCCGGACAAACCGTTAAAGTGAATAAAGAAGCATCTAGCTTTAACCAAGGGGCATATTCGGGGAATATGCTGCCACGTGTTCCCTAACTTTGTAATCCGGGCTCGCCTATATAAGGAGCACTAGGGCCTCCATAGAGGGGGATCGATCATTTTCTCTGTCTAAGGTAGAACTCTAGAGCTAGGTTATGCGGGTAAGAGACATAGTCTCCTTCTCATGAACAACTCGAGGAGCACTTGTAACCACCATTGATAGAGGAAATACAACAACACTTGTGCGTGGAATCACCACGCTATCCCTCCCTGGATTCCCCTAGCACTCATTGGCCCCATCTTTAGCCTATCCATGGCATCTACCGTGCCACCACCATGACACCTGTTGTTAGTTCATTTGTTGAAGACATCCACCGCATCCAGTACTTGGATAGACGATGACTCTACATTATAGTTGCTCATCAACATATAGATTCAGACCATTCATTAACATACATGGTTGCATTTAGCAATATAAATAAACAAGTACTTACAAGATTGTAGGGGAAATTCACTGTACGATTCTCTGTGTTCCCTGAGAGAGGAAATAATATCAGCTAGTGGCTATTGTTGTTTACAAGGAACTAGATAGAAATTACAGTACAATCACTGGTGAACACGTAGATCAGGGAATGGAGGAATATAAAGCAACATTTTAATGACATAAATTTTGCCTTTAATGAAAAAATAAAATGCGGCTATAGTCCCTTCTTAGAACGAACAACAGAGCAATTACAATGTTTTAACTTGTGAAATAGGGTTGCAAACAAATATGTTAAGTGCCATAAAATTTGCCATGATCTACAGAGCAGGCAGATACTGCACTAACATTAGCACGAACAAGATCAACATTATAATGGTATACCTCGTGAACTTATATGTGGCATCCCGCTAAAACCACTACTAGAAAATCACTGTGTTTTTGTGCATTGCATTATCATGACCGCATGCTCATGTCATCATGCCACATTGCATTTGAGCATCGTCATCATCTTGTATGGTTTGTCTAAAACTATTTTTGAAAAGTTTAGTTTTTGTTTTCTAAATATCCCCCCTCTTGATTCAAATACAAACACCGGTCTTCCGGATTATTTCGCTTTGTCTACAAATGGTTTGCAAAAGCCTTGTTTTAATAAAATAAAATGTTGAATTATTTTTGCAGGAGGCAGCCAGCCAGGCCCGAAAGCCCAGCCGGCCACCTCCAAATGAAATCTAGTCCTAACCCCAAACCCTAGTCCTAGCTACCCTAACCATAACCCCCTCCTCTCTCCAACTCCCAGCCGCCACACCCTCCATCCCACCACAGCACACACACCGCACCTACACGCACGCCACATCCCTCCCCACCACCGATCGGTCCACCCACCAACCGCCCAGGCGGGCCCACCCCCACCTGGCCCCATCCCCAGGCGTAGACCCCGCGCCAGCCAACCACCTCAACTCCACCCCGTCGCCCGCTTGCATGCTCCCTGGCTCCACGCCACCTTCCACCGACGCGAGGCCCAGCCCCACCCCCACATCGCGTCGCCCAACCCCGCCCGTGCAGCCCCGGGATCTCTGCCCACGTCCGACCGGACCCACCTCCTCGCCGCAGCCGTCCACCTGCCCAAATCCCACCACCAACGCGCCATCCCCCCCGCGCGTCCACCCCGCGTGCCGCCTAGCCCACCACGACGCACCACCCCCGGCCCCGCCTCTCTCCTCGATCCACGCGATCCCCACCCCATCGTCCTCGTCGCTCCCCACCTAACCCTGCGCGCCCATCCCAGGGAGTATCTCCCGTCGCCGCCCCCATCTCGCCTCGCAACACGACGCCCCGCCGCCCCGTGGCCCCTCTCCACCGAGTCCGGCCACCTCTCCGATGACCACGCGGTCGCCATCCGCCTCCCCATCCCCTGCTGTTTGTCGACCTACCGCCGCCCGCCACTGGTCCGTCCTCCACCGCCCGCTCAGGCCGCCACCGGAGCCTCTCTCCTTCCCAACCTCACGCCGGCACCCTCGTGCTCCTCGCCCGCTAGAGTTCCCCCGCGCCCCTACTGCGCCCTGTGGCCATCGCCTCCTTCCCGTCTGCGTGTCTCGCCGACGCTCTGCCTTGGCCGCCTCCTGCCAGCGACCGGGACCCCCTCCTTCTCTGGCTCTGGCCGTCGCCTAGACGCTGCCTCCCTCGCCAGCGCCGGCCGCGACCCCGTGTCCCTGGCCGCCTCATAGAGCCGTCACCGCCTCCGCTTGGACCCCGCTGGCCTCTCCTTGATCTCGTGGTCGCCTCTAGGGCCACCCGCTGGCGCCATCTCGCCAGCGCCCGGCGGTGTGTCCTCGACCTCCGCCGCTCACCCTGGTGCCGGCCGGCGTCTCGCCTCCTTCGTATCGCGTGAGCACCGGCGCCCGGCCTCTTTGCATGTGTTTGCTAGCTGCAGCAAGCTGCATCCCGTGTGTGTGTGTTTTTGGACAAGTTCTACTCTGTCCACAGTGACGAGTAGTACTAGTTGGGCAATAACTCGATGCAGATGCTAGGAGAGAAGATTTACATCGACAAGATCTACATTGACAAGATCGACCCCGACGAGTGAAGTCAAGACCGTCAAGTCCTTCATCACGGAACACCATGCTCTCCTTCCCGAAACCTCGAAGCACCACACAAGACCACCGACGACCCGATCAAGATCCGAAGACCGAACTCTGGCGCGCCAAGTTCTTCGACCCCGAGGACCGATCCATCGGATGCGACAAGGCCTCCTTCTCGGAACCACCAAGTACTTCCTCTCAAACGCCAAGACCTGAACCTGAAGAAGCCAAGATCGCCACGGGTACGACAAGACCTCCTTCCTGTACCGATGCTCGAGGACCGGACGCCAAGGTCTCCTACACGGAACGCCGAGTTCTCCACCTTGAACGCCATGACCGTCTACACGGACCCGAAGACCACAGATGCGACAAGATCTTCTCCGTTGTCCGAGAACGTTCCCGCCGAGACCGATCCCTGTCGAACCCTTGGAACCCCAAGATCTTCGACCCTAATGTGTGACCTCTTTCCGAGCCTCTATTTTATAAATGCTAAATATATATCTCAATGCATATTAAATTGTCCATGATTGCATACATATTTTGTGGGTGCTTGAGGGTATTTTGATGACTCACCTAAATGAAATATGGAGCGTCTATGCGGGATATTGTTGTCTTATTCTAGACTCCATTTAAATTGGTGTAGCGAACCGATGCCATGTTTCGCCCTGTTAATACAACATTTAAATTGCGGGGTACCTAAACAACATGCACCTTCTAATTAATTGACGGGACCCGGTTTCGCTTAATATTGCCTAATTGCACCGCATCTGTGTCATGCCATGTATCATATCATAATCATGCCGGATCTTCTGTCATAGTATTAAATAATGCATCCGGTGTTTCTTCTAGTGTTTGCTTCTTCGCGGATTAGGCCGATGAGTTGATGCGAGTATCGACAAGTTCTCCAGATATGATCCGCCGACAGTGTTTCCCAGGCGAGCATCTCTCCCCCCTTCTACCTATTTTGCATTTATAGTCTTTATTTCCTCCTGTGGATCTATTGATATCCGTGTCACGATGCTTTAGTTTTCGTGCACCAGTTATATCCCGTGCAGCCTCTATATTGCCATGGACACCTCCGAATACCTGTTGTTTGGTAGATAGCTGGCCTTGCGAGTCGTAGTTGCTTGCTCAGGTGCGGTCTCGTGTTGTCGAGTACCACAGTTGTTGGAATGCCGGCAGATGTTTATGGTGGAGATGATCACGACCTTCAATACAACTATTAAAGTGCTAGATATAACTAATGCAGACGCATCGGTGGGCAATAGATGTTATTTGGTTCTTCCACTCTCACTTGTGTCCCGTAGGCCCCGAGTACTTGATACCTGTTCCTTGACTATTCACACTATCGACATACGGGAGACTCTATGAATCCCCCTTAGCCAGAGCTTGATTCATTTCTATTTCTTGGGGCCACAAACTAGTTTGGGGTATTATTTACTATCCTGTACTTATAACATGTTACTGATTTATTTAAGATTGTGCGTGGAGCACCTGTACTGTTTTGGAACGTGGAATGTTTTCGCGGTATCGACAAGCCCAGTCACACTTTCGGGTTCCCAGTCGTTTACAGCCATTGTCACAAAACCTGGGTCCGTCTCGGAGCCGGCCAACTTCGTTGCGGGTAGTTTAGTGGGGTGGCCCCTTGAAATATTTTATGAATCATGTGATTGCTTTGTCGTGAAAGCCTCGTTGGGTTTTGATTTGGTTTTTCCGATGTCGATCGTGTGTGTTGCTATTTGTGCACCCCTGCAGGGTAAATCTTTCTGAAAGCCGTGTCCGTGGGTATGGACGACTTGGAGCACAGTATCTCGATCATAGACAAGCATAACTAAAGTAGTGTTATAAATTTGACTTAATATGTGACTAGTAATTCAGCTTCACTACAATGGAATGGATAATAAAAATGCCAACAACTGGTGGATCTATGGTGATATGTGTCATTCTATACCTGCCTAGTAAGTATTGCAACTCCAATGGAATGTGATAAAAGTGTCAATAACTGTTGGGTTTTGGGATTCCTCAGGACAATTATATCTGACTAGTAAATGTTCCAACTATAACGGAATGGTGATTAAAACTGCCCACTACTTATGCTTCAGGATGACTCATGCTATATAGCTGACTATTAAATGCTGCAACTATAATGGAATGAATAAAACTGCCAACTGTGTGAGTTCCTCGGTTTGACTTCCTCGTTTGGTCTCAGGGGGGGGGGGACCAGGATGGGTATGATTGGTGTTAGTATCAGGTTGGTTCCGAATAGGTCTATCTTATCCCTCTCTAATAGCCGAGAGTTGTATTGAGTCTCTATAGGTTGATTAGTGCATGCTTTGCTGCCGCTTCAGTCCACCATACCTATGTAGGCGAGAGCCGCCGAATTCTAGCCTCGCCATGTACTGGCCTCAGTACTACGCTCCTCTTTTTCCTTTGCCCTTTGTTGGCACCCCTTTTGTTTTAGCAGGTTTGAGATCGACGCCGTTAGCAGGGTTACCCTTCCGGCTTGGCCTGGGCAGGGTTATGGACGCCATTGATTTATCTTCAGGGCTCTTAGCCCAATTTGCATCTTGTCCATACTCGGACGTTGTATCGTTTTCAAGGTGATTTGGTTCTTTGTATTGTATATCTGTATTCTTGACTCGCTGAGTCGCTGTTGTATATATATCTGTTCTGTGGGTCCCATCGAGGACTGTTGTGTAATCGTATTACTTCGTTTTCCACCCGCACGAAAGTGCCTGGTGGGCATCCTTGAATCGTTTCTATGCGGGTTTGGCAGAAAGGGCTAAAACTTGCATAGGGCCGATTCCAGGGTATTACATTATAGGTCAGGGAATGCAAACAAATATGCGAAGTGACTTAAAATACCATGAACTACATAATAGAAGGTAGATACTGCTGCTACAGAAATTATAATTGAGAAACTTGAATTTATAGAGCAGGGCATGCGGATAACCATGTTCGGTGCCTTAAAACTTTCCATGTCGGAGCTATGTCGAAGCTTACTGGAAACAAGATAGAAACTATAATGGCATAACATGCAGAGGGAATGCAAAACAAACAAGTTCAATGACATAAAATTTGCAACGAACCACATAAGAGAAGGCAGTTATTATCGTTGCTTAGTACTCCCTCCATTCCAAAATATATGATGTTCTAGCTTTTGTGAAAGGAGTGTATATAGACGCCTTTTGTGTGTGGATTAGGAGTGAACTAGCACACTGAAAGGCGTCTAAATACATTCCTTTCGCAAAAGGTAAAACATCTTATATTTTGGAACGGAGGGAGTACAAAGCAGATTGAAATTTAAATAGCATAACTTATGAACTTGTAGAGCAGCGAATGTTAACCAACATGTTGAGTGGCATAAAACTACCCATGAACTCCACAATTACATGAAGCCAGTGTTGTAGAAATGGACGAAGAAAATACACATTATGATGACATAGCTTGCGAACTTGTAGAGCATGTAGGTAGCTTTAGATGTTCAGTGAATTAACATTTTCCATGAACAACATAATACTAAAGAATTCCAGTAATGAGAATTTTGTACTACCAAAATTGTTTATATATTTAGAGTAATTATTGGTCAAAGAAGAAACACGCAAAAGGAGGATGCCTTATTCCTTGAAACGGAGGGAGTAGCTTAATGCCAGGATTTAACATAGACTACACTAAATTTATTAAGGAGGGGTCAAATATCAATTAAGTCACTATTGAGGTAGGAATTAACCACCAATACAGAAATGCAGTTCACTATCACAGGATTAAACCTTCTATATTGAAAAAACAAGAATATTTATTTTACCTAGGTTATGACATTGTCTACACATACACGACATCTTTTCGGGTCACGTCAATGAGGCCGAGGGTGCCCTGTAGTGGTGAGTCGCGCTGAAGAAGAAATTTCACGATGGCATCGGTGAAGGAGATCTATGGAGATCGTTGAGGGGGGTGTCTTATTTGACAGGATATCTGGTGAAGGAGATCCGGTGTAGTGCTCGGTGTCGTCGATGAAGCATACCACCCACGACATATTATGGATTCGGCGCGCTGCACAAGAGCGTCGGTGAAGCAGATATGTGGAGGCCATTTATGGGTCTGGCTTGCTGGACAATATGGCTGGTGAAGGAGATCCGGTGTAGTGCATAGCATTGTTGGTGAAGAAGATCTGGTGTAGTGGACTATTGAGTCCATGAAGCAGATCGATTGCAGCGCACACCAGCGTAGGTGAAGCAGGTCAGGTGTTGTGGATGGGGGAATCGACAAACTAACAAGGTGGTGTGGAAGAGGGTGTCAGGGAACTAGGTTCGGTAAGATGGACATCGGCGGATCTAGTAGACTAGTGAGGAGTATATGGTATCTAGGTATGGCATGTAGGCCAGTGAAGCACGACAGGGATGTTCCGATGAGGTGGTGCATGAGCTGGAGGTGGAATAGGGGGTTTGGGGCGGCATGTAGGATGGCAAAGTACGGCGGGGATGTTCTGGTGTGGTGGTACTAGAGCTGGAGCTGAGATGGGGGGGTTGGTGGCGTGTAGGCCGGCGAAGTGCAGCGGGGATGCTCCGGTGCGGCGGTGCAGGAGCCAGAGGTGAGAAAGGGTTAGTGTTGGGAATATGCCCTAGAGGCAATCATGTATGATGTTATTTCCAATGTATTCATAAAGTTATTGTCCATGTATGAACTACTGATATGTATCATTGAATATGTGATTCGATTGTGGAACTATATATTCATGTTGTTTAAACTAATTTTCCTTGGTCGTTGAGGTTGTGCTGGACACACAACTTAGACTAATGTGAAAGTCGGCTGATGACTCGGTTCCACTTGTCATGGGCATAGAGATGCTATTCCGACTTACACAAATTAGGCTAAAGAGTTTAGCAAGTCGGACTGACCCATATTGAGACAAAACGAATAAGTCGTCATTTGTATATCTCAATCAATCTAATCCTTAGACCTGAGGTTATTGCACAATTCGAGTTGAGGATCACTGACTTAGGTTCTGTCAAACGTTGTTCTGTCACTAGGCAGTTATAAAGGCGGAGTTCAGGTCGACTAAGAATCAAGATGCGTGATGTGAATAACCAAGATGGGATTTTGCCCCTCCGCCCGGAGAGATATTCTCTTGGCCCTCTTGGAAGATATGATTCGGAAAGCATGGCCATGCATGACTCGGTTAAATGTTAACCGAGGCAATTGACGAAGAGTTAGTCGGATGAATCACTTATCTCAGATCGAGAAAGAGAGTCGAACTATTCAAGGGATGATGGTTATTCTCCTATAGTTCGACAAGGTATATCGTGAGGCAAAAGGGATTCAGACGA
This sequence comes from Avena eriantha, assembly GCA_910589775.1. NCBI lineage: Eukaryota > Viridiplantae > Streptophyta > Magnoliopsida > Poales > Poaceae > Avena > Avena eriantha. The sequence goes on from OU342742.1 coordinate 418,427,967, forward strand.
AAGTCGCATTGGAAGGTATGTCATCATGACTCTTTGGTACTTGGGAGTCGGCACCTTCTGCTAGGAGCCGCTATCGACTGATCGGTAACGAGTGAGACTCGGATCGTGTCCGGGTCACCATGAGCCTATCGGGTCACACACTTAAGAGCGGGAGCAAGTTTGGGTTAGACCCAAACATGAAATCTATTTGGGTTGGACCCAAATAGAGACATGGACTTAGTCAGTGAGTTAGACTGATAGTGACTAATATAGGCCTTTTAGTGAATGGGACACAAGTGAGTGGAGCCTACTTTCACTCCCTATATAAGCTGAGGCACAGGTTCTTAGAGCACACGTTTTTTTAGGTCACTCCATGTGTTGGAAACCCTAGCCCCAGTCCAGTCCTGTCACCGCCATAACGGACCTAGCAGTCCACCGCCGGCGCTCCTCCTCGTACGTGTGGATACTGGCGGAGGTGCTGTATGTTCAACACTCCGACGATCGTGGATCGGAACGGATCGTGAGGACTGCACTGCATCAAGCGACGTGCTTCATCGATTCCGCAACTGCATGTCTAGTGGTAATCCTCGTGGCCTTCTACCTGAGCTGGATCTTGGGATCACCACATAGGGAAAAAGTTTTGTTTATCTCTGCGTGGCCCAACAGTGGTATCAGAGCGTTAGCTTCTAGTTTTAGGCTCGAGATCATGCATATGTGATATGCGGTTGGCATTAGATTGGATCTAATTGCAGTTTTGGTGGTCGATCTATGAGATAGATCGGTTTTGTATGAAGTTGATTGGATCAACTATACTCGGGGGAATGGATGATCTAGTTTCCGTGATTTAACTGCTAAGGTCGTGGAACGACATACCCCTACCGGTCGGCTTCCACCATCGGGGTAGAGCGTGACACGTAAATCCGGATGCGGTGATTGAAGATCAAAGAGTTTGGTCAAATCGGAGTCCGGATCGGATTTGGATAAAATTGTTTTATCCAATGAAGAAATCCATGTCCGAAATACAGATGAGATCTGCGGTTTTGGAAAAATCCGGCTAGCGGGACCGCCGGCTACGCCCTGTCGTAGCGCCTTAGATGTCGTTGCGAGTTTTCACAACATCGGTAGATATCGTATATATGCATAACTTGTTTTTGCAGGATGATGTTGTGAATGGTATGGCTTATGTGCATGTGATGTGTGTAATCCATACGTGATCTGCGTATCACGGTTTTTGTTAGCCGACTGGAGCCTAGGTGCTGTCATTTATTGTATAATGAACTGCATGTCGGATTCTCTATGTAATTTACATTACTAGCTAGTGTAGCTGTTTGGAGAACCCATATGTGATGCAAGTCGATGTACAAGTCGGCTACATGGTGTAAGACGACACATGACAAGAGTTGACATGCGTCGAATTAGAAGCTTTGTGGAGATGGAGATTGTCAGGAAGAGAGCCATACCATCTCACATTATAATTGCTTTATTTTGTGCTATGTTTATGTCTCTGTTTTACCTCTATTAGATAGTTGGAAGAAAGTAATCCCTCAAAGAAGGTCTAGTCGGTTTCCCTGCTAGTACTACACCATCACAAGTCGGACATTTTTGGTAGTGGGCTCATAAAATTGAGGTGGTATCAATTATGTCCGACTAGGTGGGTTCGAGTCGGACTCTTACAACGGAAGCACTCGGTAATCTAGATGGGTCTATCACAATGGTTTGGGACTCGGGGAAAAGTCGGATGGGAGCTGGGGCATGTGATGCCACCCATCCAACATGAGTCGTATGAGATGCGATTTACAAGGAGTTGTCTACCTAGATCACTTGACGGCTAGCGGTGATGCTAAAGCTCACTATTCGAGTTGCTTATTTAGGGTCCTGAATCACTAAGTAACCATCAGAGGGGTGTTGGTTCTAGTGGGAGCATAATTATTAAAATGTTTAATATGCTTGCTCTTTTATGGATACATGTCTTAAGTGTTTTTGCATATTTTTCTGTTGTAGATCAATGGCACCTATCAGTCTCCCTCAGATTTCCAGTTTTGCTTTGTGAACCATCTTAGAGAAAGATAAGCTAAATGGAACTAACTTCACCAACTGGTATCATAATCTAAGAATTGTTCTCAAGCAAGAAAAGAGGGACCATGTCCTGGACAACCCACTTCTAGATAAGCCGAATGAGAATGGCGACTGTCGTAGCCACCAATGCCTACCATCGGATTTGTGATGAATCCACGGAGATTAGCTGTCTTATGCTTGCTCACATGGAACCGGACTTGCAGCAGCAGTTCGAGAATGTTGAGGCCTATGATATAATCGAAAGCCTCAAAAGTATGTTCCAGGCTCAGACAAAGACTGAGAGGTATCAAGTCTCTCAGGCTTTGTTGAGTTGCAAGCTTAAGGATGGCGATCCACTGAGTCCACATGTGATCAAGATGGTTGGTTACGTGTAGTCTCTGGAGAGGTTGGGCTACCCCATTAGCAAAGAGTTCGCTATGGACATAATTCTGAACTCTCTTCCTAGTGCGTATGGTTAGTTCATATTGAACTACCACATGCATGGTATGGATAAGAAGCTCACTGAATTACATGGGATGCTCAAGCAAGCTGAGGTGGATCTCAAGAAAGGCGCTAGTCAAGTGTTGATGGTGCAGAATAAGGCTAAGTTCAAGAAGAGTTCTTGGACTAAGAAGAAGAAGGCTAAGTGGGGAGGTAAGGCTAAGGACCTGGTCCAAAGAGCTTCCTCAGGGACTAAGCCATCTCCTGCAGCCGGGTCCACTTGCTTCTACTTCAAGGCGGATGGCCACTGGAAGAGGAATTGCAGCAAGTATCTGGCTGACAAAGCCAAGAGTGGAGGTGTGACTTCCGGCTCAGGTATGCTTGTTTGCAATGTTATAGACATCTATCTCACAGATGCACCTAATAGTTCTTGGGTATATGATACCGGATCAGTTATTCACATCTGCAACTTGTTGCAGGGACTGGTAAGAACTAGGAGCATGGCGAGAGGCGAGGTTGACATTCGAGTCAGCAACAAAGCAAGAGTCGCTGCATTGGAAGTCGACACAATGCAACTTCATTTACCTTCTAGATTCTTAATGGAGCTAAATAATTGTTATTATGTTCCAGTGCTTAGTCAAAACATTATTTCTGCCTCATGTTTGATGAGACAAGGCTATGAGTCGAATATTAAGAATAATGGTTGTTCTTTATATTTGAATGATATGTTTCACGGCTTTGCACCCGTCCAGGACGGGTTATTTATTTTGAATCTTGAAGGTGAATCTGTCAATAACATAAATGTGAAATGGTTGAAACCAAATGATCTGAATATGACTTACTTTTGGCATTGTCGGCTCGGTCATATAATTTGGAAACGCATGAAGAATCTCCATGATGATGGACTCCCAACTTCGTTCGACTTGGAGTCGTTCGAGACATGTGAATCCTGCCTACTCGACAAGATGACCAAGACACCTTTTGCAAAGAGTTGTGAAAGGGCGTCCGACTTGTTGGGACTAGTATATAGTGATGTATGTGGCCCAATGAGCACGATAGCTAGAGGTGGTTATGAGTACTTCATTACCTTCACTGATGATTTGAGTAGGCATGGATATATCTACTTGATGAAACATAAGTCGGAAGCCTTTGAAAAGTTCAAGGAATTCCAGAATGAGGTACATAATCAACTCGGCAAGAAAATAAAGTTTCTTCGGTCAGACCGAGGAGGCGAGTACATGAGCCATGAGTTTGATGACCATCTGAAGAGTTGTGGAATAGTTCCCCAGCTCACTCCTCCAGGAACGCCGTAGAGAAACGGTGTGTCGGAAAGGAGGAATCAGACCTTGTTGGACAGATGAGTCAGACCGATCTGCCTTTATCATTTTGGGGTTATTTTCTAGAAACTACAACGTTCACACTAAATAGAGTACCATCAAAGTAGGTAGAGAAAACACCACATGAGATGTGGACTGGCAAGAAGCCGAGTTTGTCTTTCCTTAAGATTTGGGGCTGTGAAGCATTTGTCAAGCGACTTTAGTCAGACAAGCTTACGGCCAAGTTGGATAAGTGTATTTCCATGGGGTATCCGAGGGAAACCTTGGGCTACTACTTCTACAACCGAGAAGAGGGCAAAGTGTCTGTCGCTTGGAACAGTGTCTTCCTTGAGAAAGAGTTTCTCAGTCGGGGAGTCAGTGGGAGCACGGTGCAGCTCGAAAAAATTCGAGAGGTACCGGCCAGCAGCGAGTCAGCAAAAACCTTGGAGGTTTAGCCGGTCATGGTACCTGAGCTGACAACTGCACCGACACTGCGAAGATCGGCCAGATTACGAAGTGTTCATGATGTGTTACTACTAGACAGTGATGAGCCGGCAACTTATTCGGAAGCGATGGTGGGTTCTGATTCCGAGTCATGGCTTGGAGCGATGAGATCCGAGTTAAAGTCCATGGATGAAAATCAAGTTTGGAACTTGGTTGATCTGTCAGACGGTGCAGGACCCGTCGAGTGCAAATGGGTCTTTAAGAAGAAAATTGTTATGGATGGAAACGTTTCTATCTATAAAGCATGGCTTGTCGCGAAAGGGTTCCGACAAGTTCAAGGAGTTGACTACGATGAGACTTTCTCTCCCGTGGCCATGCTTAATTCAGTTTGGATCATGTTAGCTATAGCAGCCTATTTCGACTATGAGATATGGCAGATGGATGTCAAGACGGCTTTCCTTAATGGAAATTTAACCGAGGACGTGTATATGATACATCCCGAGGGTTTGTCGATCCGGCTAATGCTGACAAGGTATGCAAACTTCGGAAATCCATTTATGGGTTGAAGCAAGCATCTTGGAGTTGGAATATTCGCTTTGATGAAGTAGTCAAATCGTTTGGCTTCATCAAGAGTGATCATGATTCTTGTTTATACAAGAAGTTTAGTGGGAGCAAAGTAAACTTTCTGATCTTATATGTGGATGACATATTACCGATTGGAAATGATGTCCAGATGTTGCAAGAAACCAAGGAATCATTGGAAAAGAGTTTTTCAATGAAATACTTGGGTGAGGCGACTTATATACTAGGAATCCAGATCTATAGAGATAGATCAAGGCAACTCATTGGATTGAGTCAGAGTACATATTTGGATAAAGTGTTGAAGAAGTTCAACATGGAATCGTCTAAGAAAGGGTTCTTACCGATGTCCCATGGTGTAAAACTTAGAAAGACTCAGTGTCCTTCGACAACTGATGAGCAAAGTCGAATGAGTGCGATTCCATATGCTTCTATAGTCGGATCCATCATGTACGCTATGATTTGTACTAGGCCGGATGTTTCCTATGCTCTACGTGTTGTGAGCAGATACCAAGCTGACCCTAGAGAGATCCACTAGGCAGTGGATAAAAATATCCTTAAATACTTGAGAAGGACTAAGGATATATTCCTGGTTTATGGAGGTGAGGATGAACTCAGTATAAGGGGTTACACGGATGCGAGTTATCTCACTGACTCGGATGATTCTCGTTCGCAATCTGGATATGTGTTTGTGATAAACGGATGGGCTGTGAGCTAGAAGAGTTCCAAGCAAGAGATGGTGTCTGTGTCTATGACAGAGGCTGAGTATATTGCTGCCTCGGAGGCGGCAAAGGAAGCCGTTTGGATGAGGAATTTCCTCATGGATCTTGGTGTGGTTCAGGGCTCATCCAATCCATTAGATGTGTATTGTGACAATAATGGTGCTATAGCACAAGCCAAGGAACCTAGACAACACCACAAGAACAAACATATACTCATGCGGTACCACCTCATCGCCAGTTCGTGGATCTAGGTGATATCAAGTCATGCAAGGTACACATGGATGAAAACATTGCGGATCCGTTGACAAAGCCACTTCCATAGCCGAAGCATGAGGCGCACCTGAGAGATATGGGCATTAGATTCCTAGACATGTGATGTCAGATGATTGACTCTAGTGCAAGTGGGAGACTATTGGAATATGCCCTAGAGGCAATCATGTATGATGTTATTTCCAATGTATTCATAAAGTTATTGTCCATGTATGAACTACTGATATGTATCATTGAATATGTGATTCGATTGTGGAACTATATATTCATGTTGTTTATACTAATTGTCCTTGGTCATTTAGGTTGTGCTAGACACACAATTTAGACTAATGTGAAAGTCGGCTGATGACTCGGTTCCACTTGTCATGGGCATAGAGATGCTATTCCGACTTACACGGATTCGGCTAAAGAGTTTAGCGAGTCAGACTGACCCATATTGTGATACAACGAATAAGTCATCATTTGTATATCTCAATCAATGTAATCGTTAGACCTGAGGTTATTGCACAATCCGAGTTGAGGATCACTGACTTAGGTTCTGTCAAACGTTGTTTCGTCACTGGGAAGTTATAAAGGCAGAGTTCGGGTCGACTGAGAATCAATCTGCGTGATGTGAATAACCAAGATTCGGAAAGCATGGCCATGCGTGACTCAGTTAAATATTAACCGAGGCAATCGACTAAGCGTTAGTCAGATGAATCACTTATCTCGGATCAAGAAAGATGGTTATTCTCCTATAGTTTGACAATGTATATCATGAGGCAAAAGGGATTCAGACGAAAGTCGCATTGGAAGGTATGTCGTCATGACTCTTTGGTACTTGGGAGTCAGCACGTTCTGCTAGGAGCCGCTACCGACTGATCGGTAACGAGTGAGACTCGGATCGTGTCCGGGTCACCATGAGCCTGTCGGGTCACACACTTAAGAGCGGGAGCAAGTTAGGGTTAGACCCAAACAGGAAATCTATTTGGGTTGGACCCAAATAGAGACATAGACTTAGTGAGTGAGTTAGACTCGCAGTGACTAATATAGGCCTTTTAGTGAATGGGCCACAAGTGAGTGAAGTCTACTTTCACTCCCTATATAAGCTAGGGCACAGGTGCTTAGAGCACACGTTTTTAAGGTCACTCCTTATGTTGGAAACCCTAGCCCCAGTCTAGTCCTATCGCCGCCGTACCAGACTTAGCAGTCCACCGTCGGTACTCCTCCTCGTACGTGTGGATACTAGCGGAGGTGCTGTATGTTCAGCACTTTGACGATCATGGATCGGAACGGATCGTGAGGACTGCACTGCATCAAGCGACATGCTTCATCGATTCCGCAACTGCGCGTCTAGTGGTAATCCTCGTGGCCTTCTACCCGAGCTGGATCTTGGGATCACTGCGTAGGGAAAAAGTTTTGTTTATCTCTGCGTGGCCCAACAGTTAGGGTTTTCTGGAGGATCTACGAGTGAAATGATGTCGGTGGAAGGTGGACTACCAAGCTTCAGAGTTGTGGGGATTGGGGAGAAAAAAATTACGAACGATACCCATGCACCGATATTAGTAGTTAGGGCATTTTTAGGGGTTGAAAAGGAATTTCGTACTACTAAAACTTGGGCATGACCACACAAAATATTTAGGTGGAGGTGAGACAGTAGGATTTGGAGCTCTATGATTTTGAATTTGGCTATACAGTACAAATGATATAGAAAAATAATATCCTATCCTAGTAGTAGCTATTGTCCAAGGACTAGAAAATATATTTTACTGTAATGAGTATTTTCGGACCCATTTATGCAAAATAAGGTATCTGCCTTTATCTTAATTAAGTACTAGTACCTCTCACTTTAATAATAAGGCCTTAGCACAATACTAGTAGTATCTTGTAGTACTACTAGGTAAAATTCTTAAGAGACAAACTCTCTAATAGATTATCTCTTAAGTACTCCTCCTCATCGGTAACTACAGTTTGCCTATGATACTGCGCTAAGACAGTCCCATTGTTGTGATGAAATTCCTAAACACGTTATGTTCAAGCACCATGCATCAAGGCTTTAAACTTATCTTACCATTATATAGTGTACGAATAACTTTGAATATTGACCGTTGGATTAAGATTCGCGAATCCCAACAATTCTAGCTGTTGGATCTTCTTTTTCATTCTAGCAACTAGAAGATTCTATTGATACTTATTAGCACAATGAACGTTATGCACAACTCTCAAAACACATTTCTCCGTAATTCTTGAATTTTCTCCTTTAGACCATGTTATCAAAAATTTCAATTGTTAGATAGCTAATAATCGCTGACTTCTAGATACAAAGTACAAGAACCAAATATACACCTATACTTTATAGATGTCATAACTTTTTGAACACCCATACCTATTATAATTTTATATAGTGATGATATGTCGTATGTCTATTATTCAAGTCTCACGTGCATTGCACGTGCAACTTATTAATTATAAAAGAAATAATGGAATATAGTGTACGTACTACTTCTATACATAAATATAATCTGTGTCCATAAAATTATTCCGTAAATAAATTCCATAGGAGTACGTGGGCTAATTGTGTTGGCGATTTAATATGCTTCCTGCGTGGGTAGGGCCAGGGGAAATTGCATGCCATTCGTCTCCACAACTGCTCATGCATGCATCTCCCCATCTTCTTCGCAACGGTTCCTTTCATTATTCCTGATCCCATTCTTTTTATATCATTTTCTCAACCGATCGTACCTCTTCAAAACAAAAGAAGGCGCCGATGTCCATGGCGTCACGGTTCAACTACAAGTATTCCTTCCTGGACCCGACAACACCACCAAACTTAAGGTGTTGTATACCAACACAACGTCAGTGGTAAATCCAAATGCCCTTGGCGAAAGCGGACGACATGATTGTTGGCCTCGACATCGAGTACACCAATAAGCAAGAATCAACGCAGAAGGTTCCCGTCATCCAGCTGTGCTTGGGCACAGATTGCCTTGTCTAGCAGATCTGCAAGGACAACAAGCCATGCACCAAGCTAGTAGACTTCCTCGCCAACCCTAACATTTCCTTTTTAGGCGTCGACATTGACAATGATAGTATAAGGCTTAGGCATTCCAAAATGCCAGTGACGAACTTCGCAGACATCTAGAAGAGGTGGAAGCCTGCTGGCTCCGTGAATGAAAAGGGTTCTTTTGCTGACTATGATGTGGCCCTCATAGATAGCCATTACAAAGCCATGAAGAAGCACAAGAAGGATGTGGACCACACATAGTAGGAGAACATGCCCCTGACCGACGAGCAAATCCAGTATGCAAGCCTCGATGCCTCCGTGATCTACGAGGTATACGGGCAGATAGTGAACTTCGAGAGGGGTCAACAAACTCTCGAAATGTTCAATTAAAAAAAGCAACTAAAGAAGAAGGGCAAGGGAAAGCGTAAGCAAACCAAAGAAGAAGACTAAAATGAAGAATGGTACGCCGTGTGACCTACGAGTTCTAGATTGTGTAGTATATGTTTGCATCTATCAATAAATGCTAGATCGTGTGATAATTAATGTTACTTACTACTAGAAGTTAATGCATGTATATACTATAGGAGTATCATGCGTGTGGCCGAGAAAAAATTAAACTTGCGGGTGGGGGGCAAAACATGGTCATCATTCATTAGAGGGAAAATATGATGGTTTCACTGAAATTAGTCTCTACATCAGGATTATTATGTATAGAAAATAAAGTGTGAATCAAGCTCAGGAAAAGGGGGATTCATAGAGTATCCCGTATGTGGATAGTGCGAATAGTCAAGGAACAAGTATCAAGTACTCGGGGCCTACGGGACACAAGTGAGCGTGGAAGAACCAAATATTATCCATTGCCCACTGGTGCCTCTGCATTAGTTATATCTATTCCCAGCATTTTAATTGATAAGTTATAATTAAAGCCATGATCATCTCCACCATTAAGCATCTCCATCATTAAGCATGTGCCAACCTTTTATCAACGGTGGAACGACAACAACGTGAAGTAGCACCTAAGCAAGCAACTATGACTCGCAAGGCCGACTGTCTATTAATCAATAGGAAATAGGATGTGTCCAAGGAAATATAGAGGCAGCAAGGAATATATATGGTGCACAGAAACTAAAGCATCGTAACACAGATAGTAATAGATCAATAGAAGGAAATAAAGACTATAAAAGCAAAATAGGTAGAAAGGGGGAGATGCTCGCCTGGGAAACACTGACGAAGATACATTATCCGAAGAACTTGTCGATACTCGCATCAACTCATCGGCCTAATCCGCGAAGAAGCAAAGCACTAAAAGAAACACCGAATGTACTATTTAATGCTACGGTAGAAGAGCGGGCATGATGCATGTATGGTGCATGACATGGCAAAGATGCGATGGAATTAGGCAATATTAAGCAGAACCGAGGTCCCGACAATTAATTAGATGGTTTATGTTGTTTAGATACCCCGCATTTTAAATATTATTTAACAAACAAAATATGACATTGGTTCGCTACGCAAATATAAATGGAGCTGATATAAGCCTAAAATAGGCCGCATATGGGCTCCATATTTAATTTAGATGGATCATCGAAAAAGCCCCAAACACCCACAATATGTATGCAAGTATGACCAATTTAATATGCAACAATTTAATATCATGTTATAAAAATATAGGGGCTTAGGGTCACACATTAGGGTCGAAGATCTTGGGGGTCTTGTGGTTCGATGGGGGCTCGGTCTTCGAACTCGGGAAGAAGAACTTGGCGGTCCGGAGGGATCGGCCTTCGGACCCCGAGATTGGGGTCTTCGGGTGAAGGAGGTCTTGTCGAGGGTTCGTGTCGATGGTCTTGGAATCTGGTAAAACGATCTTGGGATGTGGCATCGGATTGGTCTTGTGGACGAGACGATCTTATCGCCCCCAAAACGTAGTGTTGGTTTCTGAGTTGTCATACTAGTGAGACATGTCCACACAGTCGGCATCTCCACATCACAAGCATCACCGAAACACCAGTACCACACCTCTTCTCCTCACAAGTTGCAACCGTGTAGAAGCAACAACAACAACGAGATATAGAGATCGGAGGTCAGGTCGCGGCAGACGGGGTCGAACGGGAGGGCGCGGTCTCCGGTCGGGGTGGAGCACATGGAGACTAGAGACGGGGCAAACATCGGCGCTACTCACAGGAGGACGACCACAGAGGAGACCAGCATCAGGCGTGCGCGGCTCACGGACGAAGAGGCTCGGGGAGGAGGCGGTAGGAGACGCACGAGAAGGGGAGGCCGGCGATGGGTGTCGAGCGCGTCTGGAGGATCTCGATGGAGATGCGGCTGAGGCGGCGTCACACAAAGCAGAGGACGCGCGGTCTTGCACGGACGGTGCCGGCGCCATGCAGGCCAGAGGAAAGGCAATGACGGACGAGGCGGGAGCCGGTGTCGAAGCAGAGGAGCCCTGGGGCGGGCTCGCCTGGCTCCTGTCGGTGGGACGACGCTGGGGCCGATAGGGCTCGAGAGGCGCAGAGGAGGGCGCAGGCAGCGACGGAGGAAGGGAGCTTGGGAAGGCGGAATGGGTCGGCGGCGCAGCGGGGGTTGCCGATGACGCGGGGTCGCACAGAGGACGGTGACGAGGCTCGACGGTGGTGGAGGACAGGCGGCGGCGGCGGATGCGGTTTTCTGCGAGGGAGAAGAGGTGCGGGGAGGGATGGGATCGTATGAGGCTTGCGGGTCGGGTAGGGTGTGCGTCGATGTGAGTGGGGCCGGGTGGAGCGAGACTGGTGGGCAAGAGATGTGACAGGGTGGTGGTTCGCCAGGGATTGCGGCGCACAGAACGGGGTGACAACGCGGGGCACTAGGATCGCGTCGGGCAGGCGGGCGTGGTGTGGTGGGTTTGGTGGAGGTTGGGGCTAGGGTTTGGTTAGAGGCTAGGCAGGTTTTGGGCCGGGTAGTAGGTGGTTCGGCCGGTTGGGGCTCTGGCCTGACCGGCTGGACTGCCTCCCCAAACAAAATAGTTTTTATTTTGTTTGTTTATTTATTTTTATACAAAAGACTTTTGCAAATAGTTTTTAGATAAATAAAAGATCCAGACAGACCAGGGTTGAATTTGGAATGAAGGAGGGGAATAATTAGAAAAAAAAATAGGGCTTTTCGAAGATAGTTTTAGACAAACAGATGCATGATGATGATGATGCTCTAATGCAATGTGACATGATGACATGAGCACGTTGTCATGATGATGCACAAAACAAAAACACAACAATTTTCTAGTAGTGGTTTTAGCGGGGTGCTACAATTCGACACCACTAACAATGGATCTCGCCCTTGAGATCTGCCTCATGGTACCAAAAGAAAGCTGACGATCCGAGTCTTCTCGCTTTGTGTAGATCTTCGCGACACCACTAACAAGGGGTCGTTGCCCATGATCATCGAGAGAACCCTCCGGGAACAAAGGACGAAGGTAAAGGTATCGACAAATAAAGCCACCTCTAACTTTGATAGAATGAGAGAAAAGATGCAATCTAATCCACTTCAATGTACGAGAGCGGAGAGAATGAGTAGTCGGCATGGGGGCCAATCCGTCACGCACCCAAACTATTACTCCGCACATTCAGTAGAAAACCGTGCAACCCATTCTCGGAATTCAGACTGAAGATCTCGACAATCGAGGTTCGGTAACAAAGGAGTGATGCAGGGTTTCATCAGATCTGACTTAGATGATGTTATCACGTTGGAAGACACCGGAAGATACAAAGAAAGATTCCAGTGGATTTTGATCCACTGAAAGGTACAATAGATGAAGACTACTCAGATAGCACGAAGACCGGATGCGGAAACCCCGTTACAAGAGGAAGGAATCGAAGCCCTGAAGACATGATGTAAACCCAACCACGAGAAATCCTGGTTAAATTAAATACTATTAAATGCCTATTTCTTAATTAATTCATAACTTTAATTCCGTAACTCCGAATTCGACAAGTAGTATGTTTGAATCGATCAGCACGACGAGCCCTTTATAATTATGAATTCCATCATATCAATTAAAGCATGGATCGTATAAATATTAAATAGACAGAAGGATTATGGGAGTAAAACTTGACTAAATAATTAATAAAATATTGTATTCTTGTACCTACACCTCACCCATGCCGTGCTATGTTATACCATGCAATTGTGCATCATTCCATCATGGCATACCTTATTTTGCTTGGTTCATATGATTGGACACTTTATTTATTATGGTCATTGTGTGTTTGGTTTTTATGCCGGATAGACTTCGAGCAAGGGAGTTATCAGGAGAACCAATAACACTACTTGGATCCTAGTTATTCCACCGCTAAGCTAACATGCAAGCAATTCTCCATGCTTGCATGCATATAACACCTTTGTTTCTATCTTATTCTTGCATCATTGAGTCATGATTGCATTGAATTGGAATCCTAAGTACTACATTGCCTTTACGTTTAAACCCCACCGAAACTTGTTCCTCCATCCTATGAGCCCTTACTACAGGAGTTATTTGAACCATGCAAGTCGTAGAATTCCATGTGTAAGGTTTCTGCGAGTGTTTGGATAACGAGGTACCTAAAAAACTTAAATTGAATAGTAATGGGATAACTAAAGAAAGAGGTACTAGTGGGCAATAACTGTTATTTGGTTCTTCCACACTCACTTGTGTCCCGTAGGCCCCGAGTACTTGATATGTGTTCCTTGATTATTCGCACTATCCATATGTGGGAAACTCTGTGGATCCCCCTTCGCCTGAGCTTGATTCACACTTTATTTCTTGGGGCCACAAACTAGTTTGGAATGTTATTACTATCATGTATTCATGCCATGCCTTACTGCTTTATTTACAATTCCGCATGGAGCGCCTGTACTGTTTAGGAATGCGGAGTGTTTTCGTAGTATCGAAAATCCCAGTCACACTTTTGGGTTCCTAGTCGTTTACATCCATTGACGCAAACCTGGGTTCATCTCGGAGCTGTCCAACTCCGTTGGAGATAGCTTATTGGGGTGGCCCCCTAAAATAATTTCTGAATCCTATGAATGCATTGTCATGAGGCCTCGTTGCTTTTTATATGGTTCTTCCCGAGGTTGATCGTGTGTGTGTTGCTATTTGTGCACCCCTACAGGGTAAATCTTTCTGAAAGCTGTGCCCGTGGTTATATATGGCTTGGAGCATAGTTTCTCGATCATAGAGTGCTGGGAATATGCCCTAGAGTCAATCATGGTTGATGATATTTCCCAAAGTATTCATAAAGTAAAGTTGTCCTTGTATGAACATTAGATATGTATCACTGAATACGTGATTCAGTTGTGGAACTGTATATTCATGATTGTTCATACTAGATTGTTCTTGGTCGTTGTGGACACACAACTTAGACCAATGTGCAAGTCGGCTGATGAGACGATTCCACTTGTCATGGGCATGGTGATGCTATTCCGACTTACACTGATTCAGCTAAAGAGTTTAGCGAGTCGGACTGACCCACAGTTGAGATGCAACGAGCATGTTGTCATTTGTAGTCTCAAGCAATGGAATCCTTTGACCTGAGGTGATTGCATGATCCGAGTTGTGGATCACCAACTTAGGTTCTATCAAACGTTGTTCCATAAATGGGCAGTTATAAAGGTAGAGTTCGGGTTGTTTGTGAAGCAAGCTGCGTGACATGGATTACCAAGATGGGATTTGCCCCTCCATAATGGAGAGATATTCTCTAGGCCCTCTCGTGTGATATGATTCGGAAGCATGGCCATGCGCTACTCAGTTAAGTGTTAACTAAGGAGTCGGACTAAGAGTTAGTCCAGTGAATCACATATCATGGTACGAAAAGAGAGTTAAGCTATGAAAGGGATGACAACTACTCGCCTATAGCTTAACAGATATATCGTGTGGCAAAGGGACTTGGACAAAAGTCACATTGAAGGTTCGTCTTCTGACTTTACTGCACTTGGGAGTTGGCACGTCTTGCTAGAGGCCGCTACCATCTATCGACTTGAGACCGAGTGTTCATGGAAGTGAGTTGGATTCAAAGCCATGACAGGATACTTGGAGGAGTAGCTCATGTCCTGTCCAGGTGTACGTGAACCTACAGGGTCACACACTTAAGGGTAAGGAGCCCATGTGGATTAGATCCATATGGAGATTGGAATACAGCCTAGATGGGCCTCAAGCGTTGAGCCTAACTGGGAGTGTATATAAGTGGAGTGACAAGGGATAGTCCCTGACCTAGCCGTCACTTTCTCCACTTCCATTTCGGGCTAGACAGGATCTAGAAATCCTCTGTCTGAAGCTCCTTCCTGTATGTGTGGATACCGATAGAGGCGTTGCACGTGCGGTGCTGAAGATAGGGAAGCTCGTGGGGATCTAGCAAAGGAGTTCGTGTGATCCGGTGTAGCTGTCCGTGGGATTCGGAGGGCTGTCCGTGGGATCGTTCGGCACTGCTTTGATGCGCTACATCAACTTCCGCATCTGCGCGTCTAGCGGTAATCTCGTGGCCTATAACCTGAGCTAGATCTTGGGAGTACCACGTTAGGGAAAAAGTTTTGTTTATCTCTGTGTGGCCCAACATAGAGAACTATACCTAAAGTACCATGTTCAATTTGACTAAAACGTGACTAGTAAATAGTGCAACACTCATTGAATGGCTAATAAAACTACCAACAGATGGGATGTTCTTTTGGCTTCTCATCGATAAGTGAGAAGGAGGGCGAGCGATGTTTATTTCTGTTGCTTATATAACTGTTGTTTTTAATTAACGAGCGTCCATCCATATTTGGTTGGCCGGATGTTGTAGTGTGTCTCTATAGAACTGTTTAGATATTATCTTTCACTTCAATTGCTTCACCCCCAGGTTGCTCCCTTTAGATGCATAAAGACTTTCTGAGTGCCCCTAGGGTCTCACACAAATTATTGATTAGGTTGTCAGGTACATCCAATTGGAGGCTACTACGTCGATAAGGACAATGAAGGAGGCAACGACCCTCTTGGGTAGAGATTCCGAGGATGGATATCTTTGAGATCTGTGGGCAGGAAAGTGCTTATTTCTGTGGCATGTTATGCCAATTTTCTTCTTAATCCGTACTCGGATCTTGTCTTCCGCTTCCGCTTGATACTATGATGATTGATGTATGAGGATGTTTTCGAAACTATTATATCTATCTAGGATATTTGGATCTTGTCGTATGGCGTTGCAATATTTCCTCTCTTTGTAGATGGAATTGCTCATACATACCCATTTGTGTATGTTTTGTTCGCATGCCTGTCGACTACGTTGCTCATACTTGTTACGATGTTCTTGTAAGTGGGTAGGATGGTTGGCCAGTACCATTCCATGCTCCGCTTCTACGGGCCTACACGTCGGTGGCATTTGGGCCTCTACGGTAGCACCCCTTATCCACTTTTGGTTCATCCTGGCTTGTTGCTTGGAGCGTAGGGTCCGAGGTATTACAATTGGTATTAGCTCCGATCCTCGCGGTTAAATAGGTGTGTGCGGGTTAGTGGAGAGACATGTGTATCATGGCGCATGTGGCCCGGAGTGGACACGGCATGGCACATGTGCCGGCACTGGACGCACTGACGCATGCCAAGAGGGACGTTCCTGGACTGTGCTTGATCGGTGATGGCATCGATATTCTAAGGATAGGTGTATGTGAGATCCAGGAACATGGCTTAATAGGATTGATATGATACCTATATCAACAAGTTGCAACTTCTTTTTCGGAAGCTCAATTAAAAAGAAAACTGAGGTTAAGCGTGTTTGGCCTAGAGAAATTCTAGGATGGGTGACCGACCGGGAAGTGGGTGCCAGTGTGCATGAGTGATGATAAAGTGCACAGAAAAGACTAGGGTTGGTCTATGGGGCCAGTCTAGATATCCTATTAAGCTGCCAGGAGTAACACCCACAGGGCCTAGTGGACGGGGTGTTACAAGCCATTGCATGTTTTATTTTCCTAACCATCTCGATCCACATTACCACACACACTCCAATGAATGTGGTGATTAACCTACTATCACACTGGTGCACCATTCCATGTGGAAGTTGCATGCTAACATCTTTTTTGTTTTTTGACACATGGAGTCTCTAGAGTCATTGCATCTGCTATTTTCCGAACCACCTTGATCTACATTACCACACACACTCCAATGGATGTGTGATGCAATTACTATCGCACTGGGGCACCATTCCATGTGGAACTTACATTCCAATGTCTTTTGGGATTTTGGGTTTGACACATGGAGTCTCTAGAGTCATTTCATATATTCTTTTCCAAACCACCTTGATCCATGTTACCATAGAAAATCAAATGGATGTGGTGATGCTACTACTATCACACTAGTGCACCATTCTGTAGCACCCCAGTAAAACCACTACTAGAAAATCACTTGAATTGTTTACTACCTTGTGCATCATCATGATAGCATGCTCATGTCATTATGCCACATTGTATTTGAGCATCATCATGACATCATGCATGGTTTGCCTCAAACTATTTTCTAAAAGCCTACCTTTGTTTTCTAAATATCCCTTGTCTTTATTTCAAATTATAAAACTGGTCCTTCCGGATATTTTGTTTTTTCTAAAAACTATTTACAAAAGTATTTCTAAAATGAAACAAATAAATAAGCAAAATAAAACATTTTTATAAACTGGCGAGGCAGCCACTGGTCAGGCCCGAGGCCCAACCAGCAGCCAGCCTACAACCCAAATAAAACAAAACCCTAACCCTAGCTAAGACCAAACCCTAACCCTAAAGCCCCACCTACCCAGCCACCACCATCCACACCTGCCACCGCCACTCCCTAGCTACACCTGCACGTGCACACGCAGCCACATGCCTCCCCGCTACCTACAACAACAGCGATGCGGCACGCCTAGCGCGACCGACCGCGCCCCAGCCCAGTCCACCCCGCTTACCCCTGCTATGCGACAACCCGGCCCTACAACCTGACACCGCTCGTGACCCACCCCGCATAGCCCGTTCCTCCACCTACCCTCCTCCCATCGCGATCCCCAACCCGCGCAAGATCCCCTCCCTCGAGCAGAGCACCACCGCCGCCTCATCCTTCTGTAGAACCACCGCGCTCGTGGCCCTGTCTCCAGCGCCCCGGGCCTGCACCGTGGCCTCCCCGTCAAACCGTCGGTCCCGTGCAGAAGCGGACGCCGCCACGTCCTCTGCCTGCAAGCTCTGTCGCCCGAGCCGCCATAGCGCCGCCTCGCGAGACCCTAATCGTCGACCTTCTCGAGCGCGCCGCATCTTCCTACCCACACGCCCTGCAACACGTCATCGCCGGCCTCCCTCCGGTAGCCTCGCGACCTGCTCATCACGGAGCCGCGCCGCCGCCCGCAGGCCTCCTCCTTTGCTCCTCCCCGGGGTGGCTGCCTCCTCTGCTCCACGGGAGCACCACCAATGCCGTGGCAGAGGGCCTCTATGAGCCGCTTCCGCAGCCCTTCCTCACCTCCATGCCTCTCGTGCGCGTCCCTAATCTCCGGCCACCCTGTCTCGAGCGCGCATTGTTGCTCCACCTCGCTAACAGCACCCGCAGCGTGTCACCGTCCCTGCCATGACCTCCGGTGGCGTGTTGATGCCTTTCGAAGGACCAACAAGCTGTCAACCGGTGACCCATGCGCCTCTATTTACCCGATGCTCAATTCCAATACCAAGACTGCATGTTCCACGAGTCCCTCTCGGCAAGATCTTCTTGTTGACAAGGCCACTGGTGCTGAGAAAAGTTCGCCTTCGAGAAGCCGGGAAACCACAAGATCTTCACGGATCCAATAGTCGTTACCCCGAAGACCGATCCTAGATCTGATGGACGAGATCCTGAAGACCGATCCCGGCGAGACCAAACCCGAACCACATCGAACAAAGAGCGCCGCACACCAATGCGTGACCCTTATCCGCCTTATTTTCATAATGTAATACAACTTGTTGCATATTAAATTATTCATGCTTGCATCCCATCACGTGGCTTGGGACTTTATCGATTCACCTAATAATTAAATATGGAGATTATATGCGGGCTATATTTGTCTCATATCGCCTCCATTTAAATTTGTGTAGCAGCTGATGATATGTTTTGCCTTGTTAATGTAAGATTTAAATTGCAGGGTATCTAAATAACATGAACCTTCTAATTAATTTTCGGGACTCCGGTTCCGCTTAATATTTCCTAATTGCATCGCATCCTTGCCATGTCATGCATCATACACGCATCATGCTCGTTCGTCTGCCGTAGTATTAAATAGTGCATCTGATGTTTCTTTTAGTGCTATGATTATTCATGGATTAGGCTGATGAGTTGATGCGAGTATCGACAAGTTCGGATAATGAACCTTCGGTAGTGTTTCCAGGCGAGCATTCTCCCTCTTTCTACCTATTTTGCATTTATAGTCTTTACTTCTTCCTGTTGATCTATTGCTATTGATGAGGACATCCCTACAGTTACACCTACCCCAATTGATAATAAAGATGTTCCAATTGCAAAGAAGGATCAATCCAATGAGATAAGGATTGGACCAATCACAAGAGCTCGTGCTAAGCTACTAGAACAACAGGTGAACTTGTTTCTTAATGAACCTGGTGTTTTAATCAATGAGAACTACCTACGTCTTTGAACTATTGCATGATTAGGTACTTAGGAGAAGAAGGCATAGCAAGGAGCGAGGAGCAAATGGAACAACGCATGTTGATCAATGAAGAATGCGCGAGGGAGGAGATGGAGGAGAGGGAGGAAGCGCAAGGAGCTGTCTAAGACAAAGATTAACAAGAGACGGGAGTTCTCTGCCACGGCAGGAAAACAAAGTCCAACTCTGCCACGACAGGCTGCCGTGGTAGAGAAAGCAACTACAACTCTGCCACGGCAGAGTAAGTTTGACCAAACCCAAGTTGGGTCGGTTTGTATCCATAGGTGGGTGGGACCAACTTGGATCCACCGTTAGGCCGCTGCTTCCCAGACCCTTAAATAGATGGGGGCGCTCTAAATTTAGTCTTTAGACCACGTTAAAATATTTTGGAGTTGTTTCTTTCATAGAACCTCTGGAATTACCCTGTGTTCGAATTCTACAACTATAACTGAGTGTGATCTGTTGCTCCATTGGGAATTAGTAGATTGCATACTACCGTTCATGGTCACGGCTGCGTGCACAAGAGCATGGTGTTGTGAATATCCTACAAGGTTCGAGAGCTGTTGCATTGGCATCAGGGATCGAGCGGGAGAGTTCATAGCTACATGCTAGTTGTCTATCATCCACCACCACCATCGACAAGTGCTTCCATGTGGCAGTTGCATTCCAAGACGTTTTTGTGAATTTGGGTTCCACACATGGAGTCTCTAGAGTCGTTCAGGTGGTATTTTCCAAACCACCTTGATCCACATTACCTCACACACTCCAATGGATGTGTTGATGCAACTACTATCACACCGGTGCACCATTCCATGTGGCAGTTGCATTCTAAGGGGTTTTTGGGCTTTTTGATTACACACATGGAGTCTCTAGAGTCACTGAATGTGTTCTCTTCCAAACCACCGCGATCCACATTACCACACACACACAAATGGATGTGATTATGAAACTATTATCACATGGGTGTACCATTCCATGTCGTAGTTGCATTCCGATGTCTTTGGTTTTTTGGGTTTGACACATGGATTATCTAGAGTCATTGCATATGTTCTTTTACAAACCAACTTTATCCACATTACCACAAACTCCAATGGATGTGGTGATGTAACTACTATCACACTAGTGCACCATTCCATGTGGCAGTTCCATTAAAATGTCTTTTGGGGTTGACAGTTTGACACATGGAGTCTCTAGAGTCATTGCATGTATTCTTTTCCAAACCACCTTGATCCATATTACAACACACACACTCCAATTGATGTGTGATCCAACTACTATCATACTGGTGCACCGTTCCATTTGGAAGTTGCATTCCAAGGGGTTTTGGGGCTTTTGGGTTTCACACATGGAGTCTCTAAAGTCGTTGCATGTGTTGTTTTCCAAACCACCTTGATCCACATCACCACACACTCCAATGGATGTGGTGATGTAACTACTATCACACTGGTGCACCATTCCATGTGGAATTTGCATTCCAAGAGGTTTTTGGGCTTTTGGGTTTGACACATGGAGTCTCCAGAGTCATTGCGTGTGTTCTTTGCAAAACCACCTTGATCCACATTGTCACACACACTCTAATGATTGTGGTGATGCAACTACTATCACACTCGTCCACAATTCCATGTGGTAGTTGCATTCCAACGGTTTTTTGGATTTTGCGTTTCAAACATTGAGTCTCTAGAGTCATAGTATGTGTTCTTTTCCACCTTGATCCACCACACATACTCTAATGGATGTGGTGATGCAACTAGTATCACACGGGCTCACCATTCCATGTGACAGTTGCATTCCCCTGTCTTTTTGGGCTTTTGGGTTCGACACATGGAGTCTCTTGAGTTATTGCATGTGTTATTGTAAAATCCACCTTGATACATATTACCACGCGCACTCCAATGGATGTGGTGATGCAACTACTATCACACTATTGCACCATGACATGTGGCAGTTGCATTCCAATGGGTTTTTGGGCTTTTGGGTTTCACACATGAAGTCTCTAGAGTCATTACATGTGTTGTTTTCAAAGGCACCATGATCCACGTTACCACACACACTCCAACGGATGTGGTCATGCAGATACTATCACAATGTTAGACCATTCCATGTGGAAATTGCATTCCAAGGGGTTTTGGGCTATTGGGTGAGACACATGGAGTCTCTATAGCCATTGCACGTTGTCTTTTCCAAAGCATCTCGATCCACATTACCACACACGCTCGAATGGATGTGGTGTTGCAACTACTATCACACTGGTGCACTATTCCATGTGGCAACTGCATTAGAAGGGGTTTTGGGATTTTTGGTTTCACACACGGATTCTCTAGAGTCATTGCATGTGTTTTTTTCCAAACCACCTCGATCCACATTACCACACACACACCAATAGGATGCGGTGATGCAACTACTATCACATGGGTGCACCATTCCATGTGGCAGTTGCATTCCAATGTCTTTTTGGTTTTATTGGTTTGACACATGGAGTCTCTGGAGCCATTAGATCTATTCTTTTAGAAACCACCTTGATCCACATTACCACACACAGTCCAATAGATGTGGTGATGCAACTACTATCACACATGGAGTCTCTATAGTCATTGCATGTGTTCTTTTCCAAACCACCTCGATCCACATTACCACACACACTCCAATGGATGTGGTGATTATCCTACTATCCACACTAGTACACCATTCAATGTGGCAGTTGCAATCCAAGGGGTTTTTGTCTGTTGGGTTTGACACATGGAGTATCTAGAGTCATTGCATGTGTTCTTTTCCAAACCACCTCGATCCACATTACCACATAGACCAATGGATGTGGTGATGTAACTACAATCACACGGGTGCACCATTTGTGACATCCAAATTACAACAACCCTGATTAGTTGACTAGAATGCCAAAATCAGGGGAATAATAACTTTTTCTTATTAAGTGTTGAAGTGTTTTCTTATTATTTGTATGTGCTTATGTATCTGAAAGTGTAGTAGGTAATATCCTCCTTCCCTTACCCTCGATTGATAAAAGCTTCTTAACAAAACTTTCTTGGCTTATCTTGCATATTCTCAAATGTTCTAGCATTTGAAAACTGAGCCAAGATGCCTTTTCAAACCGAACTATTTTAGTAGCTTCTATTGACCAAACTATGGAGAGCTATATACTAAAATCTCGTCATGTTTTCAAGACAGAACTTCAACTACTGTTACCCCTAGGCTTTCCAACACCTTTTATAAAACCTTGAACTCTACTCTTGGTAGAATTACCAAGGTACTCTCATCAACTTCAAAATACAACCCATTTCAAAATACCCATCCATACCCTAGGCGAGGCTTAGAGGTATCCACAGTAGTAGGTTTTTTTGCTTATAAGTTGAGTTTCCTTGATCTGCATCCTAACTTGTTTGCTTAGGGACTAAAGTGAGCTACCCTAGGAGCTCATCCTCTAGGATCAAACTCAATCAAGACTACCAACCCTAAGCATGTTTCCCAAAGCTGGATCTGAGCTTTAGTCACTAAGGTGACAATATAAACCCTTGACAAGATCAACTTAGGATTAACCATTTCTAGAAGTCACCAAGTAAATGAAGACCAATATCAAGCATGGATCTATCCTAGTCAACCTATAATTCATAATCATCCACTTTATGATGATTTGGAAGCCTGCATCATCTCAAAAGCATCCTCTCTTCCATTCTATTCAAAACCCTAAATCTACCATTCTAGTCAAAAACCAGTCAAAACCCCAAAAATGACTGTCTGGAAAACTGTTATCACCATCACATATTTGAGACTCTCTCTTTCTTAACCCTTGTGCCCTTTTGGAAATGCACTTGAACCATCTTGTAGACCATCTTAAGGATTACCAAGGTCCACTCTTTTCCTTGTCTAGATCATCCTCTAAACCACTTGTTCTTGATGGTTTTGCAGGCAAGAAAATAATCTTTTCTACAAATCTTATCAACATGCCTACTTTGGCATAAGCTCACATCTTCATACTATCTTCTTTGGACCAACTCTTGGCATAGTTTTACTCTACTCATGAAGGTTTATATATCCCTACTTTACTTGTATCAATTGGAGCTTTGTGCTTCCTAAACCCACATGGTTTTGAAAGCTATTTGATAATCTATTCTCGTACCCTTATTTTATTCAAAGTTTGGCATCAATCCTTGAGGAGGTCCATCCTAAGCCACCCCAACCTTATGTACCATGGTGATCTAGCTCACTTGGTCTATCTATAGATCCAGCCCATGACCCAAGGGGAGCTCTGAGATCCAAGATCCAACAAGGTTTTGATGGTATAAAAATAACCTTGTCCTAGATCCTTTATCCCTTGTATTCTTCCAAAATCAAGTTTGATTTCCAAAAACCCAGGTTCCACATGATGGATACACCTTGTGGACATCATATACCTTGGAGATAAAATTTTACCCAATGCTTTCCCTAATTATCTTGGCCCAAACACAATTTAATTGCTTTATTTGACAAAAACTCCAAAACTCCATCTATAAAGGAAAGTTTGGTTTTTGCCAAACCACTTTGCCAACTTTTTGCATATTTGAGGCCTATAAATTATACCCTATATTACCACTTCAAAAATAAATATTTTTTAAGAGTTTTATTATTTCTTTTTGCTTATTTCTTAAATGGCAGAAATGGTATGATAATTGTTTCAAATACTTTTATGCCCCAATAAATCTTGGGCAACTTTTCCAAAGTGTGAACTCACAATTGGGACTATCTCAAGCCAAGAACCCAACTCGTTCAACTAAAAAATCTCAAATAAATCCAATTAAACTGATTCAGCACTTTTTGAATAATTGGTTTAAAGTACTCCAGAAATCTTCAGAAAATTCTCAAACAATTCCTTAGGGTGTATCTTGATCTTACCCATCTAGCAGCATCATAAATACCTCTTGCTTAGATAACTTCTTGAAAACTTTGCCCATGATCATCAACTTGGCACAAAGTGTTTTGATGGCAAAACTTGAACTGACACTAAACCCAACCATCCTATTTCACCACCACTGATCATCACAACACCTTGACTACCCTCTGGTCATGATACACTATAGCAACCATGTAGCTCTGCCCTAGCCCTTGTCTTATTTGCTTGTAAGTGAGAGAGAGAGCCAACCAAATAAATGCCATATAGTTTAAAAACCTTCACAACGGTTGCAGTGCTTCCCTTGTCCCTCTCTGCTCGACCCCAGGACCCCACACTCCTCCCAGCATCGCCCAAGCCACCCTATTCCTAGCAAGCACCCCCTCCAAGTTCCCCCATGGGCATAGTCCTCCATACACCCTCCCTCTTTGGTTTATAAGGGCTCAAACCATCCCAGCACCCCCTGGCTCATTTGCCCTCTCTCCCCTTCCACTCATCTCCCCCGAGTTCCATCCCCCACCTCTACTCTGCTCTGGCCAAGAAGAGAGGAAGAAAGCTCCTCAGGTAATTCCGAGATCTAGGGTGTAGATGTCTCCTCCCTGCTCCCCTTGCTCTACATGCTCCCTTCCCGAACTCCCCTGGCTCTCCTAGATCTGACCACCGTGCCCAGGATGACTCCTGCTGCTTCCCTGAATCAAGCCCGACGAGCATGTCCCGGTCAATTGCGTGTGAGATGCTATTCCTCATCAAAACCCCTCTTGTCGCCCATCCCCGGAGTCCCTGTCGAGCACCGCTTCATCTCCATCGCTCCTCGTCATCTCCCAACACTCAAGTGAGCACCCTCGCCTCTCTCCAGCAACCCTAGGTCTCCTCTGCCGCCAAGACGCTCTCTCTAGGGACGATGACGGTAGTTTGTCCGTGCCCACTTAATCAGACGGCCACAAATCACCAGTACCCCTTCATCGCCCTCAATGGTTGACACGGGGGCCCTCCTAGCAGCTTCAAACCACGTCTCTCGCACGTGGATCCCTCTCGGATGGGCCAAATTGATGTCCTGCGGCCCGATTCCCTCCAAATATGGCATGTGATGGCTCTTTCTTCTTTTTCTTTGAATAATCGTTTCTAGATCCAGAAAAATACCGTGGTAGTTTAAATAAAAACAAAAATGGAAAACACAATTTTTGGGCTAGATCCAATTTTATTCATGTTCTCACATCTTTGGTCAAACATTGCAGAGCTAGCCCCTTGCAAAAAATGAGCCCCCTTGTTTATTGGCATTTATTTTACACAAGGGTACCCTTGGTAGTAAATAAATCACTACTAGAGTTATACAACTCCGAATGGGGTATTTCCAATTGCCAGTGGTAGGTTCTGAAGTTTCCCATCTCATGACATTGGTTTCATGCCAAATGGAGCTCTAGTATAGCTTTAACAAAAATAATCAAATATCATCAGTTCTACATTTAAAAAATCCCCTAGGTAAAAATACAACATATATTGGGTTATTTCCAACTCCCAGTGATATGGTACATCAAGATCTATCTATATCCAGGAGTTCAAGAATTATTGAGCTTCTGAGTATTTTTAGAGAATTAAATACTTCTGTATATGGTATTATCACTAGATAAATCATTTCAGAAGCTTTAGGAGCTCCTAAAATGATGATTCCAATTTCTACAGAAAGGTATTCGAATTACCTACTATGTACCCTTAGATTCATATCAAAATCTTCTGTATATTAGATCTGGTGAAAAACACAAACTTCCTATAGAACTGACTTTGGGAATTTCCCAAGGGCATTCTGTAATTATTTTGAGGTGATTCCAACTCTCAAAAATATCAAACATATATATATATATACAAAATCCTCTGAGGACAAATTTATTTGAGCTCTAGATCTTTTCTAGTGAATTATTCACCCAAACTAGGGTTTATTCCACTAGAAAATTCATATATAAATAAAGAAAAGTGATAAAATCATGAAACCACTTTTGTCGACCTTGTTATTTCAATACCTACCTGATGATATCATTTTTTACTTGATATCACCCAAACCCAAGCCCTAGTCAAAAGCCTTCATTAGGTTGTATTTGACAAATAAATCACAAAATTAAGGTCACAAAGGCAATTAAAGTATTTCCAAATGCTATGTTCTCAATCCATCAAAACCTACTGAAGTTATTGATGTATTGTAGGTTTGTTTGCTGTATGGGATTGATGCTTGAATGTCTTGTGTTGATTATGCCCTTGTTTGCATGCGTGTATGCTCCCTAACGACTATAGTTGTGATAATAAAGAAGACCCTATGAAGATGGTCATTATTGATTATTATGGTATTCTAAGAAGAAGTCCAGGGACATTTTTCCAGATTTATGATCTCAGGCAAGTCACCTTATTTCTCATAACACCTTGTCCTACTGTTTTACTTATGCATGTTTTACCTATTGTTTATAAAACAACATTGTTTTATGATGATCTATACCTAGTAGTGGCTTGGCTCCTCCAAACCATTACACTTTTGTAATTACAGCCCCCTTGATGACACCTACTTGTCCCTAGTATGGTAGATGGTGTATAACACCATACCCCTTTAGAGACTCTGTTTTAGCCGAAGCAAAACTATAGGATGGGAAGACCCTAGAAAAGTTTTACAAAAATGATTTATGGTAAAACCTTGGTGAGGTTTGACCTACCAAGAAAAGTTTGAGAAAATAAAAAGGTTTTGTTTTACAAAAGAAAGAGGAGAAATATGTATTCAAAAACGCACCCGGTTCTTTGCAGCTTTAGCTATAACAACTTAACCCGTGCAACCACATTACTCCTATATGGGAAGGGGCAGGGCTAGAGGTTTGTCTGCTCTGTTATAAGTTGTGTCACAACTCCTACAGGAGATCTCAGTCTCTGGAGGTTGGGCCTTCTCTGGGTCCTTGTAATGTACCTCATCACCCAGAATAAGGAACAAAGGGTCTACGGGCCTCCACGCGATACTATGAGTCTCTCATTAAAAGCATACAAAGGCGCTCCGGTTGGTCCACGGTACCCAATGTCCCGGTGTTGAGGGGAACGACTCATAGGGTAGGCGCTTGCACTAGAGTGGGTGCTCCAAAGGTCTTGACCGGTTACTAGACCCACGATCCGTAGGTCATTAGGTCAGGGTACCCGAATGTTGTGGGTAAAGTGTACAACCACTTCAGAGTGTAAATCTATTCAAATAGCCATGTCCGTGGTTTAAGGACGGGTTGGACAAAATACTGTAGAGCGGTGATTGTTTTGTTTTCAAAAAGGATTTCGGAAAAGAAAGTGTTTTCAAACACTGGTGGTCTGAAGGACACTAGGGAAGGTGAGGTTATCTAAAGGATCCTGATAGATGGAAGGTGCGATCGGTTGAGGACTGATGTCTACGCACTTCTATTCTTGTAGACAATTGTTGGGCCTCCAAGTGTAGAGGTTTGTAGAACAGCAGCAAGTTTTCCCTTAAGTGGATCACCCAAGGTTTATCGAACTCAGGGAGGAAGTGGTCAAAGGTATTCCCTCTCAAGCAACCCTGCAATCAAGATACAAGAAGTCTCTTGTGTCCCCAACACACCCAATACACTTGTTAGGTGTATAAGTGCACTAGTTCGGTGAAGAGATAGTGAAATACAAGTGGTATGGATATAAGATAACGGTGCTAGAAAATAGCTTGATGGCGTGAAAGAGACTAAAGGCAAACTGAAATAAAGATGGAAGCAAACAAACATGTAACATGTCTAATTGCAAACGGTGTATCAATGCTTAGAAATAAGTCCTAGGGATCATACTTTCACTAGTGAACACTCTCATATAAATATCTTCTCTTTATGATACTACTCTTAACTACTCTCCGGTTGAACACTCTAACCGATGGTAGGGCTATAACAGAACACCTCAAAGTAAGCCTTTCCCATCTCGATAACCCCACACTGTCACCTTGTGCACTAGATGGGTCCAACAAACACCACAATTTCATAAAGACATCCAACTCCAAATATAACTCATAACAAGTATTTGTAATCTCTAGCCTAAGTGCCACCATGGTGTGCACGCTGTCACTTTCACACAGATGGGGAGAGCAGAGATATATTAAAACACTTGAGTAGCAAGGTAGATCTATAGATTAGAAGCTCATGATCACAATATGATCATGCATAGAGAGAGAGATGAACACATATCTACCGGTAGAACCCTTAGCCTTGAGGAAGAACTACTCCCTCATCATCATGGGAATCAGCAACAGCGATGGAGATGGTGGTGGAGATCGATGGAGATGGCTTCGGGGGCACTTCCCCATCCCGGCAGGGTGCCGGAACAGAGTCTTTCTGTCCCCCGAATCTCCCCTTCGGTGGCGGCGGCGCTGCGGAACTTTTCGTGGCTGGAGGCTTGATGATTTAGGGTTTTTTTTTGCATCGGGGGGCTCTTATAGGCGAGAGGGGAGACCGAGAGGGTGCCAGAGGGGCCCACACCACCCCCTGGCGCGGCCTGGCCTGGCCCGCGCCACCAGGTGGTGTGGCCAGCCCCTGACCCCTCTCCGTTTCGTCTTCTGGCTCCGTGAGTCTTCCGGTAAAATATCGACTTTGGGTTTTGTCTGGTCCAATTCCGAGAATATTGATTTTCTGACTTTCCTGGAACCAAAACAGCAAAAAACAGGCAACTGGCACTGTGGCTCTTGTTAATAGGTTAGTCCAAGAAATCATATGAAAAGTACTCCAAAGTGTGGACAAAACACAAGAAAATAGATAAAACCAAGCATGGAACATCAAAAATTATAGATACATTTGCAATGTATCAACATCCCCAAGCTTAACTCCTGCTCGTCCTCGAGTAGGTAAGTGATAAAAAGAAAGAATAATTTTTGAGGTGACATGCACCATACTTGATCAAAGTATTTGTAAAACATTCAAAGCTGGGATCATAGTACTTCAATCATAACATGAAAGACAAAGTTCTAACAATAAGGCAAAGCAACTATGTTGCAACATGAAAAGGCACAAACAAAAGATTCATGAATAACAATGCTTTGCAAGATGTTTGTTTGTTTCACATAAAGAAAACATAGGATAGTAGCATTCAGCTTGTCCGTCATAGAGTAGCAAACATAAATGCATAGGACACCTTCAATGTTTATAAGAGTGACTAGATACAAATAGTTTAAAACAAGCAATATCAAGTTATGCATCAAACAACTAGTCTTGGGACAATGCACATAGAACTAAGAATGGCCACTATGCTCTCAAAGTAGGTGCATAAAGATAGAAGGTGGAGACTCAAGATATAAGTGGAAGAAAGGCCTTCATAGAAGGAAGTAGGGATTCAAGTTTCATAAAGAGCTTCCAAAAATTATGGTACTTATAGCTTTTAGCTCTCATAGCCCCTATCATAAGAATCTTGAATTGATTAAGGTTAAAGTGAACAAACTATGGTGTACATGCTTGACGAAGTATAAGTTAGAAATATCATGTCCCTTGAATACGAGGGCCACTCCTCATGCTACTCAAGTTTAGTCACCGGTAAGTTCTTGTCATTGTAAGTACATGTGTATCATAGAGAACCGCCAACGGGGTACCCCTTACCTGATGATACAGAAGAATCCCCATATCAAAATGACAAGGCAAGCGGACAACGAGCATCTCAGCAATCTTCTTATTTACCATGGGAATATGGTGCTTTTTTATCTCTTTCCTCTTTTCATAATCTCATCATTTTTTTCTCTTTTTCTCAACATAGGACTCTTTTTTTATAAGAAGAATGCTTCATAGAAAGCTCATTATGGTTACGCTGCAGGTTTCCACCATGTTAGCATGGATTAGACCAGTGGCCTAGGCGTTTCTCTAACACATATACATAACTCCATGTACTTACAAGCTCCCCTTTCATTTCACACCGATGACATCCATAGACAAAAGAGCATGATATCAACTAGGTACAAAGTACCCATGCAATGTTGAAAGCGTTCCCCATGAAAGCATGGTTCTGCTAATCCCCAACAAATAAGTGCAAGCATATACAACATAGACGACACAATGGTTCAAGTTTATTAAGGTCAAGAAAAGTAAAGTGTGCCATCAACTTTGTGAGAGCTTTAATCACTAGTTTTCTCATAACAAGTTTAATTTGGAAGGTAAACAAAAGCATGAATGTAATTGGAATAGCATAAGCTAGTAGGTAGGTATAGTGTACTCTTTGGAATAACTTGGTTTAGGGAGTTGGATGCATGAGTGGAACTCATACTTGCTTGTGGAGGCTAGCAAAAGAGTGGGAGCGACAAACTAAGAGAGCAATAATGTCCATAATCATGCAGAGCGACAAAACATCATTAATCAAAGCATAAAGTGATACTACAAGTTGAAAACTAAAGGATCATAAAGGCTATGGTGACTTGAGATAGTCATAACATGGTGTGAGCATGTGCCAAGTCAACCCAAATAAAGCATCAAAGGAGAATACCACAATACTATGCTTTAATATGCTAAAACAACGCATGATTCATCCAAGGCACATTAAGAAATCTCAGTTGTTTATAAAAATTCATGCTACAACAAATAATACTAAGCATAAAGCCAAAACAATATCAAGCATGGCATGACAAAGCACAGGCCACAGTCAAAAACAAGCTCTTTTTTACCACTTAAGCATGAGCTTTCCTACTCTTTCCAATCCAAACTAAACTATTTGAAAACCAATGTATGAAAGAGGGGGTACAACCAATTTATTCAGCAAACTAAGCAAATGAAAAACCAAAACGAAAACGAAAAAGAAGACGCTCCAAGAACAACGCAACTATGCATGAAACAATAAAAATGAAGCGTTTGGAAGGAACCTGGGATTTTTATTGATGAAGAAGGGGATGCCTTGGGCATCCCCAAGCTTTGACGCTTGTACTTCTTGGATATTTCTTGGGGTGACATGCGTAGCATCCCCAAGCTTGAGCTTTAGTCCATCCTTCATCTCATTACTCATTCCTTCCATACACCTGAAATTTTTCCTTCATACAAAACTTCACACAATCTTTATTAGCAACATTAGTGCACTCAAGATAATAGGTATTTAGGTTCAGTTCCAACACCAATAAAACTTCCAATAAGACACTAGCTACTGTATAACTTCCCTAAAAAATCTCAATTCCCCAAAAGAACTCAAAAAGGAACCAACAAGAAGCAAATGCAAATAATGGCAGAAATATATCAAAACAGACCAGCAGGTAAAGACGGATTTTTTCGAAGACCCTCTATTGCTCAAATCAAAAAGTGTTGAACTAACAAAAGTTAGATAACAACCTGGGGCACAAGAATAAAAATTCACGCCTCAAAAGGACGTACAGAGATTTTACACGAATTTGTACGGTGAAGCACATAAATCTGTTTCGGGACAGCAACTTTCCCAATCATTACTTCTCTCTCATTATAGGTTACTATTAGCACAAAAAGCAAATAAAATGGATAAGGAGCGGTTATTACAGAGGTAATAACTTCCAAGGCTCATCTAAAACTTTTGGGTTATCTCCCAATAAGTACTTTTCTTTAACGACTTTAAGTTAGGCATGATAGTTTGAGAAGATGCTCACATAGGAAATATGAATTGAAGTAAAAGAGAGCATCAAGAAGCAAATTCAAAGCACATTTAAGTCTAACCCACTTCCTATGCATAGGAATCTTGTAAAGAAACAAGTCATGAAAGCACAAAGCAACAAGCATAGGAAAGCAAAACAAGTGCAACTTCAAGACTTTCAACATAAAGAGGGGAAACTTAATATTATTGAGACACATAAAACCATGTTTATCTCTCTCATAATAACTTTCAGTAGCATCATGAATAAAATTAAAAATATAACTATCACATAAAACATTCTTATCATGAGCCACATGCATATAATCATTATTACTCTCCACATAATCATAGTTATTCTTATTAATTGTAGTGGGAGCAAATTCAACAAAATAGCTATTATTATTATTCTCATCACCATAGTCATCAAATATAGGAGGCATATTGTAATCATAATTAATTTTCTCCTCAATAGTAGGTGGACTGAAAATATCATATTCATCATTGTAATCATCATATATTGGAGGTTTGGTATCATCATAAGCAATAGAATAGCCATCTTCCAAAGCTGGGGAACTAAAAAGATCATTTTTATAAAAACTAGCTTCCCCAAGCTTAGACTTTTCCATAGCATTAGCAATAATGGTGTCCAAAGAATTCATACTAACAACATTTCTATTAGCATGCAAATAAAGTTCCATAGGTTTTTAATCTTCTCTTCAAACACTTCATGTCCTAACTCAAGATAAATACTATAAAGCTCTCTAATTTTGTTGTTGTTTTCTATTAAGCCTGACTAGTGAAAACAAGAAACAAAAAGACAAAATTGCAGAATCTAAAGGAAATAAATTCGAGCACTCACACCGGAGGATGTGAGTACCTTTTACCTTACCTCCCTGGCAACGGCGCCATAAAATAGCTTGATGTCTACGCACTTCTATTCTTGTAGGTAGTTGTTGGGCCTCCAAGTGCAGAGGTTTGTAGAACAGCAACAAGTTTTCCCTTAAGTGGATCACCCAAGGTTTATCGAACTCAGGGAGGAAGTGGTCAAAGGTATTCCCTATCAAGCAACCCTGCAATCAAGATACAAGAAGTCTCTTGTGTCCCCAACACACCCAATACACTTTTCAGCTGTATAGGTGCGCTAGTTCGGCAAAGAGATAGTGAAATACAAGTGGTATGGATATAAGATAACGGTGCTAGAAAATAGCTTGATGGCATGAAAGAGACTAAAGGAAAACTGAAATAAAGATCGAAGCAAGCAAACATGTCACAGATCTAATTGCAAACGGTGTATCAATGCTTAGAAACAAGGCCTAGGGATCATACTTTCACTAGTGAACACTCTCATATAAATATCTTCTCCTTATGATACTACTCTTAACTACTCTCCGGTTGAACACTCTAATCGATGGTAGGGCTATAACAACACACCTCAAAGTAAGCCTTTCCCATCTAGATAACCCCACACTGTCACCTTGAGCACTAGATGGGTCCAACAAACACAACAATTTCATAAAGACATCCAACTCGAAATATAACTCATAACAAGTATTTGTAATCTCTAGCCTAAGTGCCACCATGGTGTGCACGCTGTCACTTTCACACACATGGGGAGAGCAGAGATCTATTAAAGCACTTGAGTAGCAAGGTAGATCTATAGATTACAATCTCATGATCACAATATGATCATGCATAGAGAGAGATGAACACATAGCTACCGGTAGAACCCTTAGCCTCGAGGAAGAACTACTCCCTCATCATCATGGGAATAAGCAACGACGATGGAGATGGTGGTGGAGATCGATGGAGAAGGTTCCGGGGGCACTTCCCTGTCCCGGCAGGGTGCCGGAACAGAGACTTTCTGTACCCCGAATCTCCCCTTCGGTGGCGGTAGTGCTGCGGAACTTTTCGTGGATTTCTGATTGACGATTTAGGGTTTTTGCATCACGGGACATATATAGGCGAAAGAGGCAAGGTCGGTGGCCCGCCAAGGGGCCCACACCATGCCCTGGCGCAGCCAAGGGGGACCCGCGCCCAGGGCTGGTGTGGCCACCTCATGGCCCCTCTCTGTCTCGTCTTCTGGCTCCATGAGTCTTCCGGTAAAATATCGACTTTGGCTTTTGTCCGGTCCAATTCCAAGAATATTGATTTTCTGACTTTCCTGGAACCAAAAACAGCAGAAAACATGCAACTGGCACCGTGGATCTTGTTAATAGGTTAGTCCAAGAAATCATATGAAAAGTACTCCAAAGTGTGGACAAAACACAAGAAAGTAGATAAAACCAAGCATGGAACATCAAAAATTATAGATACATTTGCAATGTATCAAGGACCATGAGATGAAATAGGGTGACCCAATCCTAGTGTTTTCTAGAAAATTTCAAAAAGTATTTACAAAAAGTTTTCAATAGAGATATGTAGATGCTATATCTACAAGAGAAACTATTTGAGAAAAGAACCCCTCTTGGAGCCCTCCTACTCCCACATCCATACTGCATATCCTCTTATTTTTTATCTTAAGGTGGTTTGCGAGTACATTCAAAGTACTCACTGGCATTGTCCCTGGATATTAATTTGGTCACATAACGAGAAGAAGGCGAAGCTTACGACTATGCGAGCTAGGACATTTCTCCTAGTCAGTTGCCTGTAGGTTAAGGCCTGGCCCGGACTCTACGTTTGATGAAGTTCCACTTATGAGGAGTTATGTAGCCATATTGGAATATAAGGTATGACATGTATCCGCTTATGTAATGGATGTTTACTTTGATACTTTTCGGTTATGTGCCATGGAAAACTGATCATGGGATCGTGGTGTATGTATAACAGGGATTCTCGGAAGATTAATCCGGAGGCCCCACACCATTCCATGTGGCAGTTGCATCCCAATGTCTTTTTTGTTTTTTTTTTGGTTTTGACACATGAGGTCTCTAGAGTCATTGCATGTGTTGTTTTCAAAGCCACCTTGATCCACGTTACCGCACACACTCCAATGGATGTGGTGATGCAGATAATATCATGCACCGTTCCATGTGGAAGTTGCATTCCAAGGGGTTTTTATGATTTTGGGTTCCACACATGGAGTCTCCAGAGTCATTGCATGTGTTCTTTTCCGAACCACCTTGATCCACATTACCACACACACTCCATTAGAATTTTGGGTTCCATACATGGAGTCTCCAGAGTCATTGCGTGGGTTCCACACATGTGTTCTTTTCCAAACTACTATCACACTGGTGCACCATTCCATGTGGAAGTTGCATTCCAATGTTTATTTGGTTTTTTGGGTTTGATACGTGGAGTCTCTAGAGTCATTGCATGTTTTCTTTTACAAACCACCTTGATCCACATTACCACACACTCCAATGGATGTGGTGATGCAACTACTATCACACTGGTGCACCATTCCCTGTGCCAGTTGCATTACAATGTCTTTTTGGCTTGACAATTTCACACATGGAGTCTCTCGAGTCATTGCCTGTATTATTTTCCAAACCACCTTGATCCACAATACCACACACACTCCAATGGATGTGTGATGCAACTAATATCACACTGGTGTTCCATTCCATGTGGAAGTTGAATTCCAATATCTTTTTCGGATTTTGGGTTTGACATATGGAGTCTCTAGAGTCATTGCATGTGTCCTTTTACAAACTACCTTAATCCACATTACCACACACACTCCAATGGATGTGGTGATGAAACTACTATCACACGCGTGCACCATTCCATGTGGAAGTTGCATTCCTATGTATTTTTGGGCTTTTAGATTACACACATGGAGTCTCTGGAGTTATTTCATGTGTTTTATTCAAAGCCACATTTATCCACATTACCATACACACTCCAATGGATGTGGTGATGAAACTACTATCACTCTAGTGCACCATTCCATGTGGCAGTTGCATTCCAAGATGTTTTTAGGTTGGTTTCACACATGGAGTCTCTAAAGTCATTGCATGTTTTATTTTCTAAACCACCATGATCCACATTACCACACACACTCCAACGGATGTGGTGATGCAACAACTATCACACTAGTGCACCATTAAACGTGGCAGTTGCATTCCAAGGATTTTTTGGGCTTTTGGGTTTCACACGTGGAGTCTGCAGAGTCATTCAATGTGTTCTTTTCCAAACAACCTTGATCCACATTGTCACACACACTCGAATGATTATGGTGATGCAACTAATATAACACACTGGTGCAGAATTCCATGTGACAGTTGCATTCCAAAGGGTTTTTGGGCTTTCGGGTTTCAAACATGGAGTCTCTAGAGTCATTGCATGTATTCTTTTCCAAACCACCTCGTTCCACATTACCACACACACTCCAATGGATGTGGTGATGCAGCTACTATCACACATGTGCACCATTCCGTTTGGCAGTTTCATTCCTATGTCTTTTTGGGATTTTGGGGTACACATATGGAGTCTCTAGAGTCATTGCTTGTGTTCTTTTCAAAGCCACCTTGATCCATATTACCACACGCATTCCAATGGATGTGGTGATGCAACTACTATGACACTAGTGTACCATTCCATGTAGCAGCTGCATTCCAGGGGTTTTTTGGGCTTGTGGGTTTGACACATGTTGTCTCTAGAGTCACTGCATCTGTTCTTTTCCACACCACCTCGATCCACATTACCACACTCACTCAAACAGGGGTGGTGATTAACCTACTATCACACTAGTGCACTATCCAATTTGGTAGTTGCATTCCAAGGGGTTTTTAGTCTTTTGGGTTTCACACATGGAGTCTCTAGAGTCATTTCATTTTTCTTTTTCAAACCACCTAGATTCACATTACAATACACATAACAATGTATGTGGTGCACCATTCCATGTGGCAGTTGCATTCCAATGTCCTTTGGTTTTTTTGGGTTGACACATGTAGTCTCTAGAGTCATTGCATGTGTTCTTTTCCAAACCACCTTGATCCACAATACCACACACACTCCAATGGATGTGTGATGCAACTAATATCACACTGGTGTTCCATTCCATGTGGAAGTTGAATTCCAAT
Organism: Avena eriantha; assembly: GCA_910589775.1. Taxonomy (NCBI): domain Eukaryota; kingdom Viridiplantae; phylum Streptophyta; class Magnoliopsida; order Poales; family Poaceae; genus Avena; species Avena eriantha. The sequence goes on from OU342742.1 coordinate 418,464,841, forward strand.
ATCTTTTTGGGATTTTGGGTTGGACACATGGAGTCTCTAGAGTCATTGCATGTGTCCTTTTACAAACCACCTTGATCCACATTACCGCACACACTCCAATGGATGTGGTGATGCAACTACTATCACACTCGTGCACCATTCCATGTGGCAGTTGCATTCCTATGTATTTTGGGGCTTTTAGGTTACACACATGGAGTCTCTAGAGTTATTGCATGTCTTTTATTCAAAGCCACTTTTATCCACATTACCACACACACTCCAATGGATGTGGTGATGTACCTACTATCACAATGGTGCACCATTCCATGTGGAAGTTGCATTCCAAGGGGTTTTCGGGCTTTTGGGTTAGACACATGGAGTCTCTAGAGTCATAACATGTGTTATTTTCTAAAGCATCTCTATCCACATTACCATACACACTCAAATGGATGTGGTGATGAACCTACTATCACACTGGTGCACCATTCCATCTGGCAGTTGCATTTCAAGAGGTTTTTGGGTTGCTTTCACACATGGAGTCCCTAAAGTCATTGCATGTTTTATTTTGCAAACCACCATGATCCACATTACCACACACACTCCAATGGATGTGGTGATGCAACAATTATCACACTAGTGCACCATTGAACGTGGCAGTTGCATTCCAAGGGTTTTTTGGGCTTTTGGGTTTCACACGTGGAGTCTCCAGAGTCATTCAATGTGTTCTTTTCCAAACCACCTTGATCCACATTGTTACACACACTCCAATGATTGTGGTGATGCAACTAATATAACACACTGGTGCAGAATTCCATGTGACAGTTGCATTCCAAAGGGTTTTTGGGCTTTCGGGTTTCAAACATGGAGTCTCTAGAGTCATTGCATGTGTTCTTTTCCAAACCATCTCGATCCACATTACCACACACACTCCAATGGATGTGGTGATGTAGCTACTTTCACACGTGTGCACCATTCCATGTGGCAGTTTCATTCCTATGTCTTTTTGGGATTTTGGGGTACACACATGGAGTCTCTAGAGTCATTGCATGTGTTCTTTTCAAAGCCACCTTGATCCACATTACCACACACACTCCAATAGATGTGGTGATGCAACTACTATGACACTAGTGTACCATTCCATGTGGCAGCTGCATTCCAAGGGGTTTTTGGGCTTTTGGGTTTGACACATGTAGTCCCTAGAGTCACACCATCTGTTATTTGCTAAACCACCTCGATCCACATTACCACACACACTCAAATAGAGGTGGTGATTAACCTACTATCACACTGGTGCACTATTCAATTTGGTAGTTGCATTCCAAGGGGTTTTTAGTCTTTTGGGTTTCACACATGGAGTCTCTAGAGTCATTTCATGTTTTATTTTTCAAACTACCTTGATTCACATTACAACACACACATCAATGGATGTGCTGATGAAAATATTATCACATGGGTGCACCATTCCATGTGGTAGTTGCATTCTAATGTCCTTTGTGTTTGACACATGTAGTCTCTCGAGTCATTGCATGTGTTCTTTTCCAAACCACCTTGATCCACATTACCACACACACTCCAATCAATGTGTGATGGAACTACTATCGCACTGGTGCACAATTCCATGTGGCAGTTGCATTCTAATGTATTTTTGGCCTTTTGTGTTTAACACATGGAGTCTCTAGAGTCATTTCACGTGCTATTTTCCAAACCACCTTGATCCACATTACCACACACACTCCAATGGATATGGTGATGCAACTACTATCACACTGGTGCACCGTTCCATGTGGAAGTTGCATTACAATGTCTTTTGGGCTAGACCGTTTGACACATGGAGTCTCTAGAGTCATTACACGTATTGTTTTCCAAACAACCTTGATCCACATTAGCGCACACACTCCAATGGATGTGTGATGCAACTACTATCACATTGTTGCACCATTCCATGTGGCAGTTGCATTCCAATGTCTTTTTGGGCTTTTGGGTTTGACACATGGAGTCTCCAGAGTCATTGCATCTGCACTTTTCCTAACCACCTTGATCCACATTACCACACACACTCAAATGGATGCGGTCATGCAACTAATATCACACTGGTGCACCATTCCATGTGGCAGTTGTATTCCTATGTCTTTTTTGGGCTTTTGGGTTACACACATGGAGTCTCTAGAGTCATTGCGTGTGTTATTTGCAAAGCCACCTTGATCCTCATTACCACACACACTCCAATAGATGTGGTGATGCAACTACTATCACACTGGTGCACCATTCCATGTGCCAGCTGCTTTCCAAGGGGTTTTTAGGGTTTTGGGTAGGACACATGGAGTCTCTAGAGTCATTGATTGTGTTATTTTCCAAACCACCTCGATCCAGATTAGCACACACACTCCAATGGATGTGGTGATTAACCTACTATCACACTGGTGCACCATAGCATGTGGCAATTGCATTCCAAGGGGGTTTTAGTCTTTTGGGTTTCCCACATGGAGTCTCTAGAGTCATTGCACGTGTTCGTTTCGAAACCACCTTGATCTAGATTACCAGACACACTCCAATTGATGTGGTGATGAAACTACTATCATACTGGTGCACCATTCGATGTGGCAGTTGCATTCTAAGGGCTTTTGGGGCTTTTGGGTTTCACACATGGAGTCTCTAGAGTCATTGCATGTGTTGTTTTCAAAGCCACTTTGATCCACATTACCACACACACTCCTATTGATGTGGTGATGCAAATACTATCACACTTGTGCACAATTCCATGTGGCAGTTGCATTCCAAGGGCTTTTTGGGTTTTTTAGTTTCACACATGGAGTCTCTAGAATTGCATGTGTTCTTTTCCAAACCACCCCGATCCACATTTCCATACACACTCCAATGGATGTGGTGATTAACCTACTATCACACTGGTGCACCATACCATGTGGCAGTTGCTTTCCAAGGGGGTTTTGGTCTTTTGGATTTCCCACATGGAGTATCTAGAGTCATTGCATGTCTTCTTTTCCAAACCTCCTTGATCCAGATTACCACACACACTCCAATTGATGTTCTGATGAAACTACTATCACACTGGTGCACCATTCAATGTGGAAGTTGTGTTCTAATGTCTTTTTGGTTTTTTGGGTTTGACACATGTAGTCTCTAGAGTAATTACATGTGTTCTTTTCCAAACCACCTTGATCCACATTACCACACACACCCCAATGGATGTGGTGATGTAACTACTATCACACCGGTGCACCATTCCCTGTGCCAGTTGCATTACAATGTCTTTTTGGCTTGACAATTTCACACATGGAGTCTCTTCAGTCATTGCCTGTATTATTTTCCAAACCACCTTGATCCACATTACCACACACACTCCAATGGATGTGTGATGCAAATACTATCACACTGGTGCACCATTCCATGAGGCAGTTGCATTCCTATGTATTTTTGGGCTTTTGGGTTACACACATGGAGTCTCTAGAGTCATTGCCTGTGTTCTTTTCAAAGCCACCTTGATCCACATTACCACACACACTCCAATGGATGTGGCGATGGAACTGCTTTCACACTTGTGCACCATTTGATATGGTAGTTGCATTAAATATCTTTTTGGCTTGACGGTTTGACACATGTAGTCTCTAGAATCATTTCATGTCTTCTATTCAAAGAAACTTTGATCCACATTACCACACAAGCTCCAATGGATGTGGTGATGCAACTACTATCAGACTGCTGCAGCATTCAATGTAGAAGTTGCATTCGAAGGGGTTTTTGGGATTTAGGGGTAGACACATGGAGTCCCTAGAGTCATTGCATGTGTTCTTTTCCAAAGCATCTTGATCCACATTACCACACAAACTCCAATGAATGTGGTGATGAACCTACTATCACACTGGTGCACCATTCCATGTGGCAGTTGCATTCCAAGGGGGTTTTGATCTTTTGGGTTTCACAAATGGAGTCTCTAAAGTCATTGCATGTGTTCTTTTTCAAACCACCTTGATACAAATTAGCACACACACTCCAATGGATGTAGTGATGCAACAACTATCACACTAGTGCACCATTCTATGTGGCAGTTACACTCCAAGGGTTTTTTGGGCTTTTCGGTTTCACACATGGAGTCTGGAGGGTCATTGCATGTATTCTTTTCCAAACCACCTTGATCAACATTATAAACAAACTCCAATTGATGTGGTTATGCAACTACTATCACACTAGTGCACAGTTCCATGTGGCAGTTGTATTCCACTTGGTTTTTGGCTTTTGGGTTTCAAACATCAAATCTCTAGAGTCATTGAATGTGTTCTTTTCAAAGACATATTGATCCACATTACCACACACACTGCAATGAATGTGGTTACTATTATCACACTGATGCACCATTCCATGTGCAAGTTGCATTCCAAGGGTTTTTTGGGCTTTTGTGTTATACACACATGGAGTGTCTAGAGTAATTGCATGTGTTATTTTCCAAAGCATCTCGATACACATTACCACACACACTCCAATGGATGTGGTGATGAATCTACTATCACACCGGTGCACCATTCCATGGGGTTTTGGGGCTTTTGGATTTCACACATGGAGTCTCTAAAGTCATTGCATGTATTATTTTCCAAACCACCTTGATCCACATTACCACACACACTCCATTGGATGTGGTGATGCCACAACTACCACACTGGTGCACCATTCCATGTGGCAGTTGTATTCCAATGGGTTGTTGGGATTTTGGGTTACACACATAGAGTCTCCAAAGTCATTGCATCTGTTCTTTTCCAAACCACCTAGATCCACATTGTCACACACACTCCAACTATTGTGGTGATGTAACTACTATCACACTGGTGCACAATACCAGGTGGAAGTTGCATTCCAATGGGTTTTGGGACCTTTGGGTTTCAAACATGGCGTCTCTAGAGTCATTGCATGTGTTTTTCCAAACCACCTCGATCCACATTACCACACACACACCAATGTACGTGGTGATGCAACTACAATCATACGGGTGCACCATTCCATGTGGCAGTTGCATTCCAATTTCTTTTTTGTTTTTTGAGCTTGACACAACGACTCTCTTGAGTCGTTGCATATGTTCTTTCCAAACCACCTTGGTTCACATTAACAACCACACTCCAATGGATATGTGATGGAACTACTATCGCACTGGTGCACAATTCCATGTGGCATTTGCATTCTAATGAATTTTTGGGCTTTTGTGTTTGACACATGGAGTCTCTAGAGTCATTTCATGTGCTATTTTCCAAACCACCTTGATCCACACTACCACACACACTCCAATGGATATGGTGATACAACTACTATCACACTGGTGCAATATCTTTTTGGGATTTTTTATTTGACCCATGGAGTCTCTAGAGTCATTGCATGTCTTTTTTCAAAGCCACCTTGAACACATTACCAAACACACTCCAATGGATGTGGTGATGCAACTACTATCACACCGGTGCACCATTCCATGTGGAAGTTTAATTACAATGTCTTTTGGGGTTGACGGTTTGACACATGGAGTCTCTAGAGTCATTGCATTTGTTATATTCAAATGTACTTTGATCCACATTACCACACACACACACACACTCCAATGGATGTGGTGATGCAACTACGATCACACTTGTGCACCATTCCATGTGGAAGTTGTATTCCATGGATTTTTTTGGGATTTTGGGGTGGACACATGGAGTCTCTAGAGTCATTTCATGTGTTCTTTTCCAAAGCATATTGATCCACATTACCACACAAACTCCAACGGATGTGGTGATGAACCTACTATCACACTGGTGCACCATTCCATGTGGCAGTTGCATTCCAAGGGTTTTTGATCTTTTGGGTGTCACAAACGGAGTCTCTAAAGTTATTGTATGTGTTCTTTTTCAAACCACCTTGATCCACATTACCACACACACTCCAATGGATGTGGTGATGCAACAACTATCACACTAGTGCACCATTCCATGTGGCAGTTACACTCCAAGGGGTTTTTGAGCTTTTGGGTTTCACACATGGAGTCTCAAGAATCATTGCATGTCTTCTTTTCCAAACCACCTTGATCCTCATTATAAACACACTCCAATTGATGTGGTTATGCAACTACTATCACACTAGTGCACAATTCCATGTGGCAGTTGCATTCCAACTGGGCTTTGGCTTTTGGGTTTCAAACATCGAATCTCTAGAGTCATTGAATGTGTTCTTTTCAAAGACATATTGATCCACATTACCACACACACTGCAATGGATGTGGTGACTATTATCACACTGGTGCACCATTCCATGTGGAAGTTGCACTTTAAGGGTTTTTGGGCTTTTGTGTTAGACACACATGGAGTCTGTAGAGTAATTGCATGTGTTATTTCCCAAAGCATCTCGATACACATTACCACACACAATCCAATGGATGTGGTGATGAATCTACTATCGCACCGGTGCACCATTCAATGTGAAAGTTGCATTCCATGGGGTTTTGGGGCGTTTGGATTTCACACATGGAGTCTCTAAATTCATTGGATGTATTATTTTCCAAACCACCTTTATCCACATTACCACACCCACTCCACTGGATATGGTGATGCCACAACTATGACACTGGTGCACCATTCCATGTAGCAGTTGTATTCCAACGGGTTGTTGGGCTTTTAGGTTACCCACATAGAGTCTCTAGAGTCATTGCATTTGTTTTTTTCCAAACCACCTAGATCCACATTGTTACACACACTCCAATTATTGTGGTGATGTAACTACTATCACACTAGTGCACAATACCATGAGGAAGTTGCATTCCAATGGGTTTTTGGACCTTTGGGTTTCAAACTTGGAATCTCTAGAGTCATTGCATGTGTTCTTTTCCAAACCACCTTGATCCGCATTACCACACACACACCAATGGATGTGGTGATGCAACTAAAATCATACGGGTGCACCATTCCAGGTGGCCGTTGCATTCCAATTTCTTTTTTTGTTTTTTGGGTTTGACACATCGATTCTCTAGAGTTGTTGCATGTGTTGTTTTTCAAACCACCTCGATTCACATTACCACACACACTCCAATGGATATGTGATGGAACTACTATCGCACTGGTGCACAATTCCATGTGGCAGTTGCATTCTAATGTATTTTTGGCCTTTTGTGTTTAACACATGGAGTCTCTAGATTCATTTCACGTGCTATTTTCCAAACCACCTTGATCCACATTACCACACACACTCCAATGGATATGGTGATACAACTACTATCACACTGGTGCACCGTTCCATGTGGAAGTTGCATTACAATGTCTTTTGGGCTTGACCGTTTGACACATGGAGTCTCTAGAGTCATTCCACGTATTATTTTCCAAACAACCTTGATCCACATTAGTGCACACACTCCAATTGATGTGTGATGCAACTACTATCACATTGTTGCACCATTCCATGTGGTAGTTGCATTCCAATATCTTTTTGGGATTTTGTATTTGACACATGGAGTCTCTAGTCATTGCATGTCTTCTTTTCAAAGCCACCTTGAACACATTACCACACATACTCCAATGGATGTGGTGATGCAAATACTATCACACCGGTGCACCATTCCATGTGGTAGTTTTATTACAATGTCTTTTGGGGTTGACGGTTTGACACATGGAGTGTCTACAGTCATTGCATGTGTTCTATTCAAATCTACTTTGATCCACATTACCACACACACTGTCAACACCCGGATTTTTAATCCCAGATGCCTGTTATGCCATACCTCGCAATCCCAGGATTACCATTTTTGCGTGACATAACGGATTGGATATCACAATACATCATCCATTACAAACCATACATAAGGTCTTACACAAATAAGGATCTCATGATCCAGTCTTAATACAACAAGAAACGGAAAATAAAAGATAAGTGTAGCGGTGGGGTCCATCTTCCGGGGCACAGGCAATGCTGACGAAGTCAGATAGTCCTAGTTATCATAGCCGTCCTGCTGACCATCATCTTGATAATCTCCTTCATAGTCTGGCCATGATAATAGCCAGGGACAAAAGCCATGAGTACTCTTTAAGTACTCGCAAACTACCACTAACAAGTACTATAATTCTAAGTTAAAGTGCTAAATCCAAGTTTAACTATAAAGTTAAGTTTGAAACCTAAGCTGAGTTCAGAAGCAAAGAAAGATAACATAAAGCTTTAGAATCGCTTAAGTGGGAAGCTAATGTCTTAAACACAACCCTGTTGTGGTCAAGTCAAGATTCATCATTCATTTCATATTACTTAGAAAACATCTGACAACCAAACAGTATGGCCATTCCAACTGTCCATAGCCGCGGACGCGGCTATTCGAATAGTTTGACACTCTGCAGATGTGGTACACTTTCACCACAAGATTCGATACATCTGTCAGGGATAACCCTGAATCATCATACTTAGTATGCAGATAATCAAACATAACTTTACCTTTACACACCCTAGTATAAGCACCTCTCCTATGAGCATGGCCTCCCAACCATGACCATCAGTCATCTTGGGCACTGCATAGGTGGACAACATTGAGAGGTAGCCTCAGCTCAGACCTCTCCCGTGAGGGAACTAATACGAATGCATATAAATTTCCAGCTAAGCCTTACCCAATTCAGGTAATGTGGTTGTACGGTAAATTTGGAATGGTATCGCATCCGAATCCAACCATCAGTTTTATAAAAGGGTTAAGGCTCATGCCTCAACATTTTCATCACCATCAACCATTTGTGTTTCTCAACACATGTCAAAACATCTCAATAGAATGACTCATCATTCCAAGGTTTTCATAATTCATTTACACCAAGTGTTCCCATCTAAAGTGACTCAAGTTTTAATCCACTCTAAAATACTAAGTTAAGAGTGTTCACTAAGGTGTAAAATATGGGTTCAATCTCATGCCATAGAATGACATCTAAAGGCTCTAAATAGTTCAAGTTTTATACTTTTTATGCTACCTTCAAAACAAGTAAAGGACTTTGTGCAACTAAGAGAAGTAAAACTTGTAAGTAAGACCTGGGGTACTAAAATTCAAAGGGGTGTGATCAAAGCATGCCTAAGGCATCCTTGCTAAACCATCTAGTTTGATCCTAGCTTGCTAAGCACTAAACTTGCAAGTGTTAGCTTGCATTGTTAATGGTGGCTTGCACTTGGATAGTGCTAGCTTGCTAATAGTAGCTTGCCTTGGTTGGTGTAGTGGTTGAAGTTTTCTTCTTCTTCTTCTTCTTCTTATTCTTGGTAGAACTCCTCCTCCTCGACAGCTTGGTCGGTACGATCGTCTATAAATACATAGGGAGTACACAATCACCAAACAATACTTAACTAGACTAAGTAGCATTCTAAAACACACATTTGATGATCTATTACCATCACAAGCATCACAAGTTTAATTCAATGGTTTCATCCTTTTTATTTTAGAAAAGTAATTTCTACTCATTGAAAAAAAATTAACTAAAATTTAATATTCTCCATTTAAAATATGGGATCATATTGACACATGTCATCACCACATATCTTAACACATGGGAATGAGAATTAAAGGTTGGATCAATATTACTTTGGTTTAAGTTCATTATTTAATGATTTAAAGTGACTAGAAATGCCTATATAGCATTATTTTGGTACTAGTCCAAAGTCACTTCATGTAAACCTTAATATTATTCAAAACAGTGAGCTATGATCTAGAGTTTAAACCTGCCTACCAAGTGTTTGATTAAATGGCCGCAAGAAATAAACTTTTGAATTTTGGATTCAATTTTTTGAGTGATATCCATTGGTGCTAGGTAATCTCTGGTTTCAAGGGTTTTGGAAGTGGAGCTCAAATAGGTGGTTTTTGAAATAGGGGTGATCTATGCATATGCATTGGATTCAATTTTCAAAAGCTATTTAAAATAAGTAAAAGAATGTTTTTAGCAGATCAAAAGGTGGGCCTTGGTACCTCATTATGTGTACTAGTAAGGGGTACAAAGATCATGAATTGTTTTTGTTAAGAAATGAGTGCTAGGAACACTTAAAGTAGTGTAGTGGATTAAAATGGCCAAAATGACCATTCCTCCATTTTAATTCCTTTTGATTTGATTTTCTTTAGGAAAAGTTTGGGGATGTTGTAGATGATGTTTAAATCACCTAAGAAACATTTTAAAAGCAAAGAATCATAGAACCAAGGCAATTCAAATCATTTCCTAATTTAAATGCACATACACATGAATGCTTTCATTTTTAATTTGGAAAAGTTTTTTGTTAACCCTAATTTTGATGATTTGCATCTTGATAAGCTTGGATTGAAGTTTTGGGATGTTACAAACCTTCCCCTTTTTAGAAAAATCTCGTCCCGAGATTTACAAAGAAAACTAGGAACTAAAGAGATCTGGGAACTCTGTCCTAATGTAATCTTCGCACTCCCAAGTAGCTCCCTCCTCGGTATGGTTGCTCCACTGAATCTTGAGAAACTTGATACTCCTGGTCCTGGTGGTTCTGTAGGCTTCTTCTAAGATACGGATGGGTACTTCTCTGTAGGTCAAGTGATTGTTGAGTTCCACAGCTCTGTGATCGATGTTCTTGAAAACTTCAGTCTTCTCGGGAACTTTTAGTCATTTGCGAAATAACGAGATATGGAACACGGTGTGGATGGCTGACATCTCTTCAGGCAGTTCCAATTGATACGATACTTCTCCTCGATGGTTCAGAATTTTGAAAGGTCCGATATATCTGGGGGCTAACTTTCCCTAAGCGTTGAATTCCTTTCAATGGTGAAACCTTGAGATATACAAAATCTCCGACATTGAAAGTCAGGTCTCTCCTTCTTTTGTCCGCATAGCTCTTCTGTCTGGATTGGGCGGTCTTGAGGTGCTCACGGACGTTCTGAAATTTCTCTTCTGCTTCTCGGAGAATGTCGGGTCCAAAGATCTGACTCTCTCCTACTTGCGACCAATTCAAAGGGGTACGACACTTTCTTCCGTATAGGAATTCAAATGGTGCCATCTGCAAACTAGCTTGATAACTGTTGTTATATGAGAATTCTGCGAAAGGCAGGCAGTCTTCCCATTTTGATCCATATTCCAACACACACGCTCTAAACATATCCTCTAGGACCTGGTTGACTCTCTCAGTCTGTCCATTTGTTTGCGGGTGATATGCTATGCTGAAGTTCAACTTGGTTCCTAATCCTTCTTGGACTTTCTGCCAAAATCTTGAGGTAAACTGGGTTCCTCGATCTGATACGATGGTCTTGGGGGTTCCATGCAGACTAACAATCCTAGCAATGTATAGCTCTGCTAACTTTGCACTCTGGTAAGTTGTATTGACAGGTATAAAGTGGGCTACCTTGGACAGTCTATCAACTATGACCCAGTTTGAGTCATTTCCCCTACTAGAAGTAGGTAAACCGGTGATAAAGTCCATTCCGACGGAATCCCATTTCCATTCTGGAATCTGCAATGGTTGCAATAGTCCTGCAGGTCTCTGATGCTCTTCCTTGACTCTTTGACAGATGTCACATTTGGTGATGTAGCTTCCGATCTCTCTCTTCATCTTGTGCCACCAAAATTGCTCTTTCAAATCCTAATACATCTTTGTTCCTCCAGGGTGGATAGAATAAAGAGTATCATGAGCTTCCTTCATGATAACTTCCTTCAGCTCCGAATCTGCTGGCACACAGATACGTCCTTTGTACCATAGTACTCCTTTTTCTTCTTCAGTAACTCTAGGTACCTTTCCCGTACCAATGCGACATTTGATTCCGTCGATACTTTCATTCCCTTTCTGGGATTCCTTGATTTGGCTAATCAAAGTGGGTTGAAGTTCAATGCTAGCTAAGAATCCTTTGCTAACTAGTTCAGTCTTGAACTGCTTCAACTCTTCATACAAACTTGGTTGCTTCTCCTTGATCATGGTGTTAAGCCTACACGACAATCTGCTAAGAGCATCCGCTACCACATTGGCTTTGCCGGGGTGATAGTGAATGTCAAGGTCATAATCCTTGATTAACTCTATCCATCTTCTTTGCCTCATATTCAGCTCCTTCTGAGTGAAGATATATTTCAAGCTCTTATGTTCTGAGTAAATCTCACAGCGATTACCCATCAAATAATGACGTCACATCTTCAATGCTAGAACCACATCTGCTAGCTCAAGATCATGGGTCGGATAGTTCTGCTCATGCTGCTTCAGTTGTCGAGACAGATACGCGAGGACTTTGCCTTCTTGCATCACTACACATCCTAGACCAATCTTGGATGCGTCACAAAATACATCAAAGGGCTTCTTGATGTCTGGCATGACCAATATTGGAGCTGATATCAATCTCTTCTTCAGCTCCTGGAAACTGGCTTCACATTTGTCTGTCCATTCAAATTTCTTGTCCTTCTTCAACAATTGGGTCATTGGTCAGGCTATGCTTGAGAATCTTTCAACGAATTTGCGGTAATATCCCGCTAATCCGAGAAATGCACGGACTTGAGTTTGAGTGGTTGGGGGCTTCCCATTCTTCGACATCTTTGATCTTGGCGGGATAACAGAGACTCCTCCGGCAAACACGATATGTCCTAGGAATCCTACTTCCTTCAGCCAAAACTCACACTTGCTGAACTTCGCATATAGCTGATGCTCTCTCAGGGTTTCTAACTCTCAGATGTTGCTCATGCTCTTCTTCTGACTTGGAGTAGATAAGGATGTCATCGATAAACACAACTACAAGCTTACCTAGGAAATTCATAAAGATCTTATTCATGAGATTCATGAAATAAGCAAGGGCATTGGTTAATCCAAAAGACATAACCGTATACTTGTATAAGCCATAGCGAGTAGTAAAGGCGGTCTTCGGAATATCCGTTGCACGAATCTTAAGTTGGTGATAACCAGTCCTAAGATCAATCTTTGAGAATACCTGGGCTCCAGTCAACTGATCAAATAGATCCTCTATCTTTGGCAAGGGGTACTTATTCTTGATGGTGACATCGTTCAACTTTCTGTAATCTGTGCACAGACGGTTGCCTCCATCTTTCTTGTCGACGAATAACACTGGTGATCTCCATGGCGATGTGCTTGGTTGAATCAAGCCTTTGGCTAGCATAGCATCCAACTGCTTCTTCAGTTCCACTAACTCTGAGGGGATCATGCTATAGGGTCTCTGGGCTATAGGTCCGGTTCCGGGGATTAGTTCGATAATGAACTCAATATCCCTATCCGGGGCATACCTGGCAATTCATCTGGGAATACGTCGGGGTATTCACAGACTACTCTGACTTGGTGTATGGTGGGCAAGGCTACACTCTTGTTGCACTTGAATTGACGGGGTAAGGTTTCAGAGATATGCTCTACTGTTACTCCAGAACTACTGGTCATGGTGATCGATTTCTTAGCACAGTCTATCAATCCTTTATGCCTTGACATCCAGTCCATACCTAGTACTACTTCCAAACCTTTGGTTCCAAGTACAATTAGGTTGTCATAAAAATCTATCCCATGTATTCTGATAGGTACAACTTTGCAAATTTTTCTAGCATTGGTTGTTGAACCAGGGATTTGAACTATCATGACATGCTTCAGGTTGGTTGGACGAATCTTACTAGTGCATGCAAATTCTTCGGTGACAAATGAATGCGATGCTCCCGAATCAAACAATACTTTTGCGAAAACTGAGTTGACAGAAAACATACCCAGCACTACATCTGGCGCTTCCTGGGCTTCTTCTGCGTTCATGTGGAAGAGACAGCCATTGTGGTTGTGAGGGTTCCCTAGGCAAATCTCCTTCCTGGTTGAACACGACGCTGCTGCTGAGCTGGGCATTCACATTGGCATTGGCTGCAGTCTTCTTGGGACACTCATTGGAGTAGTGACCCTTCACTCCACACTCAAAACAAGTGATCTGGGACTTGTCCTTGACTGCGACAGGCACAACATTGCTACCAGTTCTGGGTGCAGTGTTGTTGTTGTTGTTGTGGTTCTTGGGAGGGGCACGGTTGAAATTGTTGGCGTTACCGGAGTTGTGATTGTTTCCTCCGAGCTTCACATTGCCTCCGCTACGGTTGGGGTAGCTTGGGCGAGACGTTGGGGGTCGGTTGTTCTTTGGTGCATATCCTGGTGAAGGGTTGGGACGGTACTTCTGGTGACTGTTGGATCCATACTGCTGCATCATACGACGCTTGCGGTTGTCGTTTGCCTGATTAATCTTCCCTTCCATCTGAATGGCAGAGTCGACTAGCTCTTCGAGATCCTGGAAACGGATGTTGACGAGGACAGTCTGCATCTCATCATGCAGTCCGTTCAAGAATCTCTCCTTCTTCTTGGCCTCCATGTTGATCTCATCCGGTGCATATCGGGCAAGTGACAGGAATCTGTCATGGTACTCCACCACAGTGATCCTTCCTTGGTTCAATTCGCGGAACTCATCTCTCATTCTGTTGACTAGTCCCTGCGGCACGTAGGTGCGGCTGAACTTGACTTTGAATGCTTCCCATGTCATCACTTGACCATGGTTCATATTGCGGATGCTATTCCACCAAGCTCTTGCATCTCCTGCCAGATAGTGGGTGACAAAGAGAACTTTCTCATTTTCATCAACTCTTGCAACTTCTAAGTTGTTTTCCATGGTCTGTAACTAGTCATCAGCATCTAATGGGTTTTCGGAGGTGCTAAAGATTGGGGGATTAGTGTTCTGAAAGTTTTTGAGTTTAGATCCCTGGTGATCCTGATTTCCATGCCCTTGGTTGTTGAGAGCCTTCTGGGCGATCTGTTGAAGTGTTGCTAAGTTGGCTTGGCATTCTGCCCTGCTTGCTTCACGGTCTGCTATGAGATTCTGCAAGATATGCAGCATTGGGTCTTGTGACGAGCTGCTCCCTCCTTGGTTTCCACGAGTCATCTAAAGATTGAGATAGATATAGGGGTAAGAGGGAAATTCTATGGTTCATGGTTTTGGGTTTTCAAAGCTAAAACTTTGAGTTAGACTCAGGTTTTTCAACTAACTTCATTTTCATTCATGCAAGCAAGCACACGATACAACACACACCACAACAATCAAAGGGAAAACAGATGGTTTGAAGAACCATTCTGCAAGCTACGATACATTGAGATCGGTACATCTCATGCTACGACAGTGCTCTAGTGCATCTACTCATCGTCGATGAAGTCGGAGTCCTCATCATCAGTGTAGAAGTCTATGGCATCCTCCTCCAGAAAGTCATCATCATTGCTGAGGTAAGAGTCCATGTCTCCCTAGATGTCTTCACCCTCATCTTCTTCTTCCTTTGCTACAAGGTGAGCTTCCTGATCCTTGATGGTCTTCTCGAGGTCGGCCACCTTCTTGCGAAGATGGGCGATGGTGCGATCCTTCTTAGCACGCTGGCTGCGAAGAGACTGGCGGTCTTGGACAAGCAGTGCGAAAGTTTGGGCCTTCTGGTCGGCAATGGCACGGTTCTGGTTGGCTAACTCCCTGGCATTGTCCAGTTCATGCTATCTGTCATGCAGCAAAAATTTAAGGTTCTCCACTTGACGCCTCAACTCGGGGTGACCCGGCATCTCCATTGGCATTCCCATGAAGTGACGTCTTGCATAGTGGGCAAAACGAGTTCCTTGGATCTTATTGACGCTGAGGGCACACAAACGTGCGAGAGCTTCATGCATTGCCCTAGCTAATCCATCTAGCCAATTGTTCTCTCTCATGGAGAACTGAATTCTCCCAGAAGTTGGGGCTTCGGTGCTTCCTCTAAGATCCGCGGTGACTAGCCACTGTAGGTCTCCTCCTGTGGGTCCTGGAAGTTGAGCTCCAAGGAACTCAGGATGTGGGCGTCCTAGTAACTCCGACAGTGAATCCAGATCCCTCTCGAAGATCAGCTGACCTCTGTTTCCCAACTGGTAGAACTTGCTGAACCGAGTCTCCATCTACAAGAGTTAAGGATGAGGAAGTTAGTGAAGTGATCAAGTGTGTCAAATTTTAAGTAGTAGTGTAAGAATTTTGAGTAACATTAATTTTCTTGAGAAAGAATCCACAAGGGTAAGAGAGGGGATAGTTTTTCATAAGTACTTACTTTAAATTTTGAAACTAAGTTTTTGTTTGAATGTCCATTCTAACTAGGGTCTCCTATGGTCAGGATGGCTCTGATACCAACTTGTCAACACCCGGATTTTTAATCCCAGATGCCCGTTATGCCATACCTCGCAATCCTAGGATTACCATTTTTGCGAGACATAACGGATTGGATATCACATAACATCATCCATTAGAAACCATACATAAGGTCTTACACAAATAAGGATCTCATGATCTAGTCTTAATACAACAAGCAGCGAAAAATAAAAGATAAGCGTAGCGGTGGGGTCCATCTTCAGGGGCACAGGCACTGCTGAAGAAGGCAGATAGTCCTAGTTATCATAGCCGTCCTGCTGACCATCATCTTGATAATCTCCTTCATAGTCTGGCCATGATAATAGCCAGGGACAAAAGCCATGAGTACTCTTTAAGTACTCGCAAACTACCACTAACAAG
The DNA here is from genome assembly GCA_910589775.1 of Avena eriantha. Classification (NCBI taxonomy): domain Eukaryota; kingdom Viridiplantae; phylum Streptophyta; class Magnoliopsida; order Poales; family Poaceae; genus Avena; species Avena eriantha. Next base: position 418,481,300 of record OU342742.1, read on the forward strand.
TACTATAATTCTAAGTTAAAGTGCTAAATCCAAGTTTAACTATAAAGTTAAGTTTGAAACCTAAGCTGAGTTCAGAAGCAAAGAAAGATAACATAAAGCTTTGGAATCGCTTTAGTGGGAAGCTAATGTCTTAAACACAACCCTGTTGTGGTCAAGTCAAGATTCATCATTCATTTCAAATTACTTAGAAAACATCTGACAACCAAACAGTATGGCCATTCCAACTGTCCATAGCCGCGGACGCGGCTATTCGAATAGTTTGACACTCTGCAGAGGTGGTACACTTTCACCACAAGATTCGATACATCTCTCAGGGATAACCCTGAATCATCATACTTAGTATGCATATAATCAAACATAACTTTACCTTTACACACCCTAGTATAAGCACCTCTCCTATGAGCATGGCCTCCCAACCATGACCATCAGTCATCTTGGGCACTACATAGGTGGACAACATTGAGAGGTAGCCTCAGCTCAGACCTCTCCCATGAGGGAACTAATACTAATGCATATAAATTTCCAGCTAAGCCTTACCCAATTCAGGTAATTGGTTGTATGGTAAATTTGGAATGGTATCGCATCCGAATCCAACCATCAGTTTTATAAAAGGGTTAAGGCTCATGACTCAACATTTTCATCATCATCAACCATTTGTGTTTCTCAACACATGTCAAAACATCTCAATAGAATGACTCATCATTTGAAGGTTTTCATAATTCATTTTCACCAAGTGTTCCCATCTAAAGTGACTCAAGTTTTGATCCACTCTAAAATACTAAGTTAAGAGTGTTCACTAAGGTGTAAAAGATGGGCTCAATCTCATGTAAAGAATGACATCTAAAGGCTCTAAATAGTTCAAGTTTTATACTTTTTATGCTACCTTCAAAACAAGTAAAGGACTTTGTGCAACTAAGAGAAGTAAAACTTGTAAGTAAGACCTGGGGTACTAATAGTCAAAGGGGTGTGATCAAAGCATGCCTAAGGCATCCTTGCTAAACCATATAGTTTGATCCTAGCTTGCTAAGCACTAAACTTGCATTGTTAATGGTGGCTTGCACTTGGATAGTGCTAGCTTGCTAATAGTAGCTTGCCTTGGTTGGTGTAGTGGTTGAAGTTTTCTTCTTCTTATTCTTCTTATTCTTGGTAGAACTCCTCCTCCTCGACAGCTTGGTCGGTACTATCGTCTATAAATACATATGGAGTACACAATCACCAAACAATACTTAACTAGACTAAGTAGCATTCTAAAACACACATTTTATGATCTATTACCATCACAAGCATCACAAGTTTAATTCAATGGTTTCATCCTTTTTATTTTAGAAAAGTAATTTCTACTCATTGAAAAAAAATTAACTAAAATTTAATATTCTCCATTTAAAATATGGGATCATATTGACACATGTCGTCACCACATATCTTAACATATGGGAATGAGAATTAAAGGTTGGATCAATATTACTTTGGTTTAAGTTCATTGTTTAATGATTTAATGTGACTAGAAATGCCTATATAGCATTATTTTGGTACTAGTCCAAAGTCACTGCATGTAAACCTTAATATTATTACATATTTAGATAGATATGATGAAATGTGATTTTTGAGAATTGTAATCAACTCAAAAGCTAACTTGGTTGATTTTATAAAAGTGTTGCAAGTTCCAAATACTTCTGTTTTGTTATTTTTATTAGGAGAGATCTATAACTCTAATTGAATTAAATCCAACGGGCTTGGATAAATCATCTTAATACCTTTCAGGCAAAATTTGGTTCATGCAATTCGGATTTGTAAAACTCCCAGAATTGAATTTTAAACTAATGGACATAAACTAGATTTAACTAAAAAGAATAATCCAGATTTGAACGGTTGGGCTAGCGCGGGAAAGAACTTGGGCCGGCCCAGTAGCGCTCCGCGGCGCGGGGCTCAGCTGACAGGGGGGTCCCGCTTGTTAGTGGTTCTTAACACGCGAAACGGTACGCGCGCTGTGGGCCGTAGAATTAGAAGGGGGATCTACGGCTGAGGGTCGTCGTCGACGACGAACAGGTCGCCGGTGAGCTCGAACCCTAGCGGCTCGGTGGGGGTCTGCTGGGGACGTACCAGGGCTCTAGTGACGATGGCGAGGCAGGCAAACGAACTGGAAGATGACGGCGAGGCGAGGCGCGGTTGCGGCGGATCTTGGGGTGCCCTAAATCGCAGGCGCCCTTCTCCTCTCGAGGCGGCCTGCTCTGGTGAAATTCCGGCGAGCTGCTGCTCCCCTTGCTCCAGCTAACGGTGTGAGATGGTCAGTGAGGTGAGGGGAGTGGAGTGGTGTGCTTCAAACGGCTGGGGGTGGCCTCCTTTTATAGGCCCGACGGTGAGACCGAGCGGGATGGGCAGGCGACGGTGGCGACATGGCTACGGCCGGTTAGAGGCATGCTGAGGGTGGTAATCGACAGGTGGTCTCCTAGCGGTGCTCTAGGAAGTGAATGCGGCCGTAGGGCCGGTGGTATGCGGTCTGGGCGAGGTGGTGCTCTGGGCGACAGAGGCGGCGGTGTCAACGGCGAGCGGTGGCTGGGGAGCGTTGGGCGGCCAGCGGGGGTGTCTGGGGTGTTCCCCAGGTTGTGGCGGAGCGGTGGGCACGGGCTGTGGCAAAGGGGCGGTCTGTGCGAGCAGGGACATAGCGTGCTCTGCGGGCGGCGTCGGCACGGTCGACCAGCTCCGGGCGCGGCGGTTCCTGGCCACTCTGCCCTCCGTCTCTGGCCTGGGGCTGGTTGGACGGTGGAGGTGGACCACTGGTGACGTGCTAGACATGGCGAGAGAGGGGGAGATGGTCTGCTGCAGCGGGGCAAGGTTTGGCCGGCGAGCATGTCCTCGGGTTGGCATGGCATGGCTGCTATGGGGGTAGGGGATGTGTGCTAAGGGCCTGGTTAGATCAAGAGGGGACAAAGAGATTAAATGGAGATCAAATGGGGGAAGAACCCTGTTCAAAACAGTGAGCTATGATCTAGAGTTTAAACCTGCCTGCCAAGTGTTTGATTAAATGGCCACAAGAAATAAACTTTTGAATTTTGGTTTCAAATTTTTTGAGTGATATCCATTGGTGCTAGGTAATCTCTGGTTTCAAGGGTTTTGGAAGTGGAACTCAAATAGGTGGTTTTTGAAATAGGGGTGATCTATGCATATGCATTGGATTCAATTTTCAAAAGCTATTTAAAATAAGTAAAAGAATGTTTTTAGCAGATCCAAAGGTGGGCCTTGGTACCTCATTATGTGTACTAGCAAGGGGTACAAAGATCATGAATTTTTTTGTTAAGAAATGAGTGCTAGGAACACTGAAAGTAGTGTAGTGGATTAAAATGGCCAAAATGACCATTCCTCCATTTTAATTCCTTTTGATTTGATTTTCTTTAGGAAAAGTTTGGGGATGTTGTAGATGATGTTTAAATCACCTAAGAAACATTTTAAAAGCAAAGAATCACAAAACCAAGGCAATTCAAATCAATTCCTAATTTAAATGCACATACACATGAATGCTTTCATTTTTAATTTGGAAAAGTTTTTTGTTAACCCTAATTTTGATGATTTGGATCTAGATAAGCTTGGATTGAAGCTTTGGGATGTTACACACACACACTCCAATGGATGTGGTGACGCAATTACGATCACACTTGTGTACCATTCCATGTGGAAGTTGCATTCCATGGATTTTTTTGGGATTTTGGGGTGGACACATGGAGTCTATAGAGTCATTTCATGTGTTATTTTCCAAAGCATCTTGATCCACATTACCACACAAACTCCAATGGATGTGGTGATGAACCAATATCACACTGGTGCACAATTCCATGTGGCAGGTGCATTCCAAGGGGTTTTTGATCTTTTGGGTTTCACACATGGAGTCTCTAAAGTCATTGCATGTGTTCTTTTCCAAACCACCTTGATCCACATTACCACACATACTCCAATGGATGTGGTCATGCAACAACTATGACACTAGTGCACCATTCCATGTGGCAGTTGCATTCCAAGTTTTTTTGGGCTTTTGGGTTTCACACATGGAGTCTCCAGAGTCATTGCATGTGTTCTTTTCCAAACCACCTTGATCCACATTATGAAAACACTCCAATTGATGTGGTTATGTAACTACTATCACACTTGTGCACAAGTCTCCAAAGTCATTGAATGTGTTCTTTTCAAAGACATATTGATATACATGACCACACGAACTCCAATGGATGTGGTGATGCAACTACTATCACACAGGTGCCCAATTCCATGTGAAAGTTGCATTCCAACGGTTTTTTGGGCTTTTGGGTTAGACACATGGAGTCTCTAGAGTAATTGCATGTGTTATTTTCCAAAGCATCTCGATCCACATTACCACACACACTCTAATGGATGTGGTAATGAATCTACTATCACAACGGTGCAACATTCCATGAGAAAGTTGCATTCCATCGGGTGTTGGGGCTTTTTGATTTCACACGTGGAGTCTCTAAAGTCATTGTATGTATTATTTTCCAAACCACCTTGATCCAAATTACCACACACAGTCCATTGGATGTGGTGATGCCACAACTATCACACTGGTGCACCATTCCATGTGGTAGTTGTATTCCAACGGGTTGTTGGGCTTTTGGGTTACACACATAAAGTCTCCAGAGTCATCGCATGTGTTCTTTTCCAAACCACCTAGATCTACATTGTCACACACCCTCCAATTATTGTGGTGATGCAACTACTATCACACTGGTGCACAGTACCATGTGGAAGTTGCATTCCAACAGGTTTTTGGACCTTTGGGTTTTAAACATGGAGTCTCTAGAGTCACTACATGTGTTATTTTCCAAACCACCTTGATCCACATTACCACCCACACTCCAATGGATGTGTTGATGCAACTACTATCACACTGGTGCACCGTTCCATGTGGAAGTTGCATTACAATGTATTTTGGGCTTGATGGTTTGACACATGGAGTCTCTAGAGTCATGCCACGTGTTGTTTTCTAGACAACCTTGATCCACATTACCACACACACTCCAATGTATGTGTGATGCAACTACTAGCACACGGTTGCACCATTCCATGTAGCAGTTGCATTCCAAGATCTTTTTGGGATTTTGGATTTGACACATGGAGTCTCTAGAGTCATTGCATGTCTTGTTTTCAAATCCACCTTGACCAATTGATACGTCCATTTTGCATCACTATTCTATATCATAATTCACTATTATTCATTGATATATTTCATATTAAGAGATGCTACTTATGTAATTTCATCTGTTTTTGCATGGTTGATGACTTTTGGAGCATGGACCACTGCAGTCAAGATTCTAATGGAAAAGGTGCTGTTTGGAGCCAAAATCCACGAAGATCAGAAAATCCAGGAAAATATACGGAAAATCCTATTTTTCCAGAAGACGAAGGAAGCCAGAAGGAGGAGTGGAGATGGGCCATAGGGGGCCCACACCACCCCCTAGAGCGGGCCAGCCTAGGCCGCGCCTCCAGGTGGTGTGGCTGCCCTGGTCCACCCTGGCTCTCCCCTCTGGCGTATATTATCCCCCCGAAACCCTAATACCCAGGGAGCGACCATAACAAGATTCCGCCGCATCTGCGGGGCAGAAAACATCGGGAGAGAAAGATCTCTCCGGCAGACAGAATTCTGTCGGGGGAATTCCTTCCCGAAGAGGGGAGATCATCGCATTCAACACCACCATCAAACTGGATTTCATCGGGATCATCATCACCACCATCATCACCATCAGCACCATCATCACCACCATCATCTCGCTTTAACAATTGGGTTGAATCTTGCATAGTTCTTAGGGGAAACTTTCCTGGTGTTGATTACTCCTTATAGTTGATGCTATTGAGTGAACCATTGAATTATTGTTTATGTTCAGATTGTTATACATTATTATTCCATCTCTGATTATGATCTATATGATTTCTTGTGAGTAGTTTGTTTTGTTCTTGAGGACATGAGAGAAGTCATGTTGTTAGTAGTGGAGTTGTGTTGAGAAAGATTCAATAGTTTGATATTTAAGTTGTGGTATACTTCTTCTTATGGTGTCATGTGAATGTCGACTACACGATACTTCACCTATATGGGCCTAGGGGAATGCATTGTGTATTTGGCTACTAATCGTAGGGGTTGCCGGAGTGACAGAAACCTGAACCCCTGTAAGGAAACTATTGTAGAAGGGACGTCAAGGTCTTAGAGTTTAAAACCGTGGTTAGGTTTCTACTTTAATTACTTTCTGGTACTTACGGATGCTTGCAAGGGGTATAATCACAAGTATGTATTATTCCTAGGAAGGTCGGTACATTAGCACAGGTTCACCCACATAACACTTAGCAAGCTAAAGAAGATTAATCAACTATATGAAGCGAAAGCACTTGACAGTCTTCCCATGTGTCCTCGAGAACGTTTAGTCATCTTAAGTAATACAACCGGCTTGTCCTTTGCTGCATAAAGGATTGGGCCACTTGCTGCATTTATTCCTACTGTCTTTTATTTACTTTCGTACTTTATTTACTTGCTTTATCAAAAACCCCTAAAAATCCGTTTGGTAAGTATTTGCAGAGAATTCTTGATCCATACCACTGGCCAGCACCTTCTGCTCCTCGTTGGGTTCGACGGTCTTACTTATCGAAAATACTGCGATACACCCCCTATACTTGTGGGTCATCAAGACTATTTTCTAGCGCCGTTGTCGGGGAGTGAAGCGCTATTGGAGAGTGGAACTGGTAAAGGAAACTTCTACTGTGAGTATTGTTTACTTCTGTTAGTTGCTTTATTTTCATTATGGATAATTCGCTGAGTTTCTTATTTGGTAATGCTACTACCACTGCTAAGGTAGTAGATGAACCACCACCTGCTGAGAATGATTCTTTTAAAATACCTACAAGAATTATTGATCATGTTATGGATAACTACTATGTTGGGGATGGAACTGTCCATCCCGGTGATCATTTGCTCTTTATACATGAATTATGCGGGTTGTTCAAGTGTGCAGGTATTACCACAGATAAAGTTAAGAAGAAGTTATTCTCATTATCACTAAAAGGACGAGCTGAGGAATGGTATAAGCTGCTGAAGAATGGTCAAGCTCTGGAATGGGAGGAAATAGTACCTCTCTTTTATTCAAAGTTTTATCCTCCTAGTGAGATTCATAAAGATCGGAATCAAATATACAAGTTTTGGCCTCTTGATGGAGAGAGTACAGCTCAAGCTTTGGGTAGATTGAAGTTACTAATTCTCAAATGTCCCATTCATGAGCTCCCCAACAATATTATTATCAATAACTTTTATGCAAGGCTTTCTCTTCATGTCAGGGATTTATTGGATGCTTCTTGTGCTGGATCATTCACTCGCATGGAAGAAGAAGCCAAATGGGATCTTCTAGACCATATTCAAGATAATGCTGAAGCTTGGGAGAATGACAAAGGTAGAAAGTCAGGTATAAATTATGATTATGAATGTATTGAATCTTTTATGGGAACTAATGACATTCAAAATATTAGAAATGCTTATGGTCTAGACTCTCAAGCTATTGCTTCTTATTTTAAGGCTTTTTCTTCCTATATTGAAGGGCCTAAAAAGAAGTGGAATAAGTATCATGAACCTTATAAAGATGTTGCTAAGAGTGTTCCTGCAAGAAATACTGAAGTTTATACTGCTAATTCATGTTTTACCTGAACCTTACATTGAGAAAATGCCTTTCCCTGTTAAGATAAAGGAACATTCTATGATAGCTAGTATGGTTAGTGGAAGTATAAGTAAAGTTGTTGAACCTGATAAACAAATGGATGATGAACCTATAATAGCAAATGTGAAAGACTTTGTTACTAAATAGCTGTTGAACCTGATAAACAAAAGGATACCTCTAATATTCTCTCACAAAGTAGTGTTATGAGAGCTAGTATTCCTGTGTTTTCTGTTAGGATCACTACAAGGATTCGAGTCTATTGCAATAACAATATTCGTGACAATAAGTGTCGAATTGTGGCAATAGGTACCTATTACCATGACATGACTTTCGTTGCCAAGCGTTGCGATAGGACGCATGGTAATAGGTTATTGCCGCAAAAAACAAATTGTGGCAAGAGAGCGTGTTATTGCAACGACAATGTGATAAGTTGCCACATTTTTTTCTCGTGGCGGCACGTGCTTGATGCCACAATTTGGTTCGTGGGGTAAGCTTAATGCAACAAACATCAAAATTGTGGCAATTGGCCGGTTGTGGCGACAAGCATTTGTGGCGATAGCCTATTCCAACAACAGCTGTTCGTGGCACATTCCCTTCTATGGCAATAGCCAGTTGTTGCGATAGGTACATCTCACCACAAACCATGTCTGTGGCATTAATTTATTTCAACAACTCTCCAAACATGGTAACAAAAAATTGCAACATAATAGTTTTGGTGGTGATAGATAGTTATCACAACGACCAAAATATTTGTGGCAAGAAGCTATTGTGAGAGTACACACAATTTGTGGCGAAAGGATTATTTCAACAAAGCTGGATTTCATGGCTCCAAGTGGGTGCCAAGTGGTTATCACAACGGCTGAAATGCTTGCCCCGATAAACTATTACGGAAATACAAACAATTAAACAATTCGTGGCTAAAGGACTATTTCAACAAAGCTGAATTACACGATTCAAAGAACTCTCATAGCAAATATCCATAAATAATTCAGCGATCATTCAACATATACTGAACGTGCTATCCTAATTGAGTACAAAGATTAAACTATCTGTGATCTATAGTCTAGTCTAGTCCAGTCCAGTCTATAGCCTATAGTCTTCATTTTTTCTCTAGAAATCCTGCAATCAAAAAATGAAGATATTGTTTAGCTTGAGTTCATCAGTCCACATAACATATGCTATAAATTTATTTCAGCACTATTGTAATTTTCATTAGACAACTACAGTAGTCCAAGCTGTCATAATGTTGCATTTGCAAGAAGAATATATAATGTGAATGACTATAGTAGGCAGTAGGCAGCTGCAGCAGCCCAACAACATTTCTTGAGAAGACACAACCATCCGGCACAACAAAGAACACATCACATACATGGTATAGGAGAAGCCAAAGTTTGATACTAGATGACCTTAAACTTGCTTATCATACATGATATGCTGATGATGAAAGTAACAGACCATGATCCATAATACTACCATCTTATGTACTGCTGCCATGGATGAACGACACTCTTGCAATCATGTAATATTATGTACCTTCTACGTGAGATTGATCATGTGATGAGTAGCAAAGTCGTGCCTGAGTCTAAATAAAATATTGCTAACCATTATTCCAGTGGTGAACCCAGTGGAACCAAAAGTAGCCTTTGCTCTGAATGCCTCGCTTTTTTCCATTCCTCTATTTTAGAAGCACGTAGGTTTACACTTTACACGCCACCCTATTCCTATACAGTTTCCAGTCCCTGCATTTTGGGTTCCCATGTTCCGAACAAAGCCTAAGACTATGCATAGTTATCTAAGACCCAAGGTCATTTGCATATAGTTTTAAAGACAAATCTCCTCCAAGGTTTCTTTTCTAATGTTCTAGAGTACTACTATCCAAGGTTTATTATAATCTTGTTAAATGCTTTATGGGATGGGAGTTCATGAAGTAAAAGGTTGCAAAACCATATGAATCTATTATATATTGATATATGGTTCAGAGTAATTTATGTACTCCCTACGACCTAAATTAGTTGACTCGAATTTGTTAAGATACGGATGTATCTAATACTAAATTATGTCTAAATACAATTGAATATAGACAAATCCAAGTCAACTAATTTGGGCTGGAAGGAATATGTACTTCCTAGTTCACAAAGCATTTGCATATAACACGACCATAAAGCATTCACAAAGGAAAAACACCACTACATGGTATCAGGAAAAAATACCATCTAAATCATGGTCTGATGCATATAGACGTAAGAAGGTAATAATTAATAACAATAAATTTCTTCAACTGAAACACTTGTGCACTTAATGGCAAATGAAACATGATTGGTATAATAAAATTAAGGAAGTAGTGTACCTTGCAGAAAAGATTAATGTAAATCATTTGTTTCCTGTTAAGCTTACACAACTCTTAAACGCCGTGAATGTTTCTCCCCACGAGCATATCTCCCTCACCTACAATCGCAAAGGGAGCGAAGGACTTGGTTCCATGAGCTTGAACAATAGCTGATGCCAAGTTATTCACATGCATAACACTTTGTTATTTTTAATGTATAGTACCAACCACAATTTGCTGGCAAGGTAGTAGTACAATACTCGGTAAGTAGCTGATGGAAAAAAATGCATAATTCACCTCTACTGACAAGTATTGAAGATGTGTACCGTGCCACCATCACGGAGCTCGACGATGGTCTGCTCTCCAGAAAAGAACCCAGTCGAACCGTGGGATCAGCGAGGTGCTGGCAGTCGTGGTCGTGATCGCGGACACCGTGGCTGTGGTTGCCGTGGCCGAGGCCGTCGACGGCGTGGGCGCCGCCACCACTGCCGCCTTGCTGATCGCCAGCGATGGGTCCTGTTGCATCTCGAGGGTTGCAGCTGGCCTGGCGCGACGAGCCGGGTGGAACGAGCCGCTGAATCCTCATCCGCCACACAACTACTACCCCTGGAATGGCAGGCAGAGAAAAGGCAACAGGATACCCACCCGTCGTTCCTCATGCCCGCTATTTGCACAATCGCTAGGAATTTGGGAGTAACTAGACCTCACAAGCAGTAATAGTACATTTGGTTCGTGGTAATTATAACTAGGGAATGGGAATTATGATGTGTGACACTAAAATTCTCTCGTATGGTTGGAGGGACGGGGAGTTGAGAGGGGAGGGACAAGAGGAATTAAAAGGGAGAATTCTCTCGGATCTCTTCCGTGGAGGAGGATTTGTAATTTAGCGAGGAGATTGGGAATTGGAAGAAACTCCCGTTCCTTTTCCCTCCTATTTCCAAACACGCCGTGAGATAGCAGGGGCGATTCAGACATGCCGGAGGCGAGAGCAAGGAGTGAGGATTGCGGGCAGATTGCCTCGCGTGAGAGAAGGGAATGGGGAAAACTGGTGCGGAGAAGATTTGGGACGAAGGAAATTACCTGTGATGTTCTCCGTTCGGCCGGTGTGTTCCGCAGCATCGACGGCGTCGTCATCTCAAGCCGTGAGGAACGAGAGAGCAGATCCAATCTCACAATTTGGTTAAGAGAAATAATCAGGTGTATTTATGAACAGTTTTTAGCGGCAGATTATGCCCAATACACGACCAGAATTTAGTGGGAAGTTAAAAAAAATTGAAGGTTAGCGGGAGGGTTCAGCGGGAAAGAAAAAATTACCTCCACGAAGTACAGTACACGCTTAATTATTTGGACAATAATTATTTTAAATGATCATTTATGATAATGAAATAAATTGGAAATAATATTTCGAACCAATAATATTACTCCTTCCAAGACCAATTAGTTGACTTGGATTTATCTAGATTCAGATGTATCTAGTACTAAAATCTGTCAAGATATATTTGAATCTAGACAAATCTGAGTCAATTAATTTGGATCGGATGGAGTATTAAAACTGTTCATAAAGGATTATTTCTCTGACTGGCCGAGATAGATGTCCACACTGTTACCAATCGTACATGCCGGTTGTGATGGCGGGGAGAGTATGCGGTCTACACAAGAAAAATTGTCGAGGCGATGAGCGTAATGGAGCTAGTGTGCGAGGACGACTCTGATCCCGGGCTACCAACTCACCGAGCCTTCTTACCGGCGGTCCCGGGATGCGGGGATGTGCTCCGACGATGGAGCAACAGGAGACGACGACATCAGAGTTTCATCAGGGAGATCCTCCGTATCTCCGCGTACCGGTAGAGCGACGCCGATAGGCTTAGAGCATAGTTGGTAATTTTGACAAGGTGGATCAGTGAATTACTGTACCCTTCATCCTTCCTTTATGCTACTTCCTTCATGCTTCGTTTTGACTGCTTCCTTCATGTTGTGGTTTGCTATCAGATTGTATGAAGCATGCTTGCATAGATTTGGAAGCAATGTCTTATTTTGTTTAGTGAAGCACACATGCTAGGATTTGGAAGTGGTTTTATGTTGGTTGAAGCATTCACAGAGTAATCCTGAACAGGATTCCTTGTGATGGTGCCATGGTGGTCGTGCTCCCATTTAGATGACATCAGTCGATTTTCACCATGCATGCTTCGTTCCGATGGTGGCAATGCTTCCTCTAGATGACACCAGCCGATTATGACCATTCCTCATTCCGATGGTGACAGTGATTTGTCTAGATTGTTGTTGTGCTTCATGCAGATGGTTGTTGTGATTCCCATCATTGTTGAATGATCCAGGGGATCAGAATGGCAAGGTCAGGGAGAATATGCAACAAGGACGCACAGTTAGACGGTGGCCTCGTTGACATTGAACTGAAGCAGGTCAGATGAGAAGGCGAGGCACCATTTCATGCAGCCGGGTCGCCATGCTACCATTGCTGCCGAAAAGGACCGACATGTATGTGAGGGAAACAATCTTCTACATTCCCGAGGAGGAATTTCTCGCCGACAGGGAAGGATGGTGGTGGTTACAGGGGTAGTGTGAGCCCTAGGATGGCCTCCATGACGCTCCACTCGTGTAGGTGGCCCACGTGAAGGCTCGTCGTTGACTGTATGGAATATCGTTACAATATCTAGTTCTTTATTGCAACCGTAGTAGGTTGTTGTAATATCTTCTACATATTGCCACGGATACACAACTTGTCGTAGTACAAATTATTAATCACAACGTGGTGAAATTGAGGCAAAAAATAGACACTATTACGACAAATATGTATTTTGTTGCAATAGTTATACAACTTTTTACAACACATTTGTACCTATCACAGCGTGACATAGTTGCCGCAATATCTTTTTTAATATTACCACGAATAACTATTTTCTTGCGAGACCTAGTTTCTATTGCAACAAAATGACTAACTCGCGCAACAGAATTTGCTTGTCGCAATATCGGAGCCATATTGCAACAACCATATAGGTTATTGCAATATAGAGCCTCTGTTACAACAAAAGGAGTATTTATCGCGACGAAACTCATTTGTGGCGATACGTACATCCTATTACCACAATCGGGTAATTCGTGGCAATATTGTGTTTTATTGCAACGAAATGTCGTTGTAGAAATAAATATTGTTGCAATAGACCGGATTTTTTGTAGTGGATAAGTAATCATTCTTACGATGGTCCTTGTGATAGTTATATTGTTAAGTTTATGCATGATACTAAAAGCTACTATGAGAGAGGGAAAAGTGTTCTTATGTATCTCAATAATATCAAGTTTCGTCGTTTTATGCTGAAAGTTTTTATGTTGCACTTCTTTTGCCTTCCTATGCTTGTAGCCTCTGGTTTCAACAACTTGTTTGTTTAAAAAATTCCCTTGCATAGGAAGTGGGTTAGACTTAAATGTGTGTATTTTTTCTTCTTAATGTTGTCTTTCACTTCAATTCATATTCCTATGTGAGCATTTTCAAAATTATCATGCCCTACTTAATGGCTATAAAGAAAGAGCTTTTTGGGAGACAACCCAATTTATTGTTGCTTTCAGTTTCTTTTTCTTTTTCTTTGAGTCTTGGAAGTTATTACTTCAGTAATAACCTCTCCTTATCCTTTTATTTAGTTTTTGTGTCAAGATCAACCTCTAATGAGAGAGAAGTAAGATTTGGGGAAGTTGTTGTCCCGAAACAGATTTTTGTGCTTCACCGTAAATATTTGTGAGAGATCTCCGTCTGTCGGATTGAGCTGTAAATTTTGTGCTTTTTCCCCAGGTTGTTATTTAACTTTCGTTAGTTTTGCACTTTTTGATTTGAGCAACAAAAGATTTTCGAAAAAATTGATCTTTACCTGATGGTCTGTTTTGACAGATTTTGCCACACTTGCATTTGCTTCTTTATTCGATATCCTTTTTGAATTTTTTTGGGTTTTCAGAAGGAGTTGCTACAGTAGTTTATGTTTTGATGGGTTTCAGTTGAAATTGGACTCAAAAGATTTTATCACTTCACTTATACTAATGTTGCTAATGAGAACTGTGTGAAGTTTTGTGTGAATGAAATTTCCAGGTAGTGGAGATAATGGTGTAGTAAGGAAGTGAAAGGTTTCATGACTCAAGCAATAAGTGTATGAAGATGAAGATATTGATGTTATTCAAGTGGTGACTCCGGGAGAATCTACTAGGACCAAATTGAGAGACCTGTAGAGTCCGTTTTCGAATAGGTAATAGTTCTGGTAAGAAAAGTTCCGCGAAAATACTATTCAACTATATTTTTGCAGTTTTTATCCAATAAGAAAAGTTACGAAGCGAAAGACGGACGGGAACGGAGCCAGGGTGGCTCACACCACCCTGTGGCGCGGGCCCACCCCTGTCCGCGCCACCAGGTGGTGTGGCCTCCTCGGCCTCCGTCTCCGACCCGTTTTCTCCCAGTACCTTCCTTTTGTTGTGAAACTTTGTAATATATAATCCCCTGGATCCCCCGAGGTTTGTATATCGTGTTCTTGTCGGTTTTTGTTTCGATCTGTTTCTGCCATGAACTATTCTTGAAAGTTTAGAAGCACAATGGTGTCCGCCAAGGATAAGGGAAGGGAGCCTATGGAGGAGGATCTCCAAGACCCCGGGTAGGAGAAGGAGATCAAGAGTGAAGGTGAAGAGGAGGCAAAGCACACTGGCACTACCGTTGCAAGCATTAGAGTGGTGGCGAAGCCTGCCAGGATCAGAAGGACTGCACGGATGTCAACTGGAGGGAAGCCTCCGCGTCACTGTTTGGCACCACAGACACCTTCTCCAAGAACCAAGAGTCCCTTCCATACCTTTATCCATAACCATGCAGGAAAAGAAGACCGCAAGGAAGGAGAGTGGGGAAAGAATCACAAGAGCTGGGATTCACAACCTGATATGATCATGCACCGCATCGAGCACAACTCAGAGTTGATTCGTACTCTCACCTTCGAGATTGAGGACTTGGGGAAATTGGTCAAAAAGCTCATTGAGAGGATACCACCACCACCAAAGGAGTAATTCGTCATCATGTTTGGAATCCCCTTGGTTTGTTCTAAGATTGGGGGAGTGCCGCGATATCACATCACTATCTTCTACCTTTCTACCTTTTTAGTAGAGTCATATCATGAATAGATAAGTTATCATGTAGGATGGTTTGCATTATGGAAGTGTCCCCTCTCTCGTTAGATATGTTCCCTTGGTGTGATTTGCCATTATGGAATATTAATGAGAAGTTCTATCATTTACTCTTTTGCATATATTATATTAGTTTTCAATTCGTGGTTATATGATTGATCTTGTTGTTAGTATTAGTGTCACTTTGGGATCATTGAGTTAATTTAGTTGGTTTTGGCAAACCTGGCTTGGTCAATAGCAACACTATTTTTGAGAATTGAATGAAAAGATTAAAGTACTCTAAAGAAATATAATTTCATCATCTTTCTTTCTTGATTTGCTCATAAGTTTAGTATTCTTTGGTTAAGATCTTTTGCGCTTCCAAGGAAGATTGCATGTTTGTGTTTATCACTTGTATGTTTATTTGTTTCCTTCAACTCTTATACTTGCTACCCAGCCTTGCTAGCCAAAAACTTAGACCGATAGGGAATTCTTCTCGTGCATCCAATCCTTGTAGCATAACTATAGTGAGCATTCCATGAAGCATCTTCAATAAAAACCTATGCAAATAGCAAATAAAAAGATTGCTGAGATGCTCATTGTCTGCTTGCCTTGTCATTTTGATTATGGGATAGCTCCCGTGTCATGTGCAAGGGGTGCCCCGTTGGCGGTTCTCTATGATACACATGTATTTACAATGACAAGAGCTTACTCGTGACTGAAGTTGAGTAGCATGAGGTTCGGTCTTCTTAAGTAAGGGGCATGGAACTTCAATTTATAACTTGTCAAGCATATCCTCTTAGTTGTGTCACTTTAACCTTAATCACCAAAAGATGCCTATGATAGGGGCAATGAGAGCTAAAAGCTAATAAGTACCATAATTTTTGGAAGCTCTTTTTGAAACTTGCAATCCCTACTTCCCTCTGCGAAGGGCCTTTCTTTTACTTTCTAGTTGAGTCAGTCAACCTATTCCCTTCTATCTCAGCAAGTATTTTGAGTTGTTGTGTTTCATTCATTCATATGATGATTTATTCAATCATGTTTCTTATGTTCCTTGTTTTGCACATTTCTCTTATCTTGGTGATTACTACTTTGAAAGCTATCATTGACAATCAGTTATTTGTGAACTCCAGCAAATTATCAACTATTCTTCGACCAAGAGCTAAGTTTGCAATTACCAATTATGATTCACTTTATGTATCATTATTGTGTTTCCTTTACTAATTGCAAGTTAAGTTATATAATAGTGAGTTGTCTTCTATTATGATATATGTATTGATGAATGTGATGCTTCTTGTCTGTATTGTTTTATCGACTCTTCACTCAATAAACCTGAGGCCATGTTTATTGAGCTCAGTTTTGCTTGGGGACAAGCGAAGTGTAAGCTTGGGGGGAGTTGATACGTCCATTTTGCATCACTATTCTATATCATAATTCACTGTTATTCATTGATATATTTCATATTAAGAGATGATAATTATGTAATTTCATCTGTTTTTCATTGGTTGATGACTTTTGAGCATGGACCGCTGCAGTCAGGATTCTGAAGGAAAAGGTGCTGTTTGGAGGCAAAATCCGCGAAGATCAGAAAATCCGCGAAAATATACGGAAAATCCTATTTTTCCAGAAGACGAAGGAAGCTAGAAGGAGGAGTGGAGATGGGCCACAGGAGGCCCACAACACCACCTGGAGCGGGCCAGCCTAGGCCGCGCCACCAGGTGGTGTGGCCACCCTGGTCCACCACTGGCTCTCCCCTCTACCGTATATTATCCTCCCGAAACTCTAATACTCAGGGAGCGACCACAGAAACATTCCGCCGCCTCTAGGGGGCGGAAAACATCGAGAGAGAAAGATCTCTCCGGAAGAAAGAATTCTGCCAGGGGAATTCCTTCCCGGAGAGGGGAGATCGTCGCCATCAACACCACCATCAAGCTGGACCTCATCGGGATCATCATCATCATCACCACAATCATCACCATCAGCACCACCATCATCTCGCTGTAACAATTGGGTCGAATCTTGCATAGTTCTTAGGGGAAACTTTCCTGGTGTTGATTACTCCTTGTAGTTGATGCTATTGAGTGAACCATTGAATTATTGTTTATGTTCAGATTGTTATACATCATTATTCCATCTCTGATCATGATCCATATGATGTCTTGTGAGTAGTTCGTTTTGTTCTTGAGGACATGGGAGAAGTCATGTTGTTAGTAGTGGAGTTGTGTTGAGAAAGATTCACTAGTTTGATATTTAAGTTGTGGTGTACTTCTTCTAGTGGTGTCATGTGAACGTCGACTACATGATACTTCACCTATATGGGCCTAGGGGAATGCATTGTGTATTTGGCTACTAATCGTAGGGGTTGCCGGAGTGACAGAAACCTGAACCCCCGTTAGGAAACCATTGCACAAGGGACGCCAAGGTCTTAGAGTTTAAACCTGTGGTTAGGTTTCTACCTTAATTACTTTCTTGTACTTACGGATGTTTACAAGGGGTATAATCACAAGTATGTATTATTCCTAGGAAGGTCGGTACATTAGCACAGGTTCACCCACACAACACTTAGCAAGCTAAAGAAGATTAATCAAATATATGAAGCGAAAGCACTTGACTATCTTCCCATGTGTCGTTGAGAACGTTTGGTCATCTTAAGTAATACAACCGGCTTGTCCTTTGCTGCAAAAAGCATTGGGTCACTTGCTGCATTTATTCCTACTATCTTTTATTTACTCGTACTTTATTTACTTTCTTTATCAAAAA
Organism: Avena eriantha; assembly: GCA_910589775.1. NCBI lineage: Eukaryota > Viridiplantae > Streptophyta > Magnoliopsida > Poales > Poaceae > Avena > Avena eriantha. The sequence goes on from OU342742.1 coordinate 418,499,222, forward strand.
CCCCGAAAAATCCGTTTGCTAAGTATTTGCAGAGAAATCCTGATCCATACGACTAGCTAGCACCTTCTGCTCCTCGTTGGATTCGACATTCTTACTTATCAAAAATACTGCGATACACCCCCTATACTTGTTGGTCATCACCAATTACCACACACCCTCCAATGGATGTGGTGATGCAACTACTATCACACTAATGCACCATTCCATGTGGCAGTTTTATTGCAATGTCTTTTGGGCTTGACGGTTTGACACATGGAGTCTCCAGAGTCATTGCATGTGTTCTATTCAAAGCTACTTTGATCCACATTACAATGCACACACATTCCAATGGATGTGGTGATGCAACTACTATCACACTGTTGCACCATTCCTTGTGGAAGTTAAATTCCATGGAGTTTTTGGGATTTTGGGGTAGACACATGTAGTCTCTAGAGTCATTTCATCTGTTCTATTCCAAAGCATCTTGATCCACATTACCACACAAACTCCAATGGATGTGGTGATGAACCTAGTATCACACTGGTGCACCATTCCATGTGACAGTTGCATTCCAAGGGGTTTTTGATCTTTTGGGTTTCACACATGGAGTCTCTAAAGTCATTGCATGTGTTGTTTTCCAATCCACCTTGATCCACATTACCACACACACTCGAATAGATGCGGTGCTGCAACAACTATCACACTAGTGCACCATTCCATGCGGCAGTTGCATTCCAAGGGTTTTTTGGGCTTTTGGGTTTCACACATGGAGTCTCCAGAGTCATTGCATGTGTTATTTTCCAAACCACCTTGATCCACATTACCACACACACTCCATAGGATGTGATGATTCCACAACTATCACACCGGTGCACCATTCCATGTGGAAGTTTTATTCCAACGGGTTGTTGGGCTTTTGGGTTACACACATGCGTTCTTTTCCAAACCACGTAGATCCACATTATCACACACACTCCAATTATTGTGGTGATGTATCTACTAGCACACTGGTGGACAATACCATGTGGAAGTTGCATTCCAACGGGTTTTTGGACCTTTGTGTTTCAAAAATGGAGTCTCTAGAGTCATTGCATGTGTTCTTTTCCAAACCACCTCGATCCAAATTACCACACACACACACAAATGGATGTGGTGATGCAACTACAATCACACGGGTGCACCATTCCATGTGGCAGTTGCATTCCAATGTCTTTTTTTGTTTTTTGAGTTTGACACATCGACTCTCTAGAGTCATTACATGTGTTCATTTCCAAACCACCTCGATCCACATTAAAACACACACTCCAATAGATATGTGATGGAACTACTATCGCACTGGTGCACCATTCCATGTGGCAGTTGCATTCCAATGTATTTTTGGGCTTTTGTGTTTGACACATGGAGTCTCCTGAGTCATTTCATTTGTTATTTTCCAAACCACCTTGATCCACATTACCACACACACTCCAATGGATGTGGTGATGCAACTACTATCACACTGGTGCACCGTTCCATGTGGAAGTTGCATTACAATGTCTTTTAGGCTTGACGGTTTGACAAATGGAGTATCTAGAGTCATTCCACATGTTGTTTCCAAATAACCTTGATCCACATTGCCACACACACTCCAATGGATGTGTGATGCAACTACTATCACACTGTTACACCATTCCATGTGGCAGTTGCATTCTAACATCTTTTTGGGGTTTTGGATTTGACACATGGAGTCTCTAGAGTCATTGCATGTCGTTTTGTCAAAGCCACCTTGACCAATTACCACACACACTCCAATGGATGTGGTGATGCAACTACTATCACACCGGTGCACCATTCCATGTGGCAGTTTTATTACAATCTTTTGGGCTTGACAGTTTGACACATGGAGTCTCTAGAGTCATTGCATGTGTTCTATTCAAAGCTACTTTGATCCACATTACCACACACACACACACTCCAATGGATGTGGTGATGCAACTACTGTCACACTGGTGCACCATTCCATGTGCAAGTTGCATTCCATGGAGTTTTTGGGATTTTGGGGTAGACACATGGAGTCTATAGAGTCATTTCATGTGTTCTTTTCCAAAGCATCTTGATCCACATTACCACAGAAACTCCAATGGATGTGGTGATGAACCTACTATCACACTGGTGCACCATTCAATGTGGAAGGTGCATTAGAAGGAGTTTTTGATCTTTTGGGTTTCACACATGGAGTCTCTAAAGTCATTGCATGTGTTGTTTTCCAACCCAACTTGATCCACATTACCACACACACTCCAATAGATGTGGTGATGAAATAACTATCACACTAGTGCACCATTCCATGTGGAAGTTGCGTTCCAAGGTTTTTTTGGGGGTTTTGGGTTTCACACATGGAGTTTCTAGAGTCATTGCATGTGTTCTTTTCCAAACCACCTTGACCCACATTATAAAAACACTCAATTGATACGGTTATGCAACTACTAACGCACTTGTGCGCAATTCCATGTGGTAGTTGCATTCCAACTTGTTTTTGGCTTTTGGGTTTCCATATCGAGTCTCTAGAGTCATTGAATGTGTTCTTTTCAGAGACATATTGATCCATATTACCACACACAATCCAATGGATGTGGCGATGCAACTACTATCATACATGTGCACAACTCCATGTGCAATTTGCATTCCAAGGGTTTTTTGGGCTTTTGGGTTAGACACATGGAGTCTCTAGAGTAATTGAATGTGTTATTTTCCAAAGCATCTCGATGCACATTACCACACACACACTCCAATGGATGTCGTGATGAATCAACTATCACACCCGTGCCCCATTACATCTGAAAGTTGCATTCCATGGGGTTTTGGGGCTTTTGGATTTCACACATTGAGTCTCTAAAGTCATTGCATGTATTATTTTCCAAACCACCTTGATCCACATTACCACGCACACTCCACTCGATGTGGTGATGCCACAACTATCACACTGGTGCACCATTCCATGTGGAAGTTGTATTCCAAAGGGTTGTTAGGCTTTTGGGTTATACACATAGAGTCTCCAGAGTCATTGTATGTGTTCTTTTCCAAACCACCTAGATCCAGATTGCCACACACACTCCAATTATTGTGGTGATGCAACTACTATCACAATGGTTCACAATACCATGTGGAAGTTGCATTCCAACGGGTTTTGGGACCATTGAGTTTCAGACATGGAGTCTCTAGAGTCACTGCATGTGTTATTTTCCAAACCACCTTGATCCACATTACCACACATACTCCAATGAATGTGTTGATGCAACTACTATCACACCGGTGCACCGCTCTATGTGGAAGTTGCATTACAATATATTTTGGGCTTGACACTTTGACACATTGAGTCTCTAGCTTCATTCCACGTGTTATTTTCCAAACAACCTTGATCCACATTACCACACATACTCCAATGGATGTGTGATGCAACTACTATCACACTGTTGCACCATTCCATGTAGCAGTTGCATTCAAATATATTTTTGGGATTTTGGATTTGACACATGGAGTATCTAGAGTCATTGCATGTCTTATTTTCAAAGCCACCTTGACCACATTACCACACACACTCCAATGTATCTGGTGATGCAACAACTATCACACCGGTGCACCATTCCATGTGACAGTTTTATTACAATATATTTTGGGCTTGATGGTTTGACACATGGAGTCTCTAGAGTCATTGCATGTGTTCTATTCAAAGCTACTTTGATCCACATTACCACACAGACACACCAATGGATGTGGTGATGCAACTACTATCACACTGGTGCACCATTCTATGTGGTCGTTTCTTTCCAACGGGTTTTTGGCTTTTGGGTTCTGAACATGGAGTCTCTAGAGTCATTGAATGTGTTGTTTTAAAATACACCTTGATCCACATTACCACACATACTCCAATGGATGTGGTGATGAATCTACTATCACACTGGTGCACATTCCATGTGACAGTTGCATTCCAAGGGGTTTTCGATCTTTTGGGTTTCACACATGGAGTCTCTAAAGTCATTGCATGTTTTCTTTTCCAAACCACCTTGATCCACATTACCACACACACTCCAATGCATGTTGTGATGCAACAACTATCACACTAGTGCACCATTCCATGTGGAAGTTGCATTCCAAGGGTTTTTTGGGCTTTTGGGTTTCCCACAAGGATTCACCAGAGTAATTGCATGTGCTCTTTTCCAAACCACCTTGATCCACATTATAACAACACTCTAATTGATCTGGTTATGCAACTACTATCACACTTGTGCACAATTCCATGTGGCAGGTGCATTCCAACTGGTTTTGGCTTTTGGGTTTCAAACATCGAGTCTCTAGAGTCACTGCATGTGTTGTTTTCCAAACCACCTTGATCCACATTACCACACACACTCCAATGGATGTGTTGATGCAACTACTCTCACACTAGTGCACCTTTCCATATGGAAGTTGCATTACAATGTCTTTTGGGCATTTTGGGGTAGACACATGGAGTCTCTAGAGTCATTGAATGTGTTCTTTTCAAAGACATATTGATCCACATTACCACACACACTCCAATGGATGTGGTGATGCCAATACTATCACACAGGTGCACAATTCCATGTGCAAGTTGCATTCCAAGGGTTTTTTGGGCTTTTGGGTTAGATACATGGAGCCTCTAGAGTAATTTCATGTGTTATTTTCCAAAGCATCTCGATCCACGTTACCACACACACTCCAATGGATGTGGTGATGAATCTACTATCACACCGGTGCATCGTTCCATGTGAAAGTTGCATTCATGGGGTTTTGGGGCTTTTGGAATTCACACATGGAGTATCTAAAGTCATTGCATGTATTATTTTCCAATCCACCTTGATCCATATTACCACACACACTCCACTGGATGTGGTGATGCCACAACTATCACACTGGTGCACCATTCCATGTGGCAGTTGTATTCCAATGGGTTGTTGGGCTTTTGGGTTACACACATAGAGTCTACAGAGTCATTGCATGTGTTCTGTTCCAAACCACCTAGATCCACATTGTCACACACACTCCAATTATTGTGGTGATGCAACTACTATCATACTGGTGCACAATACCATGTGTAAGTTGCATTCCAACGGGTTCTTGGAACTTTGGGTTTCAATCATGGAGACTCTAGAGTCACTGCATGTGTTCTTTTCCAAACCACCTTGATCTACATTACCACACACACTCCAATAGATGTGTTGATGCAACTACTCCCACACCGTTGCACCTTTCCATGTCGAAGTTGCATTACAATGTCTTTTGGGCTTGACGGTTTGACACATGGAGTCTCTAGAGTCATTCGACGTTTTGTTTTCCAAACAACCTTGATCCACATTACCACACACACTCCAATGGATGTGGTGATGCCACTACTATCACACCGGTGCACCATTCCATGTGGCAGTTTTATTACAATGTCTTTTGGGCTTGAAGGTTTGACACGTGAAGTCTCTAGAGTCATTGCATGTGTTCTCTTCAAAGCTACTTTGATCCACATTACCACACACACACACTCCAATGGATATGGTGATGCAACTACTATCACACTGGTGCACAATTCCATGTGGTCGTTTCTTTCCAATGGGTTTTGGCTTTTGGGTTTCGAAGATGGAGTCTCTAGAGTCATTGAATGTGTTGTTTTCAAAGACACCTTGATCCACATTACCACACACACTCCACTGGATTTGGTGATGAACCTATTATCACACTGGTGCACCATTCCATGTGACAGTTGCATTCCAAGGGGTTTTTGATCTTTTGGATTTCACACATGGAGTCTCTAAAGTCATTGCATGTGTTCTTTTCCAAACCACCTCGATCCACATTACCACACACACTCCAATGGATGTGGTGATGTAACAACTATCACACTAGTGCACCATTCCATGTGGCAATTGCATTCCAAGGATTTTTTGGGCTTTTGGGTTTCACACGTAGAATCTCCAGAGTAATTTCATGTGTTCTTTTCCAAACCACCTTGATCCACATTATAATAACACTCCAATTTATGTGGCTATGCAACTACTGTCACACTTGTGCACAATTCCATGTGGCAGTTGCATTGCAACTGGTTTTTGGGTTTCAAACATCGAGTCTCTAGAGTCATTGAATGTGTTCTTTTCAAAGACATATTGATCCACATTACCATACACACTCCAATGTATGTGGTGATGTAACTACGATCACACAGGTGCACAATTCCATGTGCAAGTTGCATTCCAAGGGTTTTTTGGGAGTTTGGGTTAGACACATGGAGTCTCTAGAGTAATTGCATGTCTTATTTTCCAAAGCATCTCGATCCACATTACCACACACACTCCAATGGATGTGGTCATGAATCTACTATAACACCGGTGCACCATTCCATGTGAAAGTTGCATTCCATGGGGTTTTGGGGCTTTTCGATTTCACACATGGAGTCTCTAAATACATTGCATGTATTATTTTCAAAACCACCTTGATCCACATTACCACACACACTCCACTGGATGTGGTGATGCCACAACTATCACACTGGTGCACCATTCCATGTGGAAGTTGTATTCCAACGGGTTGTTAGGCTTTTGGATTACACACATAGATTCTCCAGAGTCATTGCATGTGTTCTTTTCCAAACCACCTAGATCCACATTGTCACACACACTCCAATTATTGTGGTGATGCAACTACTATCACACTGGTGCACAATACCATGTGGAAGTTGCATTCCAACGGGTTTTGGACCTTTGGGTCACAAAAATGGAGTCTCTAGAGTCACTGTATGTGTTCTTTTCCAAACCACCTTGATCCACATTACCACACACACTCCAATGGATGTGTTGATGCAACTACTCGCACACTGGTGCACCTTTCCATGTGGAAGTTGCATTACAATGTCTTTTGGGTTTGATGGTTTGACACGTGGAGTCTCTAGAGTCATTCCACATGTTGTTTTCTAAACAACCTTGATCCACATTACCACACCCACTCCAATGGATGTGTGATGCAACTACTATCACACTATTGCACCATTCCATGTGGCAGTTGCATTCCAATATCATTTTGGGATTTTGGATTTACCACATGGAGTCTCTAGAGTCATTGCATGTCTTCTTTTCAAAGCCACCTTGACCAGAATACCACACATAGTCCAATGGATGTGGTGATGCAACTAATATCACACTGGTGGACCATTCCATGTGGTAGTTTTATTAAAATATCTTTTGGGCTTGAAGGTTTGACACATGAAGTCTCAGGAGTCATTGCATGTATTCTATTCAAAGCTACTTTGATCCACATTACCACACACACACACTCCAATGGATATGGTGATGCAACTACTATCACACTGGTGCACCATTCCATGTGGTCATTTCTTTCCAATGGGTTTTTGGCTTTTGGGTTTCGAACATGGAGTCTCTAGAGTAATTGATTGTGTTGTTTTGAAAGATTCCTTGATCCACATTACCACACACACTCTACTGGATGTGATGATCAACTTACTATCACATTGGTGCACCATTCCATGTGACAGTTGCATTCCAAGGGGGTTTTGATCTTTTGGATTTCACACATGGAGTCTCTAAAGTCATTGCATGTGTTCTTTTCCAAACCACCTTGATCCACATTACCACACACACTCCAATGGATGTGGTGATGCAACAACTATCACACTAGTGCACCATTCCCTGTGGCAGTTGCATTCCAAGGGTTTTTTAGGCTTTTGGGTTTCACACATGGAGTCTCCAGAGTAATTGCATGTGTTCTTTTCCAAACCACCTTGATCCACAATATAAAAACACTCCAATTTATGTGATTATGCAAGTAATATCACACTTGTGCACAATTCCATGTGGCAGTTGCATTCCAACTAGTTTTTGGCTTATGGGTTTCAAACACCGAGTCTCTAGAGTCATTGAATGTGTTCTTTTCAAAGACATACTGATCCACATTAACACACACACTCCAATGGATGTGGTGATGCAGTTACTATCACACAGGTGCACCTTTCCATATGGAAGTTGCATTACAATGTCTTTTGGGCATTTTGGGGTAGACACATGGAGTCTCTAGAGTCATTGAATGTGTTCTTTTCAAAGACATATTGATCCACATTACCACACACACTCCAATGGATGTGGTGATGCCAATACTATCACACAGGTGCACAATTCCATGTGCAAGTTGCATTCCAAGGGTTTTTTTGGGCTTTTGGGTTAGAAACATGGAGTCTCTCGAGTAATTGCATGTGTTATTTTCCAAAGCATCTCGATCCACGTTACCACACACACTCTAATGGATGTGTTGATGAATCTACTATCACACCGGTGCACCATTCCATGTGAAAGTTGCATTCATGGGGTTTTGGGGCTTTTGGATTTCACACATGAAGTCTCTAAAGTCGTTGCTTGTATTATTTTCCAAACCACCTTGATCCACATTACCACACACACTCCACTTGATGTGGTCATGCCACAACTATCACATTGGTGCACCATTCCATGTGGCAGTTTTATTCCAATGGGTTGTTGGGCTTTTGGGTTACACACATAGAGTCTCCAGAGTCACTGCATGTGTTCTTTTCCAAACCACCTAGATCCACATTGTCACACACACTCCAATTATTGTGGTGATGCAACTACTATCACACTGGTCCACAATACCATGTGGAAGTTGCATTCCAACGGGTTTTTGGACCTTTGGGTTTCAAACATGGAGTCTCTAGAGTCACTACATGTGTTCTTTTCCAGACCACCTTGATCCACATTACCACACACACTCCAATGAATGTGTTGATGCAACTACTCTCACACTAGTACACCGTTTCATGTGGAAGTTGCATTACAATGTCTTTTGGGCTTGATGGTTTGACACATGGAGTCTCTAGAGTCATTCCATGTGTTGTTTTCCAAACAACCTTGATCCGCATTACCACACACACACCAATGGATGTGTGATGCAACTACTATCACACTGTTGCACCATTCCATGTGGCAGTTGCATTCTAACATCTTTTTGGGATTTTGGATTTGACACATGGAGTCTCTAGAGTCATTGCATGTAGTTTTGTCTAAGCCACCTTGACCAATTACCACACACACTCAAATGGATGTGGTGATGCAACTACTATCACACGGTGCACCATTCCATGTGGCAGTTTTATTACAATATCTTTTTGGCTTGACGGTTTGACACATGAAGTCTCTAGTCATTGCATGTGTTCTATTCAAAGCTACTGTGATCCACATTATCACACACACACTCCAATGGATCTGGTGATGCAACTACTATCACAATGGTGCACCATTCCATGTGGAAGTTGCATTCCATGGAGTTTTGGGGATTTTGGGGGTAGACACATGTATTCTCTAGAGTCATTTCATGTGTTCTTTTCCAAAGCATCTTGATCCACATTACCACACAAACTCCAATGGATGTGGTGATGAACCTACTATCACACTGGAGCACCATTCGATGTGGCGGTTGCATTCCAATGGGTTTTTGATATTTTGGGTTTCACACATGGAGTCTCTAAAGTCATTGCATGTGTTCTTTTCCAAACCACCTTCATCCACAGTACCAAACACACTCCAATGGATGTGACGATGCAACAACTATCACACTAGTGCACCATTCCATGTGGCAGTTGCATTCCAAGGGTTTTTTGGGCTTTTGGGTTAGATACATGGAGCCTCTAGAGTAATTTCATGTGTTATTTTCCAAAGCATCTCGATCCACATTACCACCTTCATCCACATTACCACACACACTCCAATGGATGTGGTGATGCAACTACAATCACCCGGGTGCACCATTCCATGTGGCAGTTGCATTCCAATGTCTTTTTTTGTTTTTTCGGTTTGAACACATGGACTCTCTAGAGTCATTGCATTTGTTCTTTTCCAAACCACCTCGATCCACATTACCACACACACTCCAATGGATATGTGATGGAACTGCTATCGCACTGGTGCACCATTGTGGCAGTTGCATTCCAATGTATTTTTAGGCTTTTGAGTTAGACACATGGAGTCGCTAGTCATTTCATGTGCTCTTTTCCAAACCACCTTGATCCACATTACCACACACACTCCAATGTATGTGGTGATGCAACTACTATCACACTGGTGCACCATTCCATGTGGAAGTTGCATTACGATATCTTTTGGGCTTGACGGTTTGACACATGGAGTCTCTAGTGTTATTCCACGTGTTGTTTTCCAAACAACCTTGATCCACATTACCAAACACACTCCAATGGATGTGGTGATGCAACTACTATCACACTGGTGCACCATTCCATGTGGAAGTTGCATTCCAATGTATTTTTGGGATTTTGGGTTTGACACATGGAGTCTCTAGAATCATTTCATGTGTTCTTTTACAAACCACCTAGATACACATTACCACACACACTCCAATGGATGTAGTGATGCAACTCCTATCACACTGGTGCACCATTCCATGTGGAAGTTGCATTACAATGGCTTTTGGGCTTGACGGTTTGACACATGGAGTCTCTAGATTCATTGCACGTCTTGTTTTCCAAACAACCTTGATCCATATTACCACACACACTCCAATGGATGTGTGATGCAACTACTATCACACTACTGCACCATTCCATGAGGTCGTTGTATTCCAATATCTTTATGGGATTTTGGATTTGACACATGGAGTCTCTAGAATCATTGCATGTTTCATTTTCAGATCCACCTTGGCTATATTACCACACACGCTCTAATGGATGTGGTGATGCAACTACTATCACACTGGTGCACCATTCCATGTGGCAGTTTTATTACAATGTCTTTTGGGCTTGACGGTTTGACACATGGAGTCTCTAGAGTCATTTCATGTGTTCTATTCAAAGCTACTTTGATCCATATTACCACACACACACTCCAATGGATGTGGTGATGCAACTACTATCACACTAGTGCACCATTCCATGTGGAAGTTGCATTCCTTGGATAATGGGATTTTGGGTTTCACACATGGAGTCTCTATATTCATTTCATGTCTTCTTTTTTCCAGAGCATCTTTATCCACATTACCACACAAACTCCAATGGATGTGGTGATTAACCTACTACCACACTGGTGCACCATTCCATGTGGCAGTTGCATTCCAAGGGTTTTTTGGGCTTTTGGGTTTCACACATGGAGTCTCCGGAGTTATTGCATGTGTTCTTTTCCAAACCACCTTGATCCTAATTATAAAAACACTCCAATTGAGGTAGTTATGCAACTACTATCACACTTGTGCACAATTCCATGCGGCAGTTGCATTCCAACTGGTTTTTGGCTTTTCGGTTTCAAACATCGAGTCTCTACAGTCATTGAATGTGTTCATTTCAAAGACATATTGATCCAAATTACCACACACACTCCAATGGATGTGGTGGTGCAACTACTATCAAATAGGTGCACAATTCCATGTGCAAGTTGCATTCCAAGGGTTTTTTGGGATTTTGGGTTAGACACATGGAGTCTCTAGAGTAATTGCATGTGTTATTTTCCAAATCATCTCGATCCACATTACCACACACAATCCAATGGATGTGGTGATGCAACTACAATCACACGGGTGCACCATTCCATGTGGCAGTTTCATTGCAATGTCTTTTTTTGTTTTTTTGGGTTTGACACATGGACACTCTAGAGTCATTGCATTTGTTCTTTTCCAAACCACCTCGATCCACATTACCACACACACTCCAATGGATATGTGATGGAACTACTATCGCACTGGTGCACCATTGTGGCAGTTGCATTCCAATGTATTTTTAGGCTTTTGAGTTAGACACATGGAGTCTCTAGAGTCATTTCATGTGTTATTTTCCAAACCACCTTGATCCACATTACCACACACACTCCAATGGATGTGGTGATGCAACTACTATCACACTGGTGCACCGTTCCATGTGGAAGTTGCATTACAATATCTTTTTGGCTTGACGGTTTGACACATGGAGTCTCTAGAGTCATTCCGCGTGTTCTTTTCCAAACAACCTTGATCCACATTACCACACACACTCCAATGGATGTGGTGATGCAACTACTATCACACTGGTGAACCATTCCATGTGGAAGTTGCATTCCGAGGGGTTTCTGGGTTAGACAATGATACATTGCAAATGTATCTATAATTTTTGATGTTCCATGATTGGTGTTATCCACTTTCTTGTGTTTTGTCCACACTTTGGAGTACTTTTCATATGATTTCTTGGACTAACCTATTAACAAGAGCCACAGTGCCAGCTGCCTGTTTTCTGCTGTTTTTGGTTCCAGGAAAGTCAGAAAATGAATATTCCCGGAATTGGACGGGACAAAAGCGAAAGTGCCTATTTTTCCGGAAGTCATCAGATGCCAGAGTACGAGACGAAGAGGGGCCCGGGGCCACCACACCACCTGACCGCGCGACCCAGCCTGGCCCGCGCCAGGGGGTGGTCTGGCCCCCTCCGGCACCCCCTCGGCCTCCCCTTCCGCCTATATGATGCCCTCCGGACAAAAACCCTAAGGACCCGATCAAAAATCCACGAAAGAGTCTGTAGCCGCCGTCATCTCCATCCGTAGACCGGGAGGGATCTGAAGCTCTTCCCGGCACACTGCTGGAGAGGGGAATTCACCCTGGAGGCCTTCTTCATCACCATGCAAGCCTCCGGTGTGATGCGTGAGTAGTTCATCCTTGGACTACGGATCCATGTAGTAGCTAGATGGCTGGTTCTCCTCCTTTGTGGTTTCATGTCTATATCTTGTGAGCTCCGTTCATGATCAAGACCATCTATTTGTAATCCTTCATGTTGTGTTTGCGGGGATCCTATGGATATTGAGATGCTATTTCAGATTGATTATTGATTCTATCATGTCTTTGTTATTTGTGATCTTGCATGCTTTCCGTTGTTAGTAGCTATCTTGGCCAAGTAGATGCTAGCAACTCCAAGAGTTAGTATTTATGCTCGATAGTGGGTTCATGCCTCTAGTAATCTGGGGGAGTGACAGAAATCTCTAAGGTACTAGATGTGCTGTTGCTACTAGGGAGAAAACAACAATCCTTTGTTCATAGAACAATCGTATTATTTAATTTACACGCAATTCGTAAAGCAATAATCTGTTGCTTGCAATTTAATACTAGAGGGGGTTCGGATGATAACCTGAAGGTGGATAATTAGTCATAGATACAGTTGGATGGCGGTCTATGTATAATGTTGTAATGCCCAATCAAGTTCCAAAGGAGTCAAGATGATTAGTATATGCATGTATTGCTTTCTCGATGTTTGTCAATTGCCCCGCTGTAATTTGTTCACCAAGCATGTTATCTATCTTAAGGAGAGCCACCTCTAGTGAACTATGGATCCCGGTCCTTTTCTTTACATACAATCTATAAACTGTTTACTGCTTTGTGTTTACTTTCTGCAAACTATTACTTCTTTCCATTCGGTACGTTTAATCCTTTGTTTTCAGCAAAACACGGTGAGATTGACAACCTCATCGCAAGTTGGGGATAGAGTTCTGTGGTTGTGTTGTGCAGGTCTCCACGTTGCTACTAGCACCGGTAGTGCGCCCTGCCAAGGCTCAGCTAGCAACACCTTTGGGGTGTTTCCTTGCTCCTACTAGTTCGATTAAACCTTGGTTTCATAACTGAGGGAAACTCGCTGCTGTGCTCATCATACCTTCCTCTTTGGGTTCCCAACGAGCTCTACTTCAACACCGAGCCATCAAGCATTTTTCTGGCGCCGTTGTCGGGGAGTCAAGGACATCTTCCCAAGGGGAGTCCCTCATAACCAATCTCTTTACTTTGTTATTTTTGTTTTGCTTAGTTTCTTTTTGCTTTGTTTGCTTGTTTTGTTATCAAAAACAAAAAATAATGTTTTTACTAGTTTTCTTTCTTATTTGAAAACACAAAAAATGACTACTCTTGAAAACACTAAGTTGTGTGACTTCACTAGCACCAACAACAATGATTTTATGAGCACACCCAGTGCCCCACCTGTGCCTGAAGATACTTTCTTTGAGATAAAACCTGCTTTGTTCAATCGTGTTATGAGAGAACAATTTTCTTGTATTGGTAATGAAGATGTTGTTGCCCATCTAAATAACTTTGTTGAACTTTGTGAGATGCAAAAGCATAGGGATATAGATGGTGATATTATTAAGCTAAAATTGTTTCCTTTCTCTTTGAGAGGAAAAGCTAAAGAATGGTTGAATTCCTTAACTAGGAATAGTATTGATTCTTGGACTAAGTGCAAAGATGCTTTCATTGGAAAGTAGTATCCTCCTGCTAAGATTATCTCTATGAGAAGTGAAATAATGAAGTTTAAACAATCTAATAATGAACTTGTTGCTCAAGCTTGGGAAAGAATGAAATCTTTGGTAAAGAATTGTCCCACTCATGGACTGACTGCTTGGATGATCATCCAAACTTTTTATGCAGGATTGAACTATTCTTCAAGGAACCAATTGGACTCTGCTGCTGGAGGTACCTTTATGACCATTACTTTGGTGCTGCAACAAAACTTCTGGACAATATGATGGTTAATTATTCTGAATGGCATACTCAGAGAGCTCCACAAGGTAGGAACGTAAATTCTGTTGAGGAAACTTCCTCCTTGAGTGATAATATTGATATTATTATGTCTATGCTTGTTAATGGGAAAGCCCATATTGATCCAAATAATGTTCCTTTAGCTTCTTTGGTTGCTCAAGAAGAGCAATTTGATGTGAACTTCATAAGAAATAATAATTTTGGCAATAATGCTTATAGGAATAATTTTGGTAACAACAATTATAAGCCATATCCTCCCAACAATGGTAATGCTTATGGAAGTTCCTACAACAATAATAGGAGTGCACCCTCTGAACTTGAAGTTATGCTTAAAGACTTTATTAGTAAGCAAACTACTTTCAATAAAACTATTGAGGAAAAACTCTCTAATGCTGAAAGAAATATAGCATCTTTGGCTGAAGCTCAATCTTCTTTGAATAAAATGGCTGCTAAACCTGAAACTAATGACAATCCCTTTGCAGCCACCAATGCTATACAAGTAAGAATTGCTGAAAATGTTAGAATATTAGCTGAATTACATGCTAAGTGGGAAAGAGAAGATGAAATTGCTAGAAACATTAGTGTTTCTACTATTACCACCACTAGTGTTGAGGCCAGTAATAGTTCTACTACTCTAGATGATAAATTTGATTTTGCTCTTGATGGTTGCAACATCTCTGAAGTTATTAAGTTCCTACAAAAGCTTGCTAAAAGTCCTAATGCTAGTGCTATGAACATGGCCTTTACAAAATACATTACTGATGCTCTCATAAAGATTAAAGAAGAAAAGATGAAACATAAAACTTCTATTCCTATTAAACAAGAAGATGGTTGGGAACCCATCATTAATATGAAGGTGAATGACTTTGATTTCAAAGCTTTATGTGATCTTGATAGTAGTGTTTCTATTATGCCTAGAAGGATTTATGATATGCTTGATTTGCCTCCACTTGAAGATTGTTATTTGAATGTCCCACTTGATGATAATGCTAAAAATAAACTCATGGGGAGTCTTAATGATGTTCTTATTACGGTTAACAATGCCTATGTCCCCGTTTATTTCTATGTTTTGGATGTTGAATGCGATGCTTCTTGTCCTATTACTTTGGGAAGACCTTTTCTTAGAACTGTTGGTGCCATTATTGATATGGAAGAAGGCACCATTAAATATCAACTCCCACTCAAGAAAGGTATAGAACACTTCTCTAAGAAAAGAGAGAAATTTCTTTTGCTTCTCCTATGAAAACAAAATTTGGTCTTAATGCTTCTTCATTTGAGAACACTTGATTCTTTTTCTTTGCTTCTTATGCCTAACTTAAAGGCGCTAAAAAGTACTTATTGGGAGATAACCAAAAGTTTTAGATGAGTCTTGAAAGTTATTACTTCAGTAATAACCGCTCCTTATCCTTTTTATTTGCTTTTTGTACCAAGAGTAACCTCTAATGAGAGAGAAGTAATGATTGGGAAAGTTGCTGTCCCGAAACAGATTTCTGTGCTTCACCGTAAAAATTCGTGTAAAATCTCTGAATGTCTTTTTGAGGCGTGAATATTTGTGCTTCTGCACAAGGTTCTGCTCTAACTTTAGTTAGTTCAACACTTTTTTATTTGAGCAACAGAAGGTATTCGAAAAAATTCGTCTTTACCTGCTGGTCTGTTTTGACAGATTTCTGCCATTTTCTGCATTTGCTTCTTGTTGGTTCCTTTCTGAGTTCTTTTAGGGAATTGAGCTTTTTTAGGGAAGTGCTACAGTATCTAGTATTTATGCTCGATAGTGGGTTCATGCCTCTGGTAATCTAGGGAAGTGACAGAAATCTCTAAGGTACTAGATGTGCTATTTCTACTAGGGAGAAAACAACAATCCTTTGTTCATAGAACAATCGCAGTGTTTACTTTACACGCAATTCGTAAATCAATAATCTATTGCTTGCAACTTAATACTAGAGGGGGTTCGGATGATAACCTGAAGGTGGATTATTAGTCATAGATGCAGTTGGATGGCGGTCTATGTATAATGTTGTAATTCCCAATCAAGCTCCAAAAGAGTCAAGATGATTAGTATATGCATGTATTGCTTTCTCGATGTTTGTCAATTGCCCCGCTGTAATTTGTTCACCCAGCATGTTATCTATCTTAAGGAGAGCCACCTTTAGTGAACTATGGATCCCGGTCCTTTAATTTACATACAATCTATAAACTGTTTACGGCTTTGTGTTTACTTTCTGCAAACTATTACTTCTTTCCATTCGATACATTTAATCCTTTGTTTTCAGCAAAACACGGTGAGATTGAAAACCTCATCGCAAGTTGGGGACATAGTTCTGTGGTTGTGTTGTGCAGGTCTCCACGTTGCTACTAGCACTGGTAGTGCGCCCTGCCAAGGCTCAGCTAGCAACACCTTTGGGGTGTTTCCTTGCTCCAACTGGTTCGATTAAACCTTGGTTTCATAACTGAGGGAAACATGTTGTTGTGCTCATCTTACCTTCCTCTTGGGGTTCCCAACGAGCCCTACATCAACACCGAGCCATCAGACACATGGAGTCTCTACAGTCATTTCACGTGTTCTTTTCCAAAGCATCTCGATCCACATTACCAGACACACTCCAATGGATGTGGTGATGAAACTACTATCACACTTGTGCACCATTCCATGTGGCAGTTGCATTCCAAGGGGGTTTTTGGATTTCACATATGGATTCTCTAAAGTGATTGCATGTGTTCTATTCCAAACCACCTTGATTCACATTACCACAAACACACCAATGGATGTGGTGGTGCAACTATTATCACACGGGTGCATCATTCCATGTGGCAGTTGCATTCCAATGTATTTTTGGTTATTTGGGTTTGACACATGTAGTCTCTAGAGTCATTACATGTGTTCTTTTCCAAACCACCTTGATCCACATTACCACACACACTCCGATGGATGTGTGATGCAACTACTACCAAACTGGTGCACCATTCTATGTGGCAGTTGCATTCTAATGTCTTTTTGGGCTTTTGGGTTTGACACATGGAGTATCTAGATTCATTGCATGTGATATTTTCCAAACCACCTTGATCCACATTACCACACACACACTCCAATGGATGTGGTGATGCAACCACTATCACACTTGTGCACCATTCTATATGGAAGTTGCATTCCAATGTATTTTTGGGATTTTGGGTTTGACACATGGAGTCTCTAGAGTCATTTCATGTGTTCTTTTTCCAAACCACCTTGATCCACATTACCACACACACTCCAATGGATGTAGTGATGCAACTACTATCACATTGGTGCACCATTCCATGTGGCAGTTGCATTACAATGTATTTTGTTCTTGACGGTTTGACACATGGAGTCTCTAGAGTCATTGCATGTGTTCTTTTCCACAACCTTGATCCTAATTACCACACACTCGAATGGATGTGTGATGCAACTACTACCACACTACGACACCATTCCATGTGGCAGTTGCAGTCCAATATCTTTTTGGGATTTTGGATTTGACACATGGAGTCTCTAGAGTCATTGCATGTCTTCTTTTCAAAGCCACCTTGGTCCACACTGCCACACACACTCCAATGGATGCGGTGATGCAACTAATATCACACTAGTGCACCATTCCATGTGGCAGTTGCATTATAATGTCTTTTAGGCTTTATGGTTTGACACATGGAGTCTCTAAAGTCATTGGATGTGTTCTATTCAAAGCCATTTCGATCCACATTTCCACACACGCACTCCATTGGATGTGGTGATGCAACTACTATAACACTTGTGCACCATTCCATGTGTAAGTTGCATTCTGAGTGGTTTTTGGGATTTTGGCTTAGACACATGGAGTCACTAGAGTCATTGCATGTGTTCTTTTCCAAGGAATCTCAATCCACATTACCACACACAATCCAATGGATGTGGTGATGAACCTACTATCACACCGGTGCACCATTCCATGTGGCTGTTGCATTCCAAGGGAGTTTTCGGATTTTGGGTTTCACACATGGATTCTCTAAATTCACCGCATGTGTTCTTTTCCAAACCACCTTGATCCACATTACCACACACACTCCAATGGATATGTGATGCAACTACTATCACACTGGTGCACCATACCATGTGGCAGTTGCACTTGTATGCCTTCTTGGGATTTGGGGTTACACACATGGAGTATCTAGAGTCATTGCATGTGTTATTTTAAAAGCCACCTTGATCAACATTACCACACACACTCCAATGGATGTGGTGATGAAACTACTATCACACTGGTGCACCATTCCATGTGGTAGTTGCATTAGAATGCCTTTTGGGCTTGACGGTTTGACACATGGAGTCCCTAGAGTCATTGCATGTGTTCTATTCAAATCCACTTTGATACACATTACCACACACACTCCAATGGATGTGGTGATGCAACTACTATCACACTGGTGCACAATTCCATGTGGGAGTTACATTCCTATGTCTTTTTGGGCTTTTGGGTTACACACATGGAGTCTCTAGAGTTATTGCATGTGTCCTATTCAAAGCCACCTTGATCCACATTACGACACACACTCCAATGGATGTGGTGATGCAACTACTATCAAACTGTTGCACCATTCGATGTGGAAGTTGCATTCCAATGGGTTTTCGGGATTTTGGGTTAGACACATGGAGTCTCTAGAGTCATTGCATGTGTTCTTTTCCAAACTACCTTGATCCACACTTTCACACACACTCCAATGATTATGGTGATGCAACTACTATCACATTGCTGCACCATTCCATGTGGCAGCTGCATTCCAATGTCTTTTTGGGCTTTTGGGCGTCACACATGGAGTCCCTAGAGTCATTGCATGTGTTCTTTTCCAAACCACCTCGATTCTCATTACCACACACACACCAACGAATGTGGTGATGCAACTAAAATCACACGGGTGCACCATTCCATGTGGCAGTTGCATTCCAATGTCTTTTTTATTTTTTGGGTTTGATACATGGAGTCTCTAGAGTCATTACATGTGTTCTTTTCCAACCCACCTCGATCCACATTAGCACACACACTCCAATGGATGTGTGATGCAACTACTATCGCCCTTGTGCACCATTCCATGTGGCAGTTGCATTCTAATGTATTTTTGCACTTTTAGGTTTGACACATGGAGTCTCTAGAGTCATTTCTTGACTTCTTTTCCAAACCACCCTGGTTCACATTACCACACACACTCCACTTGATGTGGTGATGCAACTACTATCACACTGGTGCACCATTCCATGTGGTAGTTGCATTCTGATGTCTTTTTGAGCTTTTGGGTTACACACCTGGAGTCTCCATAGTCATTGCATGTGTTGTTTTCAAAGCCACCTTAATCCACATTACCACACACACACCAATGGATGTGGTGATGCAACTACAATCACACGGGTGTACCATTCCATGTTGCAGTTGCATTCCAAGGTATTTTTGGGCTTTTGGGTTTGACACATGGAGTCTCTAGAGTCATTGCATATGTTATTTGCCAAACCACCTGGATCCACATTACCACACACACTCCAATGGATGTGGTGATTAACCTAGTATCACACTAATGCAGCATTCCATGTGGTAGTTGCATTCAAAGGGGCTTTTAGTCTTTTTTGTTCCACACATAGAGTATCTAGACTCATTGTATGTGTTCTTTTCCAAACCTCCTTGACACACATTTCCACACACACTCCAATGGATGTGGTGATGCAACTACTATCACACCGGTGCACCGTTCCATGTGGCAGCTGCATTACAAGGAATTTCGGGTTTCACACATGGAGTCTCTAGAGTCATTGCATGTGTTCTTTTCAAATCCACCTTGATCCACATTACCACACACACACCAATGGATGTGGTGATGCAACTACTATCACACTGGTGCACCATTGCATGTGGCAGTTGCATTAAAATGTCTTTTGGGCTTGACGGCTTAACACATGTAGTCTCTTGAGTCATTGCATGTGTTCTATTCAAAGCCACCTTGATCCACATTACCACACACACATTCCAATGTATGTGGTGATGCAACTACTATCACACTGGTGCACCATTACATGTGGAAGTTGCATTCCGAGGGCATTTTACGTTTTTGGGTTAGACACATGGAGTCTCTAGAGTCATTGCATGTGTTCAGTTCGAAAGCATCTCGATCCACATTACCACACACACTCCAATGGATGTGGTGATGAATGTACTATCACACAGGTGCACCATTCCATGTGGCAGTTGCATTCCAAGGGGGTTTCAGGATTTTGGGTTTCTCACATGGATTCACTAAAGTCATTGCATGTGTTTGTTTCCAAACCACCTTGATCCACATTACCACACACACTCCGATGGATGTTTGAGGCAACTACTATCACACTGGTGCACCATTCCATGTGGCAGTTGCATTCGTATGCCTTTTTGAGCTTTTGGGTTAAACATATGGAGTATCTTGAGTCATTGCATGTGTTATTTTCAAAGCCACCTTGATCCACATTACCACACATACTCTAATGTATGTGGTGATGAAACTACTACCACACAGGTGCACCATTCCATGTGGCAGTTGCATTATAATGTCTTTTGTGCTTGGTGGTTTGACACATGGAGTCTATAGAGTCATTGCATGGGTTCTATTCAAAGCCACTTTGATCCACATTACTACACACACTCCAATGGATGTGGTGATGCAACTAATATCACACTGGTGCACCATTACATGTGGCAGTTGCATTCCTATGTCTTTTTTTGGCTTTTGGCTTACACACATGGAGTCTGTTGAGTTATTTCACATTTTCTATTCAAAGGCACCTTGATCCACATTATCACACACACTCAAATGGATGTGGTGATGCAACTACTATGACACTGGTGCACCATTCCATGTGGAAGTTGCATTCCAATGAGTTTTTGGTATTTTGGGTTAGACACATGGAGTTCGTGGAGTCATTGCATGTCTTCTTTTCCAAAGCGTATCGATCCACATTACCACACACACTCTAATGGATGTGGAGATGAACCTACTATGACTCTGCTACACCATTCCATGTGGTAGTTGTATTCCAAGCGGTTTTGGGGCTTTTAGGTTTAACGCATGGAGTCTCTAATGTCATTGAATGTGTTATTTTCGAAATCACCTTGACCCAAAATACCACGTGTAGCACCCCGTTAAAACCACTACTAGAAAATTGCGTGTTGTTTTTATTTTGTGCATCATCATGACCGCATGCTCATGTCATCATGCCACATTGCATTTGACCATCGTCATCATCATGCATGGTTTGTTTGAAAACTATTTTCGAAAAGTCTGGTTTTGTTTTCTAAATGCCCCGTCTTTATTTCAAATTAAAACCTGGCCTCTTCCGGATATTTTGTTTTGTCTCCAAAATATTTACAAGTGTCTAGTCGGACAAAATAAAAATAATTAAAGCTATTTTTTTAGGGGGAGGCAGCCGGCCGGGCCAAAAGGCCCAACTAGCCAGCCTACTACCCCATATACCCTACCTAGCCTAATCCTAATCCCTCCACCCCACCTACCCCTCCCTTCACCCCAGCCTCCACACCAGCACCTTCTGCCGCCGCCACACTCCCTGCCACACGCGCGCGCTGTGCAACCATCCCGCATGCAGCTGGCCCCACCACGCCCCACACCCTGCGCCTCTCGGACCCACCACACACGCCTAGTGCGACAGATCGCGCCCCACCCCTGGCAGCACGCTCACCCGATCGAACCCCACCCACCTACCGCAATCCCCGTGGCCTCGTTCTCCCTTGGATCGCCTCGCCTGCAAGCCACCTGACCCCGCTCCTTCTCCCCCTTCGTCCCGCACACCAGGAGCCGCCGCCACGTTCACTCCTCGACACCGCAGCGAAGCTCCGCCGCTGCCAGACGCCGCCGCCTTCCATCGTTGGTGTCCCTCTGCTTCGCCCCCGAGCGCGCCTTCCACCGCCGGCCCCAAGCTTGATCCGCCGTCACCTCTTATTCCTCCGGACGGTCACGGCTCGACCCTAGCTCCCTCTGCCGACTGCCTGAGCTCCGCCGGCCGCGGGCCCACGTCGACCTTGGCTTCCTGAGCCCGTCCCATCGAGATGCAGTGCTCCATCCGCCGCCGCACTCTATGCTCGCCTCCGGCCGCCGGGTCAGCGGTTCCCGCTTTGCCGGCCTTCCTCCGTGTCGGCCTCCTCTGGCGAGCCCGCCTCCCTGCCTCCTTTGGCCTCCTCGTCGCCAGCATCGTCCATGCCTGCCGCCAGCGAGCCTCCTCGCACCCTCTTTTTCAGCCGTGCGCGTGCTCCCCTCTGCTCTGCTTCATCCTCCTTGCTCTGGCCGCCGTGACACATGCCGTCAGCGACCCTACCGATGTCGCCTTGTTTCAATCGCCGTGCGTGCAGGGCCCGGCCGTGAACTCCGTCTCGCAGCGCCGCGGTTTTCCTGGTCCCGTGACTTCGTATCTTCTAGTATCTGTCGATGTGGGGATAGTGTGGTGTGAGGATGTTGGTGATGTTGTGGTACTGCTCGTGTCCGTGTCGTGTTGGTGCTGCGAAGACCGCGAGAATTTGTACGAGATCGCGGCAAGACTCTGACAAGTGTACTAAGGGAACATTGTGTGGATATTTGAGGATCTGACGCCACTTCCGAATTCGCCACCGACAATGGTCCGGACCTCAAGTACTCCTTCACGGAATCCGAAGGCGGAGCCTCGAAGACCCTAGAGACCGATCCCGAACCCGGCGCCGCGCCAAGTTCTCCTTCCTGGATCCGATGATCGGGACCGATCCCGTCCAACACCCTTCGAGCCCCAAGATCTCCGAACCTCCGATGTGTGACCCCCTTTATCCGAGACCCCTATTTTTATAATATGACATTGTCACTTGTTGCATATTAAATTGTTCATACTTGCACGCATATTGTGGGTGTGTGGGCTATTTGGACGATTCACCTAAATTAATTATGGAGACTATATGCGGACTATTCTAGTCTTGTATTGGCTCCATTTAAATTTGTGTAGCGAACCGATGCCATGTTTTGCCTTGTTTAATCAACATTTAAATTGCGGGGTAACTAAACAACTGGAACCTTCTATTAATTATCGGGACCCCGGTTCCGCTTAATATTGCCTAATTGCACCGCATCTGCATCATACCATAATCATGCCGGATCTTTTTCCGTAGTATTAAATATTGCATCCGGTGTTTCTTCTAGTGTTTGCTTCTTCGCGGATTAGGCCGATGAGTGTATGCGAGTATCGACAAGTTCTCCGGCTATGTACCTTCGGCTCTGTTTCCCAGGCGAGCATCCCTTCCCGTTCTACCTATTTTGCATTTATAGTCTTTATTTCCTCCTATTGATCTATTGCTATCTGTGTCACAATGCTTTAGTGTTCCGTACCAGTTATATTCCTACAGCCGTTATATTGCTTGAGACACCTCCTATTACCTGTTGCTTGTTAGACAGTTGGCCCTGCGAGTCGTAGTTGCTTGTTCAGGTGTTGCTTCGCGTTGTCGATGTTCCACATTTGTTGGGAGGTTGGCAGATGTTTAATGGTGGAGCTGATCATGATTCTAATTACAGTTTATTAATTAATGTTGATGGTAGATATAATGCAGAGGCACCGGTGGGTAATAGTAACTATTTGGTTCTTAACCGCTCACTGGTGTCCCCTAGGACCCGAGTTCTTGACACCTGTTCCGAGATCGAGCGCGCTAACCACATGTGGGGTGTGTGGGCACCCCCATGGGCTTACTACCTGATTTCAAAGTACTATACCGGGGGACACAAGTAGTTTGGGGATTTATTACGATTCTGTGCTTATGCCATGTTTACCGCTTTATTTAAATTGTGCGTGGAGCACCTGTACTGCTTAGGATGTGGAATGTTTTCACTGTATCGACAAGCCCAGTCACACTTTAGGGTTCCCAGTCGTTTACCGCCATTGGCACAAACCCTGGGTCCATTCCAGAGCCGGCCAACTTCGTTGTGGGTAGCTTAGTGGGGTGGCCCCCATGTACTTGCTTTGGGTCTGGGAAACGTCATGACTTAGGCCCCGCCGACATACCGATGGATGTATGTTAATTGATATGGCAAAAAGGGTCGAAATGCGTGTGGATACTTTGGTGCACCCCTACAGGGTTAAATCTTTTCGAAAAGCCGTGTCCGCGGTTATGGACAACTTGGAGCACAGTTTCTCGATCATAGCAACTATAACTAAAGTTTGCCGTTATAATTTGACTTGTATCTGAGATGACTAGTAAGTTGGATATCTGCCATGGAAAGATTAAATAAAACTACCAACCGTGTGAGTTTCCTCGGCTTAACTTCCTCATTTGGTCTCGAGGGGGAATACCAGGATGGGTATGTTTGGTGTTAGTATCAGGTTGGATCCGAATAGGTCTCTCTTATCTCTCTCTAATAGTCGCCAGTATTATAGAGTCTCTATAGGTTGTTTAGTGCCGCTGCGCTACCGCTTCAGGCCACCATTCCTGTGTAGGTGAGGACCGCCGAATTCTAGCCTCGCCATGTACTGGCCTCAGTACTGACGCTCCTCTTTTTCCTTTGCCATTTGTCGGCACCCCTTTTGTTTTAGCAGGTTTGAGATCGACGTCGTTAGCAAGGTTACCCTTCCGGCTTGGCCTGGGAAGGGTTATGGACGCCATTGGTTATTCTACAGGGCTCTTAGCCCAATTTGCATCTTGTCCATACTCGGACGCTGTATCGATTTCAAGGTGATTTGGATCTTTGTATTGTATATCTGTATTCTTGACTCGTTGAGTCGCTGTTGTATATATATCTGTTCTGTGGGTCCCATCGAGGATTGTTGTGTAATGATATTACTTCGTTTTCCACCCGCACGAAAGTGCCTGGTGGGCATCCTTGAATCGTTTCTATGCGGGTTTGGCGGGAAGCGCTAAAACTTGCATAGGGCCGATTTGAGGGTGTTACAGAGTGGTATCAGAGCCCAGCAGTTGTGATACCCCACAAGTCCAGCTTGTAGGATAACCTAGCTAACGGCCGAAGTAGAGTGTTAAAACTATTTTGGAAAATCGGTTGGATAGATATGATTAGGTCTGCTTTTACTCCTTACCCTCTGCTATTCTCCTCTTACCTCTGCGTGTTTTGGATCTGTTCTCTTATCTTTTCTTCGAGTCAAGGAATTCTCGTGGTTGGGTTTCCGTCGTACCTTCAGGGTTTCGCTTCCTTCTTTGGTAACGGTGCTTCTACATCCGGTCTTCGTGCTATCTGAGGAATCCTTCATCTGTTGGACTTCTCTCTATTCCTTCTTGTGCCTTCCGGTGTTTTCCGATGCGACGACATCATCTATGTCAGATCTGATGAAACCTTGCATCACTCCTTTGTTGTCCAAGCATCGCTTGTCAAGATCTTCAGTTTTAATTCCGAGAGTTGGTTGCACGATTCTTTTGTTCATGTACAGAGTAATGCTTTGAGTGCGGGATGGATTCGCGACCATACCACTACTCTTATCATTCGCTCTTGTACATTGAATCGGTGAATCAAGCAATTGTACTCCTTTCACCGAAGTTAGAGGTAGCCTTGTGACTGCTTTCTTCGCCTTTGTTTCTACGGAGTGTTCTCTCGACGAACATGAGCAATGAGCCTTGTTGGTGGTGTCGCCGATTTCAAGATGGAGCAAGAATCTTTATTAGTGGTGTCGCGAGCATCTACACGAAACGATAAGAATCCGACCATAAGCCTTCTTCCCCGTACCATGAGGCGGATCTCGAGGGTGAGATCCATTGTTAGTGGTGTCGAATTATAGCAGCCAAATAAAACCACTACTAGAAAATTGCGTGTTGTTTTTATTTTGTGCATCATCATGACCGCATGCTCATGTCATCATGCCACATTGCATTTGAGCATCGTCATCATCATGCATGGTTTGTTTGAAAACTATTTTCGAAAAGTCTGGTTTTGTTTTCTAAATGCCCCGTCTTTATTTCAAATTAAAACCCGGCCTCTTCGGATATTTTGTTTTGTCTACAAAATATTTACAAGAGTCTATTCAGACATAATAAAATAATTAAAGCTATTTTTTAGGGGGAGGCAGCCGGCCGGGCCAAAAGGCCCAGCTAGCCAGCCTACTACCCCATATACCCAACCTAGCCTAACCCTAATCCCTCCACCCCACCTACCCCTCCCTTCACCCCAGCCTCCACACCACCACCTTCTGCCGCCGCCACGCTCCCTGCCACACGCGCGGGCGCTATGCAACCACCCCGCATGCAGCTGGCCCCACCACGCCCCACACCCTGCACCTCCCGGACCCACCACCCACGCCTAGCATGACAGACCGCGCCCCACCCCTGGCAGCACGCTTGCCCGATCGAACCCCACCCACCTACCGCAATCCCCGCGGCCTCGTTCTCCCTTGGATCTCCTCGCCCGCAAGCCACCCGACCCCCGCTCCTTCTCCCAACTTCGTCCCGCACACCAGGAGCCGCCGCCACGTTCACTCCTTGACGCTGCAGCAAAGCTCCGCCGCTGCCAGACGCCGCCGCCTTCCCTCGTTGGTGTCCCTCTGCTTCGCCCCCGAGCACGCCTTCCACCGCCGGCCCCGAGCTTGATCCGCCGTCACCTCTTCTTCCTCTGGACGGCCACGGCTCAACCCTAGCCCGCTCTGCCAACCGCCTGAGCTCCGCCAGCCGTGGGCCCCCATCGACCTTGGCTTCCTGAGCCCCTCCCACCGTGATGCAGAGATCCATCCGCCGCCGCCCTCTATGCTCGCCTCCGGCCACCAGTTCAGCGGTTCCCGCTTCGCCGGCCTTCCTCCGTGTCGGCCTGCTCCGGCGAGCCCGCCTCCCTGCCTCCGTTGGCCTCCTCGTCGCCAGCACCGTCCATGCCTGCCGCCAGCGAGCCTCCTCGCAGCCTCTTTTTCGGCCGCGCGCATGCTCCCCTACGCTCTGCTTCATCCTCCTTGCTCTGGCTGCCGTGACTCACGCCGTCAGCGACCCTGTCGCTGTCGCCTTGTTTCCCTCGCCGCGCCTGCAGGGCCCGGCAGTGGACTTCGTGTCGCCGCGCCACGGTTTTCCTGGTCCTGTGACTTTGTCTCTTCTAGTATCTGTCGATGTGGGGATAGTGTGGTGTAAGGATGTTGGTGATGTGGTGGTACTGCTCGTGTCCGTTTCGTGTTGGTGCTACGAAGACAGCGAGATTTTGTACGAGATCGCGGCAAGACTCTGACAAGTGTATTGTGTGGATATTGGAGGATCTGACGCCACTTCCAAATTCGCCACCGACAATGGTCCGGACCTCAAGTCCTCCTTCACGGAATCCGAAGGCGGAACCTCGAAGACCCGAGAGACCGATCCCGAACCCAGCGCCGCGCCAAGTTCTCCTTCCTGGATCCGATGATCGAGACCAATCCCGTCCAACCCCCTTCGAGCCCCAAGATCTCCGAACCTCCGATGTGTGACCCCCTTTATCAAAGACCCCTATTTTTATAATATGACATTGTCACTTGTTGCATGTTAAATCGTTCATACTTGCATGCATATTGTGGGTGTGTGGGCTATTTGGACGATTCACCTAAATTAATTAAGGAGACTATATGCAGACTATTCTAGTCTTGTATTGGCTCCATTTAACTTTGTGTAGCGAACCGATGCCATGTTTTGCGTTGTTTAATCAACATTTAAATTGCGGGGTAACTAAACAACTTGAACCTTCTATTAATTATCGGGACACCGGTTCCGCTTAATATTGCCTAATTGCACCGCATCTGCATCATATCATAATCATGTTGGATCTTTTGCCGTAGTATTAAATATTGCATCAGGTGTTTCTTCTAGTGTTTGCTTCTTCGCGGATTAGGCCGATGAGTGTATGCGAGTATCGACAAGTTCTCCGGCTATGTACCTTCGGCTCTGTTTCCCAGGCGAGCATCCATTCCCCTTCTACCTATTTTGCATTTATAGTCTTTATTTCCTCCTGTTCATCTATTGCTATCCGTGTCGTGATGCTTTAGTGTTCCGTACCAGTTATATTCCTGCAGCCGTTATATTGCCTAGGACACCTCCTATTACCTGTTGCTTGTTAGACAGTTGGCCCTGCGAGTCGTAGTTGCTTGCTCAGGTGTTGCTTTGCGTCGTTGATGTTCTACATTTGTTGGAGGTTGCCAGATGTTTAATGGTGGAGCTGATCATGATTCTAATTACAGTTTATTAATTAATGTTGATGGTAGATATAATGTAGAGGCACCGGTGGGTAATAGTAACTATTTGGTTCTTAACCACCCACTGGTATCCCCTAGGACCCGAGTTCTTGACACCTGTTCCGAGATCGAGCGCGCTAACCACATGTGGGGTGTGTGGGCACCCCCATCGGCTTACTACCTGATTTCAAAGTACTGTACCAGGGGACACAAGTAGTTTGGGGCTTTATTACGATTTTGTACTTATGCCATGTTTACCGCTTTATTTAAATTGTGCGTGGAGCACCTGTACTGCTTAGGATGTGGAATGTTTTCGCTGTATCGACAAGCCCAGTCACACTTTAGGGTTCCCAGTCGTTTACTGCCATTGGCACAAACCCTGGGTCCGTTCCGGAGCCGGCCAACTTCGTTGCGGGTAGCGTAGTGGGGTGGCCCCCATGTACTAGCTTTGGGTCTGGGAAACGTCATGACTTAGGCCCCGCCGACATACCGATGGATGTATGTTAATTGATATGGCAAAAAGGGTCGAAATGCGTGTGGATACTTTGGTGCACCCCTGCAGGGTTAAATCTTTTCAAAAAGCCATGTCCGCGGTTATGGACGACTTGGAGCACAGTTTCTCGATCATAGACAACTATAACTAAAGTTTGCTGTTATAATTTGACTTGTATCTGAGATGACTAGTAAGTTGGATAACTGCCATGGAAAGATTAAATAAAACTACCAACCGTGTGAGTTTCCTCGGCTTAACTTCGTCATTTGGTCTCGAGGGGGAATACCAGGATGGGTATGTTTGGTGTTAGTATCAGGTTGGATCCGAATAGGTCTCTCTTATCTCTCTCTGATAGTCGCCAGTATTACAGAGTCTCTATAGGTTGTTTAGTGCCGCTGCGCTGCCGCTTCAGTCCACCATTCCTGTGTAGGCGAGGACCGCCGAATTCTAGCCTCGCCATGTACTGGCCTCAGTACTGACGCTCCTCTTTTTCCTTTGCCATTTGTCGGCACCCCTTTTGTTTTAGCAGGTTTGAGATCGACGTCGTTAGCAGGGTTACCCTTCCGGCTTGGCCTGGGCAGGGTTATGGATGCCATTGGTTATTCTACAGGGCTCTTAGCCCAATTTGCATCTTGTCCGTACTCGGACGCTGTATCGATTTCAAGGTGATTTGGATCTTTGTATTGTATATCTGTATTCTTGACTCGTTGAGTCGCTGTTGTATATATATCTATTCTGTGGGTCCCATCGAGGATTGTTGTGTAATGATATTACTTCGTTTTCCACCCGCACGAAAGTTCCTGGTGGGCATCCTTGAATCGTTTCTATGCGGGTTTGGCGGGAAGCGCTAAAACTTGCATAGGGCCGATTTGAGGGTGTTACAGAGTGGTATCAGAGCCTAGCAGTTGTGATACCCCACAAGTCCAGCATGTAGGATAACCTAGCTAACGGCCGAAGTAGAGTGTCAAAACTATTTTGGAAAATCGGTTGGATAGATATGATTAGGTCTGCTTTTACTCCTTACCCTCTGCTATTCTCCTCTTACCTCTGCGTGTTTTGGATCTGTTCTCTTATCTTTTCTTCGAGTCAAGGAATTCTCGTGGTTGGGTTTTCGTCGTACCTTCGGGGTTTCGCTTCCTTGTTTGGTAACGGTGCTTCTACATCCGGTCTTCGTGCTATCTAAGGAATCATTCATCTATTGGACTTCTCTCTATTCCTTCTTGTGCCTTCCGGTGTTTTCTGACGCAACGACATTGTCTATGTCAGATCTGATGAAACCTTGCATCACTCCTTTGTTGTCCAAGCATCGCTTGTCAAGATCTTCAGTTTTAATTCCGAGAGTTGGTTGCACGATTCTTTTGTTCATGTACAGAGTAATGCTTTGAGTGCGGGATGGAGTCGCGACCATACCACTACTCTTATCATTCGCTCTTGTACATTGAATCGGTGAATCAAGCAATTGTACTCCTTTCACCGAAGTTAGAGGTAGCCTTGTGACTGCTTTCTTCGCCTTTGTTTCTACGGAGTGTTCTCTCGACGAACATGAGCAACGAGCCTTGTTGGTGGTGTCGCCGATTTCAAGATGGAGCAAGAATCTTTATTAGTGGTGTCGCGAGGATCTACACGAAGCGATAAGAATCCGACCATAAGCCTTCTTCCCCGTACCATGAGGCGGATCTCGAGGGCGAGATCCATTGTTAGTGGTGTCGAATTGTAGCAGCCAAATAAAACCACTACTAGAAAATTGCGTGTTGTTTTTATTTTGTGCATCATCATGACCGCATGCTCATGTCATCATGCCATATTGCATTTGAGCATCGTCATCATCATGCATGGTTTGTTTGAAAACTATTTTCGAAAAGTCTGGTTTTGTTTTCTAAACGCCCCGTCTTTATTTCAAATTAAAACCCGGCCGCTTCGGATATTTTGTTTTGTCTACAAAATATTTACAAGAGTCTATTCAGACATAATAAAATAATTAAAGCTATTTTTTAGGGGGAGGCAGCCGGCCGGGCCAAAAGGCCCAGCTAGCCAGCCTACTACCCCATATACCCAACCTAGCCTAACCCTAATCCCTCCACCCCACCTACCCCTCCCTTCACCCCAGCCTCCACACCACCACCTTCTGCCGCCGCCACGCTCCCTGCCACACGCGCGGGCGCTATGCAACCACCCCGCCTGCAGCTGGCCCCACCACGCCCCACACCCTGCACCTCCCGGACCCACCACCCACGCCTAGCATGACAGACCGCGCCCCACCCCTGGCAGCACGCTTGCCCGATTGAACCCCACCCACCTACCGCAATCCCCGCGGCTTCGTTCTCCCTTGGATCTCCTCGCCCGCAAGCCACCCGACCCCGCTCCTTCTCCCCCCTTCGTCCCGCACACCAGGAGCCGCCGCCACGTTCACTCCTTGCCGCCGCAGCAAAGCTCCGCCGCTGCCAGACGCCGCCGCCTTCCCTCATTGGTGTCCCTCTGCTTCGCCCCCGAGCGCGCCTTCCACCGCCGGCCCCGAGCTTGATCCGCCGTCACCTCTTCTTCCTCTGGACGGCCACGGCTCGACCCTAGCCCCCTCTACCAACCGCCTGAGCTCCGCCGGCCGTGGGCCCCATCGACCTTGCCTTCCTGAGCCCCTCCCATCGGGATGTAGTGATCCATCCGTCACCGCCCTCTATGCTCGCCTCCGGCCACCGGTTCAGCGGTTGCCGCTTCGCTGGCCTTCCTCCGGCGAGCCCGCCTCCCTGCCTCCGTTGGCCTCCTCGTCGCCAGCACCGTCCGTGCCTGCCACCTGCGAGCCCCCTCGCAGCCTCTTTTTCGGTCGCGCGCATGCTCCCCTCCGCTCTGCTTCATCCTCCTTGCTCTGGCCGCCGTGACACACGCCGTCAGCGACCCTGCTGCTGTCGCCTTGTTTCAATCGCCGCGCCTGCAGGGCCCGGCAGTGAACTTCGTCTCGCAGCGCCACGGTTTTCCTGGTCCCGTGACTTTGTCTCTTCTAGTATCTGTCGATGTGGGGGTAGTGTGGTGTGAGGATGTTGGTGATGTGGTGGTACTGCTCGTGTCCGTGTCGTGTTGGTGCTGCGAAGACGGCGAGAATTTGTACGTTATCGTGGCAAGACTCTGACAAGTGTACTAAGGGAACATTGTATGGATATTGGAGGATCTGACGCCACTTCCAAATTCGCCACCGACAATGGTCCGGACCTCAAGTCCTCCTTCACGGAATCTGAAGGCGGAACCTCGAAGACCCTAGAGACTGATCCCGAACCCGGCGCCGCGCCAAGTTCTCCTTCCTAGATCCGATGATCGATACCAATCCCGTCTAACCCCCTTCGAGCCCCAAGATCTCCGAACCTCCGATGTGTGACCCCCTTTATCCGAGACCCCTATTTTTATAATATGACATTGTCACTTGTTGCATGTTAAATCGTTCATACTTGCATGCATATTGTGGGTGTGTGGGCTATTTGGACGATTCACCTAAATTAATTATGGAGACTATATGCAGACTATTCTAGTCTTGTATTGGCTCCATTTAACTTTGTGTAGCGAACCGATGCCATGTTTTGCGTTGTTTAATCAACATTTAAATAGCGGGGTAACTAAACAACTTGAACCTTCTATTAATTATCGGGACACCGGTTCCGCTTAATATTGCCTAATTGCACCGCATCTGCATCATATCATAATCATGCCGGATGGCATCCCGTAGTATTAAATATTGCATCCGGTGTTTCTTCTAGTGTTTGCTTCTTCGCGGATTAGGCCGATGAGTGTATGCGAGTATCGACAAGTTCTTCGGCTATGTACCTTCGGCTCTGTTTCCCAGGCGAGCATCCCTTCCCCTTCTACCTACTTTGCATTTATAGTCTTTATTTCCTCCTGTTGATCTATTGCTATCCGTGTCGTGATGCTTTAGTGTTCCGTACCAGTTATATTCCTGCAGCCGTTATATTGCCTGGGACACCTCCTATTACCTGTTGCTTCTTAGACAGTTGGCCTTGCGAGTCGTAGTTGCTTGCTCAGGTGTTGCTTCGCATCGTTGATGTTCCACATTTGTTGGGAGGTTGGCAGATGTTTAATGGTGGAGCTGATCATGATGCTAATTATAGTTTATTAATTAATGTTGATGGTAGATATAATGCAGAGGCACCGGTGGGTAATAGTAACTATTTGGTTCTTAACCGCTCACTGGTGTCCCCTAGGACCCTACTTCTTGACACCTGTTCCGAGATCGAGCGTGCTAACCACATGTGGGGTGTGTGGGCACCCCCATCGGCTTACTACCTGATTTCAAAGTACTGTACCGGGGGCCACAAGTAGGTTGGGGCTTTATTACTATTCTGTACTTATGCCATGTTTACCGCTTTATTTAAATTGTGCGTGGAGCACCTGTACTGTTTAGGATGTGGAATGTTTTCGCGGTATTGATGCACTCGACGATCGATGTAGAGCTCGAACCCCAAGAGGAAGGTATGATGAGCACAGCAGAAAGTTTTCCCTCAATTATGAAACCAAGGTTTAATCGAACCAGTAGGAGCAAGGAAACACCCCAAAGGTGTTACTAGCTGAGCTTTGGCAGGGCGCACTACCAGTGCTAGTAGCAACGTGGAGACCTGCACAACACAACCACAGAACTTTGTCTCCAACTTGCGATGAGGTTGTCAATCTCACCGTGTTTTGCGGAAAACAAAGGATTAAATGTATCGAATGGAAAGAAGTAAAAGTTTGCAGAAAGTAAACACAAAGCAGTAAACAGTTGTAGATTGTATGTAAAGTAAAAGGACCAGGATCCATAGTTCACTAGAGGTGGCTCTCCTTAGATAGATAACATGCTGGGTAAACAAATTACAACGGGGAAATTGACAAACACTGAGAAAGCAATACATGCATATACTAATCATCTTGACTCCTTTGAGACATGATTGGGCATTACATCATAATACATAGACCGCCATCCAACTGCATCTATGACTAATAATCCACCTTCAGGTTATCATCCGAACCCCCTCCAGTATTAAGTTGCAAGCAACAGATTTTTGCTTTACGAACTGCGTGTAAAGTAAAAAATACAATTGTTCTATGAACAAAGGATCGTTGTTTTCTCCCTAGTAGCAACAGCACATCTAGTATCTTAGAGATTTCTATCATTTCCCTAGATTACCAGAGGCATGAACCCACTATCGAGCATAAATACTAACTCTTGGAGTTGCTAGAAACTACTTGGCCAAGATAGCTACTAACAACGGAAAGCATGCAAGATCTCAAATAACAAAGACATGATAGAATCAATAATCAATCTGAAATAGTATCTCAATATCCATCGGATCCCCGCAAACACAACATGTATGAATTACAAATAGATGATCTTGATCATGAATGGAGGTCACAAGATCTAAACATGAAAGCAGAAAGGAGGAGAAACCAGCCATCTAGCTACTACATGGATTGTAGTCCAAGGATGAACTACTCACGCATCACACTGGAGTCTTGCATGGTGATGAAGAAGGCCTCTAGGGTGAATTCCCCTCTCCGGCAGGGTGCCGAGAAGAGCTTCAGATCCCCCCGATCTAGGGACAGAGACAATGGCGGCTACAGACTCTTTCCTGGATTTTTGATCGGGTGCCTAGGGTTTTCGTCCCGAGGGCAACTTATAGGCGGAAGGAGAGGCCGAGGGGGTGCTGGGGTCGGCCAGACCACCCCCTGGCGCGGGCCAAGCCTGGCCGCGCGGCCAGGTGGTGTGGCCAGCCCCTCTCCGTCTCGTATTCTGGCACTTGATCCCTTCCGAAAAATAGGTACTTTGGCTTTTGTCCCGTCCAATTCCGAGAATATTCATTTTCTGACTTTCCTGGAACCAAAAATAGTAGAAAACTGGCAGCTGGCACTGTGGCTCTTGTTAATAGGTTAGTCCAAGAAATCATATGAAAAGTACTCCAAAGTTGAAACAAAACACAAGAAAGTGGATAAAACTAAGCATGGAACATCAAAAATTATAGATACATTTGCAATGTATCAACATCCCCAAGCTTAACTCCTGCTCGTCCTCGAGTAGGTAAGTGATAATAAGAAATAATTTTTGAGGTGACATGCACCATCAAAGACTTGATCAAAGTATTTGCAAAGCATTCAAAGCTGGGATCTTAGTACTTCAATCATAACATGAAAGACAAAGTTCTAGCAATAAGCAAAGAAACTATGATGCAACATGAAAAGGTACAAACAAAAGATTCATGAATATCATGCTTTGCAAGACGTTTGTTTGTTTCACATAATTAAAACATAGCATAATAGTATTCAGCTTGTTCCTCAATAGAGTAGCAAATATAAATGCATAGGACACCTTCAAAGTTCATAAGAGTGACTAGATACAATAGTTTAAAACAAGCAATAACAAGTTATGCATCAATCAACTAGTCTTGGTACAATGCACATAGAACTAAGAATGGCCACTATGCTCTCAAAGTAAGTGCATAAAGATAGAAGGTGGAGACTCAATATAATGGTGGAAGAAAGGCCTTTTGTAAAAGGGAGTAGGGATTCAAGTCTCATAAAGAGCTTCCAAAAATTATGGTACTTATAGCTTTCAGCTCTCATTGCCCCTATCATAAGCATCTTGAAGGTGATGAAGGTTAAAGTGACACAACTAAGAGGATATGCTTGACAAGTTATAAACCGAAATCTCATGCCCCTTACTTACGAAGACCGATCCTCATGCTACTCAACTTTAGTCACGAGTAAGCTCTTGTCATTGTAAGTATATGTGTATCATTAAGAACTGCTAACGGGGTACCCCTTGCACATGATACGGGAGCTTTCCCATAATCAAAATGACAAGGAAAGCAGACAATGAGTATCTCAGCAATCTTTTTATTTGCTATTTGCATAGGATTTTATTGAGGATGCTTCATAGAGTGCTCATTATGGTGATGCTGCAAGTTTCCACCATGATTTGGCATGGCTTAGGCTAGCGGCCCAGGCGTTTCTCTAAAACACATACAAACTCCATGATCTTACAAGTTCCACTTTTATTTCACACCGCCGGGATCCGTATGCAAAAGATCATAATATCAACGGGGTACAAAGTACAAGTGCAATGTTGAAAGCGTTCCCCATGAAACATGGTTCTGCTAATTTCAACTTATAAAGCGCAAGCATATACGCAACAAAGAAGGACCCAATGATTCAAGTTTATTAGAGGCAATAAAGTAAAGTGTGCCATCAAGTTCGTGAGAGCTTTAATCACTAGTTTGCTCATAACCAGTGGAAGGTAAACAAAAGCATGAATATACTTTGAATAGCATAAGCTAGTAGGTAGGTATGGTAGAAAAACTTGGTTTAGGAATTTGGAAGCATGAGTGGAACTCATACTTTGTTGTGGAGGCTAGCAAAAGACTGGGAGCGACAAACTAAGAGAGCAATAATGGCCATAATCATGTAGAGCGACAAAACATCAATGATCAAACCATAAAGTGATACTACAAGTTGAAAACTAAAGGATCATAAAGGCTATGGTGACTTTGGATAGTCACAACATGGTGTGAGCATGCGCCAAGTCAACCCAAATAAAGCATCAAAGGAGAATACCACTATACTATGCTTTAATATGCTAAAACAACGCATGATTCATCCAAGGCACATTAAGAAATCTAAATTGTTTATAACAAGTCATGCTACAACAAATAATACTAAGCATAAATCCAAAACAATATCAAGCATGGCATGACAAAGCATAGGCCACAGTCAAAAACGAGCTCTTTTTACCACATAAGCATGAACTTTCCTACTCTTTTCCAAACCAAACAAAACTATTTGCAAACCAATGTATGAAAGAGGGGGTCCAACCAATTTATTCAGAAAACTAAGCAAACCAAGCAAACAAAAAACAAAAACGAAAACGAAAAAGAAGACGCTCCAAGAAAAACACAACTGTGCATGAAACAATAAAAATAAAGCGTTTGGAACAAACCTGGATTTTTATTGATGAAGAAGGGGGATGCCTTGGGCATCCCCAATCTTTGACGCTTGTACTTCTTGGATATTTCTTGGGGTGACACGCGTGGCATCCCCAAGCTTGAGCTTTAGTCCATCCTTCATCTCATTACTCATTCCTTCCATACAAAACTTCGCACAATCTCATTGGCAACATTAGTGCACTTAAGATAAATAAGTCTCAATGTTCAGTTCTAACACCAAATAAACTTCCATTATAACACTAGCTACTGTAGCACTTCCTTCAAAAATCTCAATTCCCCAAAGGAACTCAAGAAGGAACTAACAAGAAGCAAATGCAGAAAATGGCAGAAATCTGTCAAAACAGACCAGCAGGTAAAGACGAATTTTTTCGAAGACCTTCTGTTGCTCAAATAAAAAAGTGTTGAACTAACGAAAGTTATATAACAACCAGGGGCAAAAGCACAAAACATTATAGCTCAATCCGACGTACAGAGCTCTCTTAGGAAGTTTTACGGTGAAGTACAGAAATCTGTTTCGGGACAGCAACTTTCCCAATCATTACTTCTCTCTCATTAGAGGTTACTCTTGGCACAAAAAGCAAATAAAAAGGATAAGGAGAGTTTATTAAAGAGATAATAACTTCCAAGACTCAACTCAAACTCTTGGGTTATCTCCCAACAAGTTCTTTCTTTAACGCCTTTAAGTTAGGCATAAAAATTTGAGAAGATACTCTCATAGGAAATATGAATTGAAGTAAAAGAGAGCATCAAGAAGAAAATTCAAAACACATTTAAGTCTAACCCACTTCCTATGCATAGGAATCTTGTATGCAAATAAATGCACAAAGAACAAAGTGACAGGCATAGGAAGATAAAACAAAAGTAATTTCAAAACTTTCAGCACATAGAGAGGTGTTTCATTACCATAAAAATTTCTACAACCATATTTTCCTCTCTCATAATAATTTTCAGTAGCCTCATGAATAAACTCAACAATATAACTATCACATAAGGCATGATTTTCATGATCTACAAGCATTAAAGCTTTATTATAAACATTTTCAAAAGAATCCTCGAGAACATAACATTCACCCTCCTTTGATAAGCATGGGGGACAATCAAATAATGTAAAGGATAAAGAGTTACTCTCATTAGAAGGTAGGAATGGGTAGATCCATTCTTCCTCCTTTTGTCCATCACTCTCCTCCTCTTTTTCATCTAATGAGCTTTTAGGTTCAACAATTTCTTCTTCCATGGAGGTTCTAGCAGGCGGTGGTTCATCTATTACCTTACCAGTCATAAAACTATTCCCAAATAGGAAACTGAGTGAGCTATCCATAATGAAATAGTGATTGGAGCAGAGCTAGTCATAAAGACAACTTAAGATAGGATCTAATTATTTTGTGTTTTTGAAGAACAAAACAAGCAAACAAAGCAAAAAAGAAAACTAAGCAAAACAAAACAACAAAGTAAAGAGATTGGTTATGAGGGACTCCCCTTGTGAAGATGTCCTTCACTCCCCGGCAACGGCGCCAGAAAAGATCTTGATGCACTCGACGATCGACGTAGAGCTCGTTGGGAACCCCAAGAGGAAGGTATGATGAGCATAGCAGAAAGTTTTCCCTCAATTATGAAACCAAGTTTAATCGAACCAGTAGGAGCAAGGAAACACCCCAAAGGTGTTACTAGCTGAGCTTTGGCAGGGCGCACTACCAGTGCTAGTAGCACCATGGAGACCTGCACAACACAACCACATAACTTGTCCCCAACTTGCGATGAGGTTGTCAATCTCACCGTGTTTTGCGGAAAACAAAGGATTAAACGTATCGAATGGAAAGAAGTAAAAGTTTGCAGAAAGTAAACACAAAGCAGTAAACAGTTGTAGATTGTATGTAAAGTAAAAGGACCGGGATCCATAGTTCACTAGAGGTGGCTCTCCTTAGATAGATAACATGCTGGGTGAACAAATTACAGCGGGGCAATTGACAAACACCGAGAAAGCAATACATGCATATACTAATCATCTTGACTCCTTTGAGACTTGATTGGGCATTACAACATAATACATAGACCGCCATCCAACTGCATCTATGACTAATAATCCACCTTCAGGTTATCATCCGAACTCCCTCCAGTATTAAGGTGCAAGCAACAGATTATTGCTTTACGAACTGTGTGTAAAGTAAACAATACAATTGTTCTATGAACAAAGGATCGTTGTTTTCTCCCTAGTAGCAACAGCACATCTAGTACCTTAGAGATTTCTGTCACTTCGCCAGATTACCAGAGGCATGAACATACTATCGAGCATAAATACTAACTCTTGGAGTTGCTAGCATCTACTTGGCCAAGATAGCTACTTACAACGGAAAGCATGCAAGATCTCAAATAACAAAGACATGATAGAATCAATAATCAATCTGAAATAGCATCTCAATATCCATCGGAACCCCGCAAACACAACATGTATGAATTACAAATAGATGATCTTGATCATGAACGGAGCTCACAAGATCTAAACATGAAAGCACAAAGGAGGAGAAACCAACCATCTAGCTACTACATGGATCCGTAGTCCAAGGATGAACTACTCACGCATCACACCGGAGGCTTGCATGGTGATGAAGAAGGCCTCCAGGGTGAATTCCCCTCTTCGGCAGGGTGTCGGGAAGAGCTTCAGATCCTCCCCCTGATCTAGGGACAGAGACAACGGCGGCTACAGACTCTTTCGTGGATTTTTGATCGGGTGCCTATGGTTTTCGTCCCGAGGGCAACTTATAGGTGGAAGGAGAGGCCGAGGGGGTGCTGGGGTCGGCCAGACCACCCCCTGGCGCGGACCAAGCCTGGCCGCGCTGCCAGGTGGCGTGGCCGGCCCCTGGCCCCTCTCCATCTCGTATTCTGGCACTTGATCCCTTCTGGAAAAATAGGCACTTTGGCTTTTGTCCCGTCCAATTCCGAGAATATTCATTTTCTGACTTTCCTGGAACCAAAAACAGTAGAAAACTGGCAGCTGGCACTGTGGCTCTTGTTAATAGGTTAGTCCAAGAAATCATATGAAAAATACTCCAAAGTTGGAACAAAACACAAGAAAGTGGATAAAACTAAGCATGGAACATCAAAAATTATAGATACATTTGCAATGTATCACGTATCGACAAGCCTAGTCACACTTTCGGGTTCCCAGTCGTTTACCGCCATTGGCACAAACCTTGGGTCCGTTCCGGAGTCGACCGACTTCGTTGCGGGTAGCTTAGTGGGGTGGCCCCCATGTACTTGCTTTGAGTCTGGGAAACATCATGACTTAGGCCCCACCGAAATACCGATGGGTGTATGTTAATTGATCTAGCAAAAAGGGTCGAAGTGCGTGTGGATACTTTGGTGCACCCCTGCAGGGTTAAATCTTTTCGAAAAGCCATGTCCGCGGTTATGGATGACTTGGAGCACAGTTTCTCGATCATAGACAACTATAACTAAAGTTTGATGACTAGTAAGTTGGATAACTGCCATGGAAAGATTTAATAAAACTGCCAACCGTGTGAGTTTCCTCGGCTTAACTTCCTCGTTTGGTCTCGAGGGGGAACACCAGGATGGGTATGTTTGGTGTTAGTATCAGGTTGGAGCCGAATAGGTCTCTCTTATCTCTCTCTGATAGTCGCCAGTATTACAGAGTCTCTATAGGTTGTTTAGTGCCGCTGCGCTGCCACTTCAGTCCACCATACCTATGTAGGCAAGGACCGCCGAATTCTAGCCTCGCCATGTACTGGCCTCAGTACTGACGATCCTGTTTTTCCGTTGCCCTTTGTCGGCACCCCTTTTGTTTTAGCAGGTTTGAGATCTACGTCGTTAGCAGGGTTAGCCTTCCGACTTGGCCTGGGCAGGGTTATGGATGCTATTGGTTATTCTACAGGGCTCTTAGCCCAATTTGCATCTTGTCCGTACTCGGACACTGTATCGATTTCAAGGTGATTTGGATCTTTGTATTGTATATCTGTATTCTTGATTTGTCGAGTCGCTATTGTATATATATATGTTCTGTGGGTCCCATCGGGGACTATTGTGTAATGATATTACTTCGTTTTCCACCCGCACGAAAGTGCCTGGTGGGCGTCCTTGAATCGTTTCTATGCGGGTTTGGCGGGAAGCGCTAAAACTTGCATAGGGCCGATTCGATGGTGTTACACCACACACACTCCAATGGATGTGGTGATGCAACAACAATCACACAGGTTCACCATTCCATGTGGCCGTTTTCATTCCAAGGGGGCTTTTTGGTTCCACACATGGAGTCTCCAGAGTCATTCATGTTTTCTTTTCCAAACAACCTTGATCCACATTATCACACACACTCCAATGGATGTGGTGATATAAATACTATCACACTGGTGCACCATTCCATGTGGAAGTTCATTCCAATGGGTTTTTGGCTTTTGGGTTTCTAATATGGAGTCTCTAGAGTCATTGAATGTGTTGTTTTCAAAGACACCTTGATACACATTACCACACACACTCCGATGGATGTGGTGATGCAACTACTATCACACTGGTGCACCATTCCATTGCAAGTTGCATTCCAAGGGCTTTTGGGGCTTTTGGGTTAGACATAAGGAGTCTATAGAGTCATTGCATGTGTTCTTTTCCAAAGCATCTCCATCCACATGACCACACACACTCCAATGGAAGTGGTGACGAACCTACTATCAAACTGGTGCACCATTCCTTGTGGCAGGTGCGCTCTGATGAGTGCATATTTGCATCATGTTTTACATTATTATTTTGCATTGTAGATGTAGGATTTTGGTATTTTACAGCGCTCGCAAGCACATTTTATGCTGTTTTTATGAGGATCAAGACAGATGATGGATCCAATGGATACAATTATTGAAGCAGTTGTACTATGGAGAAAAGGAGTTAAAAACAACGTAAATCCTTATTTGGAAAATATTAAGACAGAAGAAAACCAGAAGTGAACAAAGGAGGCAGAGAGAACAACAACCAACTATACGGCGGGAGCAACTCTTCCGCCCGTATAGCTCCAGCCGTATCGTTGAGGCCGCCACCACCTTGTCAAATAGTTTCACCCTGTGCAATTGGTTCGAAGAGACGACATACAGAACACCCAGAAATCACAGAAATCTCACCTCTGGAAGGAATCTAGAGGGGGAACTCATCCACAAGGGATCCATCTTTGCCCTGCGCAGATCCGGGAGGATAAAGGCGTCGATCTTAATCATCCACCGCATCTACATCTTGTCTATATCTTGTTGTAATTCCTATACTCGTTCTGGATTTATACAAGTACTATTCATCTATGATTGTTTCCATTATCATTGTCATGTTGTTGGTTGCCTCCATGTCTGAGTAGATCATTAGTTCTTGGGAGATGGAGAAACCCTAGTATGAGATTAAAATAAGATAAAGTCTATTATGATATTCATCGTTGTGACCATGTGTTAGATTCTCTACATCTTGATGTTGAGAGAAGTCGCCCTCTCAATATTTGCCTCTCGTGGGGCGTTGATGGAGGGAACTACTTGTTGGTAGACGGAGGCGTGCTAGCACTTACAGTGACTATAAAGCGGTTGGCACTCCTTACGTATCTACTTGGGAAATCGAGGAAATTCACGGAACACTATCCATGCCATGGGATACGTCCTACGGGATTACGTCCCTTAATAGCGCAGTAATTCGATTGATGTCGATTACTGATTCCTGTGGTTATGAGGATGATGTGAGCAGTGATTGTTGCATATTCGTCCACATACAGAGTTCCTCCCACACATACATAGTTTAGAATGTTCATGATGATAATCTTTATCTTAAACCTTTACAATAATAGTGGTGTATCCGCTATTCCCTGAGAACGCCTTTTCCCTACTACAGTTCCAATCTCTCTAACATACGCGATACTTACTTTCTATATTAAGTTATTTTTCTTTACTTTATCATTGCTCTTATACCCAAAACCCAAAAACACCTTTTTACACAATACTCACATTTATTTTTTTACTTAGAACTTTATCTAGCATTTCTGTCGCAATATTTATTTCAAGAATTATTAGACTTCAGACTCCTGCTCCCTGTGGGATCGATATCTTTATTTCGAAACTAGCTACAAACGATTTGTGCACTTGTAGTCATCATGTTCCGTGAGTTTTTAGGCTTTTGGGTTTCACACATGGAGTCCCTAAAGTCATTGCATTTATCCTTTTCCAAACCACCTTGATCCACAGTACCACACACACTCCAATGGATGTGGTGATGCAAAGACTATCACACTGGTGCACCATTCCACGTGGTAGTTGCATTCCAAGGGATTTTTGATGTTTTGGGTTACACACATGGAGTCTCTATAGTCATTGCATGTGTTCTTTTCCAAACCACCTTGATCCACATCGTCAGACACATTACAACTATTGTGGTGATGCAACTATTATGACACTGGTGCATAATTCCATGTGGCTGTTGCATTCCAACGGGTTTTTGGGATTTTTGGTTTCAAACATGGAGTCTCTAGAGTCATTTCTTGTGTTATTTTCCAAACCACCTCGATCCACATTACCAGACACACACGAATGGATGTAGTGATGCAACTACAATCACAGGGGTGCACCATTCCATGTGGATGTTGCATTTCACGGTTTTTTGGCCTTTTAGGTTTCATGGAGTCTCCAGAGTCATCGCATGTGTTATTTTCCAAACTACCTAGATCCACATTACCACACACACTCTAATGGATGTGGTGATGCAACTACTATCACACAGGTGCACCATTCCATGTGCAGTGGCATTCCAACGGTTTTTTGGATTTTTGGGTTTAAAACATGGAGTCTCTAGAGTCAAAGAATGTGTTCTTTTCCAAACCACCTCGATCCACATGACCACACACACAACAATGGATGTGGAGAAGCAACTACTATCACACAGGTGCAACATTCCATGTGGCATTTGCATTCTAATGTCTTTTTGTGTTTTTGGGTTTGACACATGGAGTCTCTAGAGTCATTGCATATGTTCTTTTCCAAACCACATTGATCCACATCACCACACACACTCCAATGGATGTGCTGATTAACCTACTATCACACTGGTGCACCGTTCCATGTGGCAATTGCATTCCAAGGCGTTTTTCGTCTCGTGGGTTTCAGACATGGAGTCTCTAGAATCATTGCATGTGTTCTTTTCCAAACCACCTTGATCCACATTACCACACACACTCCAGTGGATGTCGTGATGCAACTACTATCACACTGGTGCACCATTCCATGTGGTAGTTGCCTTCCTATGTCATTTTGGGCCTTTGGGTTACACACATGGAGTCTCTAGAGTCATTGCATGTTTTCTT
The DNA here is from genome assembly GCA_910589775.1 of Avena eriantha. NCBI lineage: Eukaryota > Viridiplantae > Streptophyta > Magnoliopsida > Poales > Poaceae > Avena > Avena eriantha. The sequence continues at coordinate 418,543,672 of OU342742.1, forward strand.
TTCAAAGTCACCTTGATCCACATTACCACACACACTCCAATGGATGTGGTGATGCAAATACTATCACACTGGTGCACTGTTCCATAAGGAAGTTGCATTCCAAGGGGTTTTTGGGCTTCTGGGCTAGACACATGGAGTCTCTATAGTCATTGCATGTGTTTTTTTCCAAAGCCACCTGGATCCACATTAACACACACACTCCAATGGATGTGGTGATGCAACTACTATGACACTGGTGCACCATTACATGTGGAAGTTGCATTCCAATGAGTTTTTGGTATTTTGGGTTAGACACACTGAGTCTGTAGCATTGCATGTGTTCTTTTCCAAAGCGTATCGATCCACATTACCACACACACTCTAATGGATGTGGTTATGAACCTACTATCACACTGGTGCACCATTCCATGTGGAAGTTCATTCCAATGGGTTTTTGGCTTTTGGGTTTCTAATATGGAGTCTCTAGAGTCATTGAATGTGTTGTTTTCAAAGACACCTTGATACACATTACCACACACACTCCGATGGATGTGGTGATGCAACTACTATCACACTGGTGCACCATTCCATTGCAAGTTGCATTCCAAGGGCTTTTGGGGCTTTTGGGTTAGACATAAGGAGTCTATAGAGTCATTGCATGTGTTCTTTTCCAAAGCATCTCCATCCACATGACCACACACACTCCAATGGAAGTGGTGACGAACCTACTATCAAACTGGTGCACCATTCCTTGTGGCAGGTGCGCTCTGATGAGTGCATATTTGCATCATGTTTTACATTATTATTTTGCATTGTAGATGTAGGATTTTGGTATTTTACAGCGCTCGCAAGCACATTTTATGCTGTTTTTATGAGGATCAAGACAGATGATGGATCCAATGGATACAATTATTGAAGCAGTTGTACTATGGAGAAAAGGAGTTAAAAACAACGTAAATCCTTATTTGGAAAATATTAAGACAGAAGAAAACCAGAAGTGAACAAAGGAGGCAGAGAGAACAACAACCAACTATACGGCGGGAGCAACTCTTCCGCCCGTATAGCTCCAGCCGTATCGTTGAGGCCGCCACCACCTTGTCAAATAGTTTCACCCTGTGCAATTGGTTCGAAGAGACGACATACAGAACACCCAGAAATCACAGAAATCTCACCTCTGGAAGGAATCTAGAGGGGGAACTCATCCACAAGGGATCCATCTTTGCCCTGCGCAGATCCGGGAGGATAAAGGCGTCGATCTTAATCATCCACCGCATCTACATCTTGTCTATATCTTGTTGTAATTCCTATACTCGTTCTGGATTTATACAAGTACTATTCATCTATGATTGTTTCCATTATCATTGTCATGTTGTTGGTTGCCTCCATGTCTGAGTAGATCATTAGTTCTTGGGAGATGGAGAAACCCTAGTATGAGATTAAAATAAGATAAAGTCTATTATGATATTCATCGTTGTGACCATGTGTTAGATTCTCTACATCTTGATGTTGAGAGAAGTCGCCCTCTCAATATTTGCCTCTCGTGGGGCGTTGATGGAGGGAACTACTTGTTGGTAGACGGAGGCGTGCTAGCACTTACAGTGACTATAAAGCGGTTGGCACTCCTTACGTATCTACTTGGGAAATCGAGGAAATTCACGGAACACTATCCATGCCATGGGATACGTCCTACGGGATTACGTCCCTTAATAGCGCAGTAATTCGATTGATGTCGATTACTGATTCCTGTGGTTATGAGGATGATGTGAGCAGTGATTGTTGCATATTCGTCCACATACAGAGTTCCTCCCACACATACATAGTTTAGAATGTTCATGATGATAATCTTTATCTTAAACCTTTACAATAATAGTGGTGTATCCGCTATTCCCTGAGAACGCCTTTTCCCTACTACAGTTCCAATCTCTCTAACATACGCGATACTTACTTTCTATATTAAGTTATTTTTCTTTACTTTATCATTGCTCTTATACCCAAAACCCAAAAACACCTTTTTACACAATACTCACATTTATTTTTTTACTTAGAACTTTATCTAGCATTTCTGTCGCAATATTTATTTCAAGAATTATTAGACTTCAGACTCCTGCTCCCTGTGGGATCGATATCTTTATTTCGAAACTAGCTACAAACGATTTGTGCACTTGTAGTCATCATGTTCCGTGAGTTTTTAGGCTTTTGGGTTTCACACATGGAGTCCCTAAAGTCATTGCATTTATCCTTTTCCAAACCACCTTGATCCACAGTACCACACACACTCCAATGGATGTGGTGATGCAAAGACTATCACACTGGTGCACCATTCCACGTGGTAGTTGCATTCCAAGGGATTTTTGATGTTTTGGGTTACACACATGGAGTCTCTATAGTCATTGCATGTGTTCTTTTCCAAACCACCTTGATCCACATCGTCAGACACATTACAACTATTGTGGTGATGCAACTATTATGACACTGGTGCATAATTCCATGTGGCTGTTGCATTCCAACGGGTTTTTGGGATTTTTGGTTTCAAACATGGAGTCTCTAGAGTCATTTCTTGTGTTATTTTCCAAACCACCTCGATCCACATTACCAGACACACACGAATGGATGTAGTGATGCAACTACAATCACAGGGGTGCACCATTCCATGTGGATGTTGCATTTCACGGTTTTTTTGGCCTTTTAGGTTTCATGGAGTCTCCAGAGTCATCGCATGTGTTATTTTCCAAACTACCTAGATCCACATTACCACACACACTCTAATGGATGTGGTGATGCAACTACTATCACACAGGTGCACCATTCCATGTGCAGTGGCATTCCAACGGTTTTTTGGATTTTTGGGTTTAAAACATGGAGTCTCTAGAGTCAAAGAATGTGTTCTTTTCCAAACCACCTCGATCCACATGACCACACACACAACAATGGATGTGGAGAAGCAACTACTATAACACAGGTGCAACATTCCATGTGGCATTTGCATTCTAATGTCTTTTTGTGTTTTTGGGTTTGACACATGGAGTCTCTAGAGTCATTGCATATGTTCTTTTCCAAACCACATTGATCCACATCACCACACACACTCCAATGGATGTGCTGATTAACCTACTATCACACTGGTGCACCGTTCCATGTGGCAATTGCATTCCAAGGCGTTTTTCGTCTCGTGGGTTTCAGACATGGAGTCTCTAGAATCATTGCATGTGTTCTTTTCCAAACCACCTTGATCCACATTACCACACACACTCCAGTGGATGTCGTGATGCAACTACTATCACACTGGTGCACCATTCCATGTGGTAGTTGCCTTCCTATGTCATTTTGGGCCTTTGGGTTACACACATGGAGTCTCTAGAGTCATTGCATGTTTTCTTTTCAAAGTCACCTTGATCCACATTACCACACACACTCCAATGGATGTGGTGATGCAAATACTATCACACTGGTGCACTGTTCCATAAGGAAGTTGCATTCCAAGGGGTTTTTGGGCTTCTGGGCTAGACACATGGAGTCTCTATAGTCATTGCATGTGTTTTTTTTCCAAAGCCACCTGGATCCACATTAACACACACACTCCAATGGATGTGGTGATGCAACTACTATGACACTGGTGCACCATTACATGTGGAAGTTGCATTCCAATGAGTTTTTGGTATTTTGGGTTAGACACACTGAGTCTGTAGCATTGCATGTGTTCTTTTCCAAAGCGTATCGATCCACATTACCACACACACTCTAATGGATGTGGTTATGAACCTACTATCACTCTGGTACACCATTCCATGTGGTAGTTGCATTCCAAGGGGTTTTGGGGCTTTGGGGTTTAACACATGGAGTCTCTAAAGTCATTGAATGTGTTATTTTTGAAATCACCTTGATCCACAATACCACACACACTCCAATGGATGTGGTGATGCAACAACTATCACACTAGTGCATCATTCCATGTGGAAGTTGCATTCCAATGGGTTTTTGGATTGTGGGTTTCTAACATGGAGTCTCTAGAGTCATTGAATGTGTTGTTTTGAAAGACACCTTGATACACATTACCACACACACTCCGATGGATGTGGTGATGCAACTATTATCACACTGCTGCACCATTCCTTGTGCAAGTTGCATTCCAAGGGGTTTTGGGGCTTTTGGGTTAGCCACAAGGAGTCTATAGAGTCATTGCATGTGTTCTTTTCCAAAGCATCTCGATCCACATTAGCACACACACTCCAATGGAAGTGGTGATTAACCTACTATCAAACTGGTGCACTATTCCTTGTGGCAGTTGCGTTCTGATCAGTGCATATTTGCATTATGTTTTACATTATTATTTTGCATTGTAGATGTAGGATTTTGGTATTTTACGGCGCTAGCGCGCACATTTTATGTCTGTTTTCACCAGGATCAGGATTGATGATGGATCCAATGGATACAATTATTGAAGCAGTTGTACTGTGGAGAAAAGGAGTTAAAAACAACATAAATAGTTTATTTGGGAAATATTAATAATACTAGAAGAAACCAGAAGAGAACAAAGGACGTAGAGAGCACAACGACCAACTATATGGCAGGAGCAACTCTTCCGCCCGTATAGCTCCACCCGTATAGTTGAGGCCACCTCCGCCTCGTCAAATAGTTTCACCCCGTGCAATTGGTTCAAAGAGACTACATATAGAACACCTTGAAATCATAGAAATCTCACCTCTAGAAGGCATCTGGAGGGGGAACTCATCCACAAGGGATCCATCTTCGCCCTGCGCAGATCCAAGAGGCTAAGGCATCGATCTTCATCATCCACCGCATCTACATCTTGTCTAGATCTTGTTGTAATTCCTATACTCATTGTGGATTTATACAAGTACTATTCATCTAAGATTGTTTCCATTATCATTGCCATGATGTTGACTGCCTCCATGTCTGAGTAGATCATTAGTTCTTGGGGAGACGGAGAAACCCTAGTATGAGATTAAAAAAAGGTAAAGTCTATTATGATATTCATTGCTGTGACCATGTGTTAGATTCTCTACATCTTGATGTTGAGAGAAGTCGACCTCTCAATATTTGCCTCTCGTGGGGACTTGATGGAGGGAACTACTTGTTGGTAGATGGAGGCGTGCTAGCACTTATAGTGACCATGAAGCTGTTGGCACTCCTTACATATCAACTTGGGAAATCAAGGAAACTCGTGGAACACTATCCATGCCATGGGATACGTCCTACGGGATTACGTCCCTTAATAGCGCAGTAATTTGATTGATGTCGATTGCTGACTCCTATGGTTATGATGATGATGTGAGCAGTGGTTGTTGCCTATTTGTCCACATACGGAGTTCCTCCCACACATACATAGTTGAGAATGTTCATGATGATAATCTTTATCTTAAATCTTTACAATACTAGTGGTGTATCCGCTATTCCCTGGGAACGCCTTTTCCCCACTGCAGTTCCAATCTCTCTTACATACGCGATACTTACTTTCGGTATTAAGTTATTTTGCTTTACTTTATTATTGATCTTACACCCAAAACCCAAAAAGACCTTTTTACACACTACTCGCATTTTATCTTGTTACTTAGAACTTTATCTAGCATTTCTATCGCAATATTTATTTCAACAATTATTAGAATTCAGACTCCTGCTCCCTGTGGGATCGATATCTTAATCTCGAAACTAGCTACAAACGATCTGTGCACTTGTAGTCATCACGTTCCATGGGTTTTTGGACTTTTGGGTTTCACACATGGAGTCTCTAAAGTCATTGCATTTATCCTTTTCCAAACCACCTTGATCCACAGTACGACACACACTCCAATGGATGTGGTGATGCAATAACTATCACACTGGTGCACCATTCCATGTGGCAGTTGCATTCCAAGGGGTTTTTGGTCTTTTGGGTTACACTATTGGAGTCTCCAGAGTCATTGCATGTGTTCTTTTCCAAACCACCTTGATCGACACTGTCACACACACTTCAAATATTATGGTGATGCAACTACTGTCACACTGGTGCATAATTCCATGTGGCAGTTGCATTCCAACGGGTTTTGGGGATTTTTGGTTTCAAACATGGAGTCTCTTGAGTCATTGCATGTGTTCTTTTCCAAACCACCTCGATCTACATTACCACACACACACCAATGGATGTAGAGATGCAACTACAATCAAATGGGTGCACCATTCCATGTGGATGTTGCATTTTAAGGTTTATTTGGTCTTTTAGGTTTCAAACATGCAGTCTCTAGAGTCATCGCATGTGTTATTTTCCAAACTACCTAGATCCACATTACCACACACTCTAATGGATGTGGCGATGCAACTACTATCACACTGGTGAACCATTCCATGTGCAATTGCATTTCAATGGGTTTTTGGAATTTTGGGTTTCAAACATGGAGTCTCTAGAGTCAAAGAATGTGTTCTTTTCCAAACCACCTCAATCCACATGACCACACACACACCAATGGATGTGGTGATACAACTACTATCACACGGGTGCACCATTCCATGTGGCATTTCCATTCTAATGTGTTTTTGTTTTTTGGGTTTGACACATGGAGTCTCTAGAGTCATTGCATGTGTTCTTTTCCAAACCACATCGATCCACATCACCACACACACTCTAATGGATGTGGTGATTAACCTACTATCACACTGATGCACCGTTCCATGTGGCAATTGCATTCCAAGGCGTTTTTAGTCTTTTGTGTTTCAAACATGGACTCTCTAGAATCATTGCATGTGTTCTTTTCCAAACCACCTTGATCCACATTACTACACACACTCCAGTGGATGTGGTGATGCAACTACTATCACACGGGTGCACCATTCCATGTGGTAGTTGCCTTCCTATGTCTCTTTGGGCCTTTGGGTTACACACATAGAGTCTCTAGTGTCATTGCATGTTTTCTTTTCAAAGCCACCTTGATCCACATTACCACAGACACTTCAATGGATGTGGTGATGCAGATACTATCACAGTGGTGCACCGTTCCATGTGGAAGTTGCATTCCAAGGGGTGTTTGGGCTTGTAGGCTAGACACATGGAGTCTCTATAGTCATTGCATTTTTTCAAACCACCTCGATCCACATTACCACACACACTCGAACGGATGTGGTGATTAACCTATTATCACACTAGTACACCATTCCATGTGTAAGTTTCATTCCAATGTCTTTGGGCTTGATGGTTTGACACATGGAGTCTCTAGAGTCATTGGATGTGTTCTTTTCCAAACCACCTTGATCCACATTACCACACACACTCCAATGGATGTGTGATGCAACTGCTATCAAACTATTGCACCATTCCATGTGGCAGTTGCATTCCAATATCTTTTCGGGCTTTCGAGTTTGACACATGGAGTTTTGATGAGTGAGGAGAGTGAGGAAGGGGGCGACTTCCAGGGCGACACCGCTGGTTACCCTAGGGGTTTCTCCGGTGAACGGTTCTAGTGCCTAGGGGAGTCCAACAATGACATGTAGGCCACACTGGCGTCCCATCACCGGGAGAGAGGTCTCTGATATACCTGTGTCGCTCGTCCGATGAACATCACCACTAAAACCTAATGGGACAAGAAGAACTTTTGGCTAGAGAAGAGAAGATGGAGGAGTTGGGTTGCGGAGGAGCTTAGATTATCGGAATTGCCATCGGAGAAGTGCCTTTCGAGTCCTCTTGTGTCGAGGTGTTGGCCGCTGCTAAAGATTCCAGTTCTTCTTCGTTCGGTGACATTGGGGGATGTGCTGGATTCGGCTACATGGACTACCATCAGAAGGAAGCGTTGCTAGAGTCGAGTAGGACAACCATCTTTTACAACCCCGGCAGCGAGATCACCGGTGATTCCAAATCACGGTTTTCACGGTAAGCTTTTTTCTAACATTTCAAATTCTTTCCTTTTTTCGATTGGGCCAACTAGTCACAAGGTCCATGTGGTTTCTCGCTGTGACTCGATCGCGATTGGTCACAAGGACCATCTCGAATCGGAGTACACATAGGCGGGTTTATCTCGTAACTTGGCTTGTGGATGTCGGTCGACGAGGCACTTGGTTTCATCTAGGGTTTTGGGAGTTCGAAGGGGGCTTATTTCCGCGGCGGTGATGGCGGGTCATGGATCCAGGCCTCCAATGTCGATCAACGAACCTAGGCAGACTCAGTACGAGGGTGCTGCTAGTACTATTGGGCAAGGCAGCGGCTCGAGTACTGGAATCGATGAAGGTCGGGTGCATGCGGGTGATAGGGGTGAGGCACTCAAGGGTACCTCCTCAGAATTTGTGCAGAGAGGGTTCTTTCAATCATAGCTCTAACTCCTAGCCCAATGGGAGGCAGTGGAGATGGACAACACAACTACAGAACTGAAGTCTTCAATAGAAATTTTGGTCAGTTTGAGGAGGGGTATTACGATGCTGGTCATGATCAAAATCAGGGTTATGATAACAATGCCCATAGATATCGTCAGAACCATAAGCCATAGGGGTTTTACAAGAAAAATTCAGTGGTCATGGGGGTGGAAGGGGTCACTTCAATAACCATTATAAAAGGAGGGATACTCATGACTATACCCTTTGCGCTCTACACCTGCTGAGGTTCACTGATCTTTGTCTTCCTTGGGAGCAAGGGCGGCCCAGCTAGGACAGGTTCCAACGACTGATTCCGATGTTCCAAAGGAGGTTGGTAGTGCTCGGGGAAACACTGAGGTGCCCACAACCGCTGCTACCAACAAGAAAGCAGATATTACTCTTTGTTTTAAATGTTGCCTTGCAGGACACTTTTCTACCGAGTGCACATCCATTTTGTGTATTTACTGTGAATCGCCGCTGCATGCGGATGCGGATTGCCCCAAGTTGAGTATGCTGAAACCAACATCAATTTGCTATGGGCTTTGCAGAGAGAGGCTGATGTTCTTTGAGACTCCAAAAACGAGAGATCTTTGGGTCAAAAATGACAATGGAAAGATTGCTAGGATTCGTGTTGAAGGTGGGGTAATGTCGACCGATCAGATTGTTAATGAGTTATAGTGGTTGCTGCCAGGAGAACAACAAGGATATTTCTCTAGTTGAAAGTAATGTTTTTAAGGTGGTGCTATCAACCAATAGTGATCTAGCTCAACTACGCAAAATTAAAATGATTGAGGCAGAGGACACTACTTTCGTTATGCATTTCAAGGAATGGTCTAATCAGAAACTTCATTCTTGGCATCTTCAAGATGTGTGGGTTCATATTAGTGGATGTCCTGAGGCCCTCTATCGTAACTACTTAGCCTGGTTCGAGGTGGGTTCTCTAATTGGGAAAACAAAAGTGGTTGACATGAAGTTTATAAGGGAAAACCTTGTCATTAGAGCTCCTATTGCTTGTGCAAGCCCACAGGATATTCCCAATGGAAATGATCATTATTATGATGATACTGAATATGATATAGAGTTCTTTGTTGAGGGTCCTAATGGGGAGCTTCTCCCAAGAGAGGAGCTCATGGATGATGCAGATGCTGATGACAAGGGCAATGAAGATAATAATAAACTAGCTAATATTTCAAATGATCTTCCTAGCAAGCAACAAACTGATAAAAGCCAGGGAGCTATGTCTGATGTGGCAAATAAGGAGATCTCTTACGCCCCATGTTTGAAAGGAGCTACTTTTGTGGATGCCATTATTTCATGCTACGCTGATCCTCTAGTTACGATCCACAAGAAGGTTTGTGAATCAATGTCGGCGCCACGAAAACAATGGTATGAACTAGTCGAGGAGGAGGATGAGGGACGGGCTAAATCTGAGCCGCGTCTTTCTCGGACAACTGCTGATCACTACAGCCGATTTCATGAAGGGCCACCTAAAAGCATAGAGTAATAGCCGATGCTATCAAGTTTGGTACATTTAACCCCCTTGCTCACGGAGATATGTCCGCCTCGTGGCATTGCTCTCTCGTGATGGTTGATGAGACAACAGAGGCAGGAGCCAAAACTGAACCAAGTAAGGTTGTTCTGCATAAATCTCCGATTCTTGCTGAAACACCGGGTCATAACAAAATGTTTAAGTGTGGTGCCGCCTCAAGCGAGGCCAACTATGCTGCGGTTTTTGGTCTGGATGCTAATGCGGATGCTCACAAGGTTGCTTCGCCAAAGATTACATCCTCTAATGTTAGTTCAAGGAGGTACTTTACTCCGATTAAAAATCAGGTAAAAGGAAGGTCCGACACTCAGGGGACCGGGATCTTTTTGGGCGGGAGATTTTCAAAGGATGAGGTTATCCCTTTTGGTGGCATTCCGGAGATATTGTCTATGGATATTCATTCTAGTGATCGGATTTGGTCTCAACCTAATCCTGTTCTAACTTAGATGGAGAGGGCGCAACAAGTCACGCAATCTTGTGATCCACGTATGTCACCCATATCATCTTTTTAAATTGCTTCCTTGTTTGATGATTTGGTGATCCCTAGAGCTAGAAATCTAGGAGTTTCATGTTATGTGGCTGAGGTTTCCATGTTTGTTAAATTACTCAATGATATTGATTTGAAAAGAACCTTAATCACTTTAAAAAATAAGCAAGAACAGACGATGGGTATGGACGAGAGTGTGGGAATCTAGCTCTCAATAAAGCTTTATTACTTAGTGAAGACCTTATAGAGGATGAGCAATAGGAAGTTGTTGGTCACAAGGATCTACAACCTGTTTATAGCAAAAAAAAAAGAAAAACCATAAAAATTTACCCTCGGAGAGTGTAGAAGTGAGAAGAAGCTCTAGAATTAAAAAAACTGTCATAGTTGCTTCATAATGATATGAGGTTTTTGGAATAGTGAGGGTTTCAGAGACCCCGCAAAACATTTTTTTACTCAAGAGACGATCAAAGACCTAAATCTTGATTTTTTTGCTATACTGGAAACATGAAGGATAACTTTTCAACTCCTTTCTTACAACATCTGTTTGAAGGTTTTGACTTTGGTATTGCCTGCCGCCACAAGGATGGCTGGGTGGTATTTTGGTTGGCATAAATGTGGCAACGCATCGAGTCAACAAGGTGATTAACGGTGATTTTTGTGTCAAGTTTCACCTCACATCTAAGAGTGACGGTTTTGAATGGGTTTTAGTACCTGTGTATGGGGGGCTCAAGAAGTAAACAAGCATCTTTTCTTGGCTGAGCTAGTGCGCACATGCGAACATCAAACCCTCCCCTTGCTAGCAGAGGGTAATCCACGTTGGCCTTTTGTTTTCGATGCAATAATTGAGAGTCTAGACTTGAGAGAAATAGCTCTTTCCAATCGACAATTCACCTAGGCTAGTCGTAGAGAAAACCCAAAGTATGAAAAATTGGATCGAGTTCTCGCTAGTGTTGAGTGCGAGAAAAAGTTTCCTTTGGTTACAGACGAGGGATTAACTCATCAATGCCCATCGTAGATGGACTTCGGTCCAAGGAAGTGGGGAGCGCTAGAGGCATCGATCGGCTAGCAAACAAGCACACAGGGACACAAGGTTTACCCAGGTTCAGGCCTCGTAGAGGACCCTACTCCTGTTTGTCTGCTCTTGGAATTATAGAGGAGTCAAAAGTTATAGGGGTGCACAGATGCAATCTAGCGAAGGTTTGGAAACTAGGGTTGTGTATTGTCCTCCTCGCCACGCCTCCTAGCCTTTATATAGAGAGGCTAGGTCTCGGGATAGCATGTCGAGTCAGTTACTGACGAGGGGTAACCTTGGCAATGTCCATGGCGAAGGACTTAGGGTTTCACGGAAAAGAGAATGCTGGGGATTTCGTCGGATGTCAGGAAAACAATGGAGTCAAAGTCGCCTGAATATTTGGAAATCGCACTATTACATGCTGCCTGGGAGTTTCTCGGTCCCCTCGCTTGGGCTTCTCCCGTCGTATATACAATAGGGTAGGTCTTAACGTTGTATGTGGATAGGTTTTACATACACGTAATTACAATACCAACACAATGTCGGTTCATAGTCTCTTTCCTAATACAATCAAAGTCTTTGTCGGCTGCTTCCTTGGGCTATCATCTGAAATCTTCAAGGGCCGGAAGCCTTTTACATAGTATAGGGTAGCACATCATAAGCATCCGAGTAATCATGCCTGTGTCAGTAGCCCCCAAGACTCTACTTGAACCACAGTTTCAGGTTAAGTCTCAAAGTTTATTTTTCCTTTATTTTTATTTCTTTATTTTTATTTTTCATAGGGATTTGGTACAATGAGTCTGATGCTTCCGAATGATCGGGAATCAGTTAATTGCTCCTGGGCAAAAACAAGGTTGTCCTACATCAAATTCAAGTCCCAAGGTCTGAACTTGGAATTTACTACTGGCGTAATTCAGTTCGGGCCGCTAAGTTCTTATCAAATACTGAATCCCTGTTTCATTTTATCAAGTACCTAACGTGTCTGTCAGGATTTTTCATCATATCATTGATACGGATATTTTATTAGCAGAGTCCATTCTTATGCGATTACCAGGCCACATAGGACGAATCCTAGTGTCTTACCTTCATGTTTCTGAACATGGCAGTCGGATTTTTGTCGCATGATGGCCCAAAATATATCGAGTTCATTGGGGAACCCCAAGAGGAAGGTATGATGAGCACAACAACAAGTTTTCCCTCAGTACGAAACCAAGGTTATCAATCCAGTAGGAGCAAGGAAACACCCCCAAGGTGTAGCAAGCTAAACGTTGGCAGGGCGCACTACCGGTGCCAGCAGCAATGTGGAGACCTGCACAACACAACCACATAACTCTGTCCCCAACTTGCGATGAGGTTGTCAATCTCACCGGTTTTGCTAAAAACAAAGGATTAAACGTATCGAATGGAAGGAAGTAATAGTTTGCAGAAAGTAAACACAAATCATTAATTTTTTTATAGATTATATGTAAACGAAAGGACCGGGATCCATAGTTCACTAAAGGTGGCTCTCCTTAAGATAGATAACATGTTGGGTGAACAAATTACAGCGGGGCAATTGACAAACATCGAGAAAGCAATACATGCATATACTAATCATATTGACTCCTTTGGAACTTGATTGGGCATTACAACATTATACATAGACCGCCATCCAACTGCATCTATGACTAATAATCCACCTTCAGGTTATCATCCGAACCCCCTCCAGTATTAAGTTGCAAGAAACAAATTATTGCTTTACGAATTGCGTGTAATGTAAACAATACGATTGTTCTATGAACAAAGGATTGTTGTTTTCTCCCTAGTAGCAATAGCACATCTAGTACCTTAGAGATTTCTGTCACTTCCCTAGATTACCAGAGGCATGAACCCACTATCGAGCATAAATACTAACATCGAGTAAGCTCTTGTCATTGTAAGTACATGTGTATCATAAAGAACCGCCAACGGGTTACCCCTTGCACATGATACAGGAGCTTTCCCATAATCAAAATGATAAGGCAAGCAGACAATGACCATCTCAGTGATCTTTTTATTTGCTATTTGCATATGTTTTTATTGAGGATGCTTCATATATTGCTCATTATGGTGATGCTGCAAGTTTCCACCATGATTAGGCATGGCTTAGGCTAGTGGCCTAGGCATTTCTCTAACACACATACAAACTCAATGATCTTACAAGTTCCACTTTTATTTCACACCGCTGGGATCCATAAGCAAAAGAACATGATATCAACAGGGTACAAAGTACAAGTGCAATGTTGAAAGCGTTCCCCATGATACATGGTTCTGCTAACTTCAACCTATAAAGCTCAAGCATATACGCAACAAAGAAGGACCCAATGGTTCAAGTTTATTAGATGCAAAAAGTAAAGTGTGCCATCAAGTTTGTGAGAGCTTTAATCACTAGTTTTCTCATATCAAGTTTAATTTGGAAGGTAAACAAAAGCATGAATATAATTGGAATAGCATAAGCTAGTAGGTAGGTATGGTGGAATATTTGGAATAACTTGGTTTAGGGAGTTGGATGCATGAGTGGAACTCATACTTGGTTGTGGAGGCTAGCAAAAGACTGGGAGCGACAAACTGAGAGAGCAATAATGGCCATAATCATGCAGAGCTACAAAACATCATTGATCAAAGCATAAAGTGATACTACAAGTTGAAAACTAAAGGATCATAAAGGCTATGGTGACTTGAGATAGGCATAACATGGTGTGAGCATGCGCCAAGTCAACCCATATAAAGCATCAAAGGAGAATACCACTATACTATGCTTTAATATGCTAAAACAACGCATGATTCATCCAAGGCACATTAAGCAATATCAATTGTTTATAACAAGTCATGCTAAAGAAAATAATACTAAGCATAAAGCCAAAACAATATCAAGCATGGCATGACAAAGCATAGGCCATTGTCAAAAACAAGCTTTTTACCACATAAGTATGAACTTTCCTACTCTTTTCCAATCCAAACCAAACTTATTTGAAAACCAATGAATGAAAGAGGGGGTCTAACCAATTTATTCAGCAAACTAAGAAAAAAAAGAAAACGATAAACCAAAACGAAAATGAAAAAGAAGACGCTCCAAGAACAACACAACTGTGCATGAAACAATAAAAATGAAGCGTTTGGAAGAAATCTAGGATTTTTATTGATGAAGAAGGGGAAGCCTGGGGCATCCCCAAGCTTTGACGCTTGTACTTCTTGGATATTTCTTGTGGTGAGACACGTGGGATCCCCAGGCTTGAGCTTTAGTCCATCCTTCATCTCATTACTCATTTCTTCCATACACCTGAAATTTTTCCTTCATACAAAACTTCACACAATCTTTATTAGCAACATTAGTGCACTCAAGATAATAGGTCTTAAAGGTTAAGTTCCAACACCAATAAAACTTCCATTAGAACACTAGCTACTGAAGCACTTCCCTCAAAAATCTCAATTCCCCAAAAGAACTCAAAAAGGAACCAACAAGAAGCAAATGCAGCAAATGGCAGAAATCTGTCAAAACAGACCAGCAGGTAAAGTCAAATTTTTTCGAAGACCTTCTGTTGCTCAAATCAAAAAAGTGTTGAACTAACGAAAGTTAGATAACAACCTGAGACAGAAGCAAAAAAAATCACGACTCAAAAAGACGTTCAGAGATTTATACGAATTTTTATGGTGAAGCATAGAAATTTGCTTCAGGACAGCAACTTTCCGAATCATTACTTCTCTCTCATTAGAGGTTACTCTTGGCACAAAAAGCAAATAAAAAGGATAAGGAGCGGTTATTACTAAAGTAAAAACTTACAAAACTCATCTAAAACTTTTGGGTTATCTCCCAATAAGTACTTTTCTTTAACGCCTTTAAGTTAGGCATAAGAAGCAAGAAAGAATCAAGTGTTCTCAAATGAAGAAGCATTAAGATTAATACCAAAAATATCTTCAACAAGGCAAGGTACATCATGCACATGAGTTCTAGAGGATCCTCTCTCAATGCTCTTAGGTTCACTATTTTTATCAAAAGGGTTTTCAGGAACAATCCAATCAAGATTCTTTTCTATGGCTTCATGTATTGCTACCAGTTTAAAGGGTATTGGTGTCTTAGGTTACTCCCCATTAGGTTCGGTTTTGTTCATCTTTTCTCGTCTACCAAAAACATCTACACATGAGCCTAGCATATTGAAACGTTCAAAGACTTTCCTAGCCTCCTTGGCAACATCATAGAACTCCTTAAACAAAGTTTCTAGAATAAAATCCCTCTTTTCAGGGTCCTCAATTTCTTTAAGCTTAAGAAACATTACTTGCATTAAGGGGTTGAGGTTAACAAACCTAGCTTCCAACATGTGAACTAAAGAAGCTGCAGCAATCTCATAATTTGGAGCAAGTTCTGCAAGGGATCTATCCTTAGTATCCTCATGTTTACTAACATGATTAAAGAATTCTTCAATATTATCTTTCCCAATTATAGGACTACTACCAATTGAAAGGTCTTTCAAGGCGAATTTAGGGATCAACATGGTGAGCTAAGGAAGAGGTAACAACTAAAGGAGAATTAATTTTGTGTGTTTTTGAATAAGAAAGCAAACTAGTGAAACTAATTTTTGTGTGTGTTTTGAATAACAAAACAAGCAAAAAGAAACAAAGCAAAACAAAAACAATAAAGTAAAGAGATTGGTTATGAGGGACTCCCCTTGTGAAGATGTCCTTGACTCCCCGGCAACGGCGCCAGAAAATATGCTTGATGGCCCAAAATATATCGAGCTCATTGGGGAACCCCAAGAGGAAGGTATGATGAGCACAGCAGCAAGTTTTCCTTCAGTACGAAACCAAGGTTATCAATCCAGTAGGAGCAAGGGAACACCCCAAAGGTGTAGCTAGTTGAACATTGGCAGGGCACACTACCGGTGCCAGCAGCAACGTTGAGACCTGCACAACACAACCACATAACTCTATCCCCAACTTGCGATGAGGTTGTCAATCTCACCGATTTTGCTGAAAACAAAGGATTAAACGTATCGAATGGAAGGAAGTAATAGTTTGCAGAAAGTAAACACAAAGAAGTAAATAGTTTATAGATTGTATGTAAAAGAAAGGACCGGGATCCATAGTTCACTAGAGGTGGCTCTCCTTAAGATAGACAACATGCTTGGTGAACAAATTAAAGCGAGGCAATTGACAAACATCGAGAAAGCAATACATGCATGTACTAATCATCTTGACTCCTTTGTAACTTGATTGGGCATTACAACATTATACATAGACCGCCATCCAACTACATCTATGACTAATAATCCACCTTCAGGTTATCATCCGAACCCCCTCCAGTATTAAGTTGCAAGCAATAGATTATTGTTTTACGAATTGCGTGTAATGTAAACAATACAATTGTTCTATGAACAAAGGATTGTTGTTTTCTCCCTAGTAGCAACAACACATCTAGTACCTTGGATATTTCTGTCACTTCCCCAGATTACCAGAGGCATGAACCCACTATCGAGCATAAATACTAACGCTTGGAGTTGCTAGCATCTACTTGGCCAAGATAGCTACTAACAACAGAAAGCATGCAAGATCACAAATAACAAAGACATGATAGAATCAATAATCAATCTGAAATAGCATCTCAATATCCATTGGATCCCCGCAAACACAACATGTATGAATTACAAATAGATGATCTTGGTCATGAACGGAGCTCACAAGATCTAAACATGAAAGTACAAAGGAGGAGAACAAGCCATCTATCTACTACATTGACCCGTAGTCTAGAGATGAACTACTCACGCATCACACCGAAGGCTTGCATGATGATGAAGAAGGCCTCTAGGATGAAATCCCCTCTCTGGTAGGGTGCCCGGAAAAGCTTCAGATCCCTCCCGATCTAGGGACAGAGACGACGGCGGCTACAGACTCTTTCGTGGTTTTTTGATCGCGTCCTTAGGGTTTTCATCCCGAGGGCATCTTATAGGCGGAAGGTGAAGCTGAGGGGGTGCTGGGGTCGGCCAGACCACCCCCTGGCGCGGGCTAGGCTTGGCAGCGCAGCCAGGTGGTGTGGCCTCTCCCCAGCCCTTCTTCGTCTCGTATTCTGGCATCGGATGACTTCTGGAAAAATAGGCACTTTGGCTTTTGTCCCGTCCAATTCCGATAATATTCATTTTCTGACTTTCCTGGAACCAAAAACAGCAGAAAACAGGCAGCTGGCATTGTGGGTCTTGTTAATAGGTTAGTCCAAGAAATCATATGAAAAGTACTCCAAAGTGTGGACAAAACACAAGAATGTCGATAAAACCAGGCATGGAACATCAAAAAATATAGATACATTTGCAATGTATCATCGCACTTGAACGCGATCCGAGATTTTTGGTTTTTTGGCAGTTGGCTTGCTGGACTGCCCATATTTTTGACTTTTATTAGATAGTTTAATTCTTTATGCTGGCTCCTTATGGGAGTAACATTTTTGAGGATACCTTTTTGAGGATACATCGATGTAAAACTCATAGGTATTTTCAATCATGAACATTTTTGTTTTAATCATACATAATTGGATTTCTATCGGGTGTGCGCCAGCGCTCCTGATTGGAGTAGGCCCCGAGGCTATGTTCGGATGCATGTATCTTGATATAGGCTCATAGTTGTTGTTAGCTTGATGGAAAACATAGATCTTTTGAATGGATTTAAATAATAAAGAGCTTAAGGTATGAAAAACTTATCTTTTTATACACAAGGCGAAAAACCGATGATACATTATTTTTTGGCGGATGGCACCTAGCTGTTGGCCTGGATATTCTGGCTTAAGAAGCCGAACTGTAAATCTTATCGTATTGAAACTAATATTATGCGTAAAAGCATCGTAGCTGCACTACGTTCCATGGATTGGAGTATTTGACTCCTGTCTTCTTGTCTTGTAATCGATATGCCCCTCCGAGAATAACTTCTGTGACGATGTATGGTCCTTCCCATGGCGATTCTAACTTTCGGTGTCCATCTTGCTTGAGGCGAAGAACTAGGTCCCCTACTATGAAGGACCAAGGCCGTAATCGTTGGTTGTGGTAATTGCGTAAGTTTTGTTGGTACAGAGTTGCTCTTTGTAGGGCTTCATCTCGAGCTTCATCAAGTGCATCCACATCATCTTCGAGTGCTTCTCTTGATTCCTCTTCATCGTATGCAGCTACTCTTAGGGATTCATGTGGCACTTCAACGGGAAGCACGGCTTCTGCACCATGGATCAGAAAGAAAGGTGTCTCTTGTGTCGAATTATTTGGGGTTGTACGTAAACTCCATAGGACAGATGGTAATTCATCAACCCATGCTCCTTTTGCTCTATCAAGTGGCGCTAGTAGTCTTTTCCTGAGTCCAGCAGTAACTAGTCCATTGGCTTTTTCTACTTGTCCATTTGTTTTCGGGTGAGCTACCGAGGCGTAGCTTACTTTGATACCCATCTCCTAGCAGTACTCCTTGAACTCATTGGAAGTGAAGTTAGTTACATTGTCTATAATGATGTTGTTCGGTACACCAAACCGAAATACTATGGATTTAATGAAATTCATAGCCGAAGTTCCGTCTTGGGTGGTGACAGGCATTGCTTCGATCCATTTAGTAAATTTGTCGACTGCTACTAGCAGAAACACATGTCCTCCTGGCGATGATTTGTGAAGTTTTCCCACCATATCGAGTCCCCATTGAGCGAAGGGCCAATCCAGAGGTATAGGATTTAACTCAACGGCGGGTGCTCTAGGCTTTGTTGTGAACCGTTGACATGCTTCACATGTTCTGATGATATCTTTTGCATCTTGAACTGCAGTGAGCCAGTAAAATCCTGCCCTAAATGCTTTGGCAGCAATCACTCGGCTACTAACATGATGACCACAAAATCCTTCATGTATATATTTGAGTATGATTTTTTCCTTCTTCGGGTGTTATGCAGCGCTGCAACACACCCAAAATACTTCTCTCATATAGCTCCCCTTTGATTATTCTAAAGGCCTTCGATCTTCGGGTGATTCTCCAGGCTTCTATCACATCTTCGGGTAGCTCGCCCTTAGTCATGTATGCTATATATGGCTGCATCCATGTCGGTTCAGTTAGCATGACCTCTTCCTGCTCTTCTTCTTCGATGGCCTCTTCTATACTCTTCGTCGCTGATGGAGCCCCCGAGTATTTTTGTGGGTTACTCTTTTTTCCTGTTTTTGGTGCTACAACCCCGGAGACTCTTTTTGCTTTGATCAAGCATTCCGTTATTTCTTCCCAAAAAACCCCGGGTGGCACTGGTAAGCACAGGGATCCGATGTATGCTAGATTGTCGGCTTCTTCATTGCTTGCTCTTCCGATGTGCGATACTTCGCATCCATCAAATTGAGCTTCCATAATGCCATATAGATCACGGTAAGCAATCATGTTATCGCTGATAGCGTCACAGTTGTTCATTGGTTGCTGTGCCACAAGATTGGAATCTCCAAAGATTTTGAGGCAAGTTGCATCGCAAGCTTTGGCCATTCGCATACCGTGCAACAAGGCCTCGTATTCAGCTTCATTATTGGATGCATTTGCAAAGTTCATCCGAAGTATATAGCGCATTTTGTCGCCTTGTGGTGATACTAGTATGACTCCTGCCCCTGCTCCTTCCGCTCTTTTTGATCTATCAAAGTACATTGTCCAGGCACTAGAAAGGTTAGGTGGACCCGCATATTGCAACTCTGTCCTTTCTATGATGAATTCTGACAAAACTTGTGAGTTGATTGCCTTGCACTTCTAATACGTGGTGTATCGAGGGGATAATTCGATGCCCCATAGAGAGACACGCCCAGTTGCTTCTAAATTGTTGAGGATGTTTGACAAAGGTGCTTCATTAACCACTATGATTGGATGTTTCGAAAAATAATGGCGTAGTTTTCGTGCTGTCATAAATACCCCATACGCTAGTTTTTGGTAATGTGGGTACCTTTGTTTGGATGCCGATAAGATGTTGCTTAGGAAGTAGACTGGCTTTTGTACACCATGGGTCTTTCCTTCTTCGTTTCGTTCCATGATCAAGACCGTGCTGACTACCTGATTTGTGGCAGCGATATAAAGCAGTAAAGGCTCTTTCTCCTTTGGAGACACGACGATGGGAGATGTCGAAAGTGTCCTTTTAAGATCTTCTAAGGCGCGTTGAGCTTCTTCCGTCCATTCAAATTTCTCCGATTTCCTCATGAGGGCGTAGAATGGCAACGCTTTTTCTCCTAATCTTGCAATGAAAGGACCGAGTGCCGCTACTCACCCCGCCAGCTGATGTATGCCATGTAGATTTGTTGGCTTTTTCATTGTTAAAATTTCTTGTATTTTCTTGGGATTAGTCTCGATTCCTCTTGCTGATATCAAATATCTGAGGAGTTGCCATGCCAGGACTCCAAAGGAACATTTCTTCAGGTTTAGTTTGATGCTAAACTTGTCGAGATTTTCGAGCGTTTCTTCGAGGTCCTTGATGAGTGCAGATCCTTGTCCTATTGTAACTATAATGTCATCAATATATACTTGTATGTTTGTGCCTATTTGGCTTCCCAAACATTTCTGCATCATCCGCTGATATGTTGCTTCGGCGTTCTTGAGGTGAAAGGGCATTGTTGTGTACCAGAATACACCATAAGGCGTGGTAAACGCCATTTTCTCCTGATCTTGTTTCTTCATCCTAATCTGGTGGTATCCTGAGTAAGCGTCCAAGAAAGAATGACGTTCGCATCCCGCAGTTGCATTGATTATTTGGTCGATTCGCAACAATGGGAAATGATCTTTTGGACAATGTTTGTTCAGTGCAGTAAAGTCGATGCACATCCGAAGTTCTGTAGTATTTTTCTTTGGAACGCATACTAGGTTTGCGACCCACTCTTCTTTTGTTAGCTATTTGATAAACTTGGCGTTAGTAAGGCGATGAAGCTCCTTTCCAATGGCTTTATGCTTTGGTTCTGCGAAGCGACGAAGCGGTTGTTTTACTGGTTTCGCCTTTGATCCAAATTTAATGCGTGCTCCGCGAGTTCCTTGGGAATTCCCGGCATGTCAGAAGGTAGCCATGCGAAGATCTCATAGTGCTCATGGAGGGACCAGATGAGCACGCTTTCCTATGTGGGACCATGATTGGAAGCCACAAATATTTTTTTCGTCGGGTCGACGGGGTGGATCTATACTTCTTTTGTGTCCTTTGTAGTGTCAAAAGCCTGATCGGGATTAACACGTGCTACTTCCAGTGGTTCTGCGATTGCTGAAGTTTTGAGTTGTTCGAACTCCGTTGCCAGCCCGAAAGATTCAGAAATTTTGGTGAACTCCCGATCGCAATTGTCGGCACGTGTGAAGCTTCCTTTTACCGTGATGATTCCTTTTGGTGCTGGAATTTTCATGACTAGGTACGCATAATGCGGAACTGCCATGAACCGTGCGAAAGCTGGTCGTCCGAGGATCGCATGATATTGTGATGGCTAGTCCATGACTTCGAATTCAAGTTTTTCTCGGCTGAAATTTACTTTGGATCCAAAAACAACATCAAGAAATACTTTTCCTAAAGGAATTTCGGCCTTACCTAGTACTATTCTGTGGAAAGATGTTTATGTTAGCATGAGATTGTCCAGGGGATAGCCCATTGTTCTTAGCATTTTTGCGTAGATCAGACACTACAAGAATTTGGGCGGTTCATGACGATCTGTATCGTCGTGGATGAGGGCCAAAATGTCGTAGATGTCCATCCGCGACGAATTCTGCAACAACAAAAAAATAGGTCACAGACCTCACGTCATAATTCAATCCGTGACATATTTTTTGTCTGAAAACGTCACGGCCCGTCTGTGATGTTCCTCCAATTTCGTCCTGGCAAACTGGACCGGCCCGGCCAAGGCCCGGTGTGTGATGACGTTTTTATTTCGTCATGAACGATGCCACTGGCGGACGGCACCGCGAACTGCCGTCAACGACGTTTGTTGACGTCATTGTTCGCCATCTACGACGTCATCTACTTCCTGACGTTTTTTCCGTCAGAGCCTGATTCCTCTAGTGCCGTTTGCTGACGTCGTCCTTTCATTTGCTTATGTCATCCTTCCCATTTCGTCACGCTGGCGGAGTCGAATTTCGTTTTTGTCACGACAATAAGCTGGCCCGCTTACGCGTGGCCGATCGTCAGGGCGACACGTGGACCAATAGGAAGGAAACACGTGGTCCATCTGTAGCATGAATCATGTATCAATGAGAGTTGGACGCGTATCTCCAACGCATGACGAACTCAATTCGTCAGGGCAGAAGAGATGACGTTCCTGTTTCGTCGAGGATGTTGACGAGTGAAAGTGCACCACGGAGGCGTCTATCAGTGACGGAAATATTTTTGTCAACTAAACAAGCATGACGTGTTAATTTACGTCGGAGAAGAGTGCTAGCAACTTTGCTAGAATGCACCGTCCATATCAAAATGACAGAAATTCTAGGGCACATGTTTCAGGGGACATAAATAGGTTCGCACATAAGTTTCCAACAAAATAAAGAAAAGAGCCTAATAATCTTTGAGTCACACCACCAGTTCACTTACGCAATATAGCTAGGAATTGCTGAAGTGATGCATTTATAAGGTCTGCGAAGTTCACAAGTGCTTTCCGCGCTTCACTCTTTGCTTCTATCTCCTTCAGCTATGCTGCAATGTGTTTGCTTAGTGCCTCATTCGCTGCTCTCTCAACCAAAAGTTGTGCTTCAAGGAGAGAGCTGGTTGGTCTTGAAGCATGGTTGCATTCATCAGTGGAAGCAAGGGGTTGATCCTCAATGCCATCTTCTGCAGCAGATGGCGCCACCGTGCTTCCAATGGGTGCCTGACAGTTATAGAAGCAAACATTAGAAAAGTAGAAAGCAAGTTGGAAGCACATCTTCATCGATAAAAAGGGTATTGAGTTATGCAAAGATGACAAATATGGACCTGGTATAGCTTCTTCCACACTTCCCGCGCTTCCTTCAGGGCTTCTACCTTGCCATTTGGTCTCTCCATGTGCAACCCCACAATGGCACCGTGCAGTATCGCATTCCCTTCTCTTTGAGCCCCGAGTTGCGCTTCAAGGAGAGTCTTGGCTGGTCTTGAAGAATGGATACTGATGTCCTGCGATAGTGCATAGTGCACCATGTTGGTGGAAGGAGGTTTTTCAGCCTCAGTGATATCTTTTATACCATTAGGTGCCATCTTGCTTTCCTTGGTTGCCTATGGAGTTTTAGGAATAGAATCAAACATTAGAAAAATAGCCAGCAAATTACAAATGATCATACTCATTTTAGAGACAAATATGGCATTGAAATTTTGGAAGATGAGAAAGATGAAAAGTATTCTGGACGGCTTACTGTTGCTTTTTTCACACTGTGATTGGAGAAGCCCCGGCTGTTACAGAAAAACAAGTCACTGCGATAAGGTTGTCTGTTTGTTGTTTTCCTGTTTATTAGACAACGGGCCTACACAAAGAGAGAGCTTAGAGTATAAGAGGCAGTCCTGGTTAAACACAAATAGGGGGAAGTTGACTAGACAAGACTTGACCTGGTTCCTGGGGTCAGTCCAAGAATCAACAAGCTTGCACCATTCTACATTGTTCATGTGTTCAACAGGAGAAATCCTTGTTACTTCATTTAGTGGGAGGGGGTCAAAAAACTGCTTCTTTAGGAGATGCCTTTGAATTCTCGTGTGCCTCATTAACTCCTGGTTGCAAGCAACCTGCACATATGGGTGTGATGCATCCATGACAAACTTTTGCTGAAATAGAACATCGTGCATCAGCCTCTGCTTGAATAGTACTGAGAAGAAAAGGGCAGTTGAGTCATAGAAGATACGGAAACTCTATTGTAGAACTCTGCTCTGACATCTAGCCTCTCCTTGTACTCTTTCCAGCGGGGGAAGATGGGCATACCAGTCCTGACTATTTTTGCACACTCAGTGGCGAACTTGTAAGCAATAGTTCTTCCTAGAGGAATGGCAAATGGAAGCTTTCCTCCTTTGGACACGTTCTCATGCTGCTTCCCCATGTTTTTTCCCTCAAGACAATTTGAGGCTCATCATGTTTAATAGTATCTTCAGAAGGATGATGGACAAAATCATCTACAAACATATAATGTTGAGTTAGTGTTCTACCATATAATAAGTGCCATTCAAACAATATATTGTGCTTTCCTTGGGGAGTTGGTTGCTTTCCTGGGGCAGTTGTCTGCTCGTCTTGGACTGCTGTCCTCCTGCCATTGAGTGCTGCCATCTCGATTTGGGCTGCTACCTTCTCTCCTCGAGTGTCAGGATCTGCAGGACTCTAAGTTTCTTGCTAAGAGGTCGCACCACTTGGCGGTCTTGCTGGGCACCGTGGAGAAGTTGGAGGTGGAAGTACTTCTGGCGGATTCCACTTGGACCTGGTATGTCTCGTACTTTCTATCGAGGCAGCCATACTAAACGAGACGCGCTTCCGAGAAGATGATCCACCACTAGCAACCATCCTTGTCATGACGACAAGTTTCTTCTTATATTTCCTCTTCTCAGTCTACACAATTCAAAGGTAGTCAATTCGGGATAATAAAATTGAACAACATATATGGAAAATTAAGTAACCAAATAATTACACAAAAGATGAGTAGGCAAGTAAGGGGACTACCTCCAGCTCATCCTCCCCCTCCTCTTCAGGATAATAGTCAGATCCAGAGCCTTCACCCTTGCTCTTTTTAGGGGAGAATTCAGTGGGAGATGGATAAACAAGGGGCCTAAGACCAATTTTTTTGCATCCGCACATTGTTTCTTGTGATGTTTTCCAGCCGTCTTCCTTCCATGGGATGCAATTGTGGTTCTATCATGAATAAACAACTCTTTAGTAAGCTACAAAAATATAACCTATGACCTATGGTATTGATTTTTCTATACTAATCATAATGTCGAACAGTACACTATGAGGAACTTCTACTCTCAATCTCATATCACAAGACTAACGATGAAGTAGCCAAAACAAAGCAAGAGACAAGAAGATGAACAAGCTGGACAATTCACCAATTGGTTGCAGTAATAAGTAGAGTGGGACAATAAAACATAACCAGGATAAGCAGCAATAGTGCAATTAAACAGGAAACATAACCTATTGTACTGATTGTTCTATAGAACTCATCATGTGACAACTCACTATGATCAATTTCTACTATGATCATAAGGCATATGATGAAGCAGCCAAACTAATGCAACAAGCAAGATGATGCAACCTTTATCACATGCAAACATATCATAAGCAGAAATAGTATGAACGCAGTTAAAGAGGATAATCACAATAAAACATAAGCATGATAAGCGACTATCCTGCAAATAATCAAAATATAACTTATGGTGATGATTGTTCTATAGTAATCATCATGTAATAGAGTCCACTATGAGCAATTTATACTCTGATCAAAAGACATAGGATGAAGCAGCCAAACAAATAGAACAACCAAGATAATGCAAACTTTATCTGTATGTAAACTAATCATAAGTCAAATACTCTGAATCTCACTTGTCAATTGGTTGGCTGGTTGCACTAATAAGCAGGGTAGGACAATTAAACATCAGAAGGATAAGCATCTTTCATGCAATTAAAATAGGTAATTAAACAAGTCATCACATACGATGTTGATTTTTCAATAGTAATCATCATGTAAAACAGACTACTATGAACAATTTATACTCTGCTCATCAGACATGTCATGAAGCAGTCAAACTCATGCAACAGACAAGATAATGCAACCCTGATCACAAGACTTGTAAAATCATAAGAAATTTCACAGGCAGAACAAATAAGAGAGAATAACTGCAACAAAAAGGTAAATTGGTGGCATGAACAGGATAATGAACAACATTTCTCAGGAAAAGTAAAAAACATGAGAATCGAGGATGAGTGTGTTTCCTTGCCTACAGGCTGTAGGGCCTTTTTGATACCGCGTTTCTTGCAGATACCCGGGGCACGTGGCATCGATCTGGATAGCAAGGTAGCAGACCGCGTTGACAAGGTGGGCGACGAGGTGGACGGGCCTTGTTAGTGTGGTGACTAGCCTTGTCAGGGAGGTGGACGGCGAGCTGGACGGCGAGCTATACGGTAAGATGGACGACGAGCTGGCCAACTTTGCGAGTGAAGTGTAGATCGAGGTGGTAGAAAAGGTCAGCCGGCTGACGGCGAGGTGGTGGACCGGCTAGGTCGACAGATGTGGTGGAAAACCGGGACGGTGAGGAGGGGCTAGGGTTTGTGCTAGGGTGATGGAGAGGTTACTACTGGAAGGACGGACGGAGACGAGGGGATTAAAGGCAGATGGCGAAGGGACGGACAACGGCAAAGGGAAAAGGGGGAGGACGGTGGCGCCGAGGGCGGTGGGGAAATTTGGACCGGTCTCATTTCGGCGAGGGGATAAAAAGGGTTTGGAATAGATTACGTAAATGACCTTTGCACGAATGCTTGGGTGGCGCTGTGCACGTGGGCTCAAACGTAATTGCAGCTTGAGAAATTTTCGTTTGCATAGAAGCTCTCCCGCGCTGGCGCCAAATTTCGCTTGGGCGGGGGGATCTGGCCTGGAAATTTGGGATTGGTGTCCTGGCCGTTGGATGCATGATGGAGGGTTCAAAACAATTAACCATATTTTATAAAGTCTTCATTAAAAAGAGCCTTGGTGAAGAAAACTATAAATTATTGACGAATAAATCTTGAAAAAAGCAATAATGTTGACTATTAGTTTATATTCTGGCTTGTATAATGACCTCAGGAGAGGTAAGTATTTTGGATAATATATTCAAATTTATAGATAAGATTCAAAATGTGGTTTATTTTGAACCATTGATTTCTCCAGATTAGGGCGGTCATGTGTACATGTATCTAGCTAGATATATATCATTGTGGTTTTGGAAAAGAACAGTGTATGCAATGTGGTCATGTGGGATCAGTGGCTCAGGTGGATATATATCAGTGTGTACTAGGAAAAGAACACACACATCGATCATGCAATGTCTCTAGGTGATATGTCCATGTGTCAAATTAAACCATGCATGGTTATACAGACCAAAACACATAGGAATTAAAGCAACATATTGCATGTTGCACCAGTGTGACAGAAGTTGCATCACAAAATCCACTAGTGTGTGGTAGATATACCAATTAACAATGTGGTTTTGGAAAAGAGAACACATGCAATGTGGTCATGTATGTGGATCAATGACATCTACTTACTAGTAGCTAGTGTGTATATCAATGTGGTTTAGGAAAAAGAACACATATGCAATAATGACTCTAGGGGTTCCATGTGTACAACCACATGTATGGTCACAAAGCCCGATATAGGAAAAGCACATATTCCACACACATTTCATGC
The DNA here is from genome assembly GCA_910589775.1 of Avena eriantha. Lineage (NCBI taxonomy): Eukaryota > Viridiplantae > Streptophyta > Magnoliopsida > Poales > Poaceae > Avena > Avena eriantha. The sequence goes on from OU342742.1 coordinate 418,571,350, forward strand.
ATGTTGCACCAGTGTGACATAAGTTGCATCATCCAGGGTTATATATGTGTGGTCATCATGTAGATATATGTCAAAATGTGGTATATTATTCGAAAAGAACACACATGCATGCAATGTGGTCATCTCATGTGGATCTATCAACAATAATGCAATATATGCATGGAAAAGAACACACATGCATGCAATATGACATTAGGAGAGATCCATATATGGTCATAGAGACCAAAAAACGCATAGGTTAAATAAAGGAGAGCTTCCACACATTGCATGCAGTGTGACAAAATTATTATTAGTTGTGCAACATCAGATAATCCACTTGAGTAGTATATGCATTGTGTGGTCATGCATATGTGTAGAGATATCATTGTGGTAGGTTTTGGAAGAACAATGTACATACATGCAAATGTGGTCACAGATCATCATGGATGTGGATCTATCAATGACTCTGGTGACCATATCAATGTGGGTTCGGAAAAAGAACACATGCATGCAACATGACCCCCTATAGGATTTATATATATATTCCATATTAGTCATAGAGACCAAACAACACATAGGAATTAAATAAAGGAGCTTCCACATTGCATGCATACATGCATGGACCAGTGTGACAAAATCTGTGCATCATCACATAATCCTTGAGTATATGCATGTCTCAATGTGGGTTCGGAAAAAGAACACATGCATGCAAGATGACCCCCTATAGGATTTATATATATTCCATATTGGTCATAGAGACCAAACAACACATAGGAATTAAATAAAGGAGCTTCCACATTGCATGCATACATGCATGGACCAGTGTGACAGAATCTGTGCATCATCACATAATCCTTGAGTATATGCATGTCTGGTCATGCATATATATGTAGAGAAATATATATCATCATCTTGTGTTGTTTTGGAAAAGAACAATGTACATATATATGCAATGTGTGGTCATGTGATGGGATCAGTGGCTCTAGTGGATATTTATATATATATATATCAGTGTGTACTGGTTTAGGAAAAGAACACACAACATGCAATGTCTCTAGGGGAGGATCCATGTGTATTAAACCAAGCATGGTCACATGCATATAGACCAAAACACATAGGAAAACAATATATTACATGTTGCACCAGTGTGATAGAAGTTGCATCATAGAATCCACTAGTGTGTGTTAGATATAACAATTAACAATGTGGTTTTTGAAAAGAGAACATGTGCAATGTGGTCACGTATGTGGATCGATGACATCTAGCTACTAGTAGTACTGTGGATATCAATGTGGTTTATGAAAAAGAACACATATATATGCAATAATGACTCTAGGGGTCATGTGTACAGCCACATGCATGGTCACAAAGACCAATATAGGAAAAGCATAGCTGCTTCCACACACATTGCATGCATGTTGCACCAGTGTTTCATAAGTTGCATCATCTAGAGTTATATATGTATGGTCATCATGTAGATATATGTCAAAATGTGGTATATTGTTGGAAAAGAACACACATGCATGCAATATGGTCATCTCATGTGGATCTATCAACAATAATGCAATATATGCATGGAAAAGAACACACATGCATGCAATTGACTCTAGGAGATCAGATCCATATATGGTCATAGAGACCAAAAACACATAGGTTAAATAAAGATGAGCTTCCACACATTGCATGCATGCAGTGTGACATAATTATTAGTTGTGCATCATCAGATAATCCACTTGAGTAGTATATGCATTGTGTGGTCATGCATATGTGTAGAGATATCATTGTGGTAGGTTTTGGAAGAACAATGTACATACATGCAAATGTGGTCACAGATCATTATGGATGTGGATCTATCAATGACTCTGGTGACCATATCAGTGTGGGTTAGGAAAAAGAACACATGCATGCAATATGACCCCCTATAGGAGATATATATATATATTCCATATTGGTCATAGAGACCAAACAACACATAGGAATTAAATAAAGGAGGTTCCACATTGCATGCATACATGCATGAACCAGTGTGACAGAATTTGTGCATCATCACATAATCCTTGAGTATATGCATGTCTGGTCATGCATATATATATGTAGAGAGATGTGTATCATCATCTTGTGTTGTTTTGGAAAAGAAAAGTGTACATATATATGCAATGTGTGGTCATGTGATGGGATCAGTGGCTCTAGTGGATATATATATCAGTGTGTACTGGTTTAGGAAAAGAACACACATCATGCAATGTCTCTAGGGGAGGATCGATATGTATTAAACCATGCATGGTGTATAGACCAAAACATAGGAAAGCAACATATTGCATGTTGCACTAGTGTGACAGAAGTTGCATCACAGAATCAACTAGTGTGTACATATACCAACAATGTGGTGTTGGAAAAGAGAACACATGCAATGTGGTCATGTATGTGGATCAATGATATCTAGCTTGTGTGGATATCTATGCAATGTGGTCATATATATGCAATGTATGGTCATGTGATGGGATCAGTGGCTCTAGTGGATATATATCAGTGTGTACTGGGGTAGGAAAAGAACACACACAGATCATGCAATGGAGCATGTGTGTGTGGTCATGCATAACACAAAGGAAAAGGTACATCACAAAACCCACTGAAGTTGCCTAGATGATACCTATCTCAAAGTTTGAGCCCAAGAAGATGCTGGATCATGCACATGCATATCGATCAATATATGTGAGAGACCATATGCTCACGAGGGGCCTATATATAATGCATATCTCAATGCAACAACCCATCACACTTTTGTACATATATATATCATATAGGTAAACACATACATATGCATGCAAGTTCTTCCAATGCTTAGATCCCAAACTAAACTGTACATCCCAAAATATATACTACGTACACAAAATAAACTACAAACTAATCTAGTTCAAACACATAATGTATCACCACCACTTGTTGTCATCCTTGACTTGCTTCCCCTTCAACCGCTTGCTGTCGCCACCGTCCCAAGATCCTTGCTCGTCCTGATACCTCTTTCTGTCCTCCTTGCGCTTCTTCTCCTGGGCTAGCTTGCAACCAAGGCATAGCTCTCTCGCGAAACCCCCCGCCTTAACCAGCCCATCTTTCATGGTAATGAGCTTACTATACAACTCGTACGCCATGTAGGCGTCTCTGGCTACATACTTGAGGCGCACCTGGCTCATCGGTTTCCACTCCCAATAGTTGTGCTCGTGTCACTTCCATTTCTTCAGTTTTCCATAGGATTTATCGATGATTTCCGCTACCAGATCACCCATGCCATCCTTCGCCGGGTATTCTTTGATCTTGTGCAGGTTTTGGATGTCGATGTGGTACCCATCTGGGATTTTTAGCAATGCACGAGAAAGTAAAATTGTGTCATTTGTGATATCCACGCTAGTGAAAGTTATCCCTTTCCTACATAAGAACTCAACCAGAGCCGGACAATGCTTCTCAGTTAGTTTACTCCTGTAGTTAGATGGTTTTAGGGATGTAAGGGAACAAGGGATGCATAAGTGGTGATCTCAAATTTAAATTTCATATATCTGCAGAAGTGGTAAACAAGGACCTCCTTATCTATGTCGATTTGCATGACAACAATCTCTTATGGAGGATTTTTTTGATTATTTTCAAGGGTGTACTCCAAGTCTAGCCCCACAAACTTGTGCTTCTATTTCTCAAGCAATTGCTCATCCTGGTGAGAGTTGTCTCAACAATCGCTTCATCATTTGTGTACACCACTGTCAAAGTCGTGGTGCCATGGGCAGGTACCAAGTGAGTCTCTATTGTGCGTTTCCCATTGTCCATGCCTGTAAGGAAATGGGTCTAAGGAAATGCCTACAAGGAACTGCCTGCGAGAGGAAGAAGAAGATGAATCGACAGTTCCATAACATAGGAAGAAGAAGCGCCCAAGAAAAACTACAAAGGAATGCCTGAGGAAGAGGAAGAAGAAGCTCCCAGGAAAAACTGAAGAGGAAGAAGAAACATGGTAACTGTAGCTTCAGTTCAAGAACTCACTGTGGTTACGTGGAGATCGTGGCAGTGCCGCCGGTTCAACAAGTGGGGCCAGTTCCTACGAGAATATGGAATTAGTTGTGCATTTTTCTATGCGATAAATTGAGAGAAATCATTTATATTTTATCTTTCATAATTAAACATAATGAAGTTGGTATAGCCTAAGAGATTTGAACAAAAGATATTTGCTAGTTTAACATACAACAACACAAAAGTTTCTAAGCATGCATTCTTGAAATTTAAATTCTGATGATTTATTCAGAAGTTCTGAGCTACAATTGACATTACAGAGCCAACGCTCTCGTCTTCGTCCTCCTCCTGTTGCTCGTCATTGTCGTCTTCTGCATCCTCTTATTCCTCTGCCGGACCGGTGACCACCTCAATAATTAGCTTGATATAGTGTCTCATCACCTTGACCTAGACGACGAGCAAATCATCAAGGCAAATTCTATTTTTAGCACAAAATTCAGCTCAGGGGTCGGTGAACTCAATGCAATCATCATATACTTCCGATATGCGATATCGCCCCAAGATTTTCAGGCCTTTGTTACAATTATTCTTCATGCATACACAATATAACCCTTTCTTTGGGATTTGGTGTTCCCTTGTGCATCTCA